>CM070554.1:17673698-18873698 GCA_036346405.1 Phyllostachys edulis | reverse complement strand
GATCTAAGATAAACTGAATTTGGTTGAATAATCAATCATGCAAAGACTTAATTGCAATTTAAACTTTAATGCAGAAATTAGCCACAATTAGTCAAAATACCATAATGCAACTTGGAACAGGTGAGCCGCAAAGTGCATCCACAGAACCAGGCCCAAGAGCCACACCAGGCATCCGCACCACCTTATTGCCCCGCCTCCCTGGGTCACAAGCCATCGCTAGCTGGCTCAACTGTAGATGGAGGGCGACGGTCGCAGGTGGGACCGAGGGTGCGTGGAGGCGGCTCACGGAGGATGGCGGCCGGCCAGAGGCGTCGCAGCTCATGGAAGGATCGCGACGCCCCAGACAAGCGGAAGCCTGACGGCGGAGCCATCCGGAGGGGACGCATAGGAAGGAGACCCGGAGGCGCACGACGTCGGGAACCAAAGGAGCATGGATGCGCAGAAGACCAAAGGGCTCACTTGGCGCAGCGCAGCGGCGGTCTCGATGCGTGGCGCGGCAAGCCTGGTGCGATCTGAAGTAGAGGGCGTCACGACAAGCGAGTAGGGGAGACGCACAAGCAGCCAAGGAAGAACCTAGATCAGAAAGAAAACCGATCTGGCCAGGGGAAGGAAGACACACACCAGATACGACCAAGATCAATTCGAAGGAAAAAACCGAAGCTTGAGGGCGAGCAGCGCACAGAGAGATGGATTCCAGCGCCACAAAACACTCGCAGGAGCCGATGGGAAAAACAATGCAATAGATGCGAAAGCAGTTGGATGCCGCAAGAACAGACCAGATCGAAAAAGCAGATGAATGGGTTGCAAAACACATATACAATGCTCTGATACCAATTGATAGAATAATTCAGATCTAAACCTGATGATCAGAACTAACAGGATCTTATATGCGGTAATTGTAACACCCATAAAATTTGTAAACGCGGAAGCATACCTGATGACGATGCCATTGTTCGTCGTAGATCTGATTTGAAGCAGTAGATGAACTAGTGCTCAATCTACCTAGGGTTTGGTCTTTCCCACCAAAAGGTAAGCCAAATTCTGGTATGGCATGAGTTACTCTACTGGGATGATCTGACCCTTATTTATAGCCTTTGGTATGGAATCCTATCCCGTCCTATAATTAGAGATAGATTCCAAATAGGTCTCTACACAGATTTAAAATCCAAGTCCATATTTTCCTTAACAGATACTTTGGCTCTTAATAATATTATTTGATCACTTTATATATTTGAGCCAACCAAAATAAATAGATGATATTTATTCAACTCATGTAAGTCCACATAATAGGAAATTATTCCAACACCGAGGGCTCGACAACAACAAGACAACTAAGCAACTCATCAGAGATTCATAGAATCGCAGTACTCGTGAAATGTAACATCTCGGTCACAATCGTTCAAGATGTACAGTTGTGAAGTAAACAATATCATAAACAAGCTTTCGATTACAATAAAAACCAAACTTTTATTACACAAAAAAAACAAAACTTTTATTACACAAGATTAAAGCTTAACAGCCGATTTTAACCTGATACGGGCATCAAAGCCCAAAGTTAATATAATACAGGACAAAAGAACTTCCAAACCACAAGCAAGCTTGAGCGCGGTTGAGACCTAGTAAAAGTAATCATTGCCATCTCGAGGTCCACCAAAATCCTGCTAAAAAATATCTTCAACATTTTTTCAGATTTTCTCTATAGATGATATTGCAAAAATGAGTACACAACCGTACTCAACAAGCCACATGGAAAATCTTACATAATTACATGCTAGGAGTTCAAATGATTATTTTAGGATTTGCCGTCTCAGGTATATGTGGATGCATTTTGAATTTAAAGCAGTTCATCTTTAAAACAGTAAAACAATAATAAATATAACATCAGGGGTTTCTCAACACTTGCAATTACCAACTTAACATCTCAAAATCTCTACTTATACCTCATGTACTGGAATCACCCATGAACACAGCTTCATTAACTGAAAGCATGGTGTACTCGAATATGTTTAATTATACTATACAAAGTTGTCCAACTTTACCCACAAGATACCTCAAACTCATACTGTCAGATCATAAAAACGCAACAGGTTAGCGTGCGACTGAGCTGAGATAACAAAGCCTTTTCACTACTCAATCTTTTTAGCCTCTACCCGGTAGGACATTAGACCGTACAGCCCTCGGGAAACCACCGGCCAACAGTGGATCTCGTAGCCCGATGCTGACGGTGCCTACCGTTGTGTAGACTAGCGAGTGTCCCTACAGGCCCACTCCTGTCCCACCCTAATTCCTTCTGCTCTATCACACAAGAGTAGTTGACATCTTGTAGATATTCAATCGAAAGAGTAGTGTACTAAGCTAGGGAGGAATGACTACACCTGTGGTTGATCGATTTATGTGTCTGCTACTTGGCACATGGTTCTTGTCCTTACTTGTCTCCAGTGAGGAAATGGATCAACACCAACTCGTGCATGTCCACTTGTTTGATCTCACCTTTGAATCACTTTTCAACAAGTCGATTGGGTTGTCCAACTTTCTAGTCTCAACCCTCAACTCTCCTTCAAAACCATTGGCGACTAGCCAATGCTCTTTTGATGATTTTATAAACATGTTGTGTGATAATGCTAATCATAGCTATCATTTTATGTAAACTTGTCAAGGTGAATATGACCTACAAGAGCTAGGTGGGTTTGTATGTGGGGTAATAGGATTTATCTAATTATTATGGCATTCAAAAGTATTATTTCTATATTTAAAGTAATTGGCACAAATACAGTAATGAAAGTAATAATATGAATACATGAAGTATATGCTCAAAATGATCATAGGAATGCGACTTGCCTCCTTGCACAAAGTCTTCAATTAACTCGTATTCTTCGGCGTCTTCTAGAGCTTGGTCGTCGAAGTCGTGACCTAATGCGAAACCAAATAAAATAAAATAAAATCTGGCTCGACAAGGAATAAGCTGGGAACAACATGCAAGTAAAGAAATTCGAAAAAGAAACATAAAGAAATGTGGTGTGGGATGGTGGGGATTTATTTGGCGCATAATTGGACTGAATAGAGTTAAGATTTGGATTCACGGGCACGAAACAGTCGAAATGAGTATAAAATGTCGAATTAGGGTTGTGAGAGTGAATAGTGTGAGATGATGAATTGTGCTAATTTACTATTCATGTACGAAAAATGTTTTAGCGAATAGTAATTGAATTTACTGTTTTTATGTGTGAGCAGTACAGGTTTTACTGTTGTTGGTTTATGAACAGTAACCATGTTTACTGTTTACTGATTGCGAACAGTAATGACGATGATAAATAGTACTCGGGCAGATATGGATGAACAATGAATGGCCGGAAGGAGTGAACAGTGATGGGCTAAGCCCATCACTGTGGCGACCTATGGCTACTGGGTCAGGCCCTTTTGGCCCAATGTCAAAATGGCTTGAGTGTGCGGCTAGAGGCCAACGCGTAGACCCGAGCCGAGGGGGAGGTAAGCCGACGGCACTCCGGTGGTTCCGGTGACGAACGGCGAGGCTGGGTGGTGTGGGGAGCACCAGGGAGGTGAGGGCATCCCGTTTTGGGGTTTTATTTGGGCTGAGGAGGTTCGGTGAGGGGCGCACGACCGGTGCAAGGGACGACGGCAGCGACGATTGGGCGGTGCTCCGGCCAAATGGAGTGGCGCATGAGCATTAGTGAGTTGAGGGGAGTTCGGGGGTGGCATTGGTGTGGAAGGGGAGGCCCTGTGGTAGCTTGGCGGCGGTGGCCGTGTCAGGCATGACGGTGGCGCTCGGTGCCGGTGAGATTCCAGCAAGGGCAGGGTGGGGAGAGGTGGGGGAAAGCTTCGGGTTGGAGTGGTGGTGCTACAGCCGGAGGTAGGAGGTAAGGGGATGGATGAGCGCGACGAATTTCACTGAGGCTCATCGGGGAAGAAGCAGGCGGCGACGATTCTCAAATTGGGCCGGGTCTCGAGAAGATGAAACGGAGGGGTGGTGGTGTGGTGGAAGATGAAGGAGAAGGCGAGCCTGGTGTGGGCTTTTATAGCCTCGGAGAGGTGGTGGGAGCAGGAACTGAGCGACGGTGGCGCGGCATGTGGTTGGCCATGCACGCGAATGGTGCTGGAGGGGGTAAGGTGGCGGGGTGAGGTGGCATGGTGAAGGCGGTGGAAGCTGGTGGAGGTAGTGCGTGGCACGGGAGCTGGCGGCTGACAGAAGCAAAGAAGGAGGCGGTGGCGTGGCATGGTGACGCACGGGAGGACGAAGGGGGTGGTGCCCGAGAGAAATGCGCTTTCGGCTGAGAGAAAACGGGAAGGCCCGAAGAGGAAAGCGGAAAAGGGATAGGAACTTTCGAATTAGGAAAGAAAATGAAAACAAGCCAAAAGTTTCAAAAACTTTTGAAATTTCAAATTTTTTGAGTTGTTTCAACCTACCCCCCTTAAAAAGAATCTCGACCCCAAGATTCACTCAAAGCCAAGGGTCAGGTTGGAAAATCAAGCTGCATTTTTGATTCCTTGTTCCATGCTGCATTTTTTGTTGCATGATTCTGGAAAGTGGCTCCTGGAGTAAATAAAATCAATACTGATCTTGTACGAAGTAAAAACATACCGATGATAATATTTGTGGCTTCTGCAGCTTCATTGGTAGTGACATAATTGATTTTGCCTTCATTTGATCCTGTTGTTGGTCTTCCTTCTTCTGAAATTTGTCCTGGTTTCTGGAATTTTAGATGTTATCTAGATCATAGTATACCTCCTTTGTTAGCTTGAATTGTTGGTGGTGTCTTGTTGGTCTGTGATTGACTTTTCACTTGAGCTTTGGCTGCTTATGTTGACATATTTTTCATTGGGCATTGAAACTTGAAATGACCTGGTTGTCCACAGTGGTAGCAGTTTATTGATTTTTGTGGTCATTCCCTTTGGTGGTGATTTCCTCCACACGTGTAACACTGGATTATGGTTGGTCGACTCATATTGTATCTTGGTCTCGGATTGAGATTGATAGGTGGTCTCTGCTGAAATTGTATTGGCAGCGCTGTTATCACTCTTCTTCTGGGTGCACTTGATGAAGGCATCATCTGCATTGCTCTTCTTTTTCTTATGTCTTGTAATTCTCTTCTGGTTTCTTCTGAAATCAGTAACTTATTTACCATAGCTGATAGGTCTTTGAAATCCATATCTGAAATTTGAAATTTTAGCGACTTTTGTGATCCTTTACAAAATTTCTCCATCTTTTTCTCTTCAAAATCAACATCATTTGGGGCATATCGTGCCAGATAGTTGAATTGATGTAGATACTCTATCACGGTACTTCCTCTTTGTCTGTGAGCAAGAAATTCTTGGCGTTTAGCAGCAATCACGCCTTTGGGAACGTGTGCTTTATGAAATGCATCCTTAAATTCTTGCCATGGTATATCTCTTCCTGGGTGGAGTGCTTGGTGATTCATCTACCATGTTGCAGCTTGTCCCTGAAGTTGATGGGAAGCCAAAAGCGTCTTTTCTTGATCAGTGCATTGGATAGTATCTAATTTTCTATCCATGTCTCTCATCCAATCATCTACTCCTAGTGGTTTTGGTGCGACTGAAAATGTTGTTGGTCTTGATTTATGGAAATCAATCCATCTTGATCCTACAGTGGTTCCTCCATATGTTGTTCCTGGATAGGGTCTTGATGGTACTAGATGTCTGGTAGCTATCTTCTGTAGGAGTCTAGTGTGTTGCTCTATTATTTTGGTTTGATTTTGTTCTGCTTGATATCTGTTTCTTTCCATCATGGCCATTACTTTTGCCATGCTTGGCTGATGATCTTTTGAGTTGGTCTCATTTTGGTGGTTGTTATTGTCATGACTTCTTGTTCTTATTCCTGACATCTTGGGAATGTATTTCTGCAGTGATTTTGACCAAATACAGAGAGGTACATAAAATCTAGAGTTAAGTTAAGTTGAGAAAGAACAAGCCAAGGTTTAAGACGAAAAGAATGAATTGAATTTTGACAAGGATGATATACATGTACTGAAAGAAAAACAAATTATCAATAAATTAACATAACTCTTCCATTTATACGAGTTGTATACGTACTACTTAGAGTACATAGTACAACTTGTGTTACAACTAAAAGACCGTCTATTTAGGGTTTACTCTAGTCAACACTACTTTAGCGTACTTTGATCACTGCTTCTTCCACGCTACAACTTTTGTCGAAAAGTTGAAATTAGTTAAGAAGGAGATAAATCTTTGGTAAAAACAAACCGTGTTTTTGAAATTCTAGGTTAGATAAGATAGCATTGGAGGGGAAAAGAGACATCAATAATACTTACATTTTTGTTTTCAAAAATCCTTTTATAATTTTTGAAATTAAATTTTTTGAAGGTCTTCATTTCCTAATTCCTATAACCAACCTACGGTCAAGCTAAGCTCTGATATCATTTGTAACAGCCCCGATTTTCGGGACTGTCAAACTTTTCACAATTGCCCAGGATGTACAATTGTGAAGTAAGCAACATCATAAACAAGCTTTCGATTACAATAAAAACCAAACTTTTATTTCACAAGATTAAGGCTTAACAATCGATTTTAACCTGACACGGGCGTCCAAACCCAAAGTTAATATAATACAGGACAAAAGAACTTCCAAACCACAGGCTTTGGAACGCTTGAGCGCGGTCGAGACCTAGTAACAGTAATCATTGCTATCTGGAGGTCCACCAAAATCCTGCTTAAAAATATCTTCAGCATTTTCCCAGGTATCCTCTATAGATGATATTGCAAGAATGAGTACACAACCATACTCAACAAGCCACATGGAAAAACTTAAATAATTACATGCTAGGAGTTCAAAGGATTATTTTAGGGTTTACCATCTCAGGTATATGTGGATGCATTTTGAATTTAAAGCAGTTTATCTTTAAAATAGTAAAACAATAATTAATATAACATTAGGGGTTTCTCAACACTTGCAATTACCAACTTAGCATCTTAAAATCTCTACTTATGCCTCATGTACTAGAATCACCTATGAACACAGCTTCATTAACCGGAAGCACGACAAATTCGAATATCTTTAATTATACTCTGCAGAGTTGCCCAACTTTACCCACAAGATACCTCAAGCTCATAATGTCAGATCAAAAACACGCAACATGTTAGCGTGCGACTGAGGTGAGATAACAAAGTCTTTTCACTGCTCAATCTTTTTAGCCTCTATCTGGTAGGACCTTGGACCGTACAGCCCTCGACATCAAATCTACTCACAAATATTTGAAAAGCATTAATTTGATTAAATTATGGCCTAACGGTTATTTTGCAATAGCAGATTGGGCATCTCAAGCCCAAAATTTTCTTACATTCAGAAGAACCAAAGAGCTTCTACAGGGAAGCTTGAGTGCGGTCGTAACCCTAACACGTTCTTCAAAGTGTCCTTCATTCCTTTGATACACCTTTTGATGAAAATTAAGCAAGATTGACTACACAACGTACTCAGCAAGCCACATAGGTAAGCTATTTAACTGTATGCCAGGAGTTGAATTGATTATTGAGGGTGTACCATATTAGGTGTATGTGGATGCATCATTTGAGTTAAAGCAGTTTGTCTTTAAAAACAGTAAAACCATACTAATATAACCTCAGGGGTTTTCTCAACATTTGTAATTACCATATTAACATCTCAAAATATTTACTTATGCCTCATTTACTGGAATCATCCATGAACACGACTTCATTAACCGGAAGTACGACGTATTCGAATACCATTGATTATATTCTGTAGAGTTGCCCATCCTTACCCACAAGATACCTCAAACTCATAATGTCATGCAATATACACGCAACATGATAGCGTGCGACTGAGTTGAGATAACAAAGCCTTTTTACTGCACAACATTTCTAGCCTCTACCTAGTAGGTTCTTGGACAATACAACAATCGCGAAACCACCGGCCAATGGTGGAATGCGCGGTCTGATGCTGACTGTAGCTACCATTGTGTAGACTAGCGATTGTCTCTCCGGGTCCACCCCTAATCTGCGGGTGTTCTATACAATAAGAGCAGGTGACATCCTATAGGTATTCAATTAGAATAACAGTGTACCGAGCCAGGTTGGATATACCGAATCCATGGTTGGCCGAGTTTTGTGTCTATTACTTGGCACAAGGTCCTAGTCCTTACCTGTCTCAAGTGAGGAGATGGACTCTCAACCAACTCGTGGTTGTCTATCTTCTTGGTCTCACTTTTGACTCACTTTTTCCGAGTCTATTGGGTGAGGAGATGGACCCTCAACCAACTCATGGTTGTCCACATTCTTAGCCTCAACCCTCAACTCTCCACCAAATCTATTGGCGAGCAACTAATTATCTTTATCAGTATTTGTGAAACATTGTGTGACAATGTCGAACATTTATTAATATTTTATATTCCTTAAACTTGTCAAGGTAAATATGGCCTACAAATGAACAGGTGGATGTGGGTGTGGGTGTGGGTGGTAGGATCTAACATTGGCATTCCAAAAATATTATTTGAAGTAATTGGCATAAATTCAATAATGAAAGTAATAATATAAATAATTGACATGTGGGCGCAATATGATCAAAGAATGCAACTTGCCTCCTTATCCATAGTTCTTGACTGGATTTACTTCTTCTGTGTCTTCATCAACTTCTTCTATAGCCTGATCACCAAACTCGAGTTCTAACATGAAAGAAAAACAAAAAAAAAAAGTCCGGGCTCAACAAGGAGCGAACTGGGAACAAAATGAAATAAATAAATTCAAAATGAATTGAAAAGAGAGGTGGTGGGGTGGTCGGAATTTATCGGGTGCTTGGTTAGGTCAAACAGAGTCGAAAATGGGTTTCACGGGCTCGAAATTGGTATATTATGTCTAAACGGGTTTGGATTTAACAGTGTCGGGTTGGGTGTAATATCCCAATTTCCAGGTCTTTTTGAAAATGTTAAAAATAAAAGGAACCAGTTGAATTTTTTAGTTAATTAAAGCTTAAATTAAAATTGCAAAAATTAAAACAATTTGATGTGAATAAATCAAACTTTAATTAAATTCAAAACTGGTTTATTTGATTTTCTAGTTTTTCTTGGATTTTCTCCAAGTTCTTTGTTATTTCTTAGAGTTCAGTTTAATTTATTTCTTTTTTGTTTTCCCAAAAATTATTTTCCTTGTTCAAAATTTTAATTTAAATTAATTATTTTAAAAATGTTGGATTTCTTTTGGAGTGCATGCAATTATTTAAATTCAAGTCCAAAATTCAAATTCAAATTCCATTTCTCAATTCAAATCTCGTTTCCAAATCGAAAATTCAAATTTCGTAATTTGAATTTGTTTCCACAAATTATCCTTAGGCCAAGCCTAATTCTTTTTCTCTAGCCTATTTTCTTTTTCCCTTTTTCTTCTTTTTCTCTTTTTCTTTCTTTTCTTTTCCTTCTTTCTTCTTCTTTCTCTACCCGGCTCTTGCTCTGTCACGACCACTCGCTGCTCTGTCTGTCCAGACCGCGCCACCCTTGTCCCCACGCCTAGCTCGACCTCGCCACCCTGGTCTTGGTGTTGCGCCAGTGCGCCCGATCGCTTCTTGCCCCTACGCTGCTTTGGCTCCTTTCAAATTGACCCACCGTCGTCACGGCATTGCTCCCGCCACCCAGACGTTCGCGATGAAACATTATTTCCACTTTTGTCAGAGGCATCACGACCCTACTACCATCGCCCACGACGTGGTATCTTCAACTGCTCACCATCATCACCCTCGCATTCAAATTTTACTGTTCTCCGTCGTCTTTCATTGTCAACCGAAACCGTCGTCTTTTTCCTGCGGACGTTCCCCGTTGATTCGAGCGCCACCTCGGCACTATAAAGGGAGCACCGCGTGTCCCTTGCTCCCCTCTTCGATTCACCTCAAACCCCAGCGCCTAACTCCCCTCTGTTTGGCTAGAACGCGTGACGCCATTCGCCTTCTTCCTCAAGTCTGGTCACATTGCCAACGCGTCAATCTTCTTCTCCGGTGAGCCTTCCACCAAATTGACCACGTCACATCGTGTTCCCAGTCATCTTCTTTCTATCCCCTCCTCAATTTTGGAATTCCCGTTGCCAGAGGGTCACCGCCGTACCATCATTCCCGCCGTCCCCACGCCACCTCGACCCTGCCGCCACCTTCCCCTTGTTGCTGCGCAGCCCGTGCTCCACCCCTGCGCGGGCCACCACTGGCCGCCTTAGCCCGCGCTGCCACCGCCTATCTCCTCCCCGGGTTGCCGGCGACCCATTTTGGCCCCTGGCCGAGCCTCCCGTGCTGCCATCCACTGTCGGTCGTCGCCGCACCGTGCGCCTGCAGCTTGCTCTACTTCTCCTCTAATTCTTCTTCTATTTCTCTCTTTGTGCCACTTCCAAGTGCGGCCCAATTGTTAGCCATTTCTTTTAATCCTTTATTTCTGAAAAAGAATATTCTCTGGAATACCCCCCTTCTCATTTTCCAGAAATTTCCTTTGCGACAAAACTTCCGGGTGTTCGTTCTCCTTCATACGAACTCCGATTCCATCGATTCTTATTCCTAAATTCATCTAAATTCAATATATCTCTTGTGGTACTAATTTTATATTTTTTGGATTGTATTTAGATTTATCGTTATTTATTTGTCTCGTTTTGTGCGTATAGATTCCAGCGTTTCTGAAGCTTTCGTGGACCAGTTTGCAAAATTAATCTGACCTTTGACGAAGGCAAGTCAGAGACATTTGATCATGTTGTACCCATTTTTTATAAAATCATATTTGTTTTATATCAACGTGCATGCTAATTTTATATCAATTGTTTTCGGGAGTTGCTAATTACCTAATTGACTTTATGCTACCTTGAATATTGTGAATGAGATGTATCCTTGGACACCATAGGAAGGGTTGATATTAGTTGGACATATTTGTATCACCAACTTGAGTATCGTAGAGATGCTTAGTTATACTTAGTTACGATGGGCTCGTGATAACATGTTTAATAAAGTTAAATCTGACTTAATGATATATGAAATTGTGGTGTGAGGTCACTGTTGTGTTGATTGTGGTGCGATACCGCTGTTATAAAATCTTGTGTCATGGCAGGGATTGTCATTGGTTTGGATGAATAAAATGATTTATGCTCGGGCGAGTGATCGTGCAGTAAGGGGGGGGGGCGTGTGGCACATTGTGTTGGATCAGATAGTCTCGCCTGAGTAATCACTAAGGACTTAACTTTGTGCGCTATTGATTTAGGCCTTATTGTACAACCACATATCTAGTATGTGATGGACTTGGCTAATTAATTAGTAATGTCTTGATTTTGGTTCTGTCATGTGTGGTGTAGGTTCCAGGATTTACAGGTAGATTCACATAGTGCAAGAGGGGGCCTCGATTATGATGGATGTAACCCTCTAGTGGTGGAAACCTTAGCGGGCAGAACCGGGTTAAGACAGAACTTTGTAAAAGTCTTGTGATAATTACTTAGTCGCACGCATACGGAAGCGTGTTATGGCCAACATTATAAGTTGATTATCACTTGCGGGTCAAGCTGTACAACCTTTGCAGAGTGTTAACAACTGTTCGAATAGCCATGTCCCCGGTTGTGGACAATACTTGGTGATTTCACACGAGAGATAGAGTTTTCATAAAATATTTGGATGGTGGAATGGATGGGAAGTGAACGTGTAGTTCACTGGTCATTGGTTGGGAAGTGAGCGGGTAGTTCACTGGTTATTTCAAAGTAATTATCTATTTATTTATTATCCTCATCATTTATGTACTCACGGTTTTATACCATTGTTGATTAGTTGTTGAGGAAGAATCCGAAAATGCAGAGTTCTACGAGGAGTGTTTTGAAGACTATTGGAACTAGGATGCACTCCCCACTCGATTGTCTGTGGGCATGTCGGATGGCCACCACAAGTTATCTTATTTCCGTTGCAAGAGTTATGTTTGTCTTTTAAGCCTTGCGCGCTAAACTATATAAACTTTGACCATAAGGTCCGCTGCTTCTATTTAATAATAACTTGTTTATTTCTTAGTTATTCGTTGAATGGATATGATTTTTATCGATGTTGTTACTGTGTGAGCTAGCTACTGATCATAGGGCTAGTTCAGAATACATAGAGGGTCCGAATTTGCATGTTCGGGTCCCGACAATGAGTGAATAGTACTAGGCCTGGTACTATTCACTACTAGGTTCGAGTGGAAACAATAATGGTTTGGTTAATAGTATATGGTTATCACTATTCATAACAGGTTTGATCTTGTGAATAGTAATGGATTTGGGTCGAGGTTTAACGGGCTGAATAGTAATGGGCTTCAGTGAACAATAGGCTTCAAGGAATAGTGTTGGACCAGCCAAGTTACTTGGCTTGGGCTGGAAGACTGTTGGGCTAGCATTGCCAACTTGTAAAGGCGGCCCATGGGATGCTCGAGCTCCCATGGTGCCCGAGCTGAGGGAAGGTGCGGGGAGCATCTACGAACTACGGGGATTCCATTTTTGTGCTCAGGCAAGGCTAAGGTGGCTCACGACGGCGGTGGCGCATGGTCGAGATAGGGGAGCGGTAGCGGTGTTGCTTCGGTGGTGCTCCGCCCAAATTGGAGTGCACATGAGCACCGACGGGGTTCAAGGAGTGCGACGACAATGACTGCTTGGCTCGGGGAAGGAGGAGGAGGGCTGGCGACGGTGATGGTGGGAGCCATGGCGCACGATGGCGGTGAGCTGAGGGCGGCAGGGCTAGACTTGGAGCTAGGATGCATGTTCGCAGTGTAAGATCGAGAGGCCGGCTAGAGGGTGGTGAATAGGCAGTTTTAAAAACTTCTTTGGCTATAACCGATTTCTAATGAGGAAGCTAACAACAATACGGTTTTGCACAATTAAAACCTAAATCAACTAGTCTTTACTAAATGCACGAACAACATAATACTATTGATAATGATAGCAATCGTACAAAGACATGTAAGCAATTTAATTCTAGAAATGTAAATTGCAATAGAGTAAAGCACAAGAAGAACAAACCACAAGGACACAATGATGTTTTACTGTGGTGTTCGGAGACTTGCCGGTCTCCCCTAATCTAGAGGTAAGCCCAAACTAATTGGACCGGCTGCACGAATTAAGCTAAAACCTCCGAGGTAAGTCCAACCACTTAGACCGGCTCCAACACGAACCAATAACTCGATCCACTTGGGGTTGCTCTTCCTCCACTCCGAAGATGACGAGCACCAAACCACTCACAATTGCCTGGGTCTTCTCACAACATTCTTTGAGAAGATCACTGGCGCAACTCCTCCAAGCCGTCTAGGTGTCGGCAAAAACTAAGAGTAATAAGTCGAAGACGCTCACTTGAACAAATCAAGTGTCTAAGCTCAAGTGGATACATAATCTACTACCTAATGCAACACATGCATTTAGGGTTTGCTCTCTAAACTCACTATGTGCAACACATACACATAAGAGTGTAGAGAGCTTGCTCTTTGCTCAAGGGAATGAATATGGCACAAGCAATCTTACCCACAATCGGCCAAGGTGGGTATTTATAGCCCACACACAAAAACTAGCCGTTGGAGGAAAGATTTAGAAAAAAAATCAATATGAGCGGTAGTACCACCGTTCATCGGCCGGTACTACCGCATTTCCACTGACTGCATAGTAACGGCTATAGCATACATATTAAAAACCTCTGAACTAGCCGTTGAAAAAGTGGCGCGGTACTACCGTCAAATAATATGCGGTAGTTCCGTTCACATAGGGCGGTACTACCGCTTCCCTTAGAGGTCCAAAACTGGCTCTCTCTGGAGATAATGTACTGCCAACTAAATTTAGGAACTTCCAGTGTGCGGTAGTTCTGCTCAGGATATGCGGTCGTACCGCGATGCGGTAATTCCGCCAAATTAACCCCGGTACTTTCGCCTTCCAGGAGATCAGAACATGCTCAAAAGGTGTCTCTCTAGAAAACATGTACCGCCAACTAATGATCGGTCCGATCAGGTTGCGGTAGTACCGCACCAACTTCCCGGTAGTACCACTGTACGACAGTACCACCAAGAGAACGTCGGTACTACCGACTTTTCTGAGAAAAGCATAGGTGGTTTTCGCTTAAACTCAATTTGCAAAACACATTTGCCAATTGATGCGCGATGCAAACAAAGGTTAAAGGCAAGATTCTCAACAAGTTGCAAAATACATTTGCCGACTTTTAGAATCAACGCCACAAGGAATAAGGTACATGGATTTAAACCATTTGCAGAACACATTCACAAACTAAAGTCACATGCTACCATTTGCAAAACACATTCACAAACTAAAGTCACATGCTACAAGTATTATGCATGAGCCTCAACCATTTGCAAAACACATTCGCAAATATTAGCAACATACTAACGAGAGCTAGAGCAAACATGACGAGCTATCAACACATGACTAACTCAAGCTACTAGTCAAGTCCTCTCTTAATAGTACAGCAACCTATACTAGCAATCCGGTCTCCAACCAAACACCAAAACCGGTAAAAGACTAGGAACACATTCTTAGCCCTAGCTAGTCATTCATTTGCCTTGAGTATCCTCTTGAAGCTTGATGACGCACATCTTTACTTCAAGTCTGGGTTCTTAACTTTGATTATCATCAACACCTGATGATCTCCTTTACTTCAAGTTCTTGACTTGAATATGCATCAACCCATGATGCATTCTTTCACTTGACCTCCATCAACACATAATGGGTCTTTTTTTGACTTGATGATCAACTCATGATCATCTCCTCTTCTTGAACATCATCAACACATGATGATTTTCTTTTCTTCAAGATCTTGATACATATCAACACATGATGCATCCTTTACTCCAAGCTCTTGACTTTAATTTCATCAACACAGGATGATCTTCTTCACTTCGAGATCTTGACTTGAACATCATCAACATATGATGATTTTCTTCATCTCGAGTCTTGACTTGATGACGATCAACTCATGATGTCGTCCACAACCTATTCATCCAACTCATGGAAAATTAACTCATAATAGTGGGACAAGATACTTCAATCTTTCTCTCTTTGGTAATTGATGACAACCATCACAATTGTAAATAATTGAATATTAAGTCATATGAGTATATATAAACTACACAAGTTTTGTATACTCATATGATATGTTTCAAAGTAAAGATCCTTAATATATATGGATAAAGGAATATGGATCAATACTATTGAAACTACAAAACATAGAGTGAACTCTCTCTAAATATGTGCATACACAAATGTGTAATAAAAACATATGCACATATTCAAGTTAGACTTTTGGTGGAGTTCAACCTATATTTTAGATCTGAGGAATGCAACAAAATATGAGAAATGATGTCAAATGCATACCTCCATGATTTTGTTCTTTTATCCAATTGAGACAAAGCAATATGTATAACAATAGAAGTGTTAGTCTCACAAATAGATTTGTCATTAATAACCAAAATACTCCATTAACTCATAATGACGGGTCTAGATTCTTCATGCGGGCATGAGGCAGTGCTATGGGTGTGATCAATTGGATGGGGGCGTGGACGGAGCGGCGGGTTGAGATGGGAGCTCAATAGGAGCTTCTAGGCTCGGCGGCGTTGGCACGGTGCAGCCGAAGTTGGGAACGATGGAGGAGGTGCGTGGGTGTGCTACGACGGTAAAGGGGTGATTGACGTTGCCGGGCTCGGCTTTAAGCACGCGGGGAGGCGGTGGCAACAGAGGTGGCAAAGGAAGGCGCAATACAGCGTGGCGGCGTTCGGTTGTGTGAAAGGGGGGGTGGTGGCGAGGTGGCAGGGTGAGGTGGCGTAGGGCTGGTGCGGCTTTGGCGCGGGCGAAGCCGATGGTGTAGCAAGGCGGTGCACACGGGAGTGAACGATGGTGTGACGCAATGCAAGCGAAAACAAGGGAGAAGGCGGCTTGGCAAGGGGCGCCTTCAGGCTAGAGAAAGCAAAAAAACTAAAAGAAGAAAGCGGGTTTTGGAGGAAAGTTTTCGAATTGGGTAAGAAGTCCAAATTTGAACTAAACTCAAACAAGTTTGAAAATTTTGGGTCTTTTAGGCAGGTAAGCACTTTAGAACAGCTACTATAGAACATCAGTACGTTCACTGCTACACTTGGCAAGAATTAACACAACTAATCCATCCTATCTAGCTCCAGGGAGCAAGCCAGCCAGAAATTTCATGTTAAATACTATTCATGAAGGTTGTGATTTCTGTGCTCATTGGGTCACTAAGCAAATCTACCAGCAGTCCAAAGTCCATGGATTTTTAGGGAAAGTGGAACAAGTGAACCCATATAGGAGGTTAGGACCCACCGAGCAGAACTGCAGTTTGCAGATTAGCTCCTTCAGCCGCACTGACTACAAGTGATCGGGGACACGAATCCCCCACCTAAAGGCATCTTAAGTCCGCGGCCTACACAAATCTCGTAATGAATTGACAGCAAGGGGAAAAAGTGTAGCTCAAAATTAAATTTGCTCTGAGAGCATAGCTACAAAGTAGGGTGCCATGCTCGTCAGTTCAGAATATTTTTTAGATAATAAAAGTACAACTCTCAGCTTTTGCACCAACTAGAGATGTACACAGTTATTACACCATCATCAGCTAAAAGTTTAAAACAAAAAATGGCCAAAAACCAACAATGACAAACAAATTGTCATGTAAAGGTTAGCCTAAAAAAAACTACCTAGCCCCGCCTTTGGGACCAACCAAGAGATCGTCCACACGCGAACAGCAGCTGCGCAGCAAAGAGATGACGATGGACCAGTCTCCATAGAGACGCCTCCAAGAAGGGATACGACCCACATTGTCGTCGCCAGATCTAACCAGCGAAGGTCATATCAGGAGTTTTCACTCCGGAGCTTAGGTACCGGTTTTCCAAAGCAACGCCTTCAAGAAGGTAACGCCGCTCAGGTCAATGTCGTTGTCGAATCCAACCAGCGAAGGCCAGATCAAGAGTTTTCACCCTGGATCAAAGGTACCAGCGCTCCAAGACCACGCTACTGTATGACCTCGACGTTGGATACAACCAATGAAGGCCAGATCACCAAGACGACATCCGCAACATCCCCAACAGCCAACCGCCGCCAACACCAAAGGAAGGTGATGTGCACCGCAGCCCACGCGTCGGCCGGTTAACAACCATCCACCGGGGAGGAATTGAGCACCGCACAAGCCACCGCCACCGAACCGTCGCGATCTCTACCAAATGCGCCAAATCTGGATTCGTACCGCGCCACCTCCGTCGTCATGCCATCGACGAAGCCACGCCACTGAAAGAAACTAGCGGAGAAGGGTCCCGAATCGCCACGCCCGAAGACGAGCTGGTGGAGAGTGGCCCCAGATCCAACCCTGATGAAAGTCCATACCATTGGAAATCAGAGGACAGACGTCGGGCATCGAGCGATGCAGATCTGGCGCCACCACCGAGACGGTGGTGGTGAGGAGAAAGGGAGGAGAGGGAAATCGGAGTTCAGAATGATGCCGCAGACAACTGTTCATGCGATTCAATTTTACTGTAGTGAATTAGAAGTGGCCATATACACGAACGCATGTTAGCAATACTTCCTTCAATCACAAAAGAGTAATGTTTTAGGATACATGCAGCCAAACTTTTTAAACTTTGTTTATCAATATCTTTCTAAATATTTAGATTGTAGACAAGAAAACAATATATATATAGATTCGCCTAAAAAAGTACTTTCATAATGATATAATTTTATTAAGATTTAAAATATATTGCAACAGAAATCCATGGTCAAAATTATGCTTAGGCAGTGATGGACCCATGACTAAAATTTAGGGGTTCTAATGGGATGTTGCCACTTGCCTGAGCTCGCGCTGCTTGTCTGCCTGATTGCCAACACTGCCTACATGTCCTGCCGACTAGACACATGCTTGTGCCACGCAGTGCTGCCTGGTTACGACCACACCTCACGCCTACGTGAGCCACCCATCACATCCAAGCCCACGCCTGCACGCTGGCCGCAATGCTCGTCGCTAGGGTCCGCCATGATGGGGCTTAGGGAATTGGTTAGGGATTGGAGTGGGACTCGATGGCTGGTGGGAAGAGAGATCATAGTTAGAGTGAGATAAATGTGCTTGATGGGCTTAGCCAGTTGGCTCAAGACAGCAACGACCAATAGTTGGCTTGGCGTAGAGGTGTTCATGGGCGGCTCGGCTGAAAGCATCTAGGCCTTTAAAAATTATTTTGGTAATTAATGATAATATGTGAATATGGGATTAACATGTTTACTAAGTATTTACAAGGTTAAGTTCCATTGGTGAGTTTGACAACTTGATGATGCATGCTAAAGGACAACATGAAGATCTCTATGGCTCAAAGACAAGGTACAAGTAGTCTAGGACCATTTTTGTGTTTTACCGGTCTTAGGTGAAAAGGATGGAAGACCGGGTTTTAGATTAAATGCCGTACTATTAAGAGGGATCATGACTAGTAACTTGATAGCATGTTCTTGTGCTATTTGGATCAATTTAGGATCATGCATGCACTTAGAATTTAGTTTGAAAATCCAACTATGCTTTGTCAGGACAATCAGTAGTACCGGCGTTGTGTTGGCGGTACTACCGTTCAGCGGTACAACCGGGATCGTGGTGCGGTACTACCGCAACCCGGTTGTTCCGAAAATTAGTTGGCGGTTCGTAAATTCCAGAGAGACACCATTTTGGTTTGGTGGCTCGCCCTAGGAGCGGTAGTTCCAGAGTTTACTTGGTGGTACTACCGCAACGCGGTATGACCGTATTTGTTCAGCTGAACTACTGCACCCCGGTGGTCCCAAAAATGCAGCGGTACGTATTTTCTAGTAGGTACCCTTTTGGGTCCCTCGAGAAACGGTAGTATCGCTCTCATTTTGCGGTATGACCGGCAAGCGGAACTATCGCATGATAGTTGGCGGTAATCTGCATGCGAAGTTTCAACGGCTATGTCAAGCGATTAATGCTCTTTGTTATAGCCGCCACGAGCTGATAGGTGAGTCTTGGTAGTCTGCATGATAGTTGGCGGTAGTACCGTATTTCGCTGAAAAGTTGGGATTTCACTCCCAACTGTCGTATTTGTTTGTGGGGGGGGGTATAAATACCCATCCACCTGCTCAAGGACAAGGTGCTAGACCATATTTACTATCCTTTGAGCCTTGAGTATCCTCTCAACACCTACAATACACTTGTGCATTCACTGTAAGGTAGTTGAGCCAAATTCAAGTGCATTCATTCTAGGTTGACCATCGATTCATTACTCTTGGTGTTTTGCCAAGCACCTAGACGGCTTGGCGGTGTTAGCACGGTGATCTCTTCAAGAAGATTTTGAAGAGGCCCAGTGCCAAGATTGTGAGTGGTTTGGTGTTCACCATCTCCGGAGCGGAGGAAGAACAACCACTAGTGATCGAGGGAAGGCTTAATTCGTGGAGCCGGCTTGATTAGTTCAAGCTTCCTCAACGTGGACTAGTAAAGACCGGCAAGTCTTCGATAATTGTGGTTATTTATTGTCTTTACTATTTTCGCATTTACAATTCTAGCGTTTATCTTGTGTTGAATTGCTTAGCTAGAATTGTATCTAGTTTAGACTTAGTTGGTAATTGACTTAATTTGTTAATTAGTCAAAAAGTTTTAAAACCTCATATTCACCCTCCTCTAGTCGGTTATCCTTGATCCTACATTGGCCCGCCGGTCCGGCCTGAGCCCAAGGCAGTCCGGGGCGGGCTTAGGACTGTATTTTCGGCCCAAAAGCCCGAAAAAATCAATTAAAAAAATGAAAACTATTTTTAATTCTGGAAATGAATTAAATATTACTTTTTTAATTCTAAAAATGATTAAAATAATATTTTTAAATGAAAAACCTAACTTTCGGGTCTGCCTGTTTCAAATCGGGCTTTTCAAGCCCGGTCCGAAGCCCGGCTTGACCCAGCATTTGAACAGGTCTAGCTTGGCGCAGCCCCATAAAATGGAATTCCGGCCCAAACCATTCTCTTATTCTTCTTCCATCCTAGAGCAGCTAAGTTTCAAGTCATGACACCCGATAAATAGAGATGCTAGTGGGTAACCATGGTCGGACTGACTACAGAGGATGCTCTGCCCTCCTTAGCTCCCTCTTGGGTCTGCCACTGTGGTTACGTGACCGTCACTCTTTTATTTACGAGTGTGGAGGGAGTAATTCTTAACTTCACCATTTGGTGACTTTGGTCGACCGTGCGTTGCTACAGCACAACACAACCCTGTGTGATACGTTGACCGCAGGCGCACCGTCGCATACGACATCCTGTGGGGCCAGAGGCAGGTGGACATCTGGCTCTGGGCCTGTGGTTGGACATTGGACTTTTTTAGTGGTGTGCGAGGCCATTCCAACGTTAGAGCTGTGGCCTACCTTCTTGTACAGGCCCATCACAATTCGTATCAAGTCTAAAAATCGTTGATTCAATCCCGTTTAACCATACCTCACAGGTCACAGCGAAGGGCTTTAGAAACTACCTGTGGTAAATTGCTAGATTAAATTTAGAGAGCTACTATTCTTCCTTTAGCACAAAAGTAAAGCGCCACTGTAAAAGATGCGATTAGATATAGAAAATCATCTTGTGGCCGAGAGATCAGAACAAGGAGAAGACCTAGCTGCCTGTCAAGTTTCAACGACAATGCCTCTCCCATCTCCGTCCAGAGCATTGCTCTCGATCCAAGGACAACCCACGAGGCCAACCAACAAGTACTATTCGTGTTGTATGGTCAGAGCACCCCCTACTGGCGATGGTGTCTCCCTCAACCATGCCATTGCCGAATCAGAGCACAGCTTGTGGACACTGCTTCTTTATACTTTGTCTCGCGAATGCATATGGCAGTTCTATACTCATATGCTAGCTGCGCACCAATAATGATCCGATCAGATTGCAGAATGCAGATAGCTTGATATGCTAGCTCGACATACTCAAGTCTTTATTCTGCAGTCTAACCACACGAACTACTCTGCTTACATATCAAACCCTTCAGGCCTTCACGCTATGGTGATGTGCCTTTCTATCTTAAACACCAGCATTAACTCTTGTGGTTGTGGTACTAGATCTACTGTTCATGAATGGAATGCCTCTTTTCCTAAAGGAAGAAACAGGACCAAGATATGTCATAAGGAATACTTGCATTCATGTATATGTAAAGAAGCAGACAGACAGGAACATTGCATTCATGTATATGTAAAGAAGCAGACAGACAGGAACATTGCATTCATGTATATGTAAAGAAGCAGACAGACAGGAACAGGAGAGGACAGACAGAAATCAGGAACAAGAGATGATATAGAAACAAGAACAAGAGATTTTACAAAGGAATCAGGATCGAACCTGCATCTTGATCCCTCTGTGAGGCAGCTAGCTTTGCTATTTGCCATGGCTAGGCAGGGCCGCGGGGCCTTTTCAGTCTTGTAGCCCAACCATTTGCGGTGAAGCGAACTCGAAGCGATCGGTTGGGCGGTTGGCAGGTAGCAGGCTAGCGGCTGCTGCACTACGTTTGCAGAATTGCTCCATGGTTAATGCATAAAAGCATCGGCGACGAATGTCGCCATATTAATTTTAATTCCAGCCTACGTCTGAAAGAGACACGACACCGTACGTTTTCCTGCTTGATTAATCGACCAACTAATAGGCACTCTTGTGTGTTTGTTGCTCTTTTAGCATGTACGTGTGATAATGAAGGAGGAGTACTTCTGTCGATTATTTAGTATCGATAATACAAATGAATACTGTAGATTTTTTTGAGTTAGACCACATAGGAAAAAGGCACAGAGATTTTATACAAGTTTGGATCTTCTCTTGATAGAATAATAACCTTACCCCTATGTTGTTGTATTAACTATACTTTATAACAGGAAAGAAATCACTAAAACTATAACTTAATGACTTCTATATGTTAATCGTGTCTCTGTTGTTGTTGTTGTTGCTACTGCTGCTGCTGCGTTGCTTGATCCGTCCTCTGTCCACCAGCTTTACTCTTTATATAGCGCGTGAAGGAGTGACAGTTGTCCTGTATCAATAGACGTCTTACCGTTTGATGAAATGCGCACGTTCTGTGACGGTTATTGTCAAAGACTAACCCTCCCACGTCGCCTTGCAGTTATGTCAGAGACAGAGACTTAATACGTGCAGTTATCCCGGAGAATAACAGAACATATCAACTACGTTGTGTATTAATCACAGCATATAAATGTCCCCAGTCAATTGGAACCACATGTCTGTAGGATTTGTTGACTATAGGGTGGTCGTAGTTGACCTAGTCGTAGTAAAGTTTACGACCATGAAGTGATCGTAGTAAGGTTTATGATCATGAGGTGGTTGTAGAAAATCTTACAACCACTAGGTAGTTGTAGAAACACTTACAACCATATAGGGTGGTCGTAAAATGATTTACGACCACTCAACTAAGCTTCTCCCTTATTAATGATAAGAGATATCCTTACGAATAACATGAAGATGTTGCTATCTATAATAACAATTACAAATAAATAATTTAATTAATTAAGGATTATTAGATCCTCGTCATCTGGCCTTCCAACTTCAAGTGAAAATAACTTACTTGGAAAGAAGGTCATAGAATAGTGGTCGAAAGCAGAGTCTTTCTGACTGGTATTTGACCATAACTAGAAATTAGCTTGGTCAAGAAGGTAATTTTACTTGAGTTGAAAAGACAAAACTGCTTTTCCCGAACGGACAGATTAAAGAATGCAAACCGACTCTCACAGATCTGTCCATCGGGAACGATTCCTGAAGGGTTGGTAACTGTTGAGTTTCCACGATCTTTAACTCAGACCTGTGACTATAAAAATCTACCAAGGGCGTGACTTAGGGTTTTTACTTTTTCCATTTGCTTCAACTGCTCTCGAGCTCTCGTTCTCTCCGCCGCCAACCAAGTTTGCAATTCTTCTCTAAATTCTTCCAAATTCAAATCAAACTCACTCAGAAAAAATGGCTGAGACCGTTTCCAAGTGGGAGAAATCCTAGATGGATGTGGAGAAGATAACTGCTTTGGTCGTAGCAGAGAAGATTCCAAGGCGTGCTTTGGTGAAGTGGACCAACGCTGAGGGTCAACATTGACTTTCGGGTGAGAAGAACACCATTCTAGTATTCCAGGTATACTGTGAATGTGATTTTCGACTACCCGTTCGCCCATTTCTGATGGTCGTACTCCAGCATTGTGGGGTGGAATTGGTGAACTTGGTTCCCAATTCCATCGCAGTGTTGAGTGTATTTGTTTACCTGTGCGAAGCCTATTTGGGAATTATTCCAGATTTGGATCTCTTCCAGTACTACTACAGGATGAGCAAGCATAGCGGAATCGTAGGCAGCTGTGGTCTCAAGCTCTAAGACGGGAAGTCGAAGAAGTATATTCATATGTTCACCCGGTCATTGTGGCTAGGATAGAAAAAGTGGTTCTATTGGACCGTGTCCAGGGATGATAGCCTTTTCTTCACGGGGAAGCCCGCGGAGAAGAGTTCATCTTGGGACTCGACTCCAAGAGACCTCGACCGGATCACCCCCTACATCCAAGCTATCAAGGATTTGAGGGAAGAGGGGGCTGATCGGATGGCATGTGGTGAGAGATTTCATCATGCGCAAAGTCCCCTGAAGAATCGAGTATATCCTATGTGGAAGTACTTGAAGACAACTGACCCGACTAGATATTATGAAGGAGGTAAATTAATAATCAATTTAGCCTTTTTTTATTTTATTTTTGAGCATTATTATTGATTATATCTTGGTAATTGTAGATCTTTCACAAAAGGAAATTGACGCTCGAGTCAAGTTCATTTGTGAGAAGGCTCCTACGACCACAGAATGAGCTCCTCGAATCTTGGCGGTCGTAACTGAAGAAGAAAGAAATGAGCGTCTAAAGGTAATCAAAAGTTGATTTCGTCTTTAGAGTTCAGTAGTCGTAAAATTCGACTACTTAACAATATTTGTTTTATGACTTTCGTAGAAAGTTGGCATGGCAGACCATCAAGACGACCAAGAGGTCGAATTAAAGGTTGTCGAGGATGAGTCAACAGAAGACAGAATTCCTCTGACCAAAAGGCGTCACCTTGTGAAGGCCGCCGAGAAGAAGAAGGATGGAAGTTTGAGTTCTACCCTTCCTTCGACCACCCCTATCAGGCAGTTCTTTACAGACATAATCCCTACAGAGAAAAGGGGTGTGGTTGAAGAACTTAAGCATAAAGCCCCAAGACCAAGGTACCCATCTATTACGACAACAAAATATTATTAATTTCTGCTTCTTATGGCTTTGTGAAGTAAATAGAAAAGGAGCACTAGAAAAGTTTTATATCTTTTGTGAAGGCTATCTCTGCAACAGCAGAGCTTGTGGTCGAGGCGAGCACTGTCCCTCAAGTGGTCGAAGTCGGTTCTGACCATCAAGAGGGGCAGGTGGCTTAGGGATCTCTAGCTCTTATTCAAGACCTACGACCAGACATGGTCATAGAGGTCTCAACTCTTCCTTAAGACATTTGACCAGATGTGGTCAAAGAAGTCCCAGCCTCTCAATTAGGGGTGAAAATGAATTGGATACGGACGGATAATGGCTCTGCCATATTTGTTTTCATATTTTTTCTCAGATCCGGATACGAATAATATCGAATACGAATACGGAGCGAATACGAATCAAAACAAATACGGTTGCGGATATTTTTTGGAATATGAAAACCCCTTAAATTGTATGCCAGAAATTAACGAAAATATATAACTAGTTTATTTGATGCAAACATTCATGAATTGTTCATATTTTCAGTAACCACAAATAATATTGGCACTAGCAAGCTGCATTAACTAGTTCATCACAAACATAAAACTTAGTTTACCATATTTAGCTCATAAGTCATAACTCACAAAGTCGCAAGTCATCACGCATTCACACTTAGTTCGTCACATACATATATAAAACTTAGTTCACACTAACACCGATAAGGCTAGATGGTTAATCTATACACAAATGACCTGTAATATCCCAAAGTATGTTACTAAAAATAAAATTAATAAAGTCATTAGTTTAATGGATTTTACGAGATTTAAAAGAGTTTTCTTGGTTAAAATAATAATAAAATAAAGTCAATTATTTAATTTCCTAGTTTTTAATGTCAAAAATAAAATTTATTGAGTTTTTGGGATTTTATTGAATTTAAAGTGAAAAGGACATTTTAATTAATTTCTTGAATTTTCTAGATTTTAAAAGGTTTTTCCTATTTTTAGAAATTAAAAATAATTTATGTGTAAAAATAAAAGCCAACTTTAAGTTGGAATTAATTTTATTAAGTTCAAAATAATTCAAGGAATTTCTGTGATTTTTTCTAGAATTTTTTTAACTCTATTTGCTATTTTCTAAAGGAATAAGTCCAGTTTACTCCCTCCAACTATCAGAAAAGTCTGGTTTACCCTCTGAACTACAAAATCGGTTATTTAACCCCCCCTAAACTTGTGAAATCCGGTCAAAAAACCCCCAGGCCGGTTTGAATGAGCTGTTTTGCTGACGTGGCACATATTTTTGACATGTGGACATCCACGTCACTCTCTCTTCTTTTCTTCTTTTTCTTCTGATCATTTCTTCTTTCTTCTCCTTTCACTCATTGAGCCTGCTCTCCTGCTCTCCTTGCGTAAATGCTGCCGCGCCATACCGCCCTGCCCGCTGGCAAGGCTTATTCTTTGCCGTCTTTCGTCTGCCGAGCGCCTTGATTAGTTGGGTGGGTTGTTATGGAGGAGGCGGCACGGAGAGGGCCGGCCGAGGCCAGTGAGGAGGAGGCGCTGGGAGAGTGGCCAGGCCGAGCCACCGGCGCAGAGGGAGGACGAGCGGCAGGCGTCCCAGGACTCAAGGAAGCCTCCCCCCACCTCCCTTCTTCTTCTCCACCACCGTGGAGCTCCCTCGCCGCCGAACTTCTTCTCCGCCCCCGGCCGCCACCGCCCCGATACCACGGCCGCCCCCAAGATTCCCCGACCTCCCCTCTAGCTTCCCTTTAGAAACACAGTAGGTGCGACGTCGCCCTCCTCTCTGCTGGCCGCCGCCTTGCAGCATGCGCCCGTGGTGCATCCGCCGCACTGAACGCCGACTCGCCACTCCGTGAGCTCCATCCCAACCACCACCATCACAAGGTGCCCCAAGAGCCGAGGAACCTCTCCCAAGTCGCTTTGTCTCTAGACAAAAGGAGCGCCGGTTGGCCTTCCATTCGCCTCCGTGACCACCTTTCTCCCGCTGTTCGCCGCCCTCCGGCCACCCCCAGCCTCCCCGCTCGGCTCCACACTTTCCCCGTGCCCGTGTGCAGCTCATGCCCACGGCGGTTTCCCCAGAGCTCCACCCACCGCTGGCGCCACGCGTGGCCGTGCACCGTGCCGATCTTGGAGCTGCCGTCGCCGCCACCGTGCGTTTCCGCCATCACCGCCGCCACCCGTGGGACCACCACCCTCGTGGGGTCCCATTTCTCTCACTGGCCAACGTTGTTGTGCCTTCCTCCGCCGCTGGCAAGCCGGAGCCGCAAGCCACCCGAGAGCCTCCCCTGCTCTGTTTGCCTGTGCTCAGAGCCTCCCCAAGCCACCCAGTGCATGTGGGCTCGGTCCACGACCTTGTGGCGATGAAACCAAGCCCTTGTCTAGCGGGACCCACTTGTTGACTGGGACAAATGAGAGGCCACGTGTGCAAAACCGCTACCTCAAACCGCTACGGGGTGTTAATTGACCAGATTTCGCAAGTTCAGGGGGGATTAAATAACCGGTTTTGTAGTTCAGGGGGTAAACCAGACTTTTCTGATAGTTTGAGGGAGTAAACCGGACTTTTTCCTTTTCTAAAATGCTATTTGATTTGTTGCATTTTCTGAAATTCGGAAATCAATTAAAATCTCCTTTTCTCTTTTGGGCTGAAATCCAGATATCCGAACTTTGTCTTATCCAGATAATCCGTATTCGTGTTCGTATCCGCCGGATAGCATGCCTACCGTATTCGTTTCTATTTCTGACAAAAAAATTCAAATTCGTTTCTGATCCGAAAATTATCCGAGAAAAATCCAATCCGAGATAATCCGAATTCATTTCCGTCTGGATCGGTCGGAAACTATCTGATTCGTTTTCACCCCTACTCTCAAGCTCATGACACTGGAAGTCTTCTAAAGGCTGAAGGTGTCACAAAAATTGGGGCGACCGAAGAAGAGAAGAAGAAGAAGTCTCCCTTGGGGAGGGTTTCTTCTGGACTCAAGATCGTATCTAGGAAGCCAAATGTATGTAAAATTAAAAGTTTAGAAATTATATTTACCTGTTAATTCCACAGTTTGACATGTCTTCCCCTTTTTGTGTTATTTTAGTCTTGCTTCTCCAACCCCCGGAGATGCTTCTGTTGAGAGCCCCATCGTTGTTTTGTCTACAGTCGTAGGAGTATTGTGTCGAACCCGGGAACGAATGATCCTAGATTCTCTATGTCTCATACACTAGTCCAGGAACAACTAGTATACACAGTAAAAAAAAAGAGAGCGAAACCATAATACGTGATTCATTCATAATAATTCAAGTTTGTTATAAAAGGGCATAAGGCCAAAAGCAAAGTATAGCAGAAGCATAAATAATAAGGTAGGCCACACGATTCGCCACAGACAATCATCTGAGGGCGTAGCCTAGTCGTCTAGGTTCTCATCCTCCTCGTAGTACTCCTCTTCTGAACAACAATGTAATAAGCAAGGGTGAGTACAAATAAATGTACCCCGCAAGTTACACCCAATAACAGAAATAATGCATGAATGATATTATCATAGGAAGGCTTATAGGGCTCAATTTGCATAAAGCAAAATTTTCTATTTAAATATTCTTGCTGCGTTCCAAAGCAGTTTATTTCATAATTAAAATCAAATTTTAAATGACAAATTTATAGTGGATAACCTCCATACAATTGTGGTGAAGGGTACCCTCCTATTTCATGGCAAACCGCTCAATTTTCCAATTGGATACACTATCCAAGATCATTTGTGAAAATCTTTTGAAATCAAAAACCAAAGTCTAACTTTGAGTGGCTTTGCTCAATATGTCCATGACCGTGGACTCGACTATTTGAATAGTTTTACACTCTGCAGAGGTGGTACAACTCTATTCACAAGAGATAATTTGCTTAACATGTCAGCCAAGACACGCTTCCGAAGGCGTGCGACTAAGCAATTATCACAAGGCCTTTGCAATGCATCATTCCAAAGTAGTCATACTTGTAACACCCTGGCTATGCGGAAGCCAAGATGTTACCTAAAAGACTAACATATAGCAATAATACGAAAATTTCAACAATAATTCAGCCAATAACATATAAAGATCAACATCTAATAGAACGAATACAGGAATTTAATCTGAATTTAACTACAAATCACAAACTCTAAATATCCAAGCATAATGAGTCAAATAAGATAATTCTATCAATAAACTATTTAAGGATCACATGCAGTTATTGAATCAACCATAATCATATAGAAGGATAACGTCAACCAACATACTCCATTTATTACAATCCAATACTTAACGAATGAAAGGAAAGGACAAGTTCATAATTAAAAGTGAATGCAGTATCCGTGACTATTCCCTCCAAAGAATGCTGTCATCAGTGTTCACCTAAAATAAATAAACACAGGCAAGAATGAGTCCATGACTCAGCAAGTACAACAGAACCATAAGAACAAAACTGAATAAGAACATAAACATCGCATTATAGAAAATAAATGTAGAATGACTGAAATCATATGAATGCATGAAATGCATAATCTCCTCTTCTGCTTATATTGGTATAGCCAATGATATACCGGTCGGTGTTCACTCAGGCCCGTATCATACAAAATGCAGGGATCCAAGGCCCGTATGAAGAATATTTCATAACGGGGATCCAAATCTGCTCACATTGGAATGGTGGGTTTTACGTGCCCATATTGGAATGATGGGTCTTTTTAATTCCCACTCCCGTGGGTAATTCATGAACATATGTTTGAATGAATGAATATGAATATGGAAATCATAATATCATGAAGCATGGATTAACGTACGAATAAAGAACAAGAATAATTGAAATCTACTCTTAGATCATAGAATGAAGTGATAGCATGAATGACAAGCAATCAACAATCATCAACGGTACGAATCACAAGGTACTTGCCTTCTGCACTACAAAGCGTTATGAGGCAAGGAGGTTGCCACTAAACTCGAATTCCCTCCTCCTACACAAATTAATTACTAGAAGAAGAAACAATGTGAATAAGACGCTACTCGCAATGCTTAATCGCATCATCCTAAACCCAAGGTTCACATAATTGTTCTATCCAATTTAACCGACAGTCTAGCAAGACGATAAACTGGACAGCGGTACTAAAAACATCATATCTTTTGCTCTGAGACTCAAAACAGAGTAATCTCAGATCCTATGGAAAGGTAACGAAAACCTCCACAATAGTCTAGTTGGCTGAATTCTCCAATTCGGCCAAA
Organism: Phyllostachys edulis; assembly: GCA_036346405.1. NCBI lineage: Eukaryota > Viridiplantae > Streptophyta > Magnoliopsida > Poales > Poaceae > Phyllostachys > Phyllostachys edulis. Next base: position 18,844,256 of record CM070554.1, on the reverse strand, counting down.
AACTTAGGCTAACAATCAGATGAAAGTATAATATATAATCTGTCTAGCAGAACTAAACAACAGAAAAGAAATAATCATAACTTTTGATTAGATTAACCAAATCCAAGATTTTTTTTATCATTATAGAAAGCTAAGAACATAACCTTCAAAAGTCTAGTTGATATGATACTCAGATTTTGAATTTAACAAAAAGTGGCACACAGATCAAATATTCTATCAGAACCCGACCTACAATCTGGGCAGTAAAATTGCAACGTGCATAAATTTTGTTCTACAGATCCAAAAAGAGTTTTCTTTCACAATCCTGGAAGCTGATGGAATTATCTACAGAAATCGTTTTGGGCAACAGTGACTGTTAAATCTCGTCAGACTTTCTGGACAGCAGAAAAGAATTCATCATAACTTTTAAACCATAACTCGAAATTGAGGGATCTTTGATTATACAGAAATCTAAGAACGAAACCCACATAACTCTAGGAGATGAGATCCTCTAATTCGGACTCTAAATATATGAAAACAGTCGCACAAACCATTGGACAGAATCTGTTCGTATCGCAGCAGGAATTTGATCCACTAATCAAAGCAAATTATGAATCTAAATCAATAAAAAATAGTGACGAATTAATTCGTTACCCTGGTAGACCTACATAAATCACTGACCTACATAAATCACTGATCAAACCCACGAGGACCCTTCTTCCCCTTTCCCCCCTCTCTTCTTCTTTGGCCAATCGGCAACTTCAGGGTGCCACCTCCTTTCTTCACCTTGGCCAGCAGATTGGGCAGCACCAAAGAGGAGGAGGTGATGGCGTCCAGGAGAGGGGATGGCAATGGCACACAAGGGAGGGGAGGAGACAATGTGGCGGCCAGGAAAGGGGGGAGGAGTGGCGGCTTGGGGAGGAGGAAAGGGGAGGGTGGAATTGGCGGCTAGGGTTTGGGGGGAAAGGGGTGGCACCCCCCCACCCCCCATATGGCCGGCCCCCTCTTGGTCCTTCTGGGCCACGGCCTGGGGCCCAAGTTGGCGGAATTTTGTAGAAAAGTCTATTTAAAAAGATTAATCTCCCTGTTGACTACTTTCTTTCCTTAGTAATATTTGCAGTATTATAATACCCGCTAAGGTTTCACTTCTTTTGGATTGAACCATCTGCTATAAGCCCCCTCTTGCGCCTGTGGGAATAAATAAAAGTAGGTCATTCTGACACCCACACAACTAGATGGCACAATCACGATGGAATGTTGCAAATTATTTAGCCTAGCCTATCCCATTCCAGACTTGTGGTAGTATGGTGGAGCTGTGCAAGATGCGGCTCGAAGACCGGTCCTTAACTGACTTAGGCGACTTCCAATAAAACTCTAGTCTCGATCATAGAAATGAATCGATCCCGTGCAACAACTTACACCATCCGAACATCCATTTCGCCCAAGACTAAACTAGTTTTTAATTATTTTTCAAGTTAAATCATTTGCTAAAATTGGTATGGTAAAAACAATACTATAGCCTCATTTTAAATTATAATTGAATATTTTGGCTAAATTTCCCAAATTCAACATTTTTAGTCTAAACTTAGACTAAGCATAAAGTTTTCAACATATTCTAGTTCATCCTAGTGTACCAACTAGATTTTTACTAAGGTATCAAAGAATGGCTAATTCAATAACAAGTTTGGCTATACAATAGAATTGGGAATAACTATGAAACTAAAAATAGGAATTTAAATTACTTGAATATATATCGCATGTAATAATATTTTAAAATAGAATTTAAATAATTTGAAATAATAGGATTAAATATGATCAAAGATGTAACTTGCCTTACCCAAATGCTTGAGGATCTAACTCTTCAAATAATTCTGGTTCACCGGAGTCATCGAAATCTATCGTAAAATGAGTCAATATTCAAATAAAATACAAATAAAATTATAAAATTAGAACTAAAAGAAAGGTACTGAATTTAGATGAATTCAAAAATAAGAATCGACGAAATCGGAGTTCATATGAAGGAGAACGAACGTCCGGCAGTTTGATATCACATGAAATGATATAAATCAGAAAAAGGAAAAGAGGGAATAATCTATTTCAGAATTTAGGGGATTAAATAATGACTAATTTGTGGGCCTCTTTTGCTAGTGAGAGATATGAAGAGAGAAGAGGGAATGAGTGAGTATGACAAGTGGGCCCCACTGTCATTGAGACAAGGCAAAGCACATCACAGAGAGCAGAGGGAGGCGCACGGGGCAAGGGCGGCCAGCAGCGAGGGGAGGTCTAGCGGCGGGTGGCAAGGGCCAAAATGGAACCCCACTGGGATGGGGGCCCCATGGGCGGTGGTGGCGGCACCGGCGGTGAAGTGAGGCAGTGGTGGCGGCGAGAAAGACGCACGGCCAGCGACGTTCCTGTGAGGAGAGCGTGAGCACGGTGCAGAACGCAGAGCGGAAAATCCAATGGTGGTGTCGAGGACGGCGGGGAGTGGTTGACGGCGCTGGGAACGGCGGTGGAAAGAGCTTTGGCCGGTGGAGAGAAACTTCAAAATTCGGCAAAATCGGCAAGGTTCTCGGGACGGGGGCTTCGGGATTTGAGAGAGGGGATCGATGCTCACCTCGTGATGTGGGTAGCTTGACAAGGGCTTGGTTGGAGAGGGAGTTTGAGCGGAGGTGGTGCACGGCCGGCGTGGAGGAAGAAAGGGGAGCGGCGGCTCAGGTGGGCTCCGGGCGCAGGGAGAGGAGGAGAGGAAGGGGAAGGGGTTGAGGAGGGTGGCTGCCCAGTTTTTATAGAGGGGCGAAGGAGTAGAGCGACATGGGGTGGAGCCGACACAAAGCGCGGGCGCGTAGAGGGCCAGAGTGCGGGGCGTGAGGGTGTGCCAAGGCATGCGCGTGCCAGCACGATGGGCGGCGGGATAGGCGGCGCCGCGGGAATCCCAGTGTGTAGCGTAGCTTTGTAGGGCAACGTGCGCAACAGGAAGAAAAACAAGAAGCTAGAGGTAGAAGAAAGAGAGAGAAAAAGGAGAAAAAGAAAGAAAATCCAAAAAATAAAATAAATTCAAAAAATTCAAGAAAATTTCATAAAAATCCTTGGAACCTGAAAAGATTGAATAAAATAATTTTAAATTTAATTGAAGTTTATTTCAATCACTTAAAATGTTTTCCATTTCTGAAATATTAAATTAAGCTTTAAATTAATCCAATAAAATTCAAATGGTTATTTTTACTTTTAAATCTCCAAAAAGACTCTAAAAATCGAGATGTTACATTTTGGTTTCTCCTATGGTTGTAGACACAGCAACGGAGGTGGTCAAAGATTCGACCACTATACTGATATGACGATGGAGGAGGTTACTACCGCCGAGCTAGCCATGACCACCGAGATGGTCGTAGAGGAGGAGGCAAAGACAACGGAAGATCTGGATGCTCTGGCGATCGAGTCGATTGTTGAGATTCTCAATAATCAGACAAAGGGACTTGGTCCAACGATCACGAGGAGCAATCGATCAAGCTAGAGCAGGGAGCTCTGACCGCCGTGCCGGGAAGAAGGTCGTGGATGATGTTCCTCCTAGTCCTCAAGGTGGAGTCTCATCTTCTATCAACAACGAAGAAGAAGAAGAAGACGAACAAGAAGAAGAAGAAGGCTCTTTTGACCTCTTCCCTGAATTCTTTGGACCACTCACTGTCAGGTCCTCTTCGTTTAGATCTCGTGACCGAGTCCCACACCCTAAGGATATTCCAAACAGGTGACATATCTTTGACGACGGGCGTCTTCAAAGAATATGGTGGGACAAAGTCGACGGGCAACATGAACTGCAGGACTCCGAGATGGTGTATGCCCATTTTGCTCGGTCAGCCATCAATATAAGTATTTGATGCCAAATATTTATATATTTGAGTTTTTTCTTTTTCTCACTGTATTTCTTTGTTCAGAGAGCTCTCGAGCAAGTTGCTACTGTTGGTGAATACCATATGCAACTGATGTTACTAAGAAAGCAGAAGGCTTAACTCTACGAACAAGCAGTGAGATGGTATGTTAGTGTTACGAGTAGTCTTTTTTGTTTTGACCACTCATTCAGTACTCATGTCTACTTTAACCTTTGTAGGTCTAAAAGCGAAAAGATGATTGGCTGATGCACTCGACTATGCAAAAGCCGAGGCACAAAGGTTAAGGGATGAAAAGAAAGACATGTTGAAGAACCTTCAGGAGGCAAATTCTGCAGCTTTCGAGCTGCAGAATGAAATAAACAGTAAGTATTTCACTTAACATTTTTCATTTCGACAACCATCTTTTATTTATCTAAATCCTTTCCTTTTTTTTAGAAAATAGGTCGATATGGGCAAGCTTCAAACCGAGGTCGATTTGAAGATTTTGGTGACCAACGAGCTTACCCGTATCTCCAAAGAAAAAGATAAGAGCATAAAGGAATGGAAGGAGCAGTGCGCAAAGGATGCTTCCTCCCACGATGACGAAGTCAAGAAGCTCGACTCTCGCTTAGTAGGTGTAACAGCCCAAAATTCAAAATTTAGTTGAAAATTAAAACTTAATTATTTTTGTGGATGTTACGAAATTTTAAAAGCTTTTCCTTAATTATTTTAAACCCAAAATAAATTTATGTATAAAAATATTACCAATTTTAAGTTGAAAATATTTTATTTATGTCCAAAATAAATATAGGAATTTCTGTGATTTTTTCTAGAATTTTTTGATTTATTTGCTATTTTATAAAGCCTTTTTGAATTAATCGGATTATTTAAATTAACAAATCAATTAAAATCCTAAAACACCTTTTGGGCCGAATCTTTACTGTTCGGCCCAATCTTCATTCCTTTCGGCCCACCCGCACCCGGCCAAACCCTACCCTCTCTCACCGAGAAAGGCGCATTGCAACACCACATTGGTTCAGAAGAATCAGCCAGAATTATATGAAGAACTGAAGCACTTGAACTTAGAGATTGTCAGCCAAGGTTGTGTAAACGCTTTGGAAGTTCAACCAACTCTTTAGAGTCAGATCATAGAAAAACAGATAGAAGATGAAGACATCAAAGAGATCAAGAAGAACATGAGAAGGGGCAAAGCCCCAGGATTTTCTGAGAATGAGCAAGGAACAGTGTGGTTTGAAAACCGCATCTGTGTACCTAATCATCAGAAAATAAAACAGTTGATTCTAAAGGAAGCACATGAATCGCCCTACTCCATCCATCCCGGAAGTACCAAGATGTACTAGGATCTAAAGAAAAAAAATATTGGTGGGTCAGCATGAAGCGAGAAATCGCTGAGTTCGTTGCACGTTGTGATGTATGTCAGCGAGTCAAGGCAGAATATCAAAGACCCGCTGGTTTGTTGCAACCATTACCAATTCCTGAATGGAAGTGGGAGGAAGTGGGTATGGATTTCATCACCGGATTTCCTAGGACCCAATCAGGATGTGATTCCATCTGGGTGATAATTGACCGGTTGACTAAAGTGGCTCACTTTATTCCAGTCAAGACCACCTACCAGGGCAGCAAGTTAGCAGAATTGTACATGGCCAGGATTGTTTGTCTACATGGAGTATCCAAGAAGATCGTGTCCGACAGAGGTTCCCAGTTCACTTCTCGATTTTGGAAAAGTCTACATGAAGCCTTGGGAACCAGACTCAATTTCAGCACCGCTTATCATCCTCAAACAGATGGCCAGACAGAACGTGTGAATCAGATTTTAGAAGATATGCTTCGAGCCTGTGCCATAGATTATGGAAGAAGTTGGGACAAGAATCTGCCCTATGCAGAATTCTCGTACAACAATAGCTACCAAGCCAGTTTTTAGATGTCTCCATTTGAAGCTTTGTACAGCAGAAAGTGTATAACTCCTCTCCTTTGGGATCAAGTAGGAGAGCATCAGTTCTTTGGGCCAGAATTGATCAAAGAAGCTGAAAGTAAGGTTAAAGCAATAAAAGAACGCCTGAAAGTGGCTTAGACCCGACAGAAGAGTTATGCTGATAACCATCGGAGAGAGTTGACCTTTGAAATAGGAGATTTTGTCTATCTCAGTGTTACTTCACTCAGAGGAGTAAAAAGATTCTGGACAAAAGGAAAACTCGCACCCAGATTTGTGGGACCTTACAAGATTTTAGCAAGAAGAGGTGAAGTTGCTTATCAATTTGAGCTACCAGCATCCTTGTCTTTAGTGCACGATGTCTTCCATGTTTCTCAACTAAAGAAGTGTCTTAGAGTGCTAGCGGAAGAAGCACCGATTGAAAGCATCGACCTTCAGGAAGATCTCACCTATGTGGAGCAGCCAATTAAGATTCTTGACGTGGCAGAACGAATCACCAAAAGCAAAGTCATCCATTCATGCAAGGTCCAGTGGAGTAATCATTCAGAAAAAGAAGCCACTTGGGAGCGAGAAGAAGATTTGAAAGCCGAGTATCTCCACCTTTTTGCTGGCCAAGTCTGAATCTCGGGGTCGAGATTCCCTTTAAGCGGGGTAGGTTTGTAATAGCCAAAAATTTAAATTTTAGTTAAAAATTAAAAATTAATTATTTTTGTGGATGTTCTGAAATTTTAAAAGCTTTTCCTTAATTATTTTAAAGCCAAATTAAATTTATGTGCAAAAACTATTACCAATTTTAAGTTGGAAATATTTTATTTAAGTCCAAAATAACTCTAGGAATTTCTGTGATTTTTTCCAGAATTTTTTTGATTTATTTGCTATTTTCTAAAGCCTTTTTTAATTGATCGGATTATTTAAATTAACAAATCAATTAAAATCCTAAAACACCTTTTGGGCTGAATCTTTACTGTTCGGCCCAATCTTCATTCCTTTCGGCCCACCCACACTCGGCCAAACCCCACCCTCTCTCACCCGCATCGACCCCACCCGCCAGCCGCCGCTCCCTCACTGCCATGTAGGCCTGCGCCCTTCTTCTCCCTCACCTTCTTCCCCACGCGGCCAACTCGGCGTAGCCGCCATTGCTGCGCGCGTGAGCTCCACAATCGGCCGCCCCAACCGTCTTCGCTTCCCGCGGCATGTGCGCACGATCCCCGCGCCACCTCTGCCCTATCCCCCACCTTCTCCCCCTTCTCCGCACCGGTTCGCCCGAGCTCCATAACTGCCGCCGCCATTGTCGCTAACATCTCCTCGCCGCCCCGGTGCCCCTCGGCCCCTATAAAAGGGAGCACGAGGTAGCCCTCCTCTCACTCATTCTCTCCCCCTCACTCACTCCTCCTCCCTCGCGCCCACCTCGCCAGATTTTGAGTTTTGCTCGCCGCCAGCCGCAAGTGCCCTGCCGCCTCTAGCGCCGCCATCGTCGACGATCTGGCCTGAGTCCACCACCATTGTCTTCGCCACACCGTCGCCGACCCGGTGCTCGCCTTTGCATTGCCGGAACCATACGGAGTGCCACTGCTGCCACGAGCCCTACCGCGCCGCCGCTCTCTCCTCGCCGCCGGCCACCTCCGTCCTCCCCCGGTCACCAGAGTGAGCGCCCTCAACTCTTCGCACTCTCCTCTATCTGCTCGTGTCCTCGTCGGCCGTCGCCGTGCCACCCAACACCGGCAACCCTAGCACCGAGAGCACCACCGCCCTTGCCGACGTGGCACTGCCACATGCACGCCACGTAGACACCACATCACCATCTGTTGCCCATGTGGCAGTGACATGGATGCCCAGTCACATGCCACGTGGATTTTCTTTCACAAAATTAATTCGGACGGAAAATTCTTGAGGACTGACGCAATAAATTGATTTCTCTTTAGAAAAATAATTCGGTAAAGTCAAGAAATTCAGAATTAGGGTTTTATTTAAAGTTTAAACTTTCAAAGCCCATATCTTTCGCATCCGAACTTCGATTCAGGTGTTTCAAATTTCTAAATTTGTATAAATGCAAGATATAGCTAACTAAACAAAAATTATTTGATTTGGAGTTAGTTTGAATGGTATTTTTGAATTTATTTGAATTTGTCATATTTTCGCGTATAGATTTCGACGAATCCAGAGAGCTTGATCCTTTTGAGGATTTAGAGTACTAAGACTTCGAGCAAGGCAAGTTATACTTTTGACCATGTTGATCCCAACATTTTAAAGTTATTTAATTATGTTTTTAAGTTATTATTTGCATGCATAACTTTAATAAGCTATTTTTATTCCCTGTTTAAATCTTTAGTTATACCAATTCCTTGTATAGCCAATTTTTTATTATTGTATTACCATTCCCTTGTCCCCATTAGACAAAATAAAATTAAAAATACTTATGCTTAGCCAATGCTTAGATCAGAACTGTGAATTTGGGAGGTTTTAGTCAAATTGTTCAGACTTAGTTTAAATTGAGTCTATGGTATTGTTTTACCATAGAAAGTTGATTAAAATAATTTTACTTGAAATAAAATAAAAAATGGGTTTGGACTTGGGCAATATGGATGTTTGGTGGGTGCAGGTTTATGCACGGGCTCAATCTGGTTAAGGTTGAGGTCCAGGGGTTATTTTGAAAGTCGCCCAAGTCAGTTAAGGACCGGTCTTTTAGCGTATTTTGCTATGCCTTACCGTACCACCACATGTTTGGAATGGGACAGATTTGGTTCAATAATTTGTAATACCTTAATGTTATTTGTGTCATATTGTTGTGTGGGTGTCGGTTAGACAGTATTCCCACTTGGCGCAAGAGGGGGCTTTCAGAGGGTGGTTAGCCCAATGAAAGCGAAACCTTAGCGGACACGAATACATTAAGGTAGAGCATTGTAAAGGCCTCATGATAATTGCTTAGTCACACGCCTTCGGAAGCGTGTATTGGCCGACATTAAAAGCAAATTATCTCATGTGGGTAAAGCTGTACAAACTCTGCAGAGTAGAAAACTATTCGAATAGCCGTGTCCGCAGTCATAGACATGCTGAGCAAATCCACTCTAAGTTAGACTTTATTTTTGGTTTTTAAAATGTTTAACAGATGATTTTAGGATGGTAAATCCTTGTGGTAAAATTGGGCGGTTAGCCATGTGATAGGAGGGTATCATTCACCATTCATTCATGGAGGTTATCCACTGTACAACTGTCATTTTAAAATCTGATTTTAGCTATATATTAAAAATGGCCTTGGAAATTAATACGAGTATTTAAACTGAAAATGTTGTTTTATGCAAAATAAACCCTGTCAGTCTCACTTGTTTACTTATGTATACATCATAATTCTGTATTGGGTGTAACTTGCGAGCACGGAAGTTGTGCTCACTCTTGCTGAATAATCTTTATTCAGGAGAAGACTTCTATCAGGACAGTGAGGACCCAGACGTTTAGGCCTACGCCCCCAGACGATTGTCTGTGGCACATCGTGTGGCCTACTACTACCTTGCTTTCGTTGTGATATTTGTTTATTTGGCCTCAGGCCCATTTTGTATTAAACTCTGAATATTGTTAAATAAAAGCGTGATATGATTGTGGTACCATTTTGTTTGACTATGTACACTAGCTATCCTGGACTAGTGTATGAACACAGAGAATTTGGGATCCTTCGTTCCCAGGTTCGATAGTAGGTAAGAATTCTTTACCTACGACCAGTTTTATGTACTAGTATTTAAGAAGTATTTTTCTAACTGGTCATGCTCTATTTTCATAGCAAGCTGTCAAAATAAAAGGACTTCAGGAAATTTTGACCCGCAGTCAGATGGACATGAAGGCTACAAAGATCAACATTCAAGACAACATTTCTCTCCTTAACAATGTGCTCAGTAGACAAAGTACTAAGGAGGTCACTCCTCTTGAAGACACTGTGGTCAACCATACGAGCACTATTGGACAACAAGTCGAAACTCTCTAGAAGTTGATAACAACTCTAAAGACCAATCAAGCCGATTCGGTAAGATAGGCGATCGAAAGCGCAGTAAGTTTTGCTCTAGCAAAACTTAAGGTTCATGACCGTAGTCTTAGTCTTCAACCAGTCGAGCTAACTTCGACTGCCCTGAAGAGAGGCAGCACAACTGATCGAAGAAGTACAGCCGGTTGGCAAGAAGGTCGTGGAGGATATGCAAATCGGATCTCCTTCGTTAGAGTAGTTTGTAATAGGAACTACATTGTAAAAACAATTTCTTGCTTTTGAATGTAAATCTTCATTTTCCTACAAATTGTCTTTTCGAGTAGTCAGTAACTCATAAGACAAAAATAGAAATGAGAATTGAATTTTAAAACTAAGAATTGAAGTCATATTTATAACTTTATCCTAGCCCCCAACTATTTTCTTAGTTTAATTATATAAACTAAGTAAACAGTGGAAAAAGAGTGTGCTTAAAAATATGTTTGACCTTTCTTATTGAACTCGATTTTCTTGTACTGGTAGCAAAAGTTAGAAACAACTCGGTGCTAGGAAGTTCCTTCTAGTGGACAGGACCACGTGTAGAGAGGAAAGAATTCGACTAGGAGGTGTTACTTCCTCCGACCAGGTTAATCAAATCGAGTGTATTAAGAGTAGTAGAACAAACTATGAATGCTTAACTCACTTAGAAAATTCTACGTATAATGAAGAAGTAAACTAAGTTAATGATTAAAAAAATCTTTCTTTAGAATTATTTCGATCACATTTTGTTGAACCTAGTTTCTTTGTATTGGCAGCTAAAGTTAGGAACAGATCGATGCTAGGAAGTTCCTTCTAGTGAGTAGGATCATGTGCAAAGAGGAAAGACTTTGACTAGGTTATGTTACCCTCCTTCGACCAGTGTAAAGAAAACCAAGCGATCAAAAAAATATCGAAGCATTTCTCAATGAAAATTTTAAGACAATAAAGATTGGAGAAAGCATAAAGTTTATTGAGAATATAAGAGGTTACACATGGAACTTGCATAGCTGATCAATGTTCCATGAATTAGAAAGAACTCTGCCATCTTCCATTGCTAGTCGTACCGAGCCTGGCTACGCGACTTCTACCATTGTGTAAGGACCTTCCCACTTAGGGGAAAGTTGTTCTGATTATATTGAGATTGAATCTTTTTCAATACCAAGTCACCTACATCAAGGCTGCAAGGTTGGACCTTACAATCGTAGTATTTGTGTATGGCTTGTTGGTAAACTGCCGAACGGATTAAGGCTTTATTCCTCATTTCTTCGAGCATGTTGATGTCATCAGCTTGAAGTTGATTTTGGCCGGAGTCATTGTAATTTTTGACTCTTGACAATCAAATCTTTAGTTTAGGTGGAAGCATGGCTTCAGTACCAAAAACCAAAAAAAGGGGGTTTTGCCTGTAGCCCGACTAGTAGTCATGCGGATTGCCTATAATACTGAGGATAATTCTTTTACCCAAGCCCCCGAGCGCTTTATAAGCTGGTCGAAAACTCGAGTTTTAATTCCCTGCATAATTTGACCATTCGTCCTTTCGACTGTTCCCGTTGCTTTGTGGATGGGCGATAGAGGCATAACATAGCTTGATACCCAATTCTTTGCAAAATTCTTGGAATTTTGCGCTTGAAAATTGTGTACCATTATCTGTAATAATTCGACTTGGAACTCCAAATCGAGTGATCACATTTTTCATCATAAATTTCTTGTCTGCTTCCGTTGTTATTCTAGTCACAAGTTCGGCTTCAATCCATTTTGTGAACATATCAATAGTCACAAAAAGAAACTCAAAACACCCTAGTGCTTTTAGGAACGGTCCTAGGATATTGAGACCCCATGTTGCAAAAGGCCAGGAAAATGTATGGTTTGTAATGCTTTAGCCGGCTGGTGTATTTGCCTGCTATAAAATTGATATTGTACATATTTCTTAATAAGCTCTTTAGCATCATGGAGGACTGTTGGTTAGTAGAAACCTTACGGAAAGGCTTTTTCGACCAGCGTTCTATAAGAAGTGTGAGTTCCACAGATACCTTCGTCTATTCCTTGAAGGAGATTTAATCCTTCTTTCTGTGATGTGCATCGCATGAGAACCCCTTGAGTACCTCACTTGTAGAGGACTCCTTCGACCATAGTATACATTTGGCTTTACGGGATAAACGATCAGCCTCAAGATCGTCATTGGATACTATGCCCTTCTGAAGAGACTCATAGATTGGGCACATCCAGGTATCCTCGTATTATAGGGAGGCTGCCTCAATAGGAGATGTATCTGGTGTTTCGACCAGGGATGACTTCTAGAGCTGTTCCACGAAGACTCCTTGTAGTACTGGTGATCGGGAAGAAGCCATTCGAGCTAACTGGTCAGCGAGAAAATTATCCTTTCGAGAGATATATTGTACCTCGAAACAAAAAAAATGCTTTTCAAGCTTCCTGACTTTCGATAAGTACTGAGACATGGTCGTATTAGAGCATTGGTACTCTTTTTTGATTGGATTCACGACTAGTTGAGAGTCTCCCCTCACGAGTAGTCGTGGAATCCCGAGCATTTTCACTGCTCGTATGCCAACCAATAAACCTTTATATTCTGCCACATTATTAGTAGCAGCAAAGTTTAAGGTTTCTCTTGTAGGAGATACCAAGACCACCCCAGCTCTCGAGCCACCTATCGTAAGTGACCAATTAAAGTACATTGTCCACTGGTCGTGGGATTCGTACTGGGGTTCTTGAACAGGTTTAGGATTTGTCCATTCGGCAATAAAGTATGCCAAGATCTTGGATTTAATGGCTGTTCGGAACATGAAACGGAGGTCGACCTCCCCAAGTTCAACCAACCATTTTGCCATGTGCCCCGCTGCTTTTCTATTCTGGAGGACCTCCCCTAAGGGAAGCTTAGCTGGCACGATTAACTTGTGCGCTTGGAAAAAAAATGCCTCAGTTTCCTCGAAGACATGAGGAGGGCATATAGAAGGTTTTGAACCTGAGGGTAACGCTCCTTAGGCCCGTATAAAACTTCACTAACGTAGTAAACTGTTCGTTGAACATTTTCATGTTCTGCGACCAGCACTGCGCTCACTGCTTGTGGCGTAGCAGCTAGATACATTAGGAGTGCCTCTTCTGGTTTCAAAGAAACCAAAACAAGAGCACTCATAACATACCTCTTGACATCCTCGAAGGCTTTGTTTGCCTACTCTGACCACTCAAAACCCTCATGTTTCCTCAAAAGTTTAAAGAAAGGAAGTCCTTTTTCTCCCAGTCGTGCGATGAAACGACTTAAATACGACATACATCCCGTGAGTTTCTGGACTTCTTTCTTTGTGGTCGGAGGGCACATTTGTTCAATGGCTTTTATCTTTTCAGGATTTGCTTCAATTCCTCGTACAGAGACAAGGAATCCAAGCAACTTTCCTGAAGAGACTCCGAACACACACTTTTCAGGATTGAGTTTGAAATGATATTTTCTAAGATTGTCGAATGTTTCTTGCAAGTTGAAAATATGATTAAGGCGCTTGATGCTTTTTACGACCAGATCGTCAACATAGGATTACAAATTTTGGCCTAGTTGAGGAAGGACGGCCTTTTGCATCAAGTGTTGAAAAGAAGCACCTGCATTTTTTTTTGACCAAATGACATTTTGATATAACAAAATATTCCAAATGATGTAATAAATACAGTCTTTTCTTCATCATCTAGGCACATACTTATCTGATGCTAACCAGAATATGAATCTAGGAAACTTAATATTTCACAAGCAGTAGTAGAATCAACCAACTAATTAATACGAGGAAGGGGGAAATCATTCTTCGAACAATCTTTATTAATATCAATAAAGTCTACACACATACGTCATTTACCATTAGACTTTCTAACCATTACAAGGTTTGCCAACCACTCTGGGTAGTCAACTTCTCTTATGAAGCTTGTTTTAAGTAGCTTGTTCAATTTAGATCTGATGGTATCTCGTCGATCAGGTACAAATCTCTGTAACTTTGTTTTATGGGTTTCTTGTCAGGCCGTAGAGCTAGCATGTGCTCGATTATATCCCTGATGACTCTGACCATGTCAGATGCTTGCCACACGAAGACATCTGGGTTTGCTCAGAGGAAGGTGACCTCGATGCGAACGGTCTTTGAAGGCTCCCCTGTATTTAGTGGCACTTCTTTGACTTGGTCGTTCGGCTTTGGTGCAACTTTAGAATTCGACTGCTTGGTCAAAGATTGCCCATTGCTTGCTTCTCGAGCGGGTATTTTACCAACCATCTCGAGGGATTTGCGGTCGCATGTAAGCGCCATCTTTTTATCACAGCGGACTGTGATTACTCCTTTAGGACCTAACAACTTAAGACATTAATAATAGTAATGAGCAGCCATTAGGAATCATGCCAGAGTTGGTCGACCGAGTATGGCATTATATGGCGTATCGAAATCGACCACATCAAAAGAGATTTGCTCTATTCTGAAATTGTTTGGTGAACCAAATGTAACAGGAAGAGAAACCTGACCAATGGTTTGGTCAAAAACCCCAGTACGATCCCATAAAATGAGTGTCGTACATGGTTGATCTTTGTCCTGGGAACTTGCATCTCATCCAAAGAACACGTAAATAGTATATTTAACGAACTCCCACCATCAACTAACACACGATTGACTCGACAGTTGGTAATGGTGGGCTCGACCACGATCAAAAAATGACCATGTCGAGTAGAAGGAATTAGACAGTCACATTTCTCAAAAGAGATGGTGATTTCTGACCACTTTGGTACTTTATTGACAAGACGAGGGTCGATAGAATTTACCTCACATTTGGCAACTTTGAGTTGTCGTTTCGACTCGTGTGCCGAAGATCCTCCATAGATGTAATTGATGGTGTGTTCTGGATGTTGAAACAACATCTCCTCATCATCATCCGACTTTTTTTGACCACTCGTCTACCCCACCTCTTCGAGTGTAGAAAGCGGTTCTTTGTCGGTGTAGTAATCCTTGAGTTTTCGCTGAAAAACTCGGCAATTGTGAAGGTCGTGTTCTTCCTTTTTGTGGAAAGGGCACCACCTAGGCTTGCCGTTCTTTCATTTGGATTGTTTACCTTTGCCCCAATCGGGATATGGTTTAGAGCTCCGAGGCTCTGTGTCGGCAAATGTCCTTTAGTTTTGCTCTTGGATTTCCTAGCCTTTTTCTTGCTACCTGCGCCTGCTCCTCGAGTGTCCTTATCATCACGATCAGTCGTGTGATTCCATTCGACCGCTTCTACAACAGTTGCATAATGGTTGGCCATTTCAAAGAGCTCGACGACGGTAGCCGGAGGATTTAGAGCGGTATCCTTGGTGATCCTTCGATTGCGGACCCTGCTTGAATGCTCTGATGACAGAAGAGCCAGAAACATCAGGAATTGAATTGCGAACCTGACTGAAACGCCTGGTAAATTGGCGCAAGGCCTCGTGAGAATTTTGTCGCATTCTATGCAGGTCATCCTCCTTTCTTGGGCGATTGTAAGTTCCCTATAAGTTGGCTATTTGTAGGTCACAGAGGTGCTACCACGAGTAGATCTACTCTTGTGGCTGATTTAACAGCCACGACCGAGCAGATCCTTCGAGCACAGTAGGAAGGTAGTTGGGTATGACATACTCTCCTCCTCTGCTCTAACAGCGGTGTTATAGATTTAAAGAAATTCGATGGAATTTTGTGACCCATCAAGCTTCTCCATGTTCTTTGGTCAGAACCGTGGCGGCCATTGAACTGCTCGAAGGTTAGGCGAAAACGACCGACATCTTGTAATAATATCATAACACCTTCTTTGTAGGAAAGAAGGGTTGACGTAGCCTGGCATTTGTCCAAGCTGTTGAGTCAGGTTTTCGATCATGTCATTGATTTATTGAAGTTCTTGAACTTCCTCTGACCGGTATTGGATGCGCCTAAAGTCTTATTGGTAGCAATTCTTCTTCTCCGAATGGTTTCAAGATCATCAACGTCCGAGTCAGCCAGAGCATGCCTTAGTGGAGAGCGATCATTTCTTAGATTTCTGCCACGCTCATGACAGTGGAGATCCTGTTCATCACCGGAAGCGTTCTCACCATCACCATGAGAGCCTAAAGTGAGTGTGCGATGGGAAGCATCCCCAGCCCCACCTATTGAAGAGAGATTAGGATCTAAGGGGACGACAAATACCTCCTGGATGTTATTATCTCCATTTACGTATGAGTCCTCCTGACTCGAGGAGTAATCGAAAGACAATGCCTTGTGACTTAGAGCAATCCCCTCCCAGAAGGGGTATTTCGGGTTATAACCGTCTCCAACTGAAGGTGAACCCTGCGGGGGTGTGGTCGAATCTACAGGTCAAGCAGGCTCGATAATGCACCTTGTGGGGGTAACCGAAGGGTGACTATTATCAAGTGTTGGTTGAGTCCCAACATCATGGATTGGATGACTTGCTGTACTTGATCAGACGACCTCAAATGGGCTTGAACATTGGGAGGGGGAACCCTCGCCATGATCTATACTCGCCGTGGCACAATACTGACCGTAATCAGATTGACCCTTGCCCTCTGAGGAGTCTGGTTCCTCATCTGGGCGTAATGTTGTGGGAGAGAAAGATCTCTCATCAACCTTGTCTGGGGCATGGTCTCCTTGGTCTGGTGAAAGATCCTTGGAAACGTCGTTGCCATCAGACAAAATGATGCTCTGCTCGTACTCGTAGCAGGTATTCATGTCCAGTTCTACATAGTCTTCCAAATCGAACCAATTCTCCTCATTCCACTCTCCTGCCATGAAAGCATCAGAGTTGAAAAATGAAGTAATTTATCGAAAAGGAAAAACCAGAAGATCCCCACGGACAGCGCCAACTTTCGATGGTTTAGTATCAATCTTATGAATGAATACTTCGGACTTTCCTTGAGTTAGACCACAGAGAAAAAGACACAGGGATTTTATATAGGTTCGAACCTTCTCCTGAGAAAATAATAACCCTATTACTGTGTTGTTGTATTGACTATGCTTTACAACAGGGAAGAAATCACTAGAACTAGGGCATAATGACTTCTATCTATTGATCATGTCTCTGTTGTTGTTGTTGTTGCTTTGCTTGATCCACCCTCTGTCCACCGACTTTACTCCTTATATAGCGCGTGATGGGGTGGCAGTTGTCCCGTATCAAAAGGTGTCTCACCGTCTGATGAAATGCGCACGTTCTATGATGGTTGTTGTCATAGACTAACCCTCCCACGTCGCCTTACAGTTATGTCAGAGACAGATGCTTAATACATGCAGTTATCTCGGAGAATAACAACACATATTAACAACGCTGTGTATTAATCACAGTGCATAAATGTCCCTAGTCAATTAGGCCCACATGTCTGTAGACTTTGTTAACTATAGGGTGGTCGTAGTCGACCCGGTCATAGTAAAACTTACGACCATGAAGTGATCGTAGTAAGGCTTATGATCATGAGGTGATCGTAGGAAATCTTACAATCACTAGGCGATCGTAGAAGCATTTACGAATAGTTTACGACCATTCAGCTAAGCTTCTCCCTTATTAATGATAAGGGGTATCCTTATGAATAATATGAAGATGTTGTTATCTATAATAACAATATCAGGTAAACAATTTAATTAGTTGAGGATTATCCTCGTCAACTTCTATCAAGCACTACTGAACTTTCCTTCTTGAAGCCAATTAAGCATCAGCATTCACCTTTCATGCTGTAAACGCATGCTGGTGGCAAGTAGGAGTAGCAGTGTACTTGATAAAACAAGAGATAAATTGACCTGATGTCGTTTCTCATCACGTTTGTGACATTCACAAATGTAACGATCTTGAAATAAAGAGATATATAACTAGCACATTTAGCTTTAGGGATTGAATCAGAGTCGGTGATCGTGAAGTTTGCAATATTGAATGGATGGACTATTGTACTAGACTACAAGTACCCTTTTACCACCATGTATCATCAAGTTGTTGTGCAGCTCGATCAAGTATTCAAGTGGTTACCCTAAACTGGACCTCTTTGAGCTATGGTGATGGCTAATGTGTGCCATTCAGGCATTCATAGTTTCGTATCTCCCTCCTTTTCTTTCTTTCTTTCATTCTTCGAAAACACTGGTCATTTCATTAAATTTGGTCTTATGATACAGATATCCAACCGTGCCTCGTACTGAGAAGATGACAGGGTAATCATCCGTCACATGAAGTCTGAGAGCTTCGCGGTTCCAACTACGCAATCTACAGGAAAAACGATGTAGTAAGTCATGCTAGGAAACATGATTTTTTTGTGACACCACGTGGAGATCACCCTATGGTGTGTGATGAGTATTTGACTTTGTTGTGCTTGTGTTGTTGAAGTTTGAGTTTAGTTTTGGGAGTTTGCAATTTTAGAGCTGCTGTCAGGTGGCTGACGGTCTAACCGGTCAAGGCTGGGCGGTTTGACCGACCATGGTAGTGGTCAGACTAGCGGTATGAGTTTTTGTGAGCTTTTGAGGAATGGACATCAGACACTTATGTGGGAGTGTTTAGGGATGAGTTTGTACCTGGTTTCATTTAAAATAGAGACTAGACGCGAAACTAGATAGAGTTTTGCCGAAAAGTCTAGATATGAGTGTTTTTGGATTAGGAAAGCAGTCAGACCGGCCGTTGGTTAACGATCAGACCGGCCATGGCAGGCGGTCAGATCGACTGAGGGTCGACAGTCTGACCGGCCAGGGCGAGTTCAAGCATGGTGGGTATGTTGAACTTTGTGGATTTGGTCGAGGGCTATGGTAATGGTGCATGTGTTGCATGTTGTGTTTATGACTAATACGGGTCAGGTTGGAATAAACTTGTGCATAGAAATGGTTTGCTTTGTCTATTGTTGTGCAGGTGGCTCTAAAGTCAACTATGGTGAACGGCGAGGAAGACAAGGACTTTGTTGGGAGAACAAAGGTCTAGAGCGGTCATACAGCTCGGGTGAGATAGTTGGACTCGGAGAAGGCACAAAATGGACAAAGGCTATGGCAGGCACAAGTGGTCAAGGTCAAACAGGACACGTGGTGCGCCAAGTGACTTGGGCCCATTTGCAAGCAAGGACGATTTGGTGGGATCCGAATGCGTGAGAGGCTTGATGAAAAGTCATTAGGACCACATGGATGATAATGAAGCATGATCAATGCTTCGAGGAGAAGGAATCACGATTCTAGCCATAGAATCGTACGATTCTACGATCCTATAACACTAATACGATCCAAATCGTACCTTTAGTCGTATCAAGTAGAATTGCGCTACTAGTCGTAGAATTACAGTAAAATCGTGGTAGAATCGTGTATAATCATGCATCATCTCAAATTATAAAAGATTTAAGTGTTTGGTTGTGTTCTATCCCTCAATTTAAGTTGCATGATAAATACTAAGTAATTAGTAGGTTATACATTAAGATTTTGAGGTTTAGGATAATAAAATTATTTTATTTATTTTACTTCTTTATGTAAAATGTTCAAGTAACGGTAAGGTTGTTAAAATCAATATTATAGTCGTAGCTCTTAATGACATTGAATCTAAACTGTGATTTAGATATTTCTTAATCAAATTAGATGCCAAATGACCAAATAAACACTCCTATCACTTTTGGAATACACAACACATTGAAAAAAAAAGTATTTATGGTAGAATAAGGTAGAATCTTAGTTTCTACGATTTGATCTTAAAATGTGATTCTACCAGAGTGTCTCCGATCCGATTAAGAATCACGATTTCAACAACCTTGGTTAAGGGGCAATGTAGTCATTTGTCCAATACCGAAAAAGTGGTGGTGTGCGAAACCATGGCGGTGGCCTAAGTGGATTAGGTCAAGATTACTCCATAGAGGGCTAGAAAAGATGGATTCGGGCTGTTGAGCCATGGATGAAGACAACGCTTTGAAATGTGTGCGTGAGTGTGTTGAGTTAAAAAAAACCCATTATGTTGTTGGGTTTGTGGGTTTTCCCAGTGGCTTAGTGGATAGTATCCATTAAGTGGCTAATTTTGGGGTTTCATGTGAGCCTCCACTATATAAGGAGGAGCTAGGGTTTGAGAGATGGAGATTAGGGATTGAGAGAACAGAAAGGGCTTGAGAGAAATTTTTTTTTTGAGAGAAGTGAGAGCACTTGTGTGTGTACTGCCCTAGTGGCTTTGCCCTCCTAAGGGAGTGGCTGTAAGCATTCATCTCTAAGTAGAAATCAAATCTCTAAATTCGTCCAAGTCTTCATCTCATATGCTCAAGTATTGATTTCTTGATTTGGCTTGGTTTTTGGCGTTCCTTCCACCCCTCTTGATCTTGCTTTGTACCTAGGACGTGTAAGTGATGGATATATCTCTTAGAGATCAGATCCCATCTATCAAGGTGTTTTCTATTGCAAGTTCTTGAGTTTATTTGGTTTGGTGAAAGAAAGTGATTTTGGGGGTTTTACTCTTAAGGGCTTTTGGCGTGATTCTGGCTGTAATTGAGGGTGCTAGGATGTGTGTGAAACTATCCTTAGCTATCTTAGATTGACTCCTCCCACAAGCTCATCTCAATCATCGTTTTCATATTTGGCCTAATTTTGGTACAACATTCACTCAAACGGAAAAATGTTGGAACTTTGGTAGTGATCTCCAAGATCTTTTACTGCAATAGGTTCCTAACATTCTAGAGAATGTGTGCTTGAAGTTTCATGAAGTTTGGGGTGTGGATAAAAATTTGGATCAATTTGTGATTTTGAAATCATGCTGAAATTCAGTTATGGACTAATTTTTAGTGTTTACATGTATGACCGGTACTGTTCATCCTGTTTGCCCATCACTGCTCATCCGATCTGACGATTTAGTAGAGATTTTGGCCAGTCTTGATCTTCTTGTTGCCTTGATCTTATTTGAATAATTCTCTATAATCTTCATAACTCCACATAGCTATTAGAGTGAAAGAATTTTAAACTCCTCAATGCAAAAGTTTTTAAATATATCGTTGATTGTGTGACTTCTATTCAACCTCTTCTAGTTGTCTCCTTGGTCCAACGGTTTTTAATTTTGACATTGAAAAGAAAAGAGAAACTGTGTGCAAGAACTCCATTTAGTTCTAGCTAGCTAGTTTATTAGACTCGCATGTACTGCTGACCAGACAAATTAACATGACAAAAATTCTATAGTACAAATTTACATGGACACATATAAATTGTGCTCCTAGCAACAAAAAAAGAAAAAAAATGACAGTGTAGGCCCCAGCACGCATACACACACGCCGGCCGCTACATCAGCTATATCTATCTTCTCCATTGCTCCTCCTACCCCAGCCGTCGCCAACTTCTAAAGAACATACTTCCATTTCCATAAACAGGCAGCCAGATCAAGCGCCGCGAGCGCCGATGGACGACATGGACAACTGGTCCTGTGAGCTTCACGAGCAGCTCGTAAACGAGCTCCTCAACGACGACGAGCTCCTCATGATGATGAGCACTGCTCTCTCAACACCGCTGGTGGCAGATTGCTTCGACTCCTGCGCCAGTAGTACTACTGCAGGAGACACGTGCAGCGCCAGTACCCCGGCTGGTCAAGAGGCACCGGCGGCGGTGGTGAATGCTCTCCCTTCGGTCTACTCCGGCCCGACGATCCAAGACGTCGAGAAGGCGCTGGCGTCAGCTCCACCCGCCGCTACGCCTCACCGCCGTCTCTGTATGTGCATGCGTGCATCAGGATGCGCCTAACTCGCTCACATGTGCAAGAGAAGCTATGTGTTTTCCTTTGGATTCTTGCAGATTTGGATCGTGGGGTAGTAGGGGCGGTGCAGAGATCAACAGCAAGTACACGGCGAGGGTCAGGAGCAGCGGAGGGAAGCTGCCGAGCGATGGTTACAGGTGGAGGATGTATGGGCAGAAGCTCATCAAGAACAACCCGCACCCCAGGTGAGCAATCTAGCTTCTTCATCGTCATCGGCCATCCTATATTCCTATTATCGCATTCTTTGGTTTGCATTACTAGTGTATCCCCGCCCCCCGGGAAGTGGTGTCAAGAGAAAACTGCGAACCATTTCCATTGAGCCTTTCCTTGAAAAAAACAAGATTTTAGAATAGCTTTATTTACAAAAGATAAGTTATAGAAAGTTACATCAACAAATGTCCATAAGTAGGGGTGGGAGTGGTTCGGCCTGAACCAATGGGTCATCGAACCGCCCTAAAAATTCTAGCAATATGGGTATAGGTTTGGAACCTACTAGTTCTTGGGGTTCGAGTGCATCGAATCTTAACCCGTCGTTCCAACGTCACTGCTTGTTCCAACGCGTCGTTCCGCTCGCCACTGCTCGTTTCAACACACCGCCTCCAACACGCTACGGCTAGTAGTACGATGACCGCTTCTGAGCCAGCCCCGTCATGCACATCGCCGACTACGGGTCCGGCGAGCCCTTTACCGGTGGCATGGTCAGCAAGTGGAAGGTAAATCTTCTTTGAGATGCGTCAGAAGATCGACCTTTCAAATGCGGAGTAATCAAGTCCGGGACGTTGAGGAGATGTGTTCGCCGTCCTGAGTCGAGTCCGTTGAGTTAAGTCCAGGACGTTGAGGAGGTGTGTTCGCCATCCTGAGTTGTGTCCAGGATGTTGAGGAGATGTGTTCGCCGTCCTGAGTCGTTGTGTCTGGGATGTTGAGGAGGTGTGTTCGCCATCCTGTGTCGAGTATCAGTTGGGCAAGTTGTAATTGAGACCGACTGCTGCAACAAGTTAGAGTGAGTGTGTCAAGATTAGGGGGGAAATTGTTAGCTCTAATCTTGACATGCCGTTGAGTTCTGTTAGTTTGTTTGGATTGATACTGTTAGTTAGTTGGTTGTTAAGCATACAGTCAGTTTGTTAGTTTGGATAAGCTAGAGTCCGTTGCATGCACGGAGCTGTAGTTAGTTTGTTAAGACTTCTGTTAGCACGTGCTACATGTAGCCTATAAATAAACAGTCACAACACGCTGAGAGCCTTCCCAGCGGAAGCACCAAAAAGAAGAGTTTCTCCAGTACGTGTGCGTGTGTGTATTGCTACCAGAGCATAGTGCTTCATCGATTGGCTTCCTCGCTTGACATGTGCTTCTAGCGTACATGCACATGGGCATCTTCGATCAATTTTTCAGCCTGTGCGTGTGCTGTGCTCCATAGAGGTTCGGTTCAAGCGTGACTTTTAATCTTCGTCTGGCTTGGTTCCAACAAAGGCAAGCACGTTCTCACCGTCGGCTATGGCAACTCTGACATGGAGGTCTGCCTCGGACCTCTGCTGCCACCACAGCGCCTCCCCCACCATAGTTGTCAGGAACTCGGTGGACTGGGCAAGTTGATGTTCGAGATGTTGGTGGCCAAGATGCGCTGGCTGCCTCTATGGTTGGTCGACAGAGTCATGGTCATGCTGGCCATGGCCACCCACACGCTCAGCGACATCGAGTGCTACGGCCTACGGAGGCTGTCGCTCGAGCCGATGGAGCTCAAGAGCCAGGAGCCTGTGCAGAACTACGCTGGCAACTTCTGCGGCCTGTTCGGGCTTAGGTTCAGTAACGAGTTCCCCAAGGCCACGGTCAGGATGAGCGCGCTATCCACAAGGTCCCCAGCTACAAGTATATACATGAAGTTTTACATGAATTATTGACAACTATCCTACAACTGATAACTAGAGCGTACATATTTAGTTAGTTAGGGAAAATTAGTTCAGTGACATCGTGTTAGAGCGTAATCGGAGAAACGACACTGTTCGTCATGCACGGGTGTTGGACCGAAAAGGCGACTAGAGGGGGGTGAATAGGAGCACGCTCACTTTTTCACAAAGGTCAGATTCAACACCAATCTCACTCCAGTAGCTACAGAAGCTATGAAGATCAATAAACAAGTACAGCGAAATACTTGTATTGAATCTAAACCAAAACCCCAGAGCAAACAAGCAACAGGAACTCAAACCCTAGAAATCGGTCTGACTGACGTTTAATGGGTGGTCTGACCGTTGGCCGGTCTGACTGGCGGCTTACGGGTGGTCTGACCGATTCTGTCCAGAACATAAGAATAGCCCGAAAACTCAAAGCTCAAAACGATCTAACTTTTGATTCGTGAGGGCAAACTCCACGAAACTTGACACACACCTTCTCAAAGATATTTGGAACCTATTCCAATCGGAGATCGTGAAGATCCAAGCCAAAGTTCCTATCTTTTTCAGTTTGAATGAAGGTGGTTCAAAAACCGAGTCAAAACGAAAATATGATATAAAGACTTGCTCGTGGGTGAATGATGATCAAGATGATCCTAGATGGGTTCCCACATGTCACAGCAAGTTAGATCAAGGCAAGAAACCAAGCAATAACTCGCGGATCAAAGAAAGACCACAAATTACCAAATAGAGAGAAAGAAAGCAAATAGACTCATCTTTGAGGGAACTTTCTTTGGATTGATTTGATATGGTATTGGTTTACAGCCACTCCATCAATGGAGGACAAAGACTCAATACATGAGCACGAAATTAAATCCAACTCTCTAGAAGATTTATAGTGGAGGCTTAGACCTTCTAGAAGATTGAACCCTAATGGGCTCCCGTTAAGGCCCAAAACAAACGGGACACATACGCACGCCTTTTAAAGCGCCGTCTTCATCTCTTGACCTAATCATCTTCACCTTGCTCCATCTTGCGCCGTGAGTTGGCAAAAGGTCACCAAGGTGGTATTTGGTGAAATTACCAAAATACCCCTTCTCGATCTTTTTTGCAAAGACCAAGTTCTAACTGCGTGAAGCACCTCCCATGCTTCGCCACGTGTAGGTTGATCCAGCGGCTCTCATCATGTCGGCAAGTCTCTCCCATTTGGCTCCCACCGAAACCACCATGGCACTTGCACTAACCCCCGCGCCGCTTGATCGAACACGTCGCACCGAACTGCCCATTCGGTCACCTTTGTCCCTTTTGCGCCATGCTTGACTGCATTGACCTCACCCGGCATCCCCGATCGTTCTGGACATCAGCTCTCCAATCTTAGTCCCGATGATCCTCGTCGTTGACCGTCATTGACCTTAAAGTAACCTGCACAACAATAGACAAAGAAATCGATTCCGGGAACAAGTTCTTCACAACTTGACCCACGTTAGTCAAAACATGCATCATGCAACACATATGCCATGAAACCCATGAACTTGACCTAACTCAACAATCATCGCCACCAGTTGGCCGATGAAACAAGTGAAAACCAGTCAGACCGCCACTTTGGCCGGTCTGACCGCTCCCTGGGACTTAGCTAAAAATCCACTCGGCGGGGCGGTCGGACCGCAAAATGGCGGTCGATCATTGGCCGGTCGACAATGATAACGCCGGTCGACCACACCGACCGACAAAGACATTCTCAACTTTGCCGAAAACGCGTGTTTCGACAAACCGTAAGCGACATTGCCAATTGTAACATCATCCTAAGATCTCAGGCATATCCCCTTGATATCCACAATCTCCCCCTTGATGAACACATTGGCAATTTTCCACAAATGCAAATTTAGAGGTTTGAAAAGTAAAAACACGTCGTTTTCGCACAAAGGCACAACTTGGTCCAAATGCAAGAGAAAGCAAAGGAAATGACCAAGTTGGCTTCAGAAAAGAATAGGCAAGTGAGATACGGCAAAATAAAGCGAGAAAGCTTCAAATTCCAGAAAAAGTCAAAATCTCACTTAAGGTCCATATGAAAGAACAATTGTTCGATATGACCTTTGATCATTGTGAGGATCAAGAAATGCAATTCAATTTTAGAAGTAGCAATAAGACCAAAAGAATGCAAATAAGAAACTCCTCCTCACTATGATCCTCAATTTTCAGAAAATTTCAAAATTTCAATTCTTCTCCAAGTAGCTCCCCTTTTTTCGTAACTCTCCTTTTTCAACCATCTTCTCCCCCTTTGATAATGGAGTCATCAAGAAATCACGCCTTCCTCTCGTCCAGAGATAACAAATGCAACAATGGAGTCATCAAGGAATCACGCCTTCCTCTCGTCCAGAGATAAGAAATGCAGAATGAGGAAAAAGGCATAAGAAGGAGCATGCATGAAATACAATGGAGTGGCTTCATTCATTTTTTTTTTATGTTTTTCAATTTTTGATTACAAGAAGCTTTGGAGATTACCCAAAAGAACAAGCTAGCATTTCTAAAATTGCACAAATAACATATCAAACCTAACAGCGCTAGCAAGATCATGATAAGACATATATATCAAAGCTACGCTCGAAGGCTCAATGTAAAGCAATAAATTTGATCAATTTAAGCAAAGCTTCAAATCTAGCAAGTTCGTCAACAGGGATCCTAAAATGATAGTGGCCATGTCAAAATATCAAAGTTAGATCAAAAAGCTAACAAAGACCGCATTTTGCTCAATTTTCTCAAACGCCCATTTTCAACAATTTTTTATTTGCAATGAATATTGAAGTTGACTAATGGTCTAACTTAGTGAAAAGATCCTAGACTAGGAGCTATCCACAAACTCTTCCTAAGCTTCGACCAGAAGTTGATTAAAGGTATATCTTAGTGAAGAAGATCCTGGACTAGAAGCCATCCACAAACTCTTCCTAAGCTTCTACTAGGGCAACAAATCTTGAGGTTCATGTCAGTTTTGACAAGCAATCCTCATGAGATCGTCTGGATCATCAAACTATCTCCAAGTTCATGTCTTTGACATGCAGTCTCGTGAGAGTAGTTTGGCACAATTTAAGCATAAGACAATCTTAAAATTGATTTTTCATTTTTCATTGGCACAAGAGCATTTTTAGATTCTCAAAAACACACGGAGCTCAAGTAAAGATCAATTTTAGATTCAAGAGCTAACAAAGCAATTTTGACAGGGCCAATGTCACAAAAGGAGCACTATTGCGCAACTAACTAAAACATCCACAAATTGCAGTTTTTAGTTTGAGTTGTCTTAAAGTTCTAGCTCATACAGCAAAGACTTAGCTACACATGTGAAAGCATGATAATTCTAGCAAGTCAAAGAACTAGACATGGCATTGAGTAAGAATTGAAATACTAAAACTCTAAAGGGTAATAAGCAAAACTTCATCAATATAAAAAGATAAGCAGAAAGCTTATATTACAATGCATCTTTTTGTATTTTTTCATGTGAATGCAATATGATACAATGTGATGCAAGAAAAGCTCAAAAAGCCTAAAAAGCCTAAAAAGATCAACAAGTTCAAAAGAAAATCAAGAAAAGATCAAATGAACAAGGTGAGATCAGAAAAGATCAAACTCCCCCTCAAACCAACACATAGGGATAAATTACCCCTAACTCACTCCTCAAGGTGGCAAACCTTGTTGGGTCTAAAGGCTTGGTGAGGATATCGGCTAACTGAGCCTCGGACTCCACAAAATACAGCACAATATCACCTTTCTCCACATGGTCTCTAAGGAAGTGATAGCGAATGTCTATGTGCTTGGTCCTAGAATATTGCACTGGGTTCATAGCAATGTTAATAGTAGAAGTGTTATCACAGAAAAGAGGAACACTATCAAAGTTTAACCCAAAGTCTTTAAGAGTGGACACCATCCACAAAATCTGACTACAGTAACTAGCAACAGCTACATATTCAGCTTCAGCAGTGGATTGAGCAACAGAAGACTGCTTCCTAGATGACCAAGAGACAAGAGAAGTGCCTAAGAAATGACATGTGCCAGATGTGCTCTTCCTATCTAGCCTACAACCCGCAAAATCAGAATCAGAAAACCCCCGAATGGACAAAGAAGACGAGCAGAAAAACCAAATACCATACTAAAGGGTAGAGTGTAAATACCTGAAGATGCGCTTAACGGCTTGGCGATGTGACGTCCTTGGAGACGCCTGAAACCTCGCACAGAGGCAGACCGCGAAGTGGATGTCCGGTCTTGAGGCCGTCAAATCTGAAGAGTCGATCATCTTTGCGGTACTCGCGTTGATCCACGGCTTCTCCTTCCTCATTTGGATCCAAAACAATCGAAATTGCCATGGGAGTGGCGATAAACTGCGATCACCCATCTCAAAACGCTTGAGCAAATCCTTGGTGTACCGTTTGATGGATGAAGATCCCTTCCTTGCACTGCTTGATTTGTAGCCCCAGAAAGTAATTGAGTTCTCCCATCATGCTCATCTCAAATTCCTTGGACATGGTCTCAGAAAAACTAGAAACAAGAGCATTAGAGGAACCACCAAAGATAATATCATCAACATAAATCTGAACAAGCAGGAAGTCATTGCCATGCCTAAGAATGAAAAGAGTCTTATCAACTTTTCCCATTTCAAAATCATTCTTAAGCAAGAAAATCTTAAGCCTATCATACCAAACTCTAGGGGCTTGCTTAAGACCATACAAGGCTTTGGATAACTTGTAAACACAATCAGGATGCTTGGGATTCTCAAAGCCAGGGGGTTGTCTAACATACACTTCCTCCTCTATAAAACCATTCAAAAAGGCACTCTTAACATCCATTTGATGCAACCTAAAACCTTTAGATGCAGCAAATGCAAGCAAGATGTGAATGGCTTCTAGTCTAGCAACAGGAGTGAAGGTCTCATCAAAATCTAACCCTTCAACCTGGCTAAAGCCCTGAGCTACCAATCTAGCCTTGTTTCTAACCACAGAACCATCCTCATTTTGTTTATTTTTGAATACCCAACGGGTTCCTATAACATTATGACTACTAGGAGGTTCTACAAGGTTCTAAACTTTATTTCTTTCAAAATTCTCTAACTCCTCATGCATGGCATTGACCCAACTAGCATCAGATAAAGCATGTGATATATCTTTGGGTTCAAAAGAAGCTACAAATGCAGAGTGAGAGAAAAGACTCGGATCATGATACGGAGGCGAGTGACTCGCTCATAGAGATTACCAATCATCGATCCGGAGGGTGTTGCTTCGAATGTGCAAAGGGCGCTGGGGAGATAGCGTCTCCTCAACCTCCGCAGGTACTGCTGATGAAGAAGTCACAGCAGGAGGCTCAATTGGAGGTGAAGCAGTTGTAGCGGGTTCTGGAACTTGGGCAGCTTGCACAGGAACATAAGCAACAGGTGGAGGAGCAGTATCAAGTTCATCCTTATCTTCTTCAACAAAAATGCTCTCTGTCACCTGTAAGTCACCTGAAACATCGGATCTAGCTCCAGGGCTAGTCTTATCAAAAGTGACATTGCATGTCTCCTGGACAAAGTTAGTTTCAATATTAAAAATCCGAAAACCCCTCGAATGAGCAGGTGTTGATGGAGTGAAAACCAAACGTGAGTGAGAGGCGGGGCGTCGGCCGTGCTGCCGTCAGGCCGTCGTCCTGCGCAGCGTGACACGGGTTTATCTGAGTTGGGGTCGGGAGGACCGCCCTACTCCTGTCGGTGGCCTGCGGGGGTTCGAAGATCCCTCCGAAGGCTCACCTAGTGACTTGCTTGTATCTATTGCTCTAGAGTCCTCCCCCCCTGAAGGGAGAGATACATGGGGTATTTATAGGCTCCTCAGCCTGTACAAATGACCAAAATACCCTTTGGGGTTGACTACTCTATGGATACAAGCGGGGGGTATTACAGTCTTTCATGAGTATAGCAATATTTCGTGGATCTGTACACGCGTCTCCTGCAAGGCGGGCCCCACATGCAGGTGGGAGGAACTATCCTTCCAACAGTAGCCCCCCTGTCCCTTGGCGTTTCAGAAGGAATGCCGAAAGGGGCAGTCTTTAAATTTGACTTTTAGGCGAAGGTCGACTCTTCAGAAGAGCTTTGATGGATTTGATAGAGCGCGTGCGTAGACCACTGCAACAGAGCTCCAACGGGCCGCAAGGAAACACTTGGTGTATGTGACCATTTCTTTCCCTACAAAGCTGTCCTTGTACTCGGATACAGATATGCACAGACATACCATATCAACTGAACTATCATCTTTTCCTTTTTGCAGTGCACTTTTGTGAGAGACCATGTGGAGGTGTCCCCATGTTTGTGATGAGTAATTGACGGTCGGTTTAGTGAGTTTGAGTTTGTTTCGGGTATTCGAGGGTTGAGTACCTTTATCTGTGCTAATGTGGATTATCTTTGTTTCGTGCGGTGCTATGCGATGGTTTGCTTATGCGTGTGACTGCGGGACTTGAACTAGGTCATGGTGAGGCGAGGTGGACGGGACTAGACACAGGAGGTGTTGAGGTCGAGCGGTCGAGTTGCCAAAGATGATCGATTTCTTGAAGTGGTTCTTAGTCGGAGGCGAGGAATCGAATCGCCCGTGAGTGGATCTGACGGGCGATGTGAGCGGACCGGGACTAGACTCGGGGAGAGTCGAGGTCCAGACGGTCAAGATCTGGGATCTGGAAGCTTCAGGAAGGCTGTTGAGGGCAAATTGGAGATTTGACTCAAGCAATGAGAGGATGGGCTGGTTTTCCTCCAAATCCTGGTCATGTTGACCATGACCTTTGCCTCATTGTGTGTGGAGCAAGCATGTGAGTCATGGACTGCATTTCTTGATTTGCTACCTTGAGTAGAGTGAGTAGTGAGAGTATGAGATAGAGCTCTGTCAGTGGGGGTGCATAAAGTGGGTGGTGTGGGCATTCCAAGAGAGTGTGCTCTGTCGTGTCCCTTGGTGAGCTCATCTTTGCTTGGGTGTGTGCTTACTGATAGAGTGTGTGAGTGAAAAGAAATAGGGAGGTATGAGCTAGTGGAGAGCTCATGCGTGTGTTGCTCCCATGCGTGTGTTCATGGTGTGTCTTGAGAAGTGTAGAGCTAGTGCATGTGTTTTACTCCTCTCAAGCTTGTAGTGCGGTGAGGGTATGAGTTGAGCTAGTGCGTGTGTGTGTCTTTGAAATGGAGAGTTGAGTGCGTGTGTAAGTTCGGAGTAATCATTCCTCTGTAAGCTTACATGGTTATGTAGCAATTTTTGAGTCTCTTTGCGCGTGTGTGTTTTTGTGAGTTGGGTTGGCGCAACTTGATGATTTCTTATTGCTTTTCTTGCTCATGATGTGATTAAGGTTTTGAGGTTAGCGCTAGTGATCTTGTTTTGTTCTTTCTTTGCTTTCGTGGCCGAGTTTGAGTTCGGTTCGGTCTTTGTGTCTGTGCGTCTTTGGTAGAGCTCTAGAAAATCAAGATCCCAATTCGATTGAATCTTTTGCCTTGGGGTTGAATCGGTATACTGTGAGACCTGCCGATTTGTTTCTCGCTTGCTTGTTGCTTGAATTAAATCCGGTTTGTGGCGGATTTGCTTTCGAAGTTGTTCTTGATTTTGTGCTAGTTGGTAGTGGAGTTGATCCTTTGGTTTCTGTTTGATGATATTTGTTGGTGCATTGATTAGCTTTCTAGTGTTGTTGGTTGTCCGAGTGAACTCGTGAAAACCAAAACCGGTATGTCACTTTGTAGGAATTTGATAGATGAAAAAATTGGTGGCGGCCTCGGTATTGTAAAAAAAAAATATGAGGAGCTTGGGCGGTGTGTTCGCCCGAAGAAATCAAATCGGTTTTAAGTTTCTTGATTCATTGGCTGCAGATCTTGTCCTCTCGGGTTCTTCGTTTTGTTGCGTCTGGAAATCTCGTGTGGTGGCGGCACATGGCGAATCGTGACTAATTCAAGGTTTTGCCTTTTGATTTGTTTATTACCCCTTTGCTTTTTGGCTCTTGCGTCGATTCCTAGTCAAAACAAGGACAGACGGTGTCTTTGGTTCTCTCAATGCCTCTGTCGTGTCTGTTTGGATTGTCAATTGCGATTGGCCTTGACCTTGTGCCTCATCGTCTTTGTGACCGTCTGTTGGTTTTGTGGAACTCAATTCTGTTGTGTGTCTTGTGGATAGGCTATTGTTAATTTGCCTCATTGTTGCATCTAAATTTCGATTCTTTGGGTCTTTGTCGTTTTGCCTATTGCTTGTAAGAGGTCAAGTCTCGTATTGATTTGATGTTGGGTACATTACTTGGTCGCTATTTAATGTCTTTGTGAGATTTGATGTTGAACTTCTTTGTGGTGCGATCTTTGTGCTCGCAAGCTGGAGTCTTTAATTTTTGA
Source organism: Phyllostachys edulis (assembly GCA_036346405.1). NCBI lineage: Eukaryota > Viridiplantae > Streptophyta > Magnoliopsida > Poales > Poaceae > Phyllostachys > Phyllostachys edulis. Next base: position 18,812,554 of record CM070554.1, on the reverse strand, counting down.
GGGTCGTTTTTATTTAGAATCGACATTCACCCCCTCTGTCGCCATTTCGGTCCTACAATTGGTATCGAGCGGTTAGCTCTTTTCAATTGATCTTAACGGTCTCAAGAGCCATGGCGATGGACAAGTACTCGACCAAGCCGCCGTTTTCGATGGCATCGATTACCCTTCGGAAGAGCGAATGGAGACATACATCGAGCCCGTGGGTATGCCATCTGGCGGAAGGTCAAAATGCGATTCATTGTTCTGCCGATGAGAACATCAATCTGGGAACATGGCCGATGTTGAGGCGAATGCAAAGGCAAGGAACATCATCATCGTGGTTTGAGTCGTGGCGAGTTTGACGCATATCTCACTGTCGTCCGCCTCGACATCGGGTGACCCTCGGCGCATACCATGAGGGCACCACCAGATCAAGGCGGTTCGGCAGGATCGGTTCAAGCGAATACAACAAATTCGAGATGCTTCTTTGGTGAGTCCTGGGCGAGTGCTTTTCGCGATTTCACAAAATCTTGAGCAACCTTGGCGGTCGGTCTCACATACCCGACTCGGACAACGCTCGTCGGATGCTCACGGCACTTGATCTTTGTGTTTGGGAAATGAAAGTGACTACCATCAAGGACACCACGGACCTCTCGACCTTGACTCTTGATGCTTTGTATTCGCGTCTCAAGACTCACGAGATTGACATTGTCTCTCGAAGTCGAAGTCACGATCGATGGCCCTAGTCACCGATCGATTAAACCGGTTCTCTTCTTGATTCGTTGTGTGGTTACTCCCTTGCTCTCTGTGGCGTAGCGATGATCGATTAGAGCGACTCGAGGATGAGCGGTAGCCCTCCTAGCTCGGAAGTTTTCCCATGCTTACAAGAGGAGGAGGGACAGAAAGAGGAGGACACGTGATTTGCTTCGAGTGTGGTGGCCCCAACCACATTCGACAAACCGCCCCAAAATGGAGAAGGGCAAAACGACTCTGGCGGTTCGGGCAAAACGACTACACCGACAAGAACGCAACAAAAGCCTCCCGCTCGGGCCAAGAAAGAAGAATTTCCATAACTTTGGCAAAGCTAAAAGCTCTTCCACCGCGTCCTCACGCTTTCGGCGACCTCGACCTCGGCGAGGTGGAAGGATGGAAGCGGCGATGCGGGACGGGTGACCAAGAGCCCAAGGATGGCGGCAACGACTTCTCCGGCATGTGCTTCATGGCCCTCGACGGCGAACTCAGCGACAGCGAGCTGTACTCCGACTCGGACGAGGTATGTCCCACCTATGACCAGCTCAATCATGCTTTTCTTAAGCTAGGAGGTTTTCATGCTAAAGCTAAGGCTAGGTGTGCTGAGTTAGAGAAGGAAATAGATAGACTGTCACTAGAGATTATTGCTCTTACATCTGCTCCTTCTAGTGATGATTGTGATACATGCTCTGCTTTGCTGGTTGATATGGAGAAGTTAAGGACCTCACATGATAGTCTGTCCTCCAAACTTGATAGTGTTAAGGTGGAGAATGTTAATCGCTTCTTTGAGTTAGAGTTGAGTAGGATGGTTTGTTACCCTACTTATTCTTGATGAGACTACTTCTCCCACCTCATGTGAGGGTAAGGACATTCTTTGCTAGAGTACCTTATGCCATGCTCCTTGATCCGCCTAGAGTCTTGTGAAAATTGCAATAACTTGAAGATGAACTTAAAGCAGGCGGATCATAAAATTCTTTGAACTACAAGCTTCTTTACTTGAGCCGATTGTTTCATGCTTGAAGCTGTCCTAAGTTAAGCTCTTGAACTTGAGGTCGTCTCCAACAGATTTCAAGATATGATTGATCATGAAAGGAAGATGGCTAAGTTTGCTTCTAAGGACCTGTTAGCTCACCATGCATTAAGTGTAACAAACTAAAATCGACTTGATTGCTTTGGATGAGAAATGTGTGAAGCTAACTAAGGACCTTCTAGAGAAGCCACATTGTGCTTGTAATATGATTGTGGAGAAGGGGAGAAGTCGGGGTAAGGTTGAGGCAGCTTAGCGGCGTGAACCAAGCGGCTATGATGGATCTGTCCCTTGAGTCGGTTTGTGCGTGCACAAGCCATTCTTCCCTCTCTTCTTTGGTTCTTCTTTTGCTCCTTACCTTCTGCTTGTCTCTTCTTTCCCTGCTCTTCTTGCACCTCTCTCTTTCGAGAGTGTCAATTACCTTATGAACACTCTCGAGAGATTTGTAGGAGGCAAGAAGAAGCTCAATCTTATTCTAGACCAATCTAAGATCTGCAGATTTAATCGGGGTCTAGGATATGACTTCTTTGAGGACATGAGGAGCATCCACTGCCGTGCTCGGACCCATAGCACCGGTGTGATCGAGGCGAGCCGGGACGAGAAAGTCCATTTCAAGTCGGCGGGCTATGTCGAGTTCGATAGTAAGGTAATTTCACATCTTCGCTTCTACCTCTCGAAGGTGAAGTATCCTTGCACCTTCTGTCGGAAGGATGGACACCGATCGTCGATGCTTGGTAGCGCCAAGATCGCGTAGAGACCATGTTGAGTCTCTTAGGCGCATTGTGGTCGACCCCGGACCTTGAGTGCACCTAAGACCAACACGAGGTCTAGGCTTGTTTCTTCGATGGGTTTGTGCAAGATCGAGGACTTGGTTTTCGAAGTTTTACGGTTTTCGATCCTCAAAATTTGCTTCGATCGTGACTTCCGCCGTCCGAGGTAGATCTCGTTTTCCCCATCGAGATAGCTACCATGGCGTGTTCGACATGTTGCGAGTGCTCGACTCGCTCCCGTAGCGATCGGACCAAAGAATGACCGGGTCTACTCTTAGACCTTCGCTTTGAGTTCTGAGAGCGTAGGGTAGATAGAGGTCGATCGTGCTTGACTACTTCATCGCTCGGCGTGTTATTCAAGATATTGGGTGCCAAAATCATTGTTGATTTATCGATCTTGAGACTTTACTCTCTGTTTGACTCGAGTTCGCCGGGTAGGGAAGGAGAAGGTTTGGCTTGTAGACTCGGTTGTTCTCGTCATATGATAGGAGACTCCGTTGGTTCTCCTCCTAGCCCGCGCTCGGTGATGAGGCGATCACCTTCGAGACGCTTCGTGCAGGCGCGTCATCGCCAAAATCTTACGCGTATTAATGCTTCTTTTATTCTTAAGGATGTTGCCTTGGTTAGTAAGCTGCGGTATAATTTGCTTTCCGTTTCTCGACTTACCGATGCGGTTTGAGGTGAGCTTCAAAACGCTTGCAAAATTCTTGATTCTTGGGGAGTTTGGTTTGCGGGATTTCTCGTTATGGGAGGATCTTTCGTGCTGATTTTGCTAAGTCTTGGTGATCCTCTCGGTGTTTAGTTATACGAGTCCGTGACCTTTCTTTTTGGCATAGGAGGCTTGGTCATATTGGATTTGACCATTTGACTCGAGTTAGCGACCATGATCTCATTAAGTGGTCCGCGAAACTCAAGATGGTCAAAGATCTTGTTTGCACTCCATGCCAAGACGCGGCAAGATGGTTGCCGCTTCTCATCCTCGGTCCGATTACTATGACCGATGCAGGACAATTGCTCCACATGGACCACATTGGACCATTTCGAGTGCTTGATCGGCAGGAGGGAAGTGGTATGTTCTTGTTGTGGTCGATGACTTCTCGAGGTATTCTTGGGTGTTTTCTTAGCCTCGAAGGATGAGACATTTACACATTTTCGAGGTTTCTTTCGTAGGCTTTCTGTTGAGCTCCGGGTGCCTTCTGAGCGATCCATGATGACAATGTACGGAGTTCAAAATTCCTACTTTGAGAGTTCTGCGGAGAGGCAGTGTAGAGCACCGTTCTCTTCTCCGTCGCCCCTCAAACAAAATGGCGTTGTGGAGAGGAAGAACCGTACCTTGGTCGAGATGGCGGGGCGATGCTTGATGAGTACTCTACAGGAAGTTTTGAAATTTGAAGCCATTGCGACCGCGTGCCATGTGTCCGTCGAGTCTTTCTTGGGCACTCTTGCACGCACTTCTTATGAGTTGAGATCTGGCGAAAGCCAGCGTCTCTCATTTTCGTGTGTTTGGTTGCAAGTGCTTTATTCGAAGTCCGGGAACCTAGACAAGTTCGAGTCACGTTCTGTGATGGGATCTTTCTAGGCTACTCGACTTCTTGGCGAACTTATAAGTGCAGGCTGCGAGTCTAGCAAGTTGGTAGAGACGCGAGGTGACCTTTGACGAGGCGGTCAGGGACTAGGCAGATATCTCGAGTTCTTTAGAGCGATCGAGACCATCTTCGTGGATGATGAGGACGAGGGAGGCGATGGTTGTTTACGATCCGGCTCCTCTTCCTCCCCTTGAGATGCCTTCTTCCACGGCACCTCAAGGTGATCGTACTGCCTTCCGTTTCCTCCGGAGCTAGTGGCTCTGTCCTGCCTCGTCTGCACACGAGGTAGAGGCCACTTCTTCTTCTCATCGAGAACCTCCCCGACATATCCGGAGAAGGCATCCTTGAGCGAGATCATTGGAGATCTTTTTGAGCGTGTCACACGCTCAAAATCTAACACTCTCTTTTCTGTCTCCATTCTCGCTTTCATTGCTTCCTTGAGCCCAAGGATGTTGATCATGCTCTTTCGATGAGTCTTGGGTCAATGCCATGCATGAGGAGTTGGAAAACTTTGAGAGAAACAAGGTGCGGTCGCTTGTCGAGCCCCTCGAGTCACAATGTTATTGGGACTAAGTGGGTGTTCAAAACAAGCAGAGTGAGGAAGGGGTAGTCATTGAAACAAGGCTAGGCTGGTAGCTCGGGGTTCTCCGGTGTTGAGGGTCTGGATTTTGAGGAGACCTTTGCCCTGTTGCTAGACTTGAGGCCATTAGAATTTCGCTTGCCTTTGACTTCAAGGGTTTCAAGCTTTACCAGATGGATGTCAAGAGTGCCTTCCTCAATGGGTTTATTGAGGAAGAGGTCTATGTTAGACTGACCTCGTGTTTCGAGAACCCCAAATACCCAAACCATGTCTTCAAGCTCTCTAAAGCCTTGTATGGACTTAAGCAAGCCCCTAGAGCTTGGTATGAAAGGCTCAAGTCCTATCTGTTGAGTCATGGTTTTGAGATGGGTAAGGTAGATAAGACCTTGTTCATTAGCGAGCATGGTAATGACTTTCTACTTGTCGATTTATGTAGATGATATCATCTTTGGTGGCTCATCTCATACTCTTGTTTCTCGGTTTTCGATGTTATGAGCTCGAGTTTGAGATGAGCATGATGGGCGAGTTGAGTTTCTTCCTTGGTTTCGAGATCAAGCGGACTCGGGAGGTACTTTCTTGCATCGGGGCAAGTACACTCGTGACCTCCTGAGACGATTTGATATGAGTGATGGTAAGCCGGTGTCCACACCGATGGCTTCTACAGCCTATCTTGACCCAGATGAGGACGGCGAGCCAGTTGATCAGAAGGAGTATCGTAGCATGATTGGCTCCCTCTTGTACCTCACTGCCTCGAGACCGGACATACACTTCTCTGTGTGTTTGTGTGCCCGATTTCAGGCTTCTCCTCGCGTATCTCACCGCCAAAGTGTGAAGCGCATTCTTGAGTACCTTGAGCTACCATTGACTATGGTATCTGGTACTCTTCCTCATCCTGTCTTTTCCTTAGAGCCTACTCGGATGCAGACTTTGCTGGCTGTAGGATAGATAGGAAGAGCACTTCTGGCACCTGTCAATTCATTGGCACTTCTCTCGTTTCTTGGTCGTCTAGGAAGCGATCGGTGTTGCCTGATCCACCGCAGAGGTCGAGTATGTTTGTTGCCGCCGATTCTTTGTGACCGAGATACTTTGGATGGCCGACCTGCGGGACTTTGGGTTAGTTATAGAAAGTGTTCCACTCTTTTGTGATAATACTTCGCTATTAACATTGCTAAGAACCCAAGGCGGCACTCTCGGACCAAGCATATTGATATCGATATCACTTCCTTAGAGACCATGTGGAGAAGGGTGATATAGTGCTCCGGTTGTGGAAGTGACCGCTTGATTGGTGACATCTTTACCAAGCCTTTGGATAGTTCTAGGTTTTGACCTTGCGGGAGAGCTTGGGGTGGTTTGTCCTTATGGATTTGTAGTGAGGGAGCTTTGTGCTTTCTTGTTTATCTTGTATATTATCTTTGTTGCTCCTCATTGTCGCATTGCATTAGGGATGCATTTTGGGTTAGTCATCCTAGCATAGATTAGAGTGTTTCTCTCGTCTAGTTGCTTAGACTTCTTCCTCTCATCTTATGCTCTAGGATGTTGCTTATTAGTGTCTCTTCTCACTAGGTTGAGCTTACTCACTTCTTATAGGTTCTAGCAAGGGTTGGGCCACCCTTGGGTAGGCAGGAACGTGTTTGCTCCTTAGTGTGTTAGCAAGGCGGTGATAGTCCTAGTGTCATATGGGGTAGATGAGAGTCGATCCGAGCTATGGTATTCTCTATATCTTGCCTATGCTTTGAGGTATGCATTCTGATTTCTTTGCCGACTTCTCGTTTTATTGCTTTGGTTGAGGAGAGTTCATTTGGGAGCTTCGAGTTTAATATTGGTATAACTCAACTTGAACTAAACATTGCTTCACATGTTGAGAAGGAGCTGGATTTTCTTGCTTTTAGCATTGTGCATTGTAATATAACTACATGGAGCCTTGACCATTATCCATATATGACATGCTTCAATGCATTACATCTTGCCATGATTATGCTTAATCGCTAGATTTATCATTGCTTCATATGTGTCGTCAAGCCTTTGCCATTGTTAAGTTAATTAAAATTGCACAACTTGAACTAAGACATGTCATGTTAGCTCTTGAGGCTAGACTATCTTTAGTTATCCTCTTATGATTCATGCCATGTCAAATAGGCTAAGTTGAGTCTTGAATCTTTAATTGAGCTTTAGTTTGAGCTATGCTAGTGTCATGATGAACCATGAGCGAGTACAACTTTTTTTAAGAAAGCAAAAGATCTCTTTTATGTGCGAAAGAACTGATCTCACCAATTCTTTCTCATGAGGCCCTTGCCATTGCACCGGCATGAACTCGGGGAGTTTTGGATGACCTAGATCATCTCCTTAAGCTTCTCGCTTGGAATGGTCGCATAAGGCTTGAGATCTAGCACATCACCAAAATTATCAATTCCAAATGAAAATATGTGATTAGTGCTAAATTTGCTTAATTACCAAAATAACTAAGTATTTGTGCAAATGATTCATTCTTGAACTTATAGCACTCTAAATTGACTCAATTCTAGCTTCTTGGTTCCACTTAGGTTATTGACATGGTTTGCATCATCCTTGGATACCTCTAGCTAGACTATTCTCTTGAGTGGCTTGACATGCTAAGAAATTCATCTAATCTTCATATTGTTCCTTCGTGGCTTGGCTTGATTATGCATATCTTGTAATGATATTGATAGTTTTCATATACGTTATGGCTTGGTGTAATACTCGAATAGTCATTTTGGATAATCTTCATGGCTCTAATTGCTTTGCATTGCATAATATTCAACCACACCATGCTATATTCTCTCTTTTGTATCTTGATGACTCTATTGCCAAAAGGGGGAGAATATTGGAGAAAAAGTCACTTTTGGGAGTTTTGGGAATGTTTGAGAAAACTTGCTCTTTCTTTTACTCCTTGCGTCTACATGGTCATTAGCATCAATTTCTTCTCTTGGACCATGTCGACTTTCAAACAAACTCAACTTATGCTTTTTGGGGTTTGTCAATATACTCATCAAGGGGAGATTGAGAGACCATGTGGAGGTGTCCCCATGTTTGTGATGAGTAATTGTGGTCGGTTTAGTGAGTTTGAGTTTGTTTGGTATTCGAGGGTTGAGTACCTTTATACGTGCTAATGTGGATTATCTTGTTTAGATGCGGTGCTATGTGATGGTTTGCTTATGCGTGTGGATGCAGGACTTGAGCTAGGTCATGGTGGCGAGGTGGACGGGACTAGACACAGGAGGTGTTGAGGTCGAGACGGTCGAGTTGCCAAAGATGATCGAGGTTCTTTGAAGTGGTTCTTAGTCGGGAGACGAGGCGGAATGCCGTGTGGATCTGACGAGGCGATGTGAGCGGACGGGACTAGACTCGTGGAGGAGTCGAGGTCGAGACGGTCAAGATCTGGGATCTGGAAGCTTCCTGAAGGCGCTTGAGGGCAAATTGGAGATTTGACTCAAGCAATGAGAGGATGGGCTGGTTTTCCCTCCAAATCCTGGTCATGTTGACCATGACCTTTGCCTCATTTGTGTGTGGAGCAAGCATGTGAGTCATGGACTGCATTTCTTGATTTGCTACCTTGAGTAGAGCTGAGTAGTGAGAGTATGAGATAGAGCTCCTGTCCGTGGGGGTGCATAAAGTGGCTGAGCTGTGGGCATTCCAAGAGAGTGTGCTCCTGTGCGTGTCCCCTTGGTGAGCTCATCTTTGCTTGGGTGTGTGCTTCTGATAGAGTGTGTGGTGAAAAGAAATAGGGAGGGTATGAGCTAGTGGAGAGCTCATGCGTGTGTTGCTCCCATGCGTGTGTTCATGAGTCAGTGTGTCTTGAGAAGTGTAGAGCTAGTGCATGTGTTTTACTCCTCTCAAGCTTGTAGTGCAGTGAGGGTATGAGTTGAGCTAGTGCGTGTGTGTCTTTGAAATGGAGAGTTGAGTGCGTGTGTAAGTTCGAGTAATCATTCCTCTGTAAGCTTACATGGTTATGTAGCAATTTTTGAGTCTCTCTTGCGTGTGTGTTTTTGTGAGTTGGGTTGGCGCAACTTGATGATTTCTTATTGCTTTTCTTGCTCATGATGTGATTAAGGTTTTGAGGTTAAGCTGCTAGTGATCTTGTTTTGTTCTTTCTTTGCTTCGGGCGCCGAGTTTGAGTTCGGTTCGGTCTTTGTGTCTGTGCGTCTTTGGTAGAGCTCTAGAAAATCAAGATCCCAATTCGATGAATCTTTTGCCTTGGGGTTGAATCGGTATACTGTGAGACTGCTTGATTTGTTTCTGCTTGCTTGCGCTTGCCGTTAAATCCGGTTTGTGGCGGATTGCTTTCGAAGTTGTTCTTGATTTTTGTGCTAGTTGGTAGTGGAGTTGATCCTTTGGTTTCTGTTTGATGATATTTGTTGGTGCATTGATTAGCTTTCTAGTGTTGTTGGTGTCCGAGTGAACTCGTGAAAACCAAAACCGATATGTCACTTTGTAGGAATTTGATAGATGAAAAATTGGTGGCGGCGGCCTCGGTATTGTGTAAAAAAAATATATATGAGGAGCTTGGCGGTGTGTTGACCCGAGAAGAAATCAAATCGGTTTTAAGTTTCTTTGATTCATTGGTCGCAGATCTTGTCCTCTCGGGTTCTTCGTTTTGTTGCGTCTGGAAATCTCGTGTGGTGGCGGCTTTAATCGAATCGGCTGACTAATTCAAGGTTTTGCCTTTTGATTTGTTTATTACCTTTGCTTTTTTGGCTCTTGCGTCGATTCCTAGTCAAAACAAGGACAGTAATTTGTCTTTGGTTCTCTGTGCCTCTGTGCGTGTCTGTTTGGATTGTCTGTATTTGCATTGGCCGACCTTGTGCCTCATCGTCTTGTGACCGATCTGTTGCTTTTGTGGAACTCAATTCTGTTGTGTGTCTTGTGGATAGGCATTGTTAATTTGCCTCATTGTTGCATCTAAATTTCGATTCTTTGGGTCTTTGTCGTTTTGCCTATTGCTTGTAAGAGGTCAAGTCTGTATTGATTTGATGTTGAGTACATTACTTGGTCGCTATTTAATGTCTTTGTGAGATTTGATGTTGAACTTCTTTGTGAGTGCGATGTTTGTGCTCGCAAGAACTGGAGTCTTTAATTTTGAGGGTCGTTTTATTTAAGAATCGACATTCACCCCCCTCTGTCGCCATTTCGGTCCTACATTTTGCTTTTCTCCATGTGAACCTGCGGCTAAGTGCCATCCATCAAGGGAATCCGAGGCAGGCGGTACCTAGCTACCTGGCTAGGTGGTACCGGTTAAAGAACAAACCCGCCGGTCCAGTGTTCCATTCCTTGGCCCTGTTTTTTAATTTTTTTTTTCTTTTCTCTTAGTGCTTCTTCTCCGGGTGATACACTCCAACCAGGCCCGTGGACGGCGCACGAGGGGTTCATCCGGGCGGCGGCGTGGGTGCCTGCGGCCGACCATCGCCCGACGGCGCTGCTCCTCACCAGGGCTTCGATGAGCCCGTCCGCCTGGTGGTGCAGACGCCGCCATGGCGCTGCTCTCTCGGCAAGGCTGACGAGCCCGTCCACCTCCGGCACCGACAAGCCTTTTCTTGCTGCCCGCCGCCCCGAAGCGCCACGACTGGTCGTCTCGCTTCGCCGCGCATCCGTGGGGGCTATCGCCGCGGTCTCCTCAACAATGACGTCGCGCCGCATCCGCCTCTGCCCGTTCGGCCGCGGCTCGCCCCGGTCCTCTCTGCGACTCTAGTCCGTCACCGATGGAAGCTCTGGCTGCTCCTTGGCCCCTCGCGTCCGGCCGTGGCGGTGGTCGGCCCGCCTAAAGCGCCGCCAGCGTGGAGCTCGTACCCCCGGGTGCCGGGGCCGCCAGAGCCCTGGCCGGTCGTCGACTAGATGGCCGTCGACCCGAAGAAACGCCGTGCCTCCGCGCAGGTGCCCTCCTAGCCCCATTTTTGTTGCTTCTTGCTTATTCCCATTCCTCGTTCTCTTACTTATTTTGCTTTCGGTGATTTCTTCGGTCGAATGGCCTTGACCACCGTGAAAATGGTGGGAGGGAGACGGCGAGAACGAGGGGCCGACGCGGGAGCGGCGGCTGACGCCTGAGCCCATCTTTGTGGAGGCGGCGGCAGACGGTGGCGCCACCACACTGCTATAAGCGCCAAGCGGCCTTGCTTGCTTTGCGGCGGCGGCGTGATTGTGTTACTTTGGGTCGGCGGCGCGGATGTGGACAAGCAGTCGATCGCCTTGAGTCACTTCGATCCGCCTCTGATCGATCTCCGCTCTCTCCATTTCTGGATCTCGGTGGCCGAGCCTAATCTCCGGCTCTTGTATCTTGTTTTGAAGAACACGAAGCTGTCTCCGGGAACTATAGTCATAAAATTAAATGTGGGAGCGGTGTTTAGTCTTTGTTGCTAGCTTCATTGTTGGAGCCTTGGAGGCTTATTATCTAATCGTTTGTATGCAGTTTGTGTTTGTTTGTTTACGGTGAACAAGAAGGCTCGGGTGCGAGGGCACGAGTCGTGAGGGTCTGTAGGTGCGATGCTTGAGGTCCCGAGGCCCCGAGGGCGCCAAGGTGCGTGGGCTTCGAGGGTCCTGAGGCCCCGAGGGCACGAGGGCGCGAGGGTGCGAGGTCTCGAGGGTCCCGAGGCCCCAAGGGTGTGAGGCCTCGAGGGCTCGAGGCTTCGAGGGTCCCGAGGGGCGAGGTGAGGCCTCGAGGGTCCCGAGGCCCCGAGGGTCTTGGCCTCGAGGCGCGAGGAGCCAGGGTCTGAGGCCTCGAGGTCCCGAGGCCCGAGGGTCTGAGGCCTCGGCCTCGAGGTTCGAGGTCCCGAGGCCCCGAGGGTGTGGCGTGAGCCGAGGTCCCGAGGCCCCGAGGGTGCGAGGCCTCGAGGGCTCGAGGTTTCGAGGGTCCCGAGGCCCCGAGGGCACGAGGGTGCGAGGCCTCGAGGGTCTTGAGGCCTCGAGGGCGCGAGGCCTCGAGGCTTCGAGGGAGCGAGGCCTCGAGGGTGTGAGGCCGCTTCCTGTTTTCCGGACACGATTCCTTCCTTTGACTCTGTTATGATCAAACCATACCTATCAGCCGGGGCGCCAAGGCATGCAAGGCGCGTAGGACTTTTAGGGGTGGTTTCCCTTGTTAGTATTGATGCTCCTTCGCGCCTGAAGAAACTCACTTCTTACATAATTTTATGCTTGTATTGATGCTCCTTTGCGCAATACTTATCTATATTTTTTTTGTTTGCATTGTTGATGGTGAACAATAAGGTTCGGGCGCGAGGACATGATCTGAGGGCGCGATGAGGGCCCGAGTCTGTGCGAGACCCGAGGGTACGAGGCCGCGAGGGTGCGAGGCCCTGAGACCCGATGGTTCGACACCGCGAGGGCACGAGGCTGCGAGGCCCCGAGGTGCGAGGGCACGTGAGAGTGTTTTGCGAAGTCCTTGGGCACGAGGGTTTTGCGAAGTCCTCGGGCGTGAGGGTTTTGCGAAGGCTTCGGGCACGAGGGTTTTGCAAAGGCCTCGGGCACGAGGGTTCTGCGAAGTCCTCGATCGCGAGGGTTTTGCAAAGGCCTCGGGCACGAGGGTTTTGCGAAGGCCTCGGGCACGAGGGTTTTGTGGAGGCCTCGGGCACGAGGGTTTTGCGAAGGCCTCGGGCACGAGGGTTCTGCGAAGTCCTCGGGCGCGAGGGTTTTGCGAAGGCCTCGGGCACGAGGGTTTTGTGAAGGCCTCGATCGCGTGGGCACGCGGAGCGAGCGGGCGCACGAGGCACGTGTGGTGCGAGGTCATACACGGCGTGCATGATGTCCTTCATGTCGAATCTATCAGCGGAATGTTATATTCCATGTTTCTTTATAGCGCGTGAGGGCACACGCGAAGGCACGCAAGAGCACGCGAGGGTGCGCGAGGGCTTCGAGTATGAGGGCATGCGCGATGGCCCGACGTCGACGAAGGCGCGGTGATGGCCCTTGGTGGTTACACGAAGTTGTCGCGAAGGTGCCCCGAGGTTGGGGCTCGTGCAGAGGCGAGGTGGTAGGATTACTCAACACTAGCCCCCGCCCTAGGATGCTGCATGGGCCCGAGGGCAACGAAGAGTGCTAAGGTCTTGTATCTTGTTGATGAATATGCTTGGCCAAATTCGGCTTGATGGGAATGCGAGCACTTGAGACTTTGCTAAATTCGGCGGTCTTGGCGCGAGGCATGAGAGCCGAGGAATATCGCAAGGGCACCCGTGACTTAGCCGATTTTGGCTTGGTGGGTGCGTGGGTGCCCAAAGACTTATCTTATTTTGTACTCCATATCACGTGAGTGCTCCACGTGAGGGAAGGTACTAAATTGCCGCTTCTCATTGGCCCTTCGTGTGGGGTGGTTTTTGTTGCTCCATCGCTGAAGATGAAGTACTGAACGCTGAGGCACCCCACCGAGGCACAACCCTCGAGGCGGGGTGCATCCGAGCGGCTGTGCGAGCAAAGTCATGGACGCAAGGCCACCGAGCTGGAGGCATTGCCTTCAAGGTAGACGGTGTGTTGGACAGAAGCTCGTGTAGGTGAAGTTGTCCTCCTCTTGCTCAGCGGCTTGATGAGAGTCGTCGAAATAGAACTCCTCAGAAGTGTCGCAGTTCGAGTCACCTATGAAATTGAGTCATGGATATATCGGAGGGGTGCCCACAGGGCTAAGTCGTGGGGCACCGGAGGGGCGCCCATGAGACTGAGTCGTGAGGCACCAAATGACCACTAGGGGTTGTAGCCCCCTAGTGGGCTTGGAGGTGCCCATGAGGCTAAGTCATGGGCACATCGGACATGTGCCCCCAACATTAAACGTTCCCGAGGGGATGCCAAGGTGTTAGGCACGCTTGGCCTTTGCCTGTATTAGAACAGGGCGAGGAGTGACCCGGAGGTCGTTCGGCGTATAGCCTAGAGGCTGAAGGGGGACTAATCCTTAGCACATCCATAGACTCGGGTACTAGGCCCGAGCCGTCACTTGCATACGGGTCCAAAGGGCGCAAGCCGCCATGGCGAGTCGGCCAGACGACCAAGCGCTTTGGTCTTTTATTAGGGGAGACCACGGGGGTCGTGCGCCCTAGGCACCACGGAGGTGACATCCTTCGCAGGGGAAGGTTTAGCGAGAGCTTGTGTGAGGCAAGCGAGACTTGTAGGACAAGTCTGCTTCCTAACAGCAGCGTGTTAGGAGCAGCCTATCTTATCACAGCGTGTCAGAAGGCACACCTCTCAATCGTCAATGAGCACAAAATTGAAGACATTCACAAAGCAGTCAACCCCTTAACAGCGTGTTAAGGGACTATCCTCGATCACGTCATAATTGCATAAATGGTGCGATCATGTAGGAACCTCACGTCTTCATTGCATTAAGTAAGATGGTGTTTACATCTTGATAGGTGCCACAGGGGGCATCTGAAGTAGAGTCTTAAGCATAAAACTTGCGGATTTCCTTCGTAAAGTCCGCCCTCTCACTTGCGGTTGTTCTCGTTTTGAGCGAATTGGGCAGGTAGTGGTGTTGAGAGCATTTTTGATTGGAGAGAGCGGTGGCGGATCTGGGCGGGGAGGGCGGCTTGACCCGTACATGAGTGAGAACGGGTCGTTCGATGGGAGCGGCTAGGGTCGTCTGTGAGCCCCATAGGATCGGGAGCTCCTCTACGGGTTCCCAGCTGAGTGCACTTGTTTCAAGGTGGTGGCGTATTCCTTGCGTGACTAGCCCATTGGTTCTTCCACGCCCGTTGGTTTTAGGCGAGCCACCATATCAAAGCCGGGTGGTCTGATGGAGCTACGTAAATCTCTGAAATTTGGGCGTCGAATTTGATATCGTTATCCACCGTGAGTTCCTTAGGAACACCGGGTTTACGACGATATTCTTCAAAGGAATTTCATCATGGCGCGAGGCGTGATGGAGGCTAAGGGCTCCACCTCTACCCATTCGGTGATGTAATTCATCGATGCTACCACACGCCAGTAGCCCCCTTGTCGGTGGGGATGGCTCGGCAGTCCATTCCCCATCGGGCAAAAGGCGGTGATTGGTATGGTGCGTGGGGATTAGCATGATCGTCGCGATTGGCTGCCATCTTTGGCATCCCGCGCTTCTGAGCATGTCAAGGGCATCCTGCACCATTGTGAGCCGATAGAAGCCTTGGCGAAGTGTTTTTTTGTGATTTCCTTGGCGCGATATGAGAGGTGCAGAGGCCCTCATGAGCGTCAAAAGAAGTGTCATGTTTGGCGGTGTCCAGCGAATATGCGGTGTTGGACTTTAAGAACTCCATTAGCTCCTTCTCCATCCTTCTGGGATAACGACCCGATTCTAAGAGACCATGGTCACCCCGGGTCAAGAGTCGTATTTCTGCAGTCCCCTCCAAGCGAGGCTTAAGGGAGCACCTCATTTGGAGGGGGTACATCCTTGGTGTGCCTTGGTGAGAGAGGCAAGGGCATGTCCTCCTTTGACTCCTTGGGTTCGAGAAAGTTGATGTATTTGGAGTTAGCTGCCGCTTTGTGCATGACGGCGAGCTAAGTCTTGATCACCCTCACGGAGATGACCGCGAGGGCCTGGTATCTTTAAGCACAGGTAGTTTTGATGTACTGCTGCACAGAAGCGGTTGAGAGTTGCCCTTCCCATGATAGCATTGAATGGGGACTCGATGTCAACAACATCGAATCGGCGGCTTCCGTCGCGGTGATTCTCCGTGATCCGAACGTCATGAGGAGTTCGATTCTCCCAAGGGGTTGAATGGATTTTCTGCACGGCTGGCCGAGAGAGGCGTCGGATGGCGATAGGATGCGGGATGATAGCCCCCGTGACTCCATAGTTCCTTGGCGCACAGGTAGAGTATATCTGCGAGCTTTCTCCGTCGACAAGGATGCGGAGACCTCGCAATTGGATATTGTGGCGATTACTAAGAGGGCATCATCATGAGGGAACCTTAAGCCTTGTGCATCATCATTTGTGAAGCTAAGAAATACTTGCCCATTTGGAAGGACTCTTTGAGAGCCACCCCACGACGTTGATTTCTGGGCGTACTCATACATTGGCGTTTTGATGCATGACCGAAGGCCGAGCCCCCTATTATGACATTTACTTGTCTTTGCGGCGCTTGGAAAGGGAGTTTATGCTCAACATCTAGCAAGTGCTACCCGAGGGTTAGATCCCTAGGGACACATGCTGGGTGGTGGAATTGCAGAAGGGCATCGCCTCGCGTCAGTGGGATCTTGATGGCGACGCTGACGCGTGGCGGCCGTGTTCGAGGAGCTTTGCTATTTCGATGCGTCGTGGCACTCATTTGTATCATGCCCGTTCATCTTGTGGTAGGCACACCGGCGCTTGTCTCCTTGATTTGGGTTGCCCTCCTTTCATTCTGACCTTCGTCGGGGCGCCCTTCCAATGAGCTTTTGGTCTCGATTCCTTCTTGGGTCCTCTGGTGGAGTTTCCCAGCTCTGTGAAGGAGTGTGATTCTGACAAGAATCTTGGAGTCACGTTCGCCACCGGAGTGATCCCTCCGGTCCTTGTCCCTCTTTCCGGAGGAGCCTTTTGACCTCCTCCCTAGGGAGATGCTTTCGTCCTGCGGGCGAAATCCCTTCTTGGCCAGGTCGTCTTCTTCTCCCCGGGTGTATTTTTCAATGACCTCGAAGAGCTCATGGGTCGATCCTCGAGGATCTCTCCCAAGTCTTGTGATTGAGTTCTCCGGGAGCAGACCCTTCCTTGCAAGCATTTATGACCGTTGAGTCTGGGCATCTGCGACTTGGCTTCTCACTTTGGAAAAGCGCTTAAGAAATTCTCTTGTGGATTCACCCTTTTGTTGCTTGTGATGAAAAATTTGGTTGGGGAGCATAGGGTTTGTAGCTTCCTTGGAAATTCTTGTTGAACTCTTTCCTCGGTGGTCCCAAGAATAGATGGAGCCTTTCTTTTGGTTGAAGAACCAGAGCGTGCGTGGCTGCTCGAAAGGAACAAGCAGGAGGCGCTTGCACATCTCTACTTCTCCACCTCCCGCCCGAATCGCCAGTGGAGTATACTTCAAGAATTGTATGGGGTCGAGTCCCCATCGTAAGGCCCAAGGTTAGTCTGGCGGAACTTCGATCGGAAAGGAGTTTTGCAGATGTCTCTTGCGAGAGGATTCCCAATCTCGACGCCTTGTCCTTCGTCTTGTGATGATGGCGATCGCGCAAGGCGACGGCAACAATGATGGCGGGGCTCTCTGGTGGAAGAGCTAGAAGCCCGCCGGTGGTGGCGATGGTGCGAGCGCATTGGCGAGTTGGAGCGCCTGCGCCGACTTGCAACTTGATCCGGCCGGGAGATTAGTGATTCAGCATCCTCTTCTTCGTGGCGGTGGTGACCGCGCTCCCCAGCGGATCCGATTGGTGGCACGGGGACACGCCTAATGCCCGCAGAGTACATGCTCTTCTGGCCGCCTCGGCCACAGCCTCCTTGATGTGAATCCTTACGGCTTGATGAGTGCACTTGGGCCATGACAGGTGGAATGGTCCTTCCACTCAAGGTCTTTGGAGGGGGCACCGGGAGCAACTTTTGGTCCCACGGGCTCTCTAGTCGCCCCTGGCAAAGTAACACCTTGGTGGTGGAGATGTGCATCAACTAGAGGGAGCTGGTTCACCATCTCCGGGTGCAGGCGCATTTGCCCAGGCGGAGGAGCTTGAAGAGGGGGCCGTGGAGCGCCCATTGCAGAGGGCACGAACTCAGGCCTCGGAGGTTGAGGCGACGGGATGAACTGTAATGGAAAGGGCTAAGCTCCTCCCCATCCAGAGCTCGGCGGGTGCATTGGCCAGAAAGGAGCCCCGTTCATCACCGCCGCATGGGCAAGTGGAGGGAGGTTGAAAGGAAGTCCTCCTTGCACCCCTCCGAGGAAAGCTCCCCGCGCGGCCGGGTCAGAGGCCACTTGAATTGAAGGTGGTGCTGGGAGCGGAGGGATGTGTTGGAGGCCAGTAGGAGTACGATACGCGGTCATCATGTAGTCCACCACTTGCCTTGTAGTTGCCTCCACCATTGCTTGGCAATTAGTGGCGTTGAGCTCCCAAGGAGCCGTGGACGGTCCTGGAGCGTCAATGACACTTCGGGGCTCTTGCCTGGCGGCATCTTGTGCGGTTAGTGCGATGGATGTGGGAACACTTGACATCGAGGATGCGCAAGACATTATCGCCTCGGTGAACGGCCCGATCTCAAGATAACCCGCGCCTTGGGTTTTTTCGAGAACGGCTGATCGTCATGAGCTCCTTATCTTCTGGGGGGGGAGGAGGCGCGTGGACTTGGAGTACTTCTTGGTAGGAGCCATAGCCTTCTATTGATTAGCTCGCCCCACGGTCGGCGCCAATGTTGATGGAGTGAAAACCAAGCGTGAGTGAGAGGCGGGCGTTAGGCGTGCTCTGGCCGTCGTCCATGAGAGCGAGTGTGACAGGGGTTTATCTGAGTTCGGGGTCCGGAGGACCGCCCTACTCTGTCGGTGGCTGCGGGGTTGAAGATCCTCAGAAGGCTCACCTAGTGACTTGCTTGTATCTATTGCTCCAGAGTCCTCCCCCACTGAAGGAGAGATACATGGGGTATTTATAGGCTCCTCAGCCTGTACAAATGACCAAAATACCCTTTGGGGTTGACTACTATATGGATACAAGCGGGGGGTATTACAGTCTTTCATGAGTATAGCAATATTTCGTGGATCTGTACACGCGTCTCCTGCAAGGCGGGCCCCACATGCAGGTGGGAGGAACTATCCTTCCAACAGCAGGATAACCCAGAACTAAGCCATCACAAGTCCTTGATTCAAATTTATCTAGGTTTCTTGTTTTCAGAATAAAACACTTCGATCCAAAGACTCAAAAATGCGAAACAAAGAGTTTTCTGCCAAATCGAAGCTCATAAGAAGTCTTGCCCAAAGATGGTCTCAAAAAGACACAGTTTGAAATATGGCAAGCTGTAGCAATAGCTTCGGCCCAAAACCTCCTCGGTGTGCTATACTCATCTAGCATTGTCCTAGCCATCTCAACTAGGGTCCTGTTCTTCCTTTTCACAACGCTATTTTGTTGAGGGGCGTGTAGAGAAGAGAGCGATGCTCAATCTGCGCTTCGGCACAAAAGAGGCAAAAAGCGTTCTTGAACTCCGTGCCATTGTCACTGTGGATCGCTCGCAAGGCACCAGGAAGTTCAGAAGCCAAACGAAAAACAAGATCATGAAAATGATCAAAAGCCTCATCATTCGAAGCAAGAAAGAACACCCAAGAGTATCTCGAAAAATCATCGACTATGACAAGGATGTACCATTTGCCACCGACTGACCGAACCCTAGCAGGACCAACAGTATCCATATGAAGCAACTGTCCCGGTCCGTCAGTCATGACCATAGTCAATAGCGGGTGTGGCGGCAACTTGCTTGCCATGCCTCTGAAGCGACATATCTGACATCCTTGATGACTTTGAGTTTAAGCAAACCTCTCATGAGATCAAGGCCGCTAACTTTCGCGTCGATGATCAAAACCAATGTGCCCCAAGCGTCGGTGCCAAAGCCGGATATCGAAGAAGATGCAATTAAACACTTAAGGGATCCGGCAAGAGATTCAGAAAAATCAGCTCCAAAAATTCTACCAACTCTAGAAATCCCAAAAACAAGCTCACCGGCAGAATCAAGCACACGACAAGCATTTTTCTTAAAATGAGTTTCGTAGCCATCATCAAGAAGCTACGAAACAGAAAGCAAGTTGTACCTTAGCTTGTCCACAAGAGCGACATCCTTGAGAATGAACTTGTCATTCACCCTGATCGATCCAGTTCCTTCGATCCGCCCTTGTGTATCATCTCCGAAGGTGATGAAGTCATCACCTGTCGACCGCGTGAAGGAAGTGAACCATCTTGAGTCTCTGGTCATGTGGCGTGAACACCCGGAGTCGACGAACCACGTGTTCTTCCTCCTTCCGCGGCGATCCTGAAAAATCAAGGCACAAAAGAACGATATGTCTCAATACTGGGGTTAGTTAAAAGTGACTTGGGAACCCAGTACTGAGACGCACGTCTGCGAGTAGTATGCAAAACAGAAGTGCTATCCTTGATTTTATTTGCAGTTCTATTATGAGCAATAGTTACTTTAACATGAGAAGCATCCTGTCTAGGAACATGATGAGCATGTGAAACAAATCCTAGTCCAGGTTTCTTATTTTCTAGGTGACCATGTCTCATAAAAGCTCTAGGTTGATGAGATGAAAATCTAGCAATATTTATCCTAGCATTTTTCAACCTCACGTGAGAACTCTACCAAATGTCTACTCTTCTTGCAATAGGTGCAATGGTATTTGGTACCCTTTGGGAGAAGCACCTTTTGCCTCAAAAGAAGGTTGGACAAACCCGCTGATTTAAAAGCAGTTTTTTGAGGTTGGGTTTTGAATTCAACTAAGCCATTTTTCAAGACACGAATGACATTAGACTTGGATGTGTCCTGAGCAGAGTTGTATCCTAAACCTTGCTTCTTATAAGGAGTTTTAGATATGTCCAGAATCATGTTTAGCTGTTTCTTACCTTTAGAGAATTTCTCTAATGTGTCTTTAAGGTAAGCATTTTCTTTTCCAAAATTAACACATGACTCATAAGTCTTGGTCTTAATGGCTCTAGCATGTTTCTCCTTAAGATGAGCAACTTCACGCTTATAGGCTGCACAAGAGGCACAAGGTGTAGACTCAATTGTGTCCTTAAGCTTGGCATATTTAGCTCTAACTACTTCTAAAATGTCCTTAACTTCATGTTCACGTTCTATGCAGAAAGAGAAAAAGCTAAATTTAACATTACCAGAAGTATCCAACTTGCTAGACTCTAAGCATTTTTCACAGGGAGTAGATTTAACATCAATTAGCTCAGTCCTAGCATTTTTAAGTTGATGCAAAGCAATATCATGAGCAGATTGCAGTTTAGCAAATTCAGAATGTAAAGCATGGCAAGAAGAACATTCATCAGATTCAAGAGTCTTAGTATTTGCAAGTTCTAATGTCAAATTATCTACTTGTGATTCTAAATCCTTGTTCCTAGCCATGGTAAACTCTAAGGCCTTATCCTGACTCATGAGTTGCTCAAATATGTCATCGCATCTAGTAGAAAGAACATCATAGGAAGGAGGTACCTCATCATTATCATTAATGTCGATGATGTCGGCCATGAAGCACATGTCGATGAAGTCCTTGGCCTTCCCTTTCTTGTCTTGAGGGATCTCCTCCTCCTTATCCTCCTCGCTCCCAGAGTCCACATCGCTCATGGATTGATCTCCAAAAGCGGTAAGGACCCGGTGAGCAGCCTTCATGAGCTTGGCAGCATCATACTTGGGCTTGCCCCCTTGAGGCTTCTTCCAGGCAGGCTTCTCATCCTTGCGGTTGCCCTTACCTTTCAGCTTGGGGCAGTTTGCCCGGATGTGATATAGCTCTCCACACTCATAGCACGTCACAGGGCCACCTCTCTTCTTGTTTCTAACATTGTTATATGCCCGTGTGCCTTTCTTGACTAAAAGAGCTAAATCAGCCTCAGGAAGACTCTCAAACTCTTCTTCTTGAACAGCAAATAAACACGCAAGAGAAAAACCAGAAAAAGACTCAGAAGAACCATCATGAGTCCCTTTGAGAGGATCAGCCACCAAAGCCATGTTATACTTCTTAGGAAGGCTACCTCTCTTGATCTCATGAGTTTTGAGCTTGCTATAAAGCAGCTCCAAGGTAAGAGTAGAGAGATCGACGTTCTTCTCAATGGCAGTAGCCTTGATATCCCACTCCTTGGTGTTGATTGCAGCCAAGAGGTGGGTGGCATTCTCAGATTGAGAGTACTCAATGTCAACGACTCTCATCGATTGATCACCTTGTTAAAGCGAGTAAAACGTCATCGATGCTCTCACCGGGGCGCATCTCGAATTTGTTATACTCGTTGTAGACCGTCTGGCGACTTGCTTGATCTGGGACGATCCTCATGGTAGATTTCGGTGTGCGGATCTCATGTCTTGATCTCAAGGTTACAAATTTGATCGTACTCTTGCCTACCAAGCCCAAACATATAGAAGGTTCTTTGCCTTGTTGTTGTTAGCCAAGAGGCGGTGGCGCCGTAGCAACCGGGCAAAACGAGCGGAGCTCGAACAACCTCCCATATAGCTTGTCCTTCGCTCTCAAGGAAAACTCGCATGCGATTCTTCCAATAGGCATAGTCAAGCCCATCGAAGACATGTGGTTTGGTCGAGTACTTATCCATCGCCAAGTTCAATGACCTGTTAAGATCAAGATTGAACTAACCGGGCTCTGATACCACTTGTTGGACCGAAAAGGCGACTAGAGGGGGGGTGAATAGGAGCACGCTCACTTTTTCACAAAGGTCAGATTCAACACCAATCTCACTCCAGTTGCTACAGAAGCTATGAAGATCAATAAACAAGTACAGCGGAAGACTTGTATTGAATATAAACCAAAACCCCAGAGCAAACAAGCAACAGGAACTCAAACCCTAGAAATCGGTCTGACCGACGTTTAATGGGCGGTTTGACCGGCGGCTTACGGGCAGTCTGGCCGATTCTGTCCAGAACGGAAGAACAGCCCGAAAACTCAAAGCTCAAAACGATCTAACTTTTGATTCGTGAGGGCAAACTTCACGAAACTTGACACACACCTTCTCAAAGATATTTGGAACCTATTCCAATTGGAGATCGTGAAGATCCAAGCCAAAGTTCCTATCTTTTTCAGTTTGAACGAAGGTGGTTCAAAAACCGAGTCAAAACGAAAATATGATATAAAGACTTGCTCATGGGTGAATGATGATCAAGATGATCCTAGATGGGTTCCCACATGTCACAGCAAGTTAGATCAAGGCAAGAAACCAAGCAAAAACTCGCGGATCAAAGAAAGACCACAAATCACCAAATAGAGAGAAAGAAAGCAAATAGACTCATCTTTGAGGGAACTTTCTTTAGATTGATTTGATATGGTATTGGTTTACAGCCACTCCATCAATGGAGGATAAAGACTCAATATATGAGCACGAAATCAAATCTAACTCTCTAGAACCCTAACCTCCACTAATCCTCTCCCTAAGCAAACTAGAGTTTCAAACACAATGAAAGGGTTGAGGGGGTGCAGCCACCTCCCTCCTCTATTTATAGTGGAGGCTTAGACCTTCTAGAAGATTGAACCCTAATGGGCTCTCGTTAAGGCCCAAAACAAACAGGACACATACGCACACCTTTTAAAGCGCCGTCTTCATCTCTTGACCTAATCCTCTTCACCTTGCGCCATCTTGCGCCGTGAGTTGACAAAAGGTCACCAAGGTGTTATTTGGTGAAATTACCAAAATACCCCTTCTCGATCTTTTTTGCAAAGACCGAGTCCCAACTGCGTGAAGCACCTCCCATGCTTCGCCACGTGTAGGTTGATCCAATGGCTCTCATCATGTCGGCAAGTCTCTCCCATCCGGCTCCCACCGAAACCACCATGGCACTTGCACCGACTCCCATGCCGCTTGATCGAACCCGTCGCACCGAACTGCCCGTTCGGTCACCTTTGTCCCTTTTGCGTCATGCTTGACTGCATTGACCTCATCCGGCATCCCCGATCGTTCTGGACCTCAGCTCTCCAAGCTTAGTCCCGTCGGCCTCGCAGATTGACCGTCATTGACCTCAAAGCAACTTTGCACAACAATAGACAAAGAAATCGATTAGGAACAAGTTCTTCACAACTTGACCCACGTTAGTCAAAACATGCATCATGCAACACATATGCCATGAAACCCATGAACCTGACCTAACCCAACAATCATCGTCACCAGTTGGTCAATGAAACAAGTGAAAACCGGCCGACCGCCACTTTGGCGGGTCGACCGTCCCTCGACTTAGCCAAAAATCCACTCGGCGGGGCGGTCGACCGCCAAAATGGCGGTCGGACCGGGCTTGGCTCGATCCGACCATGTGACCAACACGGTCGGACCACACGACGACAACATTCTCAACTTTGCCGAAAACGCGTGTTTCGACAAACCGTAAGTGACATTGCCAATTGTAATATCATCCTAAGATCTCAGGCATATCGCCATGATATCCACAACGGGAAAATAACATCGTGAATACCAAAAAATTAGACGAATGATATCGCCGTCGGTTACTTCTGTTTCCATAATTTTTTAAATATAGAAACTAAGCTCAAAAAATTATCAATTTTTTTGTGGAGCCTCCCGACATAGTTTTATTACCTGTTTATTTTTTTCAAAATTTTATACGTTCTGATTTTGTCTCTAAAATTCATTTAATTATACTATTTGTAGTAATTTTCTAATACAGAAAAAGAGGTCCAAACATTATGAAATTTTTTAGACTCCTTACATAGTGTACTTGATTGTGTATTTTTTCCAGAATTTTATAAAATTAAGTAATGCAATTTCATAATATCCATTGTGTGAGAGTCTAATATTTCATAATGTAAAGACATTATGAAATTGCATTAATTGCTTTTTAAAAATTATAGAAAAATTACACAATCAAGTACACTATGTAAGGAGCCTGAAAAAATTATGATAATGCTTGGAACATATTTTCTATATTAGAAAATTCCTACAAACAATATAATTAAATGAATTTTAGAGACGAAATCATAATGTATAAAGTTTTGAAAAAAATACAAAAGCAATTAAACTATGTCGGGAGGCTCTACAAAAACATTGATAATTTTTTGAGCTCAGTTTCTATATTTAAAAAAATTATGGAAATGGAAGTAATCGGCGGCAATGTCATTCGTCTAATTTTTTGGTGTTCGCGATGTTATTTTCCAGTGCGTGATGAACGGAGTATCGTTTCTCTGATTACGCTCTAATGTGATGTCATTGAGCTAATTTCCCCTAGCATTTAGTTAATGTAGCATACTAGGCAAAAGGATTTGCCAACCTTTCACCAAGAGTGTGTACACATTACTTCCCAAATTTAGAGCGTTCGTTTTGCAAATTGACACCAGCGACAATGCTCCTCATTTCCTTGTCAACTTTGTGTCGTGGGCAGTGATGGAGCTTGAGCCAAATCTCAAGGGGGGCCAAAGGCCAATGCTAAATCATACTGCTACAACATGGTAGTGTCGGACTAGTCCCATGATCAGTGGCTAGTACACACATCCACAACGATAGCATACACATCCATACATACATACATACAAAATGAAACAAATATGGTATATAACGTAAGTGATTACAAACTTTACATTACAAGGGCCCACTGACCAAATAAAAGCTCAAGTATCAGAAGTAGCGAATGAAAGAGCAGAAGCATAATATGTAGAAATTCCAAAAGTCCAACGGTATGCCCATCTAATCCCACTGGCAACTGACAAGAAGCAAGTCCTAGAAAGACCCGTCACCGAACCCTCTAGTATCGGGTGCAAAGAACGTGTCATCCGGCATAGACTCATCCTCTAACTCTAAACAACAATTTAAGCAAGATTGAGTACATTGCGTACTCAGCAAGACTTGTAATGTAACGCAAAGTTTATATATATATGCATGGCTAACAAAGGATGAGGCTCTACGCTACAAGTTATTTTCAGCATTAAACAAATTTAATTTGTAATATCAATACGTAGTACTTTGCAATGGAAATTTAAAGAGAAGTTAAATAGATAAAGGATAAAAAAGTAAGTACTTGATAAATAATAAATCACAATCCTCCTCGGCTGCGATCAATATCTTAGTCTCAGCCATAGACATGGCACTCAACTCAAAAAAACACAACAAAACTATTCTCTCATTTTCCAACAAGAACTATTTTTTTGTGTAAAAACCAAGACTATAATTGGCAATACTACACTTAGCACACTCATCACTGCGAGCATGACTATTTAAATAGATTTACACTCTACAGAGGTGTACAACTTTACCCACAGCATACGAATTCTCTAGTTTATTCAGCATCCGTCGATACCACTGCTCACGAATAGATCGACTCTAGTGGTTGGTTTAACAACCACGATTAAGCAGATCTTTCGAGCACAGTTGGAAGATAATTTGCCATCACATGCTCTCCTCCTCCTGCTGCTTGAACAGCAGTTGTGTAGATTTTAAAAAAATTATGGGATTCTGAGACCGATCAAATTTCTCCATGTTGACTGGTCGAAACCGTGGTGGCTAGCGAACTGCTCGGAGATCAAGCGAGAACGCTCGGCATCCGGTAATGACATCCTGACGCCTTCTCTACGGGAAAGAAGGGTTGATATCCCTAGGTGATCGTACACAACAATACTCGATTGTAGGCGGACCCGACCTATGATAGGTCTCTATCCTACGAGGGTAATACTCCTCGTATTCCATCTGTTGCTGCAGATTCCTGGGTTGGAGTGGTGAACGATTACCTCCCTTGAGTGCTTGTCGGTCATCAAATGTC
Source organism: Phyllostachys edulis (assembly GCA_036346405.1). Taxonomy (NCBI): domain Eukaryota; kingdom Viridiplantae; phylum Streptophyta; class Magnoliopsida; order Poales; family Poaceae; genus Phyllostachys; species Phyllostachys edulis. The sequence continues at coordinate 18,786,555 of CM070554.1, read as the reverse complement.
CGAAGAATTCTCCTTCGACTAGAGTTATGGTTAAGAGAGCGACGCAACCTGTTGTTGTTTCATTCTTCTCAGGGTGAGTTGTTCGAACGACTGGCATTCAATGGAGTCATCCCAGTACGACTTCCAGAATGATGTCAGCGAGGTTGCTTGAGTCTACCATCATGCTCCAAAGCCTTCATGTGACCTCTTTAGCGAAGAGGTCGTACCTTGGTGCTCGTGCGAGTTCCTAAGTAGGGTTCTCGAGCAGGTCATTAATATGCTGAAGTTCATGAGCCTCCTCGGATCGGTATTGAATGCGCCCAGGCAAGGTTCTCTAGGTTGCTATTCGTCTCCTCCGGGTAGTCTCAGTATCTTCCACATCTGAAGTTACTTGAGTTTGTCTTAATGGAGAGATATCATTTCGAGGATTTCTTCCACGCTCATCAGAGTGTTGATCCTATTCATCGCCGGAGGTCTCCTCGCCATTTCCACGAGAAGTCGGAGTGTGTGATCGTTTGAGAGCATCCTCAGTCCTGCCTCTAGGAGGGCGACTACGATCTGAGAGGAGGACGAAAACCTCTTGGTTATGACCTCCACTTGAGCCTGAGACCTCCTGGTTTTAGGAGTAGTCGAATGATAGCGCCTCGCAACTTAGAGCAATCCCCTCCAAGAAGGGGAATTCTAGGTTATAATCGTCTCCATCCACAAGTGAGCCCTACGAAAGTATGATCGAACCTACAGAAAAAGTGTGCTCCCCTATATCCTCTACAGGGGTAACCAGAGAGAAATAACCAACAGATGCTAATGGAGTCCCGGAATGATGGCTTCTAGGACTTGTCATGCCAGGTTGGACGGCCTCAGATAGACTCGAACATTTGGAAGGAGAACCCTCGTCATGTTGCGAGCCTGCCTAGGTGCAGTCTTGATTATGGTCGGATAGACTCTTGCCCTCTGAGGAAACTGGTCCCTCATTTGAATGTACTGTTGTGGGGGAAAAGGATATCTCCTCAACCCCATTGGTGGCATGGTCTCTTGGATCTGGCGAATGGTCTCTGGAGGCGGCATTACCACTGGATGAAATGATACTTGGCTCGTAGTCGAAGCCAGCATCCATGTCGAGATCTGCGTATTCGGCCAAGTCGAACCAGTTCTTCTCGTTCCACTCTCTTACCATGGAAGCATTAGAGTTGAGAAAATAAAAAGAACATGTCGACGAGACGAGGAATCACCGGAAACTCCCCACGGTCGGTGCCAACTGTTGGTGATCTAGAACCGATCTTACGTATTATTATTTGATTTGGGGGAACTCCTGGAGATAAAAACACGTAGAGAATAATACAGGGATTTTATACAGGTTCGAGTCTTCTCTAGAGAAAATAACAACCCTACTCTCGTGCTAGTGTATTGAGTGTGCTGATTATAATTAAGAGGAATGCTAAAGCCTAATGTCTTATGCTCCTAATCAATCCCTCCTCCTCTGTCTTCTGACTTTACCCTTTATATAGCCCATGAAGAGGTGATCATTCCTCTAGATGAAGAGGCGCCTCAACATTCCAAATGATAAACCGCTTGATGATGGTTGTCGTAAAGGACGTGGAACCCCCACGTTGTCAGGCAGTTATTGTCAGAGACAGAGGTGATTCATTTGGTTATTCATAGAAAATAACAGCGCATATTAAATACTCCATGTGTTAAACACGGGGCATAAGACTCCCTAACCGGCTGGGCCCACATATCCATAGACTACATCGATATAGGGTAGTCGTGACTGACTAGGTTATGGAGACACTTACAACCACAAGGTGCTCGTAAATAAGGCTCACAACCTAAGGCTGGTCATATAAAAGCTTACGACTAGAGACTAGTCATAGAAGAGGCTTATGACTAGGGGGTGGTCGTAGTAGGACTTACGACCACTCGACAAAGCTCCTCCCTTATGAATAGTAAGGGGTATATCTATGAGTAATATAAAGATATTGCTATCTATAATAAGAATTACATATGAATAATTAAATGATGATTATTAGATCCTCGTCACAACTAAACTTTTAAAATTTTGACCATTAGTACACACAAAAGTACTTAGATTTGTCAAATGAAAATGATATTGATATATGTTACATCAGAATTTCTCTCTTCAGTCACAAAAGAACGTCGTTTTAGATATCGATACAGTCCACAAAAAACAACTTTGACCACTAATTTCTATTGTAAAATTTTTATAAAACCTAATAAAATTATACTTTTATGATAGTTCTTTTCGATATAAATCTATACATATCATTTTCATGTGTTCAATCTAAATATCGAAAATGATATCAATAGCCAAAGTTTAAAAAGTTTGACTGCACGTACTCCAAAACGGCATTCTTTTATGATTGGGGGAGTACTTTCGTATCATTGTATCTTAATATTTTTCCAACATATAATTATAACAAAATAATGGTCAAAGTTGTGTATTAGATAACATATCGATGTCCAAAAGGTCGAGTAAAAGACAACAGAGAGAATATTAATTCATGCATACGTGTTATTATTACCACGATCTCTTGTATATCCATCTTCCGGTCGTTTATTGTCCCTATTTTGAATGCATGATTTCCATTGAAATTTTGTAGAAAATATTGTAGCTCATACATAAATCCGTGGAAATTACCACATCCCAAACATAGCATTATCACTAATTTCTTCCCCTTCTATTTGTTTAGATAAAATTGCTCGGTAGCATTGCAAAATCCACAATTGGAAAATTACATCATCTGTGAGGTTAACAAGTAGATCATAGGTCCATATGTTAGTGATAAATACATAGTATTTTTCAACTCGAGTGCTTCTTTAAAGGTACGGAGCAATTCACCCCTCGTTTTATTAGCCTGCATATACACAATCATGTGGATCCATATGCACACGTGTGCGCCGTACTCGTGCAGGAGGTGAGTCTTTGACTGAAATGACATGTTTTTTTTGTTTGCAATTGCAAAACTAGTTCCTCTCAAATGACAAAAATGACACCCATATCATACTAATTTGCCGCGGAGGCCACCTGCCGCGCTCCCAAACCACGATAGGAAGGTGCGCGGCCACCTGCCATGCTAGCATGCCATCCTGCTACGGTCTGGGTGTGTGGCACGTGATTTTGGTCATCGATGTGGTCTCTAATACAAGTGTGCTTAACAATTACTTTTTATAATTATATGTTAGTAAAATTATAAAAATATATAATGACATTGAAATACTTTTGTTGATAAATTTTTAATATCATTTTCATTTGACAAATCTAAATATGGAGTATTTTTATGTATATTGTGGTCAAAGTTTTAAATATTGACTTTGCTCATACTCTAGGACAACAAGTACACAAAAAAAAAGAATGAAGGGCGTAATACAGAATTTTATATAGCAGTGCTAGCCAGATGATGCTATTAATTTCTTTGAAGTATTCCAGGACGTTAAACTTATGTGTAAGTTTAGAGACCCACCGTGTCTACTCTTTAATAAATCAATCAGTATGCTGCTGATTTGTAAGACCATCTTCAATGTTGTATTTTGGTCGGTTTAAATGAGAAGAGAGAAAGTATTGAATCGATTCAATACATTGGAGAGGTCAATTCCAACAAAAAAAAATGCATGGAACCAGACCCTACTTAGGAATCGATTCAAAGCATTAAACAACTCATATAAGCATTAAACAACTATATAGGAGAGAGTACGGTTGAGAGATGATATTATTATTTTGTGGTTTTTTAATAAAACGTAGGTCCCAGTTATTAGTGGGAATCGGTTCAATACATTGGAGAAAAACAAGCTTGGTTCCTAGAATACTTATATGATATGACTTTAAATCAACGTCGGTTCAGTACACTAAAGATGCTCTAACATGGCCTTATCAAGTTGGGTCAGCATGCATGGTAGACAGCTGTTCTCCGTGTGCATCCAGTTAACCTTTTTTTTTTCTTTTGTTTTTACATAAAACAGGAGCTACTATAGATGTAAGCATTCCCACACTTGCACTACTTAAAACCTTTGTGTCCACATCTCCATTCAGTTTAGGACCTGTCGACATTTGCAATTGAAAGAAGCTCAAACTATTAATTGTCAAGGATCAGCAAAACACAAAGTTCTCAGGATTTGTATGGAGTTGCAAAACCAACCTGATGAAGTGAAGGATAAGAAAGCGTCAGAAGGGACTTCAAGAAGATGTCATATACAGTACTACTACCCTTGTAGGCTTGTAGCTACAACGCATCGCCGCATTGGAATAGTTAGCACTCATGTGTTTTGTTGATTTGCGTGGTCTGGATTTCAATTTTAGTTCCTAACTAGTTCCATGCTCGCGCGTTGCTACAGAATATCCAACAGAGAAACATATTGTATTAAGAATCAGAATAACATACCTGCCATATTTCAGCAAAAACAGAACAGTTAATAGACACATTGAACATCCCTGTTATTTAAGCATGAAGGAAGTCAAAACCAGGTATTGAAAACCCGGCGGCTACCGGCCGATAACTGTTTACCGGAGGGTGGCCGAGATCCGGGATCCTGACGGTTTTTTCAAATCCAAATTCAAAATTTCAGATTTTCGAAGGGCTGGGAAAATTGTTTCATCCGGTTGTCTAAACCCTAGTCAAAACTATCCCATGCCAACCATATTTTTCTCCATCTTAAAACCCACCACCAAGAAAATGACTAACTTTTCACTTATTGTTGTTAAATCATGCAAATGTCTAGATGGTAAACTATACGGTTTGACGAATTTGCAATCTTAGAGGAAGGTCAAAACTTAAAACCACACAGAAAGTAACAAAACTAAAAAGTCATATCAGTCTAGCGTCTTGACTCACTCTTCTTCAATCTTTGCTTTCTGAAGCCACTGTACAAAAATGCTCATGGCCTATTTAGGACGATATAGCCCTGCAAACAACATCAAAATCAAACCTTGGAAGCATTTAAAAAATAATGATGTTTTCCCCAATAATTGAGTGTACACGCAATCGAACACATCCAAACATTACACACCTAACATAACACCAAGGAAATTCAAAATGACCGCAAATAGCAACAATACAGTTTGGATGTGGTTAACAGTTGACACTTGTTTTAAAACATGAATACAAAGCAATAAATGATAAATCAGGTTGTCCATATGATTTTTAAAAAATGGAACCAATTTAACATTTCAACTTGAATGTGATTCAATTCTTCCTAAATGCCCCCATACAAATGTGGGACAAACTTTTCAAAAAAATTACACAAAAGTGAAAACAAATATGACACAAAGAAGAATACAATTAGTTCTACATGAATACAAAAGGTGATCATGTTGCGTGCTCGGTGTCAGTGTTATCTAGCACAAGTGTTGGACCCCAACAAGTTTCACATACACAGCACAACAAGCCAGTCAAATCAGACCAACAGGACTCGTCCATTTGACTGGTTGGTTTTTTGAAGCAATGCCACACCAACAAGAGTTGACAGCAAGCCTACATAACAACATGAAGAATGAAATATATTTTTTTAGCAATTTTGTTTAGAAATGAATGGCTAATAAGAACCAAAATTGGTCAGGTCACTTTGATCATATCTATCTTTTCCAAATAAAGTCATTAAAAAATGTCTTACATTAATATTAATTCCATGCTTCTTGCATATCCTGCAAACCTTGCCATTCTTCTAACCTACAGGGAAAAGACATACACATAGTTAGCATTAGGATTCACATAGAGAATAATTAAACAGCAAGTGATAGGAAGGAATACCTTCTATTGCTCTTGAATCCTGATAGAACAATAATCTATCAAAAGAAACGACCAGAAAATGGAAGGAAGTCCAATGTTGTGCAACCTGCAATTAAACTATAACTATAATCCATCACGCCTGGATTTTCGATTGGGAACGGAGCAAAACTGAAGGAACGAGAAGGAGTTAGTGCAGGCAAAGAGACACAAAACAACACAGAATTTGTTCATCACAAAAGGGATAAGGGAACCATGAGGCCAACCTGCGATTGAAAGGAAGTAAGCAAACAGCGATGCTCCGTGAGCTGCCGCACTATCGCCTCTCCTTCCATCGGTCATCACACCACTGCCGTGATGACCAGGAAGCCATGGTTATGGACTACATGTAAAGCCGTTCTCATAGGATGTAACATGTAAAAAGAATTTCTCCAAATCAAAGCATACAGTGCAGTTACCATTATTGACACCGCATATTTGTCTGATGTTGTTCAAGACCTATTAATTGAAAACAAAATAGGAAAACAATTAATGTTGAGTCACCGAGAAGGATTAGCTAATAAGGATTCCAACCTAGAGTACTGAAAAGGTGCACTATGGCATCCTTTGCATTTTAGGTCTAGACGGATGGGGTTGGGGCTAACTTATGAATAATGCGCAATGTTTGTCGGTGTGTCATCTGCTCCAACCTTTGCAGCTACTAACCCTGGTAGTGAGGTTCCAGCACCAAGTTGTAAGTTATAGATGCAAATTAGAGTAGCATAAAATATTTTAAATGACACTAATACAAAGGATTGTGAAATTCCATAAAGAGAAGAGACTGTCCAAAGCCTCAAAACATGGTGAAGAATGTCATTTGAGGAATTGGGACTGAGACCTTAGATTTTTCAGAGCCATATGAAATTACCATTTCACACTACATCACTAAATCAGAGCTGCTGCACGCACCTAGATGTATATATTGTTGGTACTGTATAAAATTATGGGACTAATCTCATCTCATATTAACCGTCAAAGCTTGGTTCAGTTTAGTCAGAGAAAGTTACATTTCAGAGGCACATGAGAAAGAATCCATGTAATACTCCATAGATATACCTTTGCTTTCCATTCTCACTAAACTTATTGACAACATTTCCAAGAATCATCAAGCTTTTGTTAATATGCTTCCCCTCCTTGAGACGTACCCTCTAGCTCCTGTCTTGGCAATTCTTTCTGAACCAGCTAAATCCACAAAATTCTACATGTAAATAAACTGTGTCAGTCACAGCATTCTTGACACACTTACTTTAATTCATACATGGGTATTGAGTGAGCAGCACATACCAAGACAGATACACGGACATCACATACTAATAATATCGTATAAGAAATTGACCAAGAACAAAATGATAGATCGCAATCGCTGTATCCAAATAAATGTCCAATATAGAAACATCAAATATTTGGGTGTCGCGGATATAACTCCATGGCTCAGTTCAAGCTTCAATTCAAATGGAAGGGATCAAGTAACATATCCATACAACATATACGTCAAAACAAGTTTTGAAAGACGTTAATATAATAACTTACCCCAGGCGCATTCGCTTTGTCAACCGAGCAGAGCTTCCCTCTTCTGTTGCGAGCAACCTCAAATGTAGCGCGTGCAATACGATCAATCTGGGGATGAAACACATAATTCCATTTACACCAAAGGTCAAAGTTGTTATAGATGAATGCACTATTCAATAAAAATGGTATCAAACCCAGATAACACATCCTGACATCTGTGAGCAAAGAAACGGCCAAATAAAATGATCAAGAGATTTAGCCATGCTTATGTCTTTGGGGGCAGCAGGGACTATCACTCATTCAAGAAATATTTTTTGAAGGAGAGGTGCTAGAATGTCTAAAGAAGGGTGGAGTGACCTCAGAAACTGAATAGATTTCAGTGATGAAGCCAGTGTCCCCCCTGTCATTGATTCCAAAACCCCTAGGTTTGCCGAAGTAGATTCCTTCAATGTAGAATTACAAATTACTATTAGAAGTTTCAAGTTTCATCAGAATGCACATAGAAATATTTAAATTAGCAATGAAAGAGAAATCATCATCCATGTGTTAATCGTAATTTAGTCAACATTACCTCCAGTAAGCTCTGTAACAACCATGATGTCAACTCCTTCAAGTACATCTTTCTTCAAAGTAGATGCATCTACTAACTACAAAAGTGTTAGGCCAAAGAGAAAAGTAACTGCAAAACAAACATTTGAGTACCATTGGCAGACCTGAACAACATTGTTATTCAATGTATAACCACACAAGAATTGGAACAAATAAGCTCATTCATCCCAAATCTTGTAGCTATGCTTTCATTTGCTAGTATTCTTGTTGTTTATTTAAATAATTGAGACTATTGGTACAGACAGGAGACATGTTAGGATGCCTTTGATACAAGGGGTCATGGTCATTCTGCTAGTAGTTGGGGGTTAAGGCATTGGATGCTGAGGGGTCACTTGGCTTGCCTTCTAGAGAGCCGGCAATGGAGAGGATGTCCTTGGCAACGACGATCACCTCTGGGCCTATGCCGTCGCCCGGGAGGAGCGTGATGTTGTAGCTCCACCCCGAGGCGGAGCACCGAAAGGTAGCCATCGGACGCCGCCACGTCGGCTCTCCGGCGGGAGAGGCTTAAGGTTTTGAGCAGTGTAGCTTGGAGTTGAGCTTTCATGCTTAGCTGTGTTTTAGGCCTTACCTAGATAAACCAAGCCGGAGTAGGAGGAGCGGGGAAAGAAACGACAAAGACCGAAGACGAACCAGTCGAGCGCAGCACGCGCACAAAGAAAGCCGACGCAATTGATGAGGACGAAGTGGACCGGCTGCATGTCAGCACGGCGCACCCGGGGAGTACGGCGTGCCGACATAATCGAGGAGGATGCGGCACCGACGCAGATGGGGATGAGACGGCAGGACGCGGCGGAGCTTGAGGCGAACAGAACCGAGGACGACAACCCGTGCCACGGCCGCTATGGGGCGGCGCAACTGGAGAGGATGATGTACCGACGCGGTCGAGAAGGAAGTATTGGGATGCGGTGGGGTTGGAGACATGCAGCACGACGAAACCAAGGAGAAGGCGTCTCGGAAGACGAAGGGGTCGATGCACTCGAGGCGACGAACGCTACGCAGGCGAGGGAGGCGGGCAAGGGGTGAGAGAGGCGCAGGGCGGATGGGGGGAGGGTCAAGCGGCGGTTCGCGGAGAAGTGGGGATCGAAGTGGGTTGAGTTGCGGGTGGGGAGGGGACGATGGATCGGCGAACCATGCGCACGAAAAAACCGAGAAAGGAGATGCAAATCCAATGGCTCACATCGTATGAAGAAGGATAGATCTAACGGCTCACATCGTATGAAGGAGGACGAACCACAACCAATTGTTTCTTTTAAGTAGTAGAGATATCTCCAGTTCATCATAAGTTTTGATCATCTTAATAAGCTTTCATTTTTAATTGCTCCATGTTCTTAAATAAACTTGTATAATAGTGTAAAAACACTTATCGAATTGCTAAAAAAACAAATAAAAGGAAAATAATAAAAGGGACAAAGTCTACATCGGACAGTAAGTCTGAGATTGAGATTTACTACGTGGTTTCAGAGTAAGTGTTACTATGTTAGAGCTAAATTTATGAAACTAATTGGACAGGAGAAGAATAAGATTTAAAATGGTGCATGGAAAGTTTAAAGCTAAAAAAAAAGAGGAAAGACGAGTATATTCCTGACAAAGTGCTACAACTAGGAAGGGTAGCACAAAAGGCAAAAGTAGGGTGCAAAGAGAGTGCATAGTTCCCGACTGTCCATCCTTCCGAATGAATTCGATAGTATTCGAAGCGTGAAACCGAATATCTAGATTTTTTTTTCAGATTTCGGAGTCGGAGCTAGATAGTTTGTCTCGGATATGAGATTGGATTCGGGAGAGAGATATACGTCGGATTCAGAGCTATCCGGAAATTTTATCGGATAGTATTCGGTAAACTATATCATGGATATCCGATAAACTCTAGTCCCATGAGTCATGCATTAGCCGGTCAGCCCAATAGGCAAGCTCATGAGGCCATAGGCCCGTGAGTACATGACTAGCATCTCACTTGCTTAGAGTGGGCTGGAGAGAGAAATCACTGATACTTTTTCAATATTTAAATTAGTTTTTTATTTATTTTTATAAAAAAAATACAAGAAATCCTAATAAGCCAAGAAAAATAGCAAATGAACTTGAAAATTTCCAAAAAAAATTAGAAAAAAATACTTTCTAGCATAAGGAACTTAAATAAAATACTTTTGTATTTAATGGATGTTTGATTTATTCATATTGAATCATTTTCATTTATGAAAAATTCTATTGAAGCTTTGTTAAATTCTAGAAAATCATGAAATTTTTAGAAAATCTTATTTTAAATAAAAGATTTTGAAAAACTCAAAAATTGGAATGCTATAGACTTACTACCAGTCAACGTTCTGTGTATCCCTAACTCATTATTGCTACTGGTCTGTAGGCTTTGTATATATTGTATCTATCATGTTATGTAGTTGGCTAGTTACATTTTGAACATCTTTCGTACTGCTATCACTATGACTTGCTACTTGATAGTTACTACTTCTTTAACTAGCCGTTGTGATAATGTGATGTAGTCAAATTTGCTTGTGGAATTGCTAATGTAGTTGTATTTTGGACATGTAGTACGGTTGATTGATCTTTATATGTGCAACATATATTGTTTTTGTTTTCGCGCAATATCCGATTAAATATTCGTGACCGAGACAATCCGTATATGGTTCAGCATGTATTCGTTCCGTATTCGTGATCGTGACTATCCGCATTCGTAGTCGTATCTAGTACTGTTCGTATCCGACTCCGATTCTAAGAAAAAATACGAAATATAATACAAAATGAATGATATCCATCCATATTCACTCTAATTGCACCCTAGGCAAAAGCCATTGGGTCGCAGCTCTCATCAAGATCAGACACAGCCTACATGTAGGGTTGCCATGTCTCGACGTCACTGCTTTGCTATCTTTACTTCCTCGCGGATCGTTCTATTCTGGCAACCAAACCTTATTTGACTTGGTTTCGCCGTTTTGCTACAAAGAAAATCAAGATGGAATTAAGCAGCAGTCCTTTCTTGGGAAACAAGATCGATCTTTGGACAGTGAGTAGCGATCAGTGATTAATTAATGTCTTTTAACATGCCAGTATTTTTTTAACCTCCTCATGTAATGAACTTCTTCGTAATACACTGGGCTTGTGCTCTCGTTTTTTTTTTCATTTAAAAAACAATTGGACCCTGAGTTTACTTAGAGCATCTACATCTATGTCACTTGTTACTAAGACGGCATATCAGGTGCACAAGAGTCTTTTTATGGACATATAGACATATCCACTCAGAGCCGTTGGATCTGAAATGGGCGGACAAGATCGAGGCAGGCGCGCCCCTTGTCCCAACTTAAGGCTCTTTTGTGATTTGCCCCCGCGCGAGTGCTCAACCCTATCCTCCCTCGAGCTTTGACTCCTCCACCGCGCTGATGCGGCTCGGACCCCCGCCCACCGCCTTCTCCCCCCGCCCTTGTCGCCATCCCTCCACCGCGTCGGCCACCACCGCCGACCTGCGCTGTGCAGCCGCTCCAACATTCTTGCCTGTCACCGCTCCCCCCGACGAACACGCTTTGCTGCCGCTGCCCCTTCACCGTGTCGGTCACCACTGCCGACCTATGCTGCGTAGTCGCTCCGACACCCCTACCACTGCCGATCGTCAGGCTCTGACGGGCTGTGCCGTCTTCCATCCGGCGGCGCCTCACTTTCTCCACCGGATTTGGCCACCGCCGCGTCTCCTACGCTCGAATGGGCGACGTCGGAGCCCTAGTGCCGTCTGCCACGAACCCGCCTCTGTCAATCGATGGGACCCCAACGGGGCGAGCCGTCCTCCATCCGGCCATCGCCGTGTCGCCTACGCTCGAAGCCACGACGTCAAAGGAGCCACCTTCACCTTCATGCCCGCCGACAGCATTGTCTCCTTAACCATGATTTTGATTAGAGAATTAAGATTGTGTGTGAATTGAACGACAACATCTCATTGCATTTGTGGATTTTTTTTATATGTTACATGAATGTATAATGCAGATTGTATGGTTGTGTTCTCAAGTGAAATTGTGATCCCAGAAATTGTTACATGAATGTATAATGCATATTGTATGGTTGTGTTCTCAATGAATGTGTGCATTGCTATGCTCTGAAATTTCTCCTGCCGCTTGCAAAGTTGCAATGCTCTGTAGTATTATGCAGTAGTATTCTTGGTAAAATTTGATAATAGTATCCACACAAGCGCTCTTTGAATTATTGAATTGCAGTACACAATTGTTCTAATGGAACTGATGAAGCAATGTTCTAATGTAACTGATGAAGCAATCTTACAATGCTACAGTATCATGTTCAGTTGGCTCATTTCCATTGCCTCTTACAATGCTACAGTATCAGGTTCAGTGGCCCATCTCATTTTTTGCTTTGATGCAATGCACATGCTTCTGGGAGTACAAGTCTAGCTTGAATTGGGTGCTAAAAGGTCTGAAATGATGAGTACCAGAATAGAATAACAAGAATGAAGTACAAAATGCCACGACAATCTTGCCTACGAATGTAAGTAGGCAGAGGTAGTAGAGTAAAGTAGATTTTGAAGGATAATGGCAAGGTCACACTTTTGAGAGACACGGGTAAGTGCAATTCAGGTTGATCGATGTACAGAGTGAAACACACAGGGTCCTGATGATTTCGGTAAAGAATTTGCACACATGAACATAATTTCTGATTGTTAGTCATTTGCATACAGAAACAGAATCAGTACAATATTTGCATACAAAATCAGAACACCATTTGCATAATATTTCGAAGATTCAGTACACCATTTGCATAATACAGAAAAAGAAACAAAACCAGCCATTTTCAGTACATTATATTTCGAAGATTCAGTATAGCAATAGCATCAACCATTTCAGTACACAAGCGGTAGAGCGGGCGCACAATAGCGGAGGACCTCAAGGGGTGTGCAAGGGGAATCTCACTTCCACTGGGGCGCAGTGCAGAGGGGGACTCGGCCTTCAACTCGAGTCCACTTCCGCTGGTGGGGGCTCAACGGGCGAGGACTCGCTGGAAGGGGAGGTAGCGGCTGGAAGGGAGGCCCAGGAGGGGTAGTTGACGCCGGCTATGGAGGCGTCTCTGGTGGAGAGTCGCCGAGCAGGGGGGTAGCGTGGTGCAAGGGCGCTACGAAGTCGCCGAAAGAGGGCGGCACGAGAAGCGGTCTATGAGAGGAGGGCTAGCGGCGAGGCGAGCAGGCAGCGAGGTGCATTTCAGGGGAATGGAAAGCAGTGCGGGGGCGAATTGAAGACACGTTGGTCAGGGGGGGGGGCGCAAAGTGGACTCGAATGGAAGGCTCGCTCGCCCTGCGCCGTTCCTTTGTTGATAGACGTCTCGGATCGCTTATGTCCACATGTGCACAAATATGGCTATGTCCACCAGATATGCCGCCTATTACTAAGGGGTGGACACAACAACATTTATGTGATGTAGATGAGAGATAGTGAGGAGAGAAGATGAGTTTATTTTTAGATGAAGAAACAAGCAAGTTGTCGATACCAAGACACAAAAAACAATAAAATAGCTATTAGAGACCTGCTTGTTATCTAAAAACGTGTTTTATTAATATCAAAAATCATTATACACACTTATAGCAATTAAAGTTAGATACAAACTCAAAAAACAATTAATCGAAAGACTTAGTAACAAACTAAAAACAGACTACTGTAGATACTATAAGTTTACATCGCCTCTGTCTCTGTCTCCGAACGAAAAAAAGGAGCGAGCTCTCCCAATCCCCGTGAGCGCCGCCGCCGTCCAACCCTGAAACCGCGGTCGCATCTCGGTAAAAAAAGCCTTGTTCCCCTCGCCGCCGCGGCGATTCCTCCGCCTCCGCCTCCGGCTCCATCTCCTCAGAACGGTCGCGCACGCGACGGAAAGAAGGGAAAGGGGGGGGGGGGGGAAAGAAAATCTCGAAACGCATCTCGACCCCGTCGCGCGCGGCGCCCGGATCCCGACGGCTCGCTGCGTCCCCGCTCCCATGCGCCCGGCGCCCGCGCCATGAGCCTCGCCTCCCTCGCCCGCGCCCTCGGCCGGTCCGCGCGCTCCTCCCGCGCGCGCCAGGCAAGTCTCTCTCCCCCTCTTCCGCCGCGTCTGGATGGTGGGTGGGGCAAGGCAAAGGTCTGACCTTTTTCGCTATTTTTTAGGGTTTCTCGCTCGGAGGGCTCCGGCCGCCGCCCTCGCCGCCGCTCCCGCCGGTCCATGGCGGGGAGGGCGGCGGGCTGGGGTTCGTCCGCGGGTACCTTACGGCGGCGCTGGGGAACCCCGCCGCGGGGAAGGCTGCTGACTGGAGGTTCCTCCTCGCGAACCCGCAGTTCCGGAGGCTCTTCTCCGGCGGCTCCAAGAAGAGTTAGTGTTGTGCGCGGTTTTCGGTCGATCCGGTTGGCTCTGTCTCTGGTGCTAAAAGGTTTGTCCTTTTTTTACATGGTTTTAGATTACGAGAATTACTACCCCAAAGGGAAGGAGGCGCCAAAAGGGGATGGGAGTAACAAGTCCGATTCTAAGCGTAAGTTGCCGTCTTTCTCGTGTGCATCTCTTGTTTGTGTACAGGACGGTGATTATGCTGTGAATTTAGTAGGATTCGTAACTTTTGATACACTAGTACCAAATGGGCTTAGTGAATGTTTTTGACCAAAAAGATGAACAACTAGATGGGTGATTTCCCTGCGCTACAAGTGCTTGGTTAATTGATGTAACAATGAAATAATAGCTTGTACAGTGAAACTGGATAATGGACTGTGGACTTCACTATGTTGAAAATTTTGTCACTTGACAGTGCTAAGTGCTAACTACTCCCTCTGTTGAAGAATGTATGACGCATTGGACAAGAGTCAAGACACAGTATCCAATAAGTAATTTTGACCATCAATTTTCATAGTAATATGTTAAGTTAAAAATATAAAATATTATATTATGGAAGTATTTCTCATAACAAATCTAATGGTACAATTATCATATATCAATCTAAATAGTTTTGTGCATATTAGCAATCTAGCTTAAGGAAGTTTAACCACTCAAATTCTAAAACGTCATACATTTCTGAACGGAGGGAGTACTTCATGTGTAATGAAATTACAATTTTGTAATATGCAGAGGATTCCAATACAGACGATCAATGGAATTTCCAGGAGAATGTTGGAAAGCAACTGCAGAATTTCCTCGCACCCCTATTGTTTGTTGGCCTGATGCTCTCATCCTTATCTTCTAGTGCATCAGACCAGAAGGAGGTAATTTTCACCCTCTTTTGGCAAATTGATCATTAATGGGAGTTGTTTTAATTGTTCACTATGTTTACTCTGGTGCAAAGAGTTATGCAAGTTGTTATTTTTACAATTTTCTGTTGCTCTTTAATTTATACAATTGCAAACGATATTCGCTTGTTCTGTTCAACACCTGAATCATTGTTCTGTCCTCAAAATGTCAGAAAAAAGTGGAAGAGAAAACTATATCGCTACCATAAGGACTATACAGGCTGTATTCAGAAAATACCTGCACTTTCTCCTTAGATGATTTAACCTTATGCCTGCACCAGACAACAGATAGCAAATCGAGATCAATATGCAATGCTTAAGGCTATAAATTGTGATTTATTTGGCTCAATGAGAAATTATTTTCACTGATTGACTTGTGCTGGCATATTTACTTAATATGCGGTGTGGAGAATTGTTACCATGTGATTTGTACTTGTAGTTTTCTATTGGTACCTTTGAATGTGAAAGCAATCTTGGGAACTACTTTGTTTTTGAGTAATTGATTAGTTTGACATCTTTTTTTTGTTTGTGTATCTGTTCCCTTTAAATGTGTGGAGGGTGCATATTCTTTAGTTTAATGGTTCATTAAAAGACCTTGTGCTTCTTAACTTCTGCAGATAAGCTTCCAAGAATTCAAGAACAAGTTACTAGAACCTGGGTTAGTTGACCACATTGTTGTTTCAAATAAATCAGTAGCAAAGGTCTACATCAGGAGTTCAGCACAGCCGAACAGCCCAAGCCAAAATAATGATGCCCATATTACCACCAGTGACGTTCCAGGCAAGCATGCTCCCAGCAGATACAAGTATTACTTCAATATTGGGAGTGTTGATTCCTTTGAAGAAAAGTTAGAGGAAGCCCAGGAAACTTTGGGTATAGATCCACATGATTATGTTCCAGTAACTTATATTGCTGAAGTAAATTGGTTCCAAGAAGTGATGAGATTTGCCCCAACAGTCTTCCTTGTTGGACTAATATATTTTATGGGGAAAAGGATGCAGAGTGGCTTTAATATTGGAGGTGGTCCTGGGAAGGGTAGTCGTGGTATCTTCAACATTGGAAAAGTACAGGTCACAAAGATGGACAAAAATTCCAAAAATAAGGTTAGTTCGTTCTTTTCTTGTCAACTCTCTTTTTACCGTTCCTTTTGGGCTTGCTACTACTTCAACGGCAACAAACAAAATATTAACATCCACTGGAAATTAATTCTCGAGCTCTAATAATCAGTGTTCACCTAGGCGCTAGGCGGAAGGCATTCCGCCAGGCGGAGAGTGACCGCCTAGCGCCTAGCCCAAGCCCATCACTGATTTGACTGCAACATCGATCGATTGGAACAACCCAGCCTTCCAGCCTTCCTCTGCCTCCGCTACCCTTCCTTACCCTACGCCTGCCCTCCTCTGCCTCTACTTCGCTCTCGCTGTCTCCTCTCCCCTCTCCCATCCCGCCGACGCTGCCTCTCCCTCGCTCTCGCAATCTCCTCTCCCATCCCGCCGACGCTGCCTCTCCCTCGCTCTCGCAATCTCCTCTCCCATCCCGCCGCCGCTGCCTCATCCCCCTCCCATCAGCACAAAATCCGGCGGCGGGGAGACAAAATCCAGCGACGAGGAAGCGGAGTCGACGGCGACGTCGATCTGGCTGGGGAGGAGGTGGCGCGTGAAGGGGAGCCGGAGAGGAGGCGGCGCGCGACGGGGAGTTGGGGAGGAGGCGGCGTGACCGTGACAGGGAGCTGGGGAGGAGGCGGAGGGGATGAAATCGAAATCTGCTATGGTTTGGAACCACATAGGTGAGAGCCTCCTCACTTACCCCTCTTTTCTCCCACATGCTGCCGCCCAACTCCGCCCAGCCGCCGCCGCGCCTTGCCCGCCTCGGTCCGCCTGGTACCCACGTTGACCGCCTAGGCGGGCTGAGCGCCTAGGGGGCAACTGAGCCCGAATCGTGGCGGGTGGCTTGCGCCCAGCGCCTAGGGGAACACTACTAATAATTCCAATTGTTTAAGCCAGTTTGGAATGCAGAAATTTTCCCATATTCCTGTGGGAATTGGGTTGCTCTTGTGAAATTCTTACATTTCAAACATGCCCTTAGTTTTAGCTCTGTTTGCCCTAAGGTAAAACAGAGATGTATAAAGTTCTTGGCTGTATCTTTCTAACAACACCTGCTTTTCTGTCTATCCAGGTGTTTTTTAAGGATGTAGCTGGTTGTGATGAAGCTAAACAAGAAATAATGGAATTTGTGCATTTCCTTAAAAATCCCAAGAAGTATGAAGAGTTGGGAGCTAAGATACCCAAAGGTGCTCTACTTGTGGGTCCTCCCGGAACAGGAAAGACTCTACTTGCTAAAGCTACAGCAGGAGAGTCTGGTGTGCCCTTCTTGTCCATTTCTGGTTCAGATTTCATGGAAATGTTTGTTGGTGTTGGACCATCCAGGGTACGGAACTTATTCCAAGAAGCTCGGCAGTGTGCACCCAGTATTATATTTATTGATGAGATAGATGCAATTGGTCGCGCGAGAGGCCGTGGAGGTTTTTCTGGTGCAAATGATGAACGTGAAAGTACTTTGAACCAGCTGCTTGTAGAGATGGATGGATTCGGTACAACCTCTGGTGTTGTTGTTCTTGCTGGTACAAATAGACCTGACATCCTGGATAAGGCATTGCTAAGGCCTGGAAGATTTGATCGCCAGATAACGATTGACAAGCCAGATATAAAGGGTCGTGATCAGATATTCCGTATATATCTTAAAAAGCTTAAACTGGACAATGTACCATCATTTTATTCGCAAAGGCTAGCTGCTTTGACACCTGGGTTTGCTGGAGCTGACATTGCCAATGTTTGTAATGAAGCTGCTTTGACTGCTGCAAGAAGCGATGAAACTCAGATTACAATGCAGCATTTTGAGTCTGCGATTGATAGGATTATTGGTGGTTTGGAAAAGAAAAATAAGGTAATGTGATACATGCAACCTAAAGCTTATATTACATTATTTACGCACTACTCAGGCAGTGTGTATAGTGCTTTCATGTGAGCAAACACAATGCTTTCTTTTTATAGGGCTAATTTTGACTGGGCATGATGACTGAAAGTTCTAGGATTGAGAAAGAAAACCAGGAAACGAAATTATTAGAGCACCTCCATTAAGTGCCATGTTTAGCGGACCTTCATTTAGTGCTTTGGGAATCCGAGCGATGATAGTTTGTGTGCATAGTCATAAATAAATGTTTAGGGTAGAGAACAAAATAAATAAGTGCAAAAGAGAAAAATCAGCATTGAATCTACATGCATGTCTTATACACCATTTTGCAACAAAATTGGAAAACTAATAACGGCTTATAAAAATGAAATCGCCACTTGTTATAAGTGCATGCAAAAGAATGTTCTGAATTTTTAGATGTATTAATTGACAAATGTTGCAGCTGTGGAAAAATACGGATTATCTGTAGAACACTTACCTATGGGAGTGCCCTGGCTATCACTGTTTATTCACTTTTAAGTTTTGTTTCGTAATAATCACATATCAAATCTCTAATTCCAGTAATACACCTTGGATTGCAATTAAGTGACTTGGGAGTCTTCTTTTATATGGTGTAATTTGTTTCTACATGCATTAGTTATATGTTTCCTCATTTATTGATTCTGTCCTCTTGAGCATGTGAATCCACTGCAGGTCATTAGCAAACTGGAGCGCCGCACTGTTGCTTACCATGAATCTGGTCATGCTGTTGCTGGATGGTTTTTAGAGCATGCAGAGCCTCTTCTGAAAGTTACAATTGTTCCCCGTGGAACAGCTGCTTTAGGCTTTGCACAGTACGTCCCAAATGAAAATCTTTTGATGACAAAAGAGCAGCTTTTTGATATGACATGCATGACATTAGGTGGCCGAGCTGCAGAGCAGGTAGACTGCGTTTTTTACGTCTTCTTTTGGATGAAGTTTTATGTTAAATATATAAGATTTGTGGACATCTCTAAATTCGTACAATTTAGACTATATCCAATAATTAAAGTGAATGTGGGGTTTGAGTAGAATGAATACAGTGTCATTTTTCTTTTTTCTTTTTAAAAGTACAGGGTCATTTTTACTTGCTGCATTTGACAAGACAGTAATTATGGCTTGTTAGGTTAATTTTTCACCGCTTCAATTAGGATGGATTGATGAATATGAACAATGTTAGTACAATTTGGTGGCAAACTCTGGTTGACTTGGTAATCAAGATACTTCACTGTATACTCTTGGTTGACTTGATAATGCAACCAAAATGAATCGAGAAAGGCAAATTGACGTTTGTGCATCTATTCATTTTATACGTACTATCATCATGAGTTCCTTGACATAGTAACTTTTTCCATCATCCGCTCGTATTATATTGACAATCCTTTAACTTGCACGGGCAGTCAAGCACCGTTCCATTTTATTCAAATTGGTTGCCTTGCACTAATGCCCAGGCTTCGTCTAAACTTGGATGTGTAACCTTAAGTTTTTACTAGTTGTCACTGCAAAACACGCCAGCATATGCAAAAATCAATATCCCCTGTATTAAGCCAACGCCTCATGTAGTCGTGTTCTGTTATTATCCATTTATTCCATGGATGTTCTGTCAAATCATTCACAATATTGCCAGTGAAAGTATCTTTATAAGCAGGCTAACAGAAATGCCCTATTTGAGCTTTATTTCAGGTTTTGATAGGAAAAATCTCGACTGGTGCTCAGAATGACCTGGAGAAAGTTACCAAAATGACCTATGCGCAAGTTGCTGTATATGGTTTCAGTGAAAAGGTTGGGCTTCTATCCTTCCCTCAGAAGGACGATGGCTTTCAAATGACCAAACCTTACAGCAACCAGACAGCATCCATCATCGACGATGAGGTGAGGGACTGGGTTGGCAAGGCCTACAAAAAAACTGTTGAACTGATAAAGGAACACAAGGAACAAGTAGCCCAAATTGCGGAATTGCTGCTTGAGAAGGAAGTCCTCCGCCCGGACGATCTGGTTAGGATATTAGGAGAACGTCCGTTCAAGGCAGTCGAGGCAACAAACTACGACCTCTTCAAGCAGGGGTTCCAGGATGAAGAGAACAAAAGCCAAGAGTCTGCCAAGAATGCCGAAGTGCCTGATGATGATGGATCACCCTCACTTGGCGAGGTTGTGCCACTGCCCACGTAATTCTGCGCAAATTTACAGCTGTACATCGTACGCTCAGTCGATAGATTATTGTTTGTTGTTGCAGCATAAGAAACTGTATAAATTAACGGCCTCGTCCAATTACGCCTGTGTTGGAATGCAGTCGGCTTTCCACAGTTGGTGTTACCCTGTTGAGTGTTGATCAATACAGTGAGCTAGTCGAGGTTCATGCTTTGAGATTGTCTTGGCACCACCAAACGTTCTGTGTCTCGGCACCACCAAACGTTCTGACGTTCCGTGCTACCTTGAATCGAACGAGTTGGATAAGTTCTCTCTAGAAGGTTTACTATCTTTATCCGGACGGGAAATCACGTACTGATTGACAGTAAGCTATATACTCCCTCCTATTGATTGGCAGTAAGCTATATACTCCCTGCTGATTATAAAAACAAGTTGTTTCGAACGTTGATATGGTAAGACTTTGATCAATAATTACTATTATAATATATTTATAAAATCTAATAAAATTATAATATTACGAAAGTACTTTTCGAGACGAATCTAAACATATAATTTTCATGTATCTAATCTAAATATTTAAAAAGATACCAATAAACCAAAGTTTTCAAAGTTCGACTGCACGTATTCTAAAACGACTTGTTTTGTAAACCAGTGAGAGTATTTCAAAAGTAGAACCTTGTGAAAAATTTGTTGGACCGAAATAGCGGCTAGAGGGTGAATAGTAGCACTCTTTTTCACCTCTAGTATTCGACTTTGTTTTTACTCCAATAACTTTAAGAAGCTACGAAGACTAAGGTCTCAAAATCACAGCGAAAGACTTGAGTTGAAACTGATAAAATCAAACCTCAATGTCCCTTAGCCGGTCTGACCACCAAGGCACGGTCGGTCTGACCATCACAGCATGGTCAGTCTGACCACTCCCCTTTGCTGATTGAAAAACAGCACGATAGAGGATCACAAAACGACCTAACTTTTAATATAGTGATCCGAATCACCTAAGATTTTAGACATAGCTCACAAAGAAGGTCATAAGTCTATTCCAATCGAAGATAGAAACATCATAGCCAAGGTTCCACTAATTTCGTAATTGAGAGCAAGAAGGCTCAAAACCGGGAGAACCTATCTTGGATCTAAAGGTCTACTCGTGGATGAAAGATAGTCAAGATAACCTTATATCAGATCCCATACTCTTAGTAAGTTAGATCACAGCAAAAGATCAAAGAAAAACCCTTAAAACACAAGAACCCTAAAATCACCAAAGAGAAAGTAAGAACAAGAGAGAGCTCATCTTTGCATAAATTGGTTGGATTGATATTGATGAATTGCAGGTTTACAATCACTCCACCACGGAGGATAAAAACTCACTCATGATCATCCAATCTCTCAATACGTCTATCTCAAACCCCAGCATCATCTATTCTCTCAACTTTCCTCAAATATCAAATTAGGGTTTCTAAGGCTTGGTTATGCAAATTCTACACCAACCATTATATAGTGGAGGCTAGGTCTAGAGATAAAACCTTAACGCGCATCCGTTAAGCCCACACACAATCGAGTCTACACTCATACATACTTCTCAAAACGAATGACGATCCAGGTCTCCCGAATCCGTCTCTTCGTGGTCTTCTCTTTCTTATAACCTAAACCGCTTCTCCTTTGCACCGTCTTGCGCTGCAGTTTCTTCAAGGTTACCAACCTGATATTTTGGCGAAGATACCAAAATACTCATTCTCGATCCTTCTCCATGACCGAGTCCAATCATCGTGAAGCAATCCTATGCTTCGTCATGCGTAAGTTCATCAATGACTTTCCTTATGCCAGCAAGTCTCTCTTATCCGGCTCCCACCGGACCACCTTTGCACTTGCATCGGCCCCAAGCCCCGTGATGCAACCCACTGCACCGAACTTCCCGTTCGATCGCTCCTGTCCATCTTGCGTCTTGGTTGAGTTCAATCACTTCACTCGACATCCTCGGTCATTCTGTACCTCAGCTCTCCTAACCTAGTTCTGATCATCCTCGTCGTTAACCGTAGTCGACTCCAAGTGTCCCTGCACACAAAAATAGATCAAGAAATCGAATCTGGACACCAGTTTTTCGCAACATAACCCACGTTAGTCAAAACATGCATCATGCAACACCTTTGCACAAAATCCCATGACTTTGACCAATTCCAAAAAGTTCAGCACACTAGCTGTGCATGAACTTGTCTTGGTCGGTAAGACCGCCGGCCCAATGGTCGGTCTGACTGCACCTGGCCGGTCCAACCTCTAGCCCCTGTAACAAGGGACCGGTTAGACCACCACCGGTTTGACCGACAACTAGTGGCTAGTTAGACCGTTTCCCAAATCTGGAAAACACCCCTTCTGAGCTTTTCAGCAAAACCCTGTCTAGTTTCGCGTCTAGTCTCAATTTTCAATGACACTTGGTGCAAACACACTCCCAAACACTCACAAACAAGTGTTTGGTGGCTATTCCTCGAGAGTTCACCCCTGGCCGGTCTGACCAGATGAGGTCAGACCGCCACTACCTGACAGTCAGGCTGACAACTTTACTAACCCGAGGGTCCCCCCCTCCAAAAAAAAACACCTCGATACTGATGTCAATTGTTCAATATCTAAATTAGAATCATACCACGTGGTCTCCACAAAATCAATGAAAAAGTAACATTTTTTTTTATCAGGGAACCTATGTATAGAATGTGGTCTACTTTATTCGACATAGGGTTCTAATCAACCACCAGACTCCTACTTAGAAGAAACAAATTTCTCGTATGCATTGCTACCAAACAAAAAATAGGCAAAAGGATATATGAAATTCAACGCGAGAAGTGGTGAGTAATGAAATCTGGTTCCACTCTACATCCATCCACATACACCCTTCAAAAGGAAAGGGGGGAGAAGGCAGAGCAAGCAGCTCAGCCAAGCCACCGAGTTGGTTCAGGCATCCTTATCTGCATTCGGAGGAGGCTTGGAAGAGGAAAAGATGACCAAACTTCACACGAGACGAGTACCAGCTAACCATAACGCATACGAATCGAACCATGTTTTAATTATACCAGTTCAAAATGTTTTCTGCCCAGTGCAAGGCTGTCCGGGATCAACAACGGATCACGTCACTCCAGGTCACGTCCCCATCTTGCAAGACTTTTTTATTTTCTTGTGTAGTCCCTTGGCATGTAAGAATGAGGTTAGGAAGCCTAGCCTAGCTGAAGAAAAGTTGTGACCTGACTTGGAGTGGATGCACACTGCACTCGCGGCCACTTGTCTGAACTTTTCCCCCCCTCTCAAAGCGAGAATTCAACCACTGTTGATTTAACACATTTCTGATGGTTAGGTACAAGAAAAAGATTCTGGTAAAACCTATCTGTCCATTGGTCAATAAACCACAGTTTTTTTTTTAAGAAGGCAATTAAACAGTACTACCGCTTATTCAGCACATATTTTATTTGATTTTCTCATATATATTTGTTTAGTATGCAGCACTCAGTGCTCACCTTAATCACAGGCACCAACAGTTCCAGACTGAATCGCGCTTCTGTCGATCAGAAATTGTGGAAGAGAATTGATTTCCTGCATTTCTTACTTATTTGTGTTCAGTTATAGGCTTATAGCATAATTGCGGCAGAGAAACGATTGTGCGTGATAATTAAGGCACGAAGAGTCTTAAACTACAGGTCAATATAAACATCAGACGCCCTGCAGGTTGACTTTAGCCACACTCCAAAGCTACACAGAGCGCATGCATTGCATGGTCCAGCCTCTCGATCGGCCGGTGCAGCAGCAGTGAGCCGCGACGTTGAGGCGACCCTCGTGTTCATCAATCGAACACCAAACGAAAGTTACTTAACAATACGAGACCAAGCTAACCAAGTACCATCGTGAAGCTAGCAACTGGCATAGCACACCAGAAAAAGGTCAAATGCGTTGCATGTTGATGACTTGCATGCTTTGGCCCCACGCAGGCAATGCAAGCTAGCTAGCTCCTCGATCGATCTCCAATATATATACACACCTCGAGTGCCTCCCTAGCATCACAAGCAGAGCTTCATTTAGCAAACGAGAGCTCAAGAACAGTAGAGACTAGAGAGGGGTCAGAAAGGAAGGGAACAATGGCTGTCTCCTCGTCTCATCTCCCTTGCTCTCTCCTCGTCGCAGCACTGATGCTGTGCACACTGGGAGCTGAAGCCGCCACGAGGCAGTATGAATTCGATGTAAGTGCATACGTGTCTCGATATTGACTCCATCGTGAGTAGCTAGTGATCATATTCACATCAATGTCGCGGATAACTAAGGTAGGTTAGTACTACGATGAATAATGGCAGGTGCAAATGACGAGCGTGACGCGGCTGTGCAGCACCAAGAGCATCGTGACGGTGAACGGGCAGTACCCGGGGCCCACGGTCTTCGCGAGGGAGGGCGACCACGTCGAGGTCAAGGTGGTCAACCATTCCCCCTACAACATGACCCTCCACTGGTACGTACGTGCGTGCCGCGCGACTCGCTGATCACACATTCACACATGACGCCGCGTAACGTTTTTTGGTGCGAAAAACTCACGAGATAACGGACGTGCGTGCAGGCACGGCGTGCGGCAGCTGCTGAGCGGGTGGGCGGACGGGCCGGCGTACATCACGCAGTGCCCGATCCAGCCGGGGCAGAGCTACGTCTACCGGTTCCAGATCGTCGGGCAGCGCGGCACGCTGTGGTGGCACGCGCACATCTCCTGGCTCCGCGCCACCGTGCACGGCCCGATCGTCATCCTCCCGCCGCTCGGCGTGCCGTACCCGTTCCCAGCCCCCTACGAGGAGGTGCCCGTCATCTTCGGCGAGTGGTGGAAGAACGACACGGAGGCGGTGATCAGCCAGGCGCTCCAGACCGGCGGAGGCCCCAACATCTCCGACGCCTACACCATCAACGGCCTCCCTGGGCCTCTCTACAACTGCTCAGCTCAAGGTTTGTTACTACTAGTTAGTACTTAGTACTACTATGACTCCATGACACTGGGGATTCTAATTATAAGCTAGTTTCCGTGCAAGCAGACACGTTCAAGTTGAAGGTGAAGCCCGGCAAGACGTACATGCTCCGGTTCATCAACGCTGCACTCAACGACGAGCTCTTCTTCTCCATCTCCAACCACACGCTCACCGTCGTCGACGTCGACGCGCTCTACGTCAAGCCCTTCACCGTCGACACCCTCATCATCACGCCGGGGCAGACCAGCAACGTGCTCTTCACCGCCAAGCCTAAGTACCCCGGCGCAAGCTACTACATGCTGGCGCGGCCGTACACCACGACGCGGGGCACCTTCGACAACACCACCGTCGCCGGCATCCTCGAGTACGAGGACCCCTGCCCCACCGGCGCCTCTTCCTCTTCCGGCAAGAACATCCCTATTTTCACGACGACCCTGCCACCGATCAACGACACGAACGCCGTGTCCAACTTTACCTCGAAGCTTCGCAGCCTCGCGAGCGCCGAGTACCCGGCGAACGTGCCGCAGGAGGTGGACCGGCGCTTCTTTTTCACCGTCGGCCTCGGCACGCACCCGTGCGCCGTCAACGGGACGTGCCAGGGCCCGAACGGCTCCCGGTTCGCGGCGTCCATCAACAACGTCTCCTTCGTGCTCCCCACGACGGCGCTTCTGCAGTCGCACTTCACCGGCAAGTCCAAGGGTGTGTACGCCTCCAATTTCCCGTACTTCCCATTGGAGCCGTTCAACTACACCGGCACACCGCCGAACAACACCAACGTCATGAACGGGACCAAGGTGCTGGTGCTGCCGTACGGCACCAACGTGGAGCTGGTGATGCAGGACACGAGCATCCTCGGCGCCGAGAGCCACCCGCTGCACCTGCACGGCTTCAACTTCTACGTTGTCGGGCAAGGGTTCGGCAACTTCAACCCGATGAGCGACCCGGCCACCTTCAACCTCTACGACCCCGTCGAGCGCAACACCGTCGGCGTGCCCGCCGGCGGTTGGGTCGCCATCCGCTTCCGTTCCGACAACCCAGGTTTGCATTTACTTTACTTAATACTTCCCCTGCAATTCCATGTATGCATGCGTGGCGCATTGCACCAGTGTGCAAGTTGTCGCTCACCAATTAATCTCCGACGCCATTGGCGTGCAGGTGTATGGTTCATGCATTGCCACTTGGAGGTGCACCTGAGCTGGGGCCTGAAAATGGCGTGGCTGGTGCTGGATGGCAGCCGTCCTGACCAGAAGCTCCCGCCTCCGCCGTCGGATCTCCCGAAATGCTAGACATCAGACTCAAGATCAATGGCCAAGATTGATTGCTTCGCTTCACATTGTTATCCATCAGATGTTTTGCTGCTTCGTTTGCTCGGCCGGGTTGCCGTCAGTGTACGTCGTCGTGACTATTACTTCCCAGTGATGTGTTTTTTGATTAATTGGTTTTTCAGACGATTGACCGTGTTTGTCAGCTAGCTAGCTAGCTAGCTGTGTTTGTATGGAGTTATTTGATTTGGTTATGAGGAATTTTCTTTGGCAGGGCTTGACTCTTAGGACTGCTTATTGTAACTCAAAGCTTGATTGCTTTTGTATCTTGTATGCATGTATTTCAATTCGCGATATGTGTTGTTTCCGTAATAAAGTGTAGCTGTGATTGATTTCTGTCTACAAAATACTGTCTGGAGCAATTTGTCTTTACACATTTAGTGAGGGTGTTTGCATGTCAAGCATTTATGATAGACATGACTCGTCAGCTTTTTGTGCTTAATAATGTACATTCTTATTCGTAAAAACAAAAGCATCAGCTAATGTTTAAGCCAGTAAATTACAATAAGATAAGGGAAAAGACAAAGCAAAATTATTCCTATCTCATTGTATCATCTAATAAAAGCTGCTTTAAAATAAAATATGTTCTTTTTTAATTCAAAACAGCGCATCGTTTTTGTCGATGTTTTAATATCGAACTTATGAAATGGATGCTAAGAGAGCTCCTTGATCGAGACTACACAAGAGTGAGACACAGATATTTAGACAAGTTGGGGCTTTCTCCTGGGAGAATAACAATCCTAATCATGTATTCTTGTATTAATTATGCTTACAACAAGAAAGAAGTCACAGAAGGCTAGAACTAATGACTTCTGTCTGTTTTGTTGCTTGTGTCGCTTCTCGTCTCTGTCCACTTGCGTCTATCCCTTATATAGCGTCTGATGGGGTGGCAGTTGTCTATGTCAGGAGGCACCTCAATGGTTGAAGAATAATGCACGTTGATGGTAGTTGTTGTCAGAGAGATTACGCCCCACATTCACTTTGCGGTTATGCCAGAGACAGATATTAATACGTGCAGTTATACTAGAGAATAACAGCACATATTAACTACTACATGTAATTAAACACCGTGTATAAGGTCCCTAATCGATTGGGTCCACATGTCTATGGTCCTTATCGACCATAGGGTGATCGTGATGGACCTGGTCGTAGTAAAGCTTACGACCATAAGCTGATCGTAGTAGAACTTACGATCAGTAGGTGGTCGTAGAAAATCTTACGACTACAAGATGGAAGTAAAATGATTTACGACCATATAGGGTGGTCGCAGACTAGCTTACAACCTCTAGGTAATTATAATCTTCCTCGTTATTGATGGTGAGGGGTACCTCTGAAGGTTATGTCACTACTACAGAAAAGGTGTTCACAGACGGTTCAAAAACGTCATCACAGACGGTTTCGTGAGCTTTTTGAGTTTATGGGTCAGTGATACATGAGGTCATCACAGACGGTTTTCAAATCGTCTGTGATGCATACTTTCACAGACGGTTTGTGGCTGAAACCGTTTGTGATAGGAACCTATTACATACAGTTTATGGCTGAAACCGTCTGTGATAAGTATATATCACAGACGGTTTGTGGCTGAAACCATCTGTGATGACTTTTCTCTATAAAGCCCCAAGCAGTGGCTGCTTGTGCCATTAAAACCGGCATCATATATATATTATAAGAATATTGTTCATAGTCTCAAGCAACAAGACTTGTTGCTTGGTGTTCTTGTTGGGTTTAAAGACTATTACATGCTCAAGAATTGTTGGTTGTCGATAGATGATGCCACTTCTCAGTCGGAGTACCGCTGGCCCACGCCACTTTTCAACATATAGCGACGTCCAATTACCTATCGACAATATCTAGGTAATTTGATGTCCTGACGCTCCCCTTGCATCCATACTTTTTAAACTTGCATGTGCTCAATGAGGTTGCCCGTGGCTACTGTCTCATCCTTCTCATGTCACAGAGACTAATTCCCCAAAAATGGTTGGGGACTACGAACAATATATATATATATATATATAATATAATATATATGATGCCAGTTTTAATGGCACAAGCAGCCACTACTTGGAGACTTTATAGAGAAGAGATTAATGGCGAGAGACAGGTGAAGAGGTGTTGTAGTAGTTTTTGACTCATTTGGTCTTGTTTTCGAATACAATACACACCAAGCCTAAACCTTTACAAATCTGAAAAGTTAATTGTAGCCAAGCCCCATCCGAACCACATCCAATATAAGCCAACCAAGCACAAAGCTAGAACCGGCATCAATAACCCTCAAGATTCATCGAGAGCATTAACCAAACCCACCATCCCCATTCATTTTTGTCAATCAACCCACAAAGATGAACTAAGCAAGATGCATATATATAGAATGCGCATACACCAATAGCCCTCAGTTTTCATTTCACAGAGCAAGAGGACTATTAATATGAACTAATTATCAATTCAATTTCAGCATAAGACTATTAATATCATTGAGCAGTTCAACAGCTAGCAAGGTGCCACTAGCCAACAAGCATATGCATGATCATTGCATTCATTTATATTTATGATTTCTCTATACTTCTCTCTACATGTATGTATTACACATTTACACTTTTTCGCAATGATGCACTTCTCTTCATGTATGTATGTATTACACATTTAGCATCTGGCTCGCCAATGGCCATCACCATCAAGATCAACCAACAACCAGACAACATCAAGAAGACAAGAAGGGGACTTACGCGTTAGTGGGAGAGCTGGAGAGGTTGGAGGCGCGAGGGAGGTCCGAGTTAGCACAACAAGCCAGCGGCGAGAGGGAGGAGGAGCTGGAGCTGCGGCATAGGGAGGAGGACCCAGGGCCGGCGGCGCAGCGAGGGGTGACTGGGAGTTTGATCCGGCGGCGCAGGGAGGAGGGAGCTTGATCCAGAGGTGCCGGAGCTGGCGGCAAGGGAGGAGGAGCTCGGTTCACATGAATACCAACAGCACAAACCAATAGGTGATAGATCTGTCTTACCTCAATACCGCCGGTGGAGAGGTAGCCGGGGATCGCGTACGCCAAGGGGAGGAGGAAGAGGGGAAGCCGCACGGAGTCACCATAGTTGTGGCACAACGGTGACACTGCAAAAGACACTCTTATCGTACGAGTGTCTTGTGTAGTGAACTGTGGTGTCACAACCGTCGGCGATGGGAAGAATGCATGGCGGCATCGGCGATGGGGTCACTCGGGTGGGGAGGGGAATGGACGAGAGTAAGGGCGGCGCTGAGGAGGGACGAGTTATAGCGCAAACCCTAGCGTCCGGGCTCCTACTAATAAAGAGATTTATCACGACGGTTCTATTATGGAACCGTCGGTGATATAAATCCTGAGCAGTTCCACAATGGAATCGTCTGTGATATGTCCCATATCACTTAACGGTTCCATTATGGAACCGCTCGTGAAATGGTTTTTCTCAAGTATATTTACTTTGTATATACACTTACATGACATGAAAAAATTACATGTTTATATGTCAATTTTGTCATTTAAATACTCTTGAAAATTTGCTTTAACTATATATATATATATATATATATATATATATATATATATATATATATATATATATATATATATATATATATATGTTCCACTAAACCACTAAACTCTCGATATAATTAATATTAATTGTAACTTCACCTCCAAACTAGTTTTTTTCTCCACAAAACTGTCTATATATATATATATATATATATATATATATATATATATATATATATATATATATATATATATATATATATATATATAGAGAGAGAGAGAGAGAGAGAGAGAGAGTAATAATTCAACATATAATTAATATAGTAACTTCACCTCCAAACTTTTTAATTTTTTCATCTTGGAATTTTCATATGGCCAAACAATGTGGGCTACCGCTACTAAAAGATTAAAAAAGTAGAAACCTATAAATAATTAAAGTTTTTCTAGTGGCGGAGGTAGGTCGCTATCTCTGTCTTCAATACTTCAGAGGCGGCGGCGTCGGGCGACGGTTCGTGATCGAACGAAGCTCGAAATCGCCCACCACGACGCAGCTCGCTCGAAAGTGTCTCCAAGACCTCGAATCTGTTGAACTAAGAAGAATTGAGCCCATAGGCTCTCTTCCTTGCTTGAGGGTCTCGGCCGGTCGACTTGGCCGCCTACCGCCTCGACACGCAGTCCAAGTGATGGCAACCTCCCGAGACGTGCAACATCATTTTGGAGGACCACGTTGATGACACTCAGAACTCGCCGAAGTGGGAGATCACCGAAGACACGGTGGAGGAGGATGTCAAGACGGCGGAAGGTGGCCGCCACCGCTCCCATAAATTCTCGACAGAGGAGTGAAGACACCTTGAAAGCAGTGTTCTTCGCAAAGACGGTTCAACGACAAATGAGAGAGGTGCTCATACAAGGCGCCAAGTAGACCATCAATGCCAAGAACACGGAAATGTAAGAGGCAACCATTTCTGTTTTTTTTTGTATAAGTGGGGATGATCATCTTCGATGGCGGATGATCCTTTTTATAAAACAAGGACTAAATTTGGAGCGTGAGACGAAGAGACGCATCGGAGAGCCGAAGCGGCATTGATGCGATTTAATTGAGACGATCGGCGATTTAAGAAACTCATTGGGCTTTAATTGGGAGTCAGAGCGATATTATCACTGCATCGTTATAACAAAAAACTGTCTATGATATGTAGTAATATCACAGACGGTTATTGTTAAGAACCGTCTGTGATGTTTCACAGACGATTCTTTGTTGAAAACCGTCCGTGATATATAGAATTATCACAGACGGTTATTAACAATAACCGTCTGTGATAAGTCCTGACGGTTTTAGCTATGAACCGTCGTGATATTACCTCTTCCTGAGCGGTTTTTAGCGCAGCCAAGAATACGAGCGGTCTCTAAACCAAAATCATCTGTGATTGCATGTAATACAGACGGTTTTGGTCAACCGTCTGTGATGAGGCGTCCAGTATTAGCTTTTTTGTAGTAGTGTGTAAAGACAATATTATCTATAACGAATATTACATATAAATAGTTTAATTAATTGAGGATTATTTGATCCTCATCAGATTCCAAATAATTAACATTAATTATACACCTATTGTCTTCGTTCTTTTTTACCTTTATCATTTTGAACCTTGACACAATCTCCAATTGAGCCATTTGATAATTACATGTGGAACACATGACTAGGGTTGTTATTACCATTTGATAATTACCTGTGGAAAACAGGACTCCTTATGGAATGGGGGATCGGGAAGAAGCCATTCGAGCCAACTGGTCTACAAGAAAATTATCCTTTTGATGGATATATTGTACCTCCAGACCGAAAAATGCTTTTCAAGCTTTCTAACCTCTGACAAATAATTCCCCATGGTCAAATTAGAGTATTGGTACACTTTTCCGACATGATTCATGACTAATTGAGAATCACATTTCACGAGTAGTCGTCGAATCCTAAGCGCTTTCGCTGCTCGAATGCCAACCAATAAACCTTCTTCTACCACATTGTTACTAGCAGGAAAGTTTAATTAAATAGCATATTTTAAGGTTTCCTAGTAGGAGATACCAAGACCACCCGAGCACCCGATCTAGTTAATGTAAGTGACCATCAAAGTACATTGTCCACTGGTCGTAGAATTTGTACTGGGGTCCCTGAACAGGTCAAGATTTGTCCATTCGACGATAAATTCTGCCAAGATCTGGGATTTAATGGTCATCCAGGACACGAAATAGAGGTCGAACTCCTCAAGTTCAATTGACCATTTTGTCATGCGCCCCACTACTTCCTTATTTCGGAGGACTTCTCCTAAGGGAAACTCAAACGACACGATCAACTTGTGTGCCTAGAAATAATGTCTCAGTTTCCTCGAAGACATGATGAAGGCATATAGAAGTTTTTGGACCTGAGGGTAATGCTCATTAGGCCCATGTAAATCTTCACTAACGTAGTAAACTGGTCATAGAATATTTTCACATTAAGCGACCAATACCGCGCTCTCTGCTTATGGCGTGGCAGCTTGATACAATATGAGTGTTTCATTTGGTTTAGGAGAAACCAAATTGGAAGCACTCATAAGGTATCTCTAGACATCATCGAAGGTTTTGTTTACCTCTTCAAACCACTCGAAACCCTCATGTTTCCTAAGGAGTTTAAAGAAAGGAAGTCTTTTTTTCTCCCGAACATGCGATGAAACGACTTAAAGCCGTCATGCACCCTGTGAGTTTCTGAACTTCTTCCTTTGTGGTCGGAGGACGCATTTGTTCAATGGCCTTTATCTTTTTAGTATTTGCTTCGATTCCTCGAGCAGAGACAAGGAATCAAAGCAATTTTCTTAAAGAGACTCCGAACACACACTTCTCAGGAATGAGTTTCAACTGGTGTTTCATGAGGTTGTTGAATATTTCTTGCAGGTTGGAACCATGATTAAGACGATGGATGCTTTTTACGACCAGGTCATAAAACATAGGGTTCCAAGTTTTGGCCTAGTTGAGGAAGGAAGGTCTTTTGCATCAAACGTTGAAAGAAAGCAACAGCATTTTTTTAGACCAAATGGTATTTTGACATAGCAAAAAAATTCCAAATGGTGTAATAAATATGGTATTTTCTTCGTCATCCAAACACATACTTATATTATGATAACCAGAATATGCATATAGGAAACTTAAAATTTCACAACCAGCATTAGAATCAACTAACCGATCGATACGAGGAAGTGAAAAGTCATCTTTTGGACAAGCTTTATTCCAGTCAACAAAATCTACACACATTGTCCACTTACCATTAGATTTCCTAATCATTACAGGGTTTGCCAACCACTCTTGGTGGTTGACTTCTCTTATAAAGCATGCCTTTAGTAGCTTGTCCAGTTCCAATTGGATGGCTTCTCGCCGATCAGGTGCAAATCGCTGTAATTATTGTTTTACGGGCTTTTTGTCAGGCCGTAGAGCTAGCCTGTGCTCGATCACTTCCCTAAGGACTCCAGGCATGTCGGATGCTTGCCACGTGAAGACATCTGTGTTTGCTCGAAGGAAAGTGATGAGGGTGTCTTCCCATGCAGAGTCGAAGGCGATTCCAACGCGAACGGTCTTGGAGATTTCTACTATATTCAGTAAAACCTCTTTGACTTGGTCGTTCGGCTTTGGTGCAACTTTTGACTTCAAGTACTTTGTCGAATGTTGCACGTTGTTTGCTTCTCGAGTTGGTATCTATCCAACCATCTCGAGAGACTTGCGGTAGCATATTAGCGCCATCTTCTTATCACAGTGTACTATTATGACTCCTTTGGAACCTGGCATCTTTAGACATTGGTAACTATAATGAGCAGCCATTTGGAATCGTGCCAGAGTTGGTCGACCAAGAATTTCATTATATGCTGTATCAAAGTCGATCACGTCAAAAGAGATTTTCTCTATCCTAAAATTGTTTGGTGACCCAAAGGTAATTAGAAGGGAAACTTTTCCAATAGGTTTATCTTGGCCCATCTTCTCTCGCGCTCACTCCAGCCCGCATCGGTGCTCGCTCCCTCTCTCTCTCTCTCTGACGTGTTGGACCCACTTGTCGGAGCCCTTCGTCCACCTTGTGCCTGCGCCCAGGCGCCAGCACGCCCTGCCTACTCTGCAACTCGCCCACGAAACGTGACAGACGCCCACAATTTAGAGTCTTACCTACTCCCATCGCCTCCGCCTGCCATCGCCCATGCTAGATGCCCCGTCGACACGCGCGTTATCCTGCACGAACAACGAGATTGAAGCTTCGTGCTAGAAATCTGTACGGTTCGCCATTTTCTCGCCGCGTCTCTCGCGCCATTCTCGGCTGCATTTAAGCTCCTCACAGCGTCATGAGTTCATCAGCTCGCCATTCTCGCTTCCCCACGTAGAATCTGAGCATCTTGTGCTTTGCTTCACTAGAAATAAGAGCATCGTTCTCAATGCCGGTGAGAAAGTCTCACACCGCTATTTCATTTGGTGAGCGTCCATGCCCTCGCCACTTGCATCACCCTGCGCCCCTTACCTCACTGATACTCCTTCTTTGCTTGATGTAGCTCCAAGAATCACGTACTTGACCGTGTCGTCATCTTCTTTGTCTCCTGCACACACCCTGTTTTGAACTTCTGCATTCCCGATGCTCTGGTGAGCTTGAACCTCATCTAACCGCGTCATATTGTGTTTCATACTCCATGAATGCTCCTTCCTTGCTTAATGTGGACCCAAGCTCAGGGAATCACCGGAATCGAGCTCTTCCCAAAATCCGGTCGCCACCGATTCCTTTTCTGTTTGCTGTCACTCCGGTAAGTCCTCGTTCGCTTCCTCACTCCTACACCATCCTTAGGACCTGAGGAATCTAATGCACTACTTCTTGTAGCATCTCCATTGCCACAAAGCGCCAACACCATGAACCGCCTCCATGTTGTCACTGTTTAATGTCGACACGCTTCTCCGGCCATCCCCGACGTCATCTATAGCCTTGGTGAGCTTCTAGTAGTACCCTAGTGCTTCTATATGTGTTAGATCGGTAGATTAGCTAGCATAGCATAGAGTTAAGTGTGGCCGCCAATGATGCCACCGCGGGAAAGGGTATCACCGCCACTTCGGTTATCATTGGTCCCCGAGCTGCTCTTGTAGCATCGTAGACGCCCCCTAGAGCCAGTGCGCACCATCTTTTGCCGCCGATTTGCTCCAGGCGTGAAAACCATTTTGGACCTGAGGAGCTCCGCCGCTTCTGTCCATCTCTCCGGCCTCTACCACCACCCGGTGGGATCGCCGTCGAGAAAGAAGTCATCGAAGGCTAGAACTAATGACTCCTGTCTGTTCTGTTGCTTGTGTCGCTTCTTGTCTCTGTCCACCTGCGTTTATCCCTTATATAGCGTCTGAGGGGGTGGCAATTGTCTATGCCAGGAGGCGCCTCAATGGTTGAAGAATAGCGCACATTGATGGTAGTTATTGTCAAAGAGACTACGCCCCCACGTTCACCTTGTGGTTATGCCAGAGACAGAGATTAATACATGTAGTTATACCAGAGAATAACGTCACGTATTAACTACTGCATGTAATTAAACACTGTGTATAAGGTCCCTAGTAGATTGGTTCTACGTGTCTGTGGTCATTATCGACCATAGAGTGGTCGTGATTGATCTAATCATAGTAAAGCTTACGACTATAAGGTGGTCATAGTAGAACTTGCGATCAGTAGGTGGTCGTAGAAGATCTTACGACCGCAAGATAGAAGTAGAATGATTTACAACCATATAGGGTGGTCGTAAACTAGCTTACGACCACTAGGTAATTATAATCTTATTATTGATGATGAGGGGTACCTTTGAAGGTTATGTAAAGACAACATTATCTATAATGAATATTACAGATAAATAGTTTAATTAATTAAGGATTATTATATATATCCTCGCCGATTCCAAATAATTAACATTAATTATGCACCTATTGCCTTCATTCTTTTTTACGTCAGATCATTTTCAACATCGACAAAATCTCCAATGGAACCATTTGATAATTACTACATTTTTAGATTATATGTTATAAAAACTTATTAAAAATGTAATAACATATATGTACTTTTATGACAAATCTACTAGTATAATTTTCATGTAACAAATCTATATAGTTTTTATATATATATTTGTGATCAAAGTTTAAAAATGTTGATTGCAAGCATTCTAAAATAGTAAGTAAAAAAGAACATTTGCATATATACATCATGGGATATAGCTTGCGTTGTTGCATGATATCACACGTAATCAACAATTGACATATTTTGCCTCTACCAACTTCGTTGTTTAATTCACGAGCAATTTGCATTTTCCTTAATCAAGCTAAGAAGGGTTCGTTTGGAAAATGGACTTTGCTTTGTACCGTAATTTGTTGACCTTTATCCTCTATGCAACATGTCAATTTATGCACATGGGCCACATGAATTTTGATGAAACTAGTATTAATACTGTGTAAGTTTGTTGCCACCATCTTTTAGGTTGGGTGGTGAGCAAAATCGATGACACAATTGATGTTGACAATATATTTGTCGAGCCCGAATTTGCGTACCCTCTGTGCATACCAAACTGGCCTCATGATCAATAGCTAGCTCACACTGTATAATTATCGGCGAATATCACATCCATACATAAGTAAAAGAGTGCTTAATATTATAGACAAATATACATAGGCCTCAGGACCAAGTTCTTACATAACAGGCTAATGGGCCGACAAGTTCAGAGAGTAAATAGCAGTGGAAGATAAATAAACCAAAAAAGCCTCTATGATCTACCACAGGCAATCGACTGGGGCTACGACCTAGTTATCATCGTCATCTTTATTTCCATAGCTGGACGCATAGAAATATCCATACACCAGGTCTTCGGTCTCGTATTCGGAATCCACATATTTGAGCAACAATGAGTACAAAAGTACTCAGCAAGCCCTTAGAGCAAATGCAAGTATATAGATGCATGACTTGCTAAAGGATGGGTTTTATGGTTATTTTAGCACAAAGCAAGTTTAGATCAAATACTATAATTATTTTCCAACCCTATGACTTAGCACTTTTCACTTAAAAACCAAAGTTTAATTTGTGTAAGAAATTGTTATCTCGAGTACTTAATATTACATCCATACATGCATATAAGTAAATGAGTACTTAATATTACAGAGACAAACATAAATAGGCCTTAGGGCCAAGTTCATACATAACAGGCTGATGGGCCAACGAGTTCAGAGAGTAAATGGCAGCGGATGATAAATAAACCAAAAGGGCCTCCATGATTTGCCACAGGCAATCGACTGGGGCTACGGCCTAGTTATCACCGTTATCTTCATTTCCATAGCCGGATGCATAGAAGTATCCATGTACCGGGTCTTCGACCTCGTAGTCTGAATCCACATATTTGAGCAACAATGAATACAAATGTATTCAGCAAGCCCACACAACAAATGCAAGTATATATATGCATGACTTGCTAAAGGAGGGGTTTATGGTTACTTTAGCACAAAGCAAGTTTAGCTCAGATACTATAATTATTTTTAACTTAAAAACCAAAGTTTCATTTGTGTAAGAAATTCTTATCTCGACTAAGGTTCCATCCACCTACAATTATCCATTAGGTTCCATCCACCTACATTTACGTTGACATATGTTCGTTCCACAATTTTAATTGAAACTCTACAAGTGTGGCTTTCTCGACCACCTCCATGACTGAAGACACGGCTATTTGAATAGATTATACACTTTGCAGAGATTATACAACTTTAGTCAACTCATAATGTCAGCCATAACAAACTACCGTAAGCGTGCGATGGAGACGATCATAACAAAGCCTTTACAATAACTCGTCATAAACACCATACAATAGATCGATCTTTGGTCATTTGAACATATTAACTCTGAAGAAACCACCGTTGGGAGAGTAGATGCATCCCGACTTAGTACCTCCACAATACTCAAGGGGTGTGTAAACAGAGATACGCCCTCTTATAGCCCAGTCCAACAACCCAACCAGACTACCCGAAATAGCATAATGACTCAGTAAATTATCCAGCCGGGTCTATCTCATGATAGACTTATGGTTGCACGATTATCAGTTCAGAAGATGCAACACATGATTCGGTCCTTAATTGACTTAGACGAGATAAACTACAAACCATATTGTGTGCAATTAATGCACCCACCACAAACGATCCACTCGTCCAAGTCTCCACCAACCTATAATTATCATTCTTGTTTCCAGTGGTAACCCATGATGCCACACTTCGATTCACATTATAACCGAAGTTCTTGTAATGGTAATGTTTGTGTCATATTCAAACCAACCACAAAGCAGTGTCTAAGCACAACCTTTGATCATTATGGATTAACGAAGGGTAATTTATTAACATAATAATTAGTCTATGGTGACAAGGTACAAGGGAATATCAACAATCAATGAAGGGAATAGTAGTAACAACATTTGGCATAGCTAGGTACCAACATTTAACATAGCATTTCAAAAATAATATTAAGCATGCAAGTAATACTTTAACACAAAATAGTTTGCATTTGAAAAGTAGGTTCAACATGACCAATTCTAAGGACTTTCCTTGCTCAACAGTGGATATTATTGGGTCTTGGTCTTGTCCTAAAGCAGTGATCAAGTCTTCGGCGACGTTAGAATCTATTTAAGTGCAAAATGACGACTTCGAATAAATGCACATAACTCAAATAAATTTAAATAAAAATCAAATTAAATCCAAAAATTATGATCTTGGTACTCATGGAAAGATCTTGAATGTATATAGATTTAGCAACAAAAATAAAATCATTTGGATTTAAAACAAGGGAAAATAAGCTCTCCAAATTTTAACCCCAGAGAAATTCCAAAAATTCTGAAATTTCTGATAGGTGGTTCGGTTGGATTTTCATTTTCATTTTCATTTTTCTTTTAAAAAAACCTCTGTGGCTGACAGGTGGGGTCTAGCCAGGTTTTTTTATTTCTTTTCTATTTATTTCTTAAGGTAATGGCTATGTGGCTGAAAGGTGGGTCCAATTGGATTTTAAATTTCTTTTCTATTTATTTTCATTCAGGAAAACCCAAGAGACTGATAGGTGGGACCGCGGTCTACATGGACTCGATCCACTTGATGGTGCACAAGACCAAGGGGCCCGCACGTTAGTGGCTTGGTCTACGGATGTAACATCCCAAAGTTCTGTTACTATTTCAAAATTAATAAAATGTTATTTTATTGGATTTTCTGAAATATAAAAGAGTTTTATCGGTTTTCCTAAAATTCCTTTAAAATGAAAAATCAAAAATAAAGTTTATTGAGTTTGGAGATTTTTTTTGGATTTAAAGTTAAAAAGAAAAACTTAATTAATTTCTTGGATCTTCTGGTATTTAAAAAGGCTTTTACTATCTTTTAAAAACTAAAAATAGTTATGTGCAAAATAAAAGCCAACTTTAAGTTGGAAGTAATTTTGATTATTTCAAAGCTAATCTAGTTGATTTTCAGGCCTTTTCGAAGTTTTCCAAATAAAAGTTACCATTTGATTTTTCCTGGTTCATTAAAGCTTAATTTGAAATTTCAAAAATAAAATAATTTAAACTTGAGTAAAATAAACTCCAATTAAATAAAAATTGTTTTATTCTATTTTCATAGTCTTTTAAAGCTTTAAAAATATAAGAAATTATTTGGATTTTCTCGATTTAATTTAAAGCTTAAAATTGAATTTATGAAGGAAAAGTATTTTGATTGGCCAAAATAAACTTCAAAAAAATCCAAAACTATTTTATTTGGCCTGTTCAATTTCCAAAGTATTTTATAAAATTTTCTTGCATTTTTGGATTTTCGAATATTCCTAATTTCTTTTCTTTTTTCTCTTTTCTTTCTCTCTCCTCTTCTTTTTTTCTTTTCTTCTCCTGTGCTTCTTCCCGACCGTTCTTTCTTCCTCTTTCTTCTCCCATGCCGTGGGCGCCCATGCCTCTGCTCCCACTAGCTCCACCCCATGCCCTGCTCCCTCCAGCTCACCATGCCCCTGCCACCCCCACGCCACCCCATGCCCTGGCCACCCGTCCCCTTGCCCATCCCGGCTGCACGCGCCTACAACGGCCATGTCGGCCGAGCTGCTCTGCCCCATGCTGCTCCCCTTTATCCTCCATACCGAGCTCCCCTCCCCTCCTCTGCTATAAATAGGAGCACGGCAGCACCTCCTCCTTCCTCTACCCCTTCTCCTCTCCTCCCATCTCACTGCACCGAAGCAACCCGAGCTCCTTCCTCTTTCTTCTCCCATGCCGGCCGGTGCACCACCTCCATGGATCTCCACCTCCGGCCGTTCCCGTGCCCTCCCGACCGCATCATCTCGTGCCCTGGCGCCTCCTTTTCCTTTCTCCCACCACCATTCACCCCCTCGCTCGCCGTAGAGCCGCACCGCCGCGAGCTCCTCCCCGCCAGCCATGGCTGTCGTGGAGCCGCTCCCTGGACCATCTCCGGCCTCCCCAACCGCTCCTTCGGCTTCCCCTTGACCCGGCGCACCTCGTGCTCGCACCGCCCTGGTCCAGCCGCCGCCCAAACGCCGCCGCCTCAGTGAGCCACCGTTGTCGTGCGCCTTCTCCCTTGCGCACGCCGCCTTCGGGCGCCTGAGCCGCCACCGCCACTTCCCCTCCCTTCCTCAGCTCTAGGGCAATCCATTTTGCTCCTCGACCAAACCTCCCCGTCGCCCTCGCCAGCACAGAGCCACCCTGCGCCTTTCCCCACGCCTTACGCTCTGTGAAGAAGAAAGCCCCCCCCGCCCCACCTTTTTATTTTTATTTTATTTGTTTTGGCTTCATGGCCTTTGGGCCCACATGACATACACCACCCACTTCCTCTCTCTCCATCTCTCTCTCACTTGCATGTGGGGTCCACAAATCAGCCACCTCTTTATTTCTTAAATCCTGAAATCAAGAAAACAAAGATTCTTTTTATATTCCTTCTTCTAAATTCTATCATTTCATGTGATTATCAAACTTCCGGACATCTGTTCTCGCTCATACGAAGTTCGATTCTACCGATTCTCATTCCTAAATTCATCTAAAGTCAGTATCTTCCTTTTGATATTTATTTTGTAATTATTGGATTTTATTTGAATTTATTATATTTATTTGGCTCGTTTCGCGTATAGATTACGACGATCGCAGAGAGCCGGGTTTCGACACTTCTCCGCATTTCGACGCCATTTAAGAATAACAACGAAATAAGCAAGGCAAGTTACATCCTGGATCATATTTGAATCCCATTATTTTAAATTATTTAAATTCTGTTTTAAATTACTATTAAATGCTATTTAAAATTCAAGTAATTTAAATCCCTGTTTTAAGCTGTATAGTTATCCCTAATTCCCTTGAATAGCC
The DNA here is from genome assembly GCA_036346405.1 of Phyllostachys edulis. Classification (NCBI taxonomy): domain Eukaryota; kingdom Viridiplantae; phylum Streptophyta; class Magnoliopsida; order Poales; family Poaceae; genus Phyllostachys; species Phyllostachys edulis. Next base: position 18,745,141 of record CM070554.1, on the reverse strand, counting down.
AATTATTGTCAAAATAGGAAGTAAGAAGGACCTTTCCAAAGATGAAGTATAATCTGGAGATAGCAATAGGAAATTGTGGATTATTAGAATATATAATTGTTGAAGTCGAATTATAGAAAATATGATTGTTGAATATTGGATTGCAGAAATACCTTATTATTGGAATATGTCCTGTTGGATATCGAAGTATACTTTGTTGGATTATAGAAGTATATATTTGCTAGATTATTAGAATATATCATTTTTGGATTTATAGATGTTGAATTACTAGAAATAGATTATTATTGAGGAGTGGATTATTGGAAATTGGATTATAAAAGTAATTGTCGGATGTTGGATTATATGATTATTTGTTGGAGAATGGATTATATGCTTGATTGTCGGATGTTGAATTATATGATTATATAATTATTGGAGATTGGATTCTAGGATTACATGATTATTGTGGTTGGAGTACAGAGATAAATCTTTGTTGGATTATAGAAGTAATCTTGGTTGGATCATAGAGAAATTGATGAAATGGTGGGTTAGCTGAATAAAAGTGTTTGGATGATCTATAATCGATGATATTGGATTATCGAATAATGAATTATAGAAATAGATAACTGTTGGATATTGGATTCTAGAAGTAGATAATTATTGATATTGGATTAGTAAAGATTGGATGATAGATAGAGACTAGTGTTAAATCTTGAATTGTTGATGTTGGATTCTAGAAATAGATTGTTATTGGATATTGGATTGTCGAACATTGTATTGTAGAAGTATATCTTTAATGAGTTATAGAAATAGATTATTGATGAATACGGATTAATAGATGATGGATTATGGAAATAGATTGTGTTAGATCTTGGATTACTGAATATTGGATTATTAGTAAATATTGATTTGATGGATGTTGAATTATTAGAAAAATAATATTGTTGGATTATTGCATTATGATTCTAATATGGATGGTTGAATTACTGATCTTGTAATTGACAATTCTTGGACATTGAATCTCTCACACCTTGTCGCCCTAGATAAAACTCCGGTTAATACAATAGTATTAACACAATGCTTTTGTTTGAAAGACTCTATGCTTAGACAAATCTTAGACCAAAAATATTGAATTTGGGGAATTTAGCCAAATGTTCAATTATGATTCAAAATGTTACTATGGTATGGTCGTCTATACCATAGAGATTTGTGAAATGATTTTAACTTGTTAAATAAATAAAAAGTGGTTTGGACTTGGGCGAAATGGATGTTTGGATGGGTGCATGTTCATGCACGGGATCGATTCATTTCTATGATCGAGGCCCAGGGTTCTTTTGGAAAGTCGCCCAAGTCAGTTAAGGACCGGTCTTCAAGCCGTATCTTGCTAATCCCCATCGTACTACCACATGTCCTGGTGGGCGGGACCTGGCTAACTAATTTGCAACGTTCCATCGTGGTCGTGCCACCCGGTTGCGTGGGTGTCTTTTATGACCTACTTTTATGTAATCCCACCTAGCGCAAGAGGGGGCCTGAACCCGGCGGGTCTCTATCAAAAGGGGGCAAAACCTTAGCAAGGCGGGACTACGGTGGAATGGCGTATTGTAAAGGCCTTGTCGCGTGCTCTAGACTGCTTACCCAAGGTAGTGAGCGGTGGTATCGACGGAAGCCAAACAAACTAGAGAAGTCGCGTCATGTGGGTAAAGCTGTACACCTCTGCAGAGTGTAAAACTATTCGAATAGCCGTGTCCATGGTCATGGACATGCTAGCAAAAACCACTCCAAGTTAGATTTTGGTTTTAATTTCAAAAGACTTTATTAAATGGTTTTGGATTTCTATCCAAATGGGAATTGGGCAGGTAGGCTTGTGATAGGAGGGTATCCTTCACCACTTGTTGATGAATGTTATCTAACTATAAAACTTGAGAATCTATATAAGCCTTCCCTTGTTATAACCTTGCATGCATTATAATTCTGTTATTGGGTGTAACTTGCGGAGTACATTCATTGGTACTCACTCTTGCTTAATAAAACTGTTTTTCAGAAGAGGAGCTTTGCACCTGTTGAAGATCTCGACGACTAGGCCACAACCCCAGTCGATTGCCTGTGGCATATTAGCTGCGCTCTACTACTTACTCTTCGTCTTCCGTAGTGTTCTGTATTGCTGGCTCGTAAGCCTTTCTGATAATCAACTCTGATATTTATTATTAAATCTTTGCGATTATGTGAGCTAGCCACTAAGCATAGGACTATTTCAGAAATACACAGAGGATTTGGGGTGTTAATCCCGGATCCTTACAACGGACTAGGTCTATACAATAGGTTTTAGGTGGTGGGTTTGGATGTCATAGACTCAAACTTTAACCTACAGTTTAATTAGTTTCCCTAATTACAGAGGTCCCACACATGTCATACAGATATTATCTAATAATTAACGTTAACTAAATATTATTTTAACCTAATTACCTGGGTCCACACGCCAATGCTACAGTCATCATCTTAGTCAAGAATAGGGAACGGAACAGAGTAGCCATGGTCAGCTCTTCAGCGAGCTCGACACCAGCGGAGAGGGCTCCGGCAACAACCCGCGACCCACAAAATGGGTTGCGGGGTCTACAGCAACGCTAATGGTTGTGGCAGCGCGGCGGGAGATGGACTGAGGCGGCGATGCTACTGTAGGTAGGGGCAACAATGCAATGAGGTTTGCAACTACAAATTGGAGCTCGATTTAGCATCTACGGGCTAATGAAGAGCTAAACGTGCGCTCGATGCTCCAGAAGAGATGTTGCACCAAGCTCTCCATGGCGGCTTGCGGCGGCATAACGGGGTGATATGGTGGGGCTATGCTACAGCCAACTAGGCGATTCTTAGACTAGCCTACTGGGTTTGCAAGATGAAGACGCCTACTGGAACGTAAGAGTTCACTTGGAAACCAAGTGAGGAAGGAGATCGATGGTGGCGTGCTCCAGGCTGGTGATGGGGACGAAGGGCATTTCAGTGACTCTAGTGCACGGCAAGGAAGAAGAGTGCACGCATTAGAGAGAGGGGGTTGAGGCGAACAAGATGCGTGAGACAACGGAGATGGAAGCTCACAGAAGAAAGTGGAATGAGGCGGTGACAGCTCGGCATGCTCCGGCTAGCTCTGCGGACGGTGACGATGTTCCTCCTTCTCTGCGAGGAAACAAGCACAGAGGAGGCGAGCATGAGGAAGAGGAAGTCAAGGCGGTCACAGTGTGCAAGAAGATGATGACGAAGACTCACTTTAGCAGTCAAGATTCAACGGCGACACTGGCGGTCGGAATTAGGGGAGACAACTGGCACAGACGAATTCTTCTCCACCCGAGGTGGAGATGAGGGGAAAACTATAGAGGAGAGGCTGGCGAAGGTTTGACGTGCTCGGTGTGGCCTTAAATAGGAAGAAGAGGAGGATAGAGGATGATGCAGTCGGCGTGACTTGGGAACGATGCAGACAACCGAACGAAGCAGCGGGCAATGGGCACTAGCGCATGGATGGGACGATGTCGCAGAAGCGCAAGGCCCGAGGACAGCCACTACGGGCACTCAAGTGAGTCTTGCACATGGGCATGACGCGAAGAGAGAGAGCGAGAGCGAGCAGGCAAGCTGGCGCGCGAGGAGGAGAAATAGTGCTCTCCCCGGGGCGGCCTGACAGGTGGGGTCCATGGCCCACATGTCGATGAACATGGGTGTGTGTGAGAGAGAGAGAGAGATTGCAAGTGAGCTGTGGATGCAACGCGCGAGGTTGTTAGAATCTTGATTCTAGTCATACGATCCTACGGTTCTACAACCCAGATTGACTGGACCAATCTGACCCTATAGTAGAGTCTTAATTTGGTAGAATCTTAATATTATTATGATTGTAACAAAAAAAATATAGAACGGTGGTCAAAACTTTCATACGATCCTACCCAATTCTAGTGATTTATTATAAATAACTTTTTGCATATATCCATTTCATTGTAAATTTGTACTTTTTATTTCTTGATGTCCATTATAATTTGCATAAATAACAAATAATCTTTCCTTTGCACTACATTTTGGTAAACAAAAGTTCTAAAAGTATAGTTTTGAAAATGTAGAAGTGTTAAAATACCAGGTAGATTTTAAAAAAATGTTTCTCTGGTAGAATTAATAGGATATTAGATTCTACGTCAATCCTATGATTCGTGATCCTGTTGAACAACCTCCGATCTAATTCAGAATAGCGATTCTGAGAACCTTGGAGCATGTGCTGCTAGGCCTCAGCTGCTTGGCTGGCCGCGGGGGAAAGAGGGAGAGGGGGAGCGAGCAGTGTTCCCCTAGGCAGGCACCTAGGCGCTGGGCGAAGCCCCTCCGTTGCGATTTGGTGTTGATCGGCGACCTGGGTGGCCCGAGCGCCTAGCCGGTCCTGGGCGGTGCAAGGCGGGCAAGACGCGGCGGCTCTAGGTGATCTGGAGTGATGCTGGGTGGCCCGAGGCGGCGCTAGACGTTCTAAGGCGGAGCTGGCCGCACGAGGAGAAAACGGGAAAAAGGTAAGTGACGCTCTCACCTTGTGCCTTGCAGTCACAAACCCTACGCGAATTCATCTTCATCCCCTCTTTCTTTGTTCCCGTCGTGCGCCGCTGCCTCCTCTGGTTCCCCGTCGTGCATCGCCTCGGCGCCTACTCCCCGTGGTTCCCCATCACGTGGCTCCTCCTCCCGGCTCCCCGTCGTCATCACGCAAATCCTCCCGGCTCCCTGTCGTCGTAGCACCTCCAGGTCAGCCGCCTCCCTCTAGCCCTCGCCTCCCCTTGGCCCTCTCTGCTTAGCCTCTGCTCGCCTCCCTCTAGCCCTTGCCTCCCTCTAGACCTCTCTGGCTCTCTGCGCCTCGCCTCCCTCTAGAGTCTGGAGGTCTCTATGCCTCGCCTCCTCTCTGCGTTTCTCTTGTGCACACTACGCAGTAGTACTACTAGTGCGATGCCGATTTAGTAGTACTTGTAGAAGTAGCAGCACAGCGTGATTTAGTAACTAGTAGTAGTAGTGGCACAGCCGCACAACACGATTTAGTAGTAGTCTGTAGTAGTGGCAGTGTGATTTATTAGTAGTAGTAGCAGTGGCAGTGTGATTATTGTTTACTGATTAGTAGTCATTAGTCAATTACTCAATTAGCAAGTAGTATTGTAGCAATTACGATTGTAAGTTTGTAACATCTCTTCTTACATAATTACACATATACAAACATACATGTAACATCTATTCTTACATAATTACACATATACATATATACATAAGCTTGGACTGATGCTTGCTATTATGTGTTCATCTCGTTTGCTTGGACTGATGTTGGAGGTGATTGTGCTTGCTATTCTGTTCGGTCACCTAGGCCCCGCCTAGGCGCCCTAGGCGCTATGCGGCCACCCACTGCCCGCCTAGCGCCTAGGTGAACATTGAGGCGAGTGTGTGTTGGGCGGGCCAGGAGCGTGGGTGGGCATGGGAGATAAGAGCAGGGTTCACAAATTCGATGAAATTTCGCCGAAATGTCCGAAATTTCGTTCATTTCGTCCACATCCGAAAGAAACTCAATTCGTTCAAAAAAATTCGGTTGGTTCGAATTTGGAGGGTTAAAGTCCATAAACACTAGCATAAAAACAGCAAGCCAAAGATGGCCTGGTGGCAAGGCGTGCTTGTTGGTTTGCTAGAGATTAGGGATCGAATCCCATACCAGACATCATTTTTTGCGATTATTTTAAATTTTAAATTCAAATTTGATTCAAACTGGCATCATTTTTTGCGATTATTTTAAATTTTAAATTCAAATTTGATTCAAACCAGTTTAAAAACCCACCAAAATTTTAGACCAAAATTCCGAAATTTTGGTTATTTCGGCTATTTCGGCCACAAACGAATTTTTTTCAAAAACGAAATTTGTTTCCCTGGATAAGAGGAGCTGGGCTAGTGGGGAAGATGTGGCCCGAGGGAAAGGGGAGGGTAAGAAAAGATTTGAAAATTTTGGTTTAGATTTTCAGGGTTGAATTTGAATTTGAAATTCAAATTCTAAGGAGATTTCGCACACCATTTAACTTGTATATTTTATCATTTCGATTTGGAGCAAGGAAAGTGATTTATCTTTTTGAATTGCAAGACAAGCTTTTGGAACTTCTCAAAATGGAACAAAAGTTTTTGAAATCCAAAAAATCCATGCAAAAATTTATATAGTTCAAAAATTTAGGCTGTTCCAATAAATATACAGCCACCATCCCCGCTAGTACCTGTATAGCTGTATGTTAGAAACAGTTCGATCTGTCAGACAAAACGATATACTACTTGGCAAAATCAAATGTTGGGCATGATTGGTTGGAGCATCTTTGTCAACGTTGGATCATGCTTTGGGAGTAGGGAAAGGTGAGCACGGCAACTTGGCACACAGGTAACCAAACCACTATAGGTAGTAGCTACCTAGCGCAATCCTTTTTACTTACTCCCATGCATCCATGAGAAGCCAGCCAGTCCATGCATGCGTTGCCACTGCATGTACAGTGGAACGCAAGCAATTTCTGCATGAGAAGAGACTGGCTTTATGTGGTCGACATGGACACTTTACTCGCCAGTTGAAGTCAATTTATGGCCTATTTCCCCTTCAGATTACGCTTGCTGTCCAAGGATCGATGATGGTTGGGGCAAATTGACGGCTCAGGAGACCTTGCGTGGATTGGAATGCCTGTGACGATGCGCCAATATGTTACCTTTGGTCCATGCATGCGAGAACTGGTGGAGTTAACCTACCAATTTTGCATCGTCCTACAGACTGACAGGTCGATGTTTTGGGTGGCTGAATGTTAGCTAAAGTGATATTTGTCGAAGTATAAGTGAATTGTTCGTCTTTTCTCATCAGTTTAAGCTTTTGGGTGAACTGGTTGATGCATGCAACTTAATATGGTATCAGCGCCAAAAGGTCTTAAGTATCTGACTGGTGTAATTAAGAAAATAATTGCTGCTCATTTCTATTCCATGTCTTAGGTCTGAGAGAACCTACACGTGAGGGGGAGTGTTAAAGTATAAATGAATTGTCTATTTTTCCTCATCAGCTTAAGCTTTTAGGTAAACTAGTTAGTACATACAACTCAATAATACTGATACACACCGGCCTGCAATTGCAAACCTCATTGAGCCCACAAGCTAGTGGAATTCGGTGGGCATGTGGAGCCTTGCATGCTTCGATTGCAAAAATTAAGGGTATACTTGTCATGGGTGAAGAATTAAGTACATGAAGTACCGCAGCAAAGCATGCACGTACCTAATTGAGCAGACTACCAGCTCAAAAAAAATAAGTAGACTACTTCTTGAAATGGAGGTTTGACAGTTGACACACCGTTGTGATAATTTAATTATTGGGTGTCTAATTACTCCCTCCAATCACAGAAGGAAATTGTTTTGGATAATGTGCAGCCAAACATTCTAAACTTTGGTTAACAATATCTTTTTGAATATTCGGAATGAACACATAAAAATGATACATGTAGATTTATCTCAAAAAATACTTTAATATATTATAGTTTTAGTAGGTTTTGTAAATATATCTTAACTACTATAATTCGAAGTTTACTCTGCGCGTAGGGAACGATCGTCCCACCGCCCCGTTCGTTCCTCCGCATCCTCTGCCTCCATCCTCGCTTCCCACGATTTTTGTCCCCCCCCCCCCACGTATGACTAACAATGCCAAACCGCCGCCTGGCCTCCATCCGCTCCGCTCTCCGCCTTCTGCCAACGCCCCCACACCCACGCCCGACCGCAGCCCCTCCCCTCCACCCCCACACCCTTCCTTCCCGCCTCCACCTCCGGCCGCTTCCCCACGCCTCGCCTCCTCCCCACATCCGCGCCCGGCCGCCCTCGGCCCACCGACAAACACACGATGGCTCGCCGGAGGTGGAGACCTCGCCGCCGTCCCCCGACCACCGTGATCCCGCCCAACCTCGACGGTGGTAGCCGCGCCAACCATGAGCCTCTGTTGCTCCAGGCGGCGGCAATGTGGCGACGAAAGCAACGGCTCGTGAAGGCGCTCCTCATAGATCCGGTCGCCCCCGACCTCGAGACCGCCATCATTGCCAGAGGCAACACGCTCCTCCACGTGGCCGAGGCCAAGCAGGTGCTACTCTCCCAGCCCAACCTCCTCCAAATCCACGCGCCAGTCAAGATCTGCGGTAATTATGGTTATAATAATACCCGATGGCCAATGTTTGCTTCTCCGATTGTCCAATTGCACGTAGTTGTGATCTTTTCATCAATCGAATGCTTAATTCCTTCGTTTCTTGGGGAGTGCCATGGTTCAGCTGCTTCGATTTGGGTGGGGGAGATAGTTCCTTCTGGCTGTTTTAAGTTTCGAGGAGACTGAAAAGCTATTTCCGTTAGGTGATGTGGAGAATTTGTGAATCATGTTGGGGTTTGGTACATTTCCGTGTGTCCTAACTCTCCTAATTTAGTGTGCAGAGGTCTCACTCGAATTGAATGGCATTGCTTAAAGGCAGAGCAAAAACCAACATGTGGAAGGTGAGAATGCTGAGCTTCCATAATGTTACTTTAGACTCCTATTATGATCTGACGACTTCCACATCAATAATATTTTTTTAATCTTTTCAGGTTTTCACACACTAATCCGCTGCATCAGGATGTATTTCAGAGCATGGCACAATTAGAGGCTGAAGTAGTTGTGATGACAGCAGGTTTGCTTGGCAGCAAAGAAAAAGCATCTGGTGGTCAAATTTGTGGCAATGTGATGCTTACCACAATCTTGTTATGCTCTTATACATTAACATTTTCTTCCTTGGATTCTGACTGCAGTTGCCAAGGTGGTTGATGAGCTCCTAACTGAGCAAGGTATGGCTCATGACTATCATGTCTTATGAATTTCCATTAACTGATCTGTTCAGTTTGTCGTAAGCGTTTCTTGTTTGTTTAGGTGGGAAGCGTCTTGTTCCAGTTAGTCTTGGAGACGATGATCAATGTATTGAGGATGACTTCAATGCATGGTATACAACTGTACATCTATTTATTTCAAGCTGGAAGTTGTTGGCATTTTGCTGCTTCAGTGTTTTTATGTTGCTTTCTGAACTCTGTTGTGCCCATGGAAGCTGTAATCGGGGCAAGTGACAACAACAACGAAAACAACAATGACGAGGGTTCAGGTTAGTATTGCGGTAACAGGGCATTTGGTCATTCTTGTTATCCTATCTATCAATAGTTGCCTAATATTTTATGGCCCCTTCTTGTGCAGGTCTTGAAGACATGCTTAAAGAAATGAAGAGAAAGGTACAGTCCTTTCCTATTGTGAAACTTATTTTGATAAATGTGTACATAGACTGTTATAAGCCTAATGATAAAATTAATTTACAAGAAATATGCCCAGTTATCTTCTTAGTAGACAAATCATGCTTATTTATGATAGTCTTTGCACTAATACTAATTTGTGATAAGTCGCTATAAGCACTTTGCTTGTAATGTGCTACTGTTGTTGCAATGAGGTATTTTTTGCCTTGTGTTGCCCTTTCAACTTCCACTTTCAAGATTGCAGGGATGTCCTGCTACTTTGCTTTTGAAGTTTGTTGGTCCTTGCAATGGCTGAATTCAATCTCCATTTTTCATTACTTATAAAACAAAGGGTACATACTCCCTATGGCGCCGCCACATACATTGATTTTGTGCATTCATACATAGATTCATTTGTACCGGGATGATATACCGAAGTTGATGGTCGGTGTTGGATCACATGATGACCTTTTTAAGAAGGAGATTGCAAAGTACGATCCAATCTGTGCTTGTCGAACCCGGGAGCGAAGGATCCCGAATTCTCTGTGTTCATACATTAGTCCAGGTCAGCTAATGTACACAGTCAAACAAAAGTGATAATCAAAACATATCACGATTTTATTAATATTTATTCGAGTTTATTACAAAGGGCCCGAGGCCAAATAAAGTAAAACACGGTGAAGCGAAATGATAGTAGTAGACCCAACGATTTGCCACAGCAATAAATGGGGCGCTTGACCTAGGCGTCAAGATCCTCACCGAATCTGGTAGATAACTTCTCTGAATAAAGATTATTGAGAAGAGTGAGCACTACTACCGTGCTCGCAAGTTACACCCAATATGGAATTGATATGCATGCATAAGGTAGACAAAGGATCTTGGCAAGGTTATTTTATGTAAAGCGCTAGCTTTTAATTTAAATAATCATATTAGATTTCAAAGCCATTTCATACAATAACCATTTTAAGTAACAATAGTTTATTGTGGATAACCTCCATAAAAGATGATGGATATCCTCCAATCACAATGGCTACCCGCCTAATTTTCCCACAGACTATCCATCCTGAAATTATCTGTTGAAATCACTTTTAAAACCAAAAACAAAACTAACTCGAGTGGCTTTGCTAGCATGTCCATGATCATGACGCGGCTATTCAATAGTTTCTACTCGCAGAGTTTGTACAACTTTACCCACACGAGATATTATACTCTTTGTGTCGGCCAATCCACGCTTCTAAGGCGTGTGTGAGCAAACATCACAAGGGCGTTACAATGTTCTACCTCAAAGTACTTGTGCCCGCTAAGGTTTCGCTTCCATTGGGTGACTGTCCTCCTAAACCCCTCTTGCGCCAGATGGGAAAAACATCACCCGACACCCATACATACAATATAGCACCAATAACTAAGAGGTATTACAAATTATTAAGCAGTCCCGCCCATACAGGACATGTGGTTGTACGATAAGGCATAACAAAATGCGCCAAAGACCGGTCCTCAATTGACTTGGGCGTCATTCAATTTAAACCACAGGTCTTAATCTTAACGAGACTAAGCCGTGCATAAACTCCGCACCCACCATTCATCCTTTTCGCCCAAGTCCAAACCCTTTTTATTTTATTTCTATAAAACCATCTTTACAAATTCGCTATGGTAAAACAATACCATAGTTTTAATTTTCAAAGAAAGTTTATTGAGTTGGCTAAAATTCTCCCAAAAACATAAATCATGGTCTAAGTATTTGCGAAGCATTTGATTATTAAACATAATAATTTATCTAAAGTGACAAAGGAATGACATGGCAACATCCAAAATTTGGCATACAAGGATAATAGGAATAACTAATTATTTAAACAGAATTTGAAATACTTGAATAAAATTATGCATGCATTTAATAATTTAAAAACTGAATTTAATTAACTTTTAAATAATAGGGCAAAATGGTCAAAGTATAACTTGCCTTCGTTGCGATCTGGAAAATCTAAGTCTTGAGAAGTATCAAATTTTAATCGTCAAAGTCTAAACGTGAAAATAAGGCAAATCAAATAAAATTCAAATAAAACTCAGAAATACAAAATAAACCAAGTCTAAATATAATGATTTTATTTTATTGAGCTAGATAATCCAATTATAAAATTTTAGAAATTTGTTTCACTAAATTTGGAGTTAGGATTCAATTATTATGAATTTTACAAATTTTAACCTAAATTTGATATTTAAAAGAATTCTAAATTCTAAAACAGAACTAAAATGAACTCTAAATTGAATTATTATATTTTATTTAGTTAGACAATAATTTTCTAAAATTTTAGCAACTTGAATCATCTAATTTGGAGTTATAATGCAAAAGTTATGAATTTTACAAATTTTAAACTAAATCTGTTATTTAAACAATTTCCCGAATTATTTTTCTAAAGAGAATTCTAAATATTGCGCAAGATGACGTCAGCGATGATTTTTCCATGAATTAAATGAATTTGAATTAATTTTCTGACAGGTGGGGCCTACATGTCATTGACATGGCTCACATGGACCAAGTCCACAGAGCCCTAGCCCGGAGGGCTGTGCGGATGTGGTGGTAGCGAGGATGACGTGGCGCCACGCTTGCGCCACGTCGGACCCGAGCCGAGGTGGCGCGTGTTGTATACCGACGTGGCAAAGCACGCCACCGACGGAGGCAGGCTGGCTCGGCAACACCCTCGCCGGCGGCGCGCCACGGCGAGGGCGCGAATGGGCGATTCGAGAGAGGAGGGCTCACGAGTTCGATGCTCACTACCTTAGCGGCGTGACCGAAATCTTGGCGTTGAGGTTTAGCGGCGGCGGCATAAAGCGCCGACGACGAGGGTGCTCCGGGGTCTTGGGGCAAAATGGGTGCGCAGACCGTGTTATGGTGACGCTGCGATGTCAAGATGTAGACGGCGAGGTCGGACGGAGACGATGGCACCGGAATTGAGACGAACCAAGAGATCACCGGCGAAAAACCTTGAAATTGAGCGCTTCTGAAAAGAGGAGTGACTCGGGTGGTGGTATGGTGATGTGTGAGAGAAGGCGCCCCGAGGCTCCCTTATATAGGGCCGGGAGGCATCAAGCGGCAAGGTCGTGCGGGCGAGTCTTGGCGAGCAAAGTGGAGGTTAAAGAGAGTTAAAGAAAGGAAAAAGCAGGCGGAGTGAGCGCGTAAGTAAAGCGAATTGATTGCGCGTGATTGTGAATGAAGAGGAGAGGGAAACGCGGAGAGTGGAGCTCGGTGTGGCCGCCAATTGCGGCGTGAGGTTGCTTGCCGTGAGGAAGACAGAGCGGGAGGAAGAAAAGGCGTGGCGGTGGATTTTGATCCAACGGCGAGAGTGACCGAAAGTGGCGTGTGCGTGTGGGCCGTTGGATTGAAATCCAACGGTGCCGAGAAGAGGAAGGCGCGTGGAGAGTGGGCGGCTTGGGTGTGCTGCATCGCGTGAGTAAATGGGCCGACCAAGTTTCGCCCAAACACTTTTCGATTTTCTTTTCATTTTCTATTTTAAATATTCAGTTTAATTCATTTCAACTTTAGAATATAGCAAAATAATTCCAAAAATTCTAGAAAAATTCTCATAAATTCTTAGAGACATTTTAGACTTAATAAAATTATTTCCAACTTAAACTTGATAATAGATTTTGTAGTTAAATTTATTTTAGCTTTAACTAATTAGGTAAAAGTTTTAAAAATTTCAGAATTTCCACAAAAATAATTAAATTTTAAATTTTCTCTGAAATTTGAAAAATTGAAATTTTATTCTAAATCTTTGAAATTGCTGATAACATTGTATAGCAGAACAATTATTGCTACAAATACGTAAGCCACCATTCTCGATTAATATTGGTGCGATCCACTTTGGGACTTCCTTTGTTCTAGAAGTCTCTGGTAAGTATCATTTCGCTAAAAATTTAGACTTGGATATCCCATTAATGATGTATGCATATTGAAAATAAGTAACTATTAACTACAATGGTTTTCAATTAACTACTGAGATTTACAAATTTGTAAGTTGCAACAACAGAGAATGCAACTCAAGATCATGTATTCTCTTGTACACCGTCAAACTTGTGCAATTTGAACAGAGACTTTTGAGCGCTGCAGAGGCTCCTCATGATGCTCGGCTCCCCGGTGGCTCCATGTCCTTCATAGGACTGTTCTGATTGCCCGAATATCGACCAAGCCGTCAGCTTCGGAGACACCAAGCAGTCGATGTAGACTAGCTCCTGCGTTGCGTCGTCCTTGATTCCGATGAATCCTAGCCTGACCCCACCCTCCACCTTGTCCACCTATTTGCACATGAAAAATGTATCAGTAGAAGAAATCTAAGTATCAAGTCGTATCGGTAGGTCGTCAATCTGCCCAACCTTCAGCGACACTGGAAGTGGCAAGTTGGCACCTTGGTAGAGGCTGTTCGCCCACTGTCACTACAACAGCATCAGAATAAGCATCAGTTAGGCTAAAACACCAGTCCATGGTGTATGCGCTTTTGACGCAAGAATGCTAACCTGAAAGAGCAAGGTCTCGAAGACTCAAACCGAGCAATGTCGACATTGGCAGGCAGTTTCACCGTGTCGAGGATGACTCCGTCCTTGTTGCCGTCGGCCGGCACAATGTCGTCCTTCCCTGGCGCAGCGTTCGGCGGTTTGATGGCCACCCTTGCCCTGAAACCGGGGAGCCTCTCAGCTTTGTTCCAGCTTCCGCCTTTGCACCTGGAAGCAGTGAGGCCATTGTACGTGTGTTTCAGGAGCATCGCTGAAGAGCTGGAGCATGAGAGCCTGTGGACCAACAGCTGTCTTGCAGCCACCATGCTTGCTTTTTGCAGGGGAGGGCATGATGGAGATTCAGACTTCAGTAAGAGTAGAGTGCCATACCAATGCTAATGAGTGCACCGGAATGGATCGGCCTATGGGGATGAGAATGGATAAGCAGATACCGCTCAAGTGAATTGCTTGGCCGACCTCTTCTTGTGATTCGGTGTCACAAGCCTCGATCCGAACCGTTAGCATGTATTTACATGATCCTGGCCGTTCACTTCTGGTGCCAAGTTGTCAGCTTAAGCATAAGGTATTCTTAATGATTAATTATATTAATCACTACCATCTCGCATCAATAAGTAACTATTAACTACAATGTTTTTCAATTACAATGAGTGGATACTAGCAAAGAAATAAAGACAATTGATTTTTTTTTGAAGAGTCAACTATTATTTCCATGTTCTTTATTCCTAAGCCTAACACTACTTATATTTTGGGCCCTTGCACAGGCACAAAATGAGCAATTTGCTGCTGTATTCAACCTGGAGGATTACAAAGGTACCTCTTCAAATTTGTTCATCAAATGGATGGTAGATTGGTATATATCATGCACTTAGTGAAGCTGGTTTTGTAGCCATTCTTGAATCCAACAATTACAATGACATCCTATACTTCTCCTAATTTAGAGAGCGGTGTACCAGCAAGCAATTTGGTTATGATGTAACTATTCTGTTACCTTGTACAAAACTTAGTTGTAATGGAATGGTTAAAGTTTTATAGCATATACTAGCTCCTTGGATTTGTTGTATTGAATGGATAATTTTGTTGTGGTTAAATGGGCCAATTAATTTTTTTAGAATAAGGATCAGGTTAATGTGGTGTTCAATATATGTGCACAAATTATTGAATAGGTGTTTCTGCATCAGATACCTCTTTGCCCCTCTGACGACGATATATTCCAGTTTGTCGAAATTCTCCCCTAATAGTCTCATTGTCCTTTTCTTTTTTTTTCGTTTTTTTAACTTGGCGGAGGCAATCAATTGGAAAACATACAAGTAACATCAATGAGGCGCATGCTGTCCCAAGTAATATATATTTTGATGTTTTGCGATTATAAACCGTGTAAATAACAAATTTACTTTGTAAACATAATATTTTTTAATTTTGTCATGATTCATGCTGATCGAAATAATCAATATCTCTATGTTCTTTTTGACTAATTGACTATTTTCACCATTTGAATATGTTTGACGTACTAAATTTATTTTGCATGGTTATTTAGTCAAACCTGCAGCAAGGAAACCTTCTTGGCTTTGCTGCAAGACATGAAAGTTTTAACTTATGAATGGCAATATGAAGATTGGTGAGCTACAACAATATATTTTATGCAAAAATTGATTTTTCATTGCAACGCACGGACACATGACTAGTTATATTATAAATGAGTGGTCAAAGTTGTATTTTAGAGACCATGTCGATGTCTAAATTGACTTCCTTTTGTGACTGGAGGGAGTGTAAGGTGATTGAATTAACGTCAGGAATAATAAAACAGCTACTCCCTCCATTCAGAAATGTATGACGTTTTAGAAAACGTGCAGTCAAACTTCTTTAACTTTGAATAATAATATATGAAAAAAATGTTTACATTATTCATGAGAGAATAGTATTATTAGATTTGTCATGATAAATATTTTCATAATATAATAATTTTATAATTTTTTTACCAAAATGATCATATGAAAAGTAATGGTCAAAGTTGGATATTGGAGACCGTGCTGATGTCCAAAACATCATACATTCTTGAATAGAGGAAGTATAATATATGTATTACTATAAATATTCTATAAATCTTCACAGCTATAATTTAGCCCCACCAAAATAAGTGACGTAGATCTCTCCTTTTCTCTTGACTAATTAATGATAGAATTTATAGGATATCTTTTTTTATAGAGAAATATGGGAATTTCTAACCCTTAGAGTAAAGGGTGCCTTAAATCCCACCCGTTTTTTATATTTATTATATTGATTTACATGGGCGCACGACTTCTTCTATCATCCGCATCAATTTCGGTTTCCCTCATTAATCTTTGAACTTTTTTTATTAATTAACCCCTTTTAAATTTTTATTTTAAAGTTAACCCCCGGTGCACTTTATTTCCAATTCTGATCCCTTTGGTCACGCCACCACCCGTGGCGTGAAAAAACAACGCTGTCACGCTGTAGGATAAGTCCGCTAAATAGCACTTTTGGTCACGCCACGCAAAACAACGCTATCATGCCGTAGGATAAGTCCGCTAAATAGCACTTTTGGTCACGCCACCACCCGTGGCGTGACCAAACAACACTGTCACGCCATGGGTGGTGGCGTGATAAGAGCATGCCCTAGTGTGACAGCGATATTTTGTCACGCCACGGGTGGTGGCGTGACCAAAGGGGTCAGAATTGGAAATAAAGTGTGTCGGGGGTTAACTTTAAAATAAAATTGAAAAAAGGATTAGTTAATAAAAAATTCTTAATCTTTCACCTCCGTATGTCTTGATGCCTGGTTGTGACTTCTGAGAACTTTCATGGCTTAACCGAAAGGCTAAAAGGCACCATTGGATTGACTTTGCTACTTTGCCACACTCCCATTTCGCCTTAATTATTTCTTCAATCATGTAACATCCCAAACAAGGATTTGTGTTTCAAATGTATAAAAATGAAGAGAAATTAAAACTTTTGATGCGCATGATGTCATTTGAAATTTTCTGAAAATTTTTCCGAGGGTTTCCTAAATTCTAAGACCAATGTTTCAATTAATGGAAGCATGGTCCTTGAAAAATCCATAAGAAAACCTGGTGATCATCCTCTAAAAATATTTTTTCTAGCTCCTAGATCACTCTGGTGACCCCTCTGAAAAATCTCATAATTTTTAGAAATTATTTGCTATTTCTAAAGGGCTAATCAAACTAGTTTGACTCTTGGTCAAAACCCTAGGGCAGAACCTTGAAGAAATTTCTATAGAAAAATGTATTGCATAAAAACCTCTAGAAATTTTATACAAGGATAATATTGGAGTCATGAACCTCTAGTAAAAATCTCGGAATTTTTGGAGTTATGCAACTCTATTCAAAAATTCCCAAACCATCTTAGCCCTATCTTTCCAAAAATCAGAATTCACTGTTCCTTCGGCTTAGACCCAACCCTGGCTCAAGCCACTTGATTTGGTTGAACCACCTAATTGCACCGGCGCGCTCAACTCAAGCTAACCTTCGTGAGAGCCGTCTGATTCGTTTTTAATGGAGCAGATTGATTGGGCCGTTCGGACCATCCGAACGGCCATTTCAATCAGAGCCGTCCATTCTCGATTGGACCGTTCGCATTGAGTGGGCCATTCGGACCATCCGAACGTGCGCGCGATCTGGACCGTCCAATTTCGATCGAACCATCCACATCGATTGTGCTGTTCGGACTGTCTAAACGACACACTCAATCGGGGCCGTCCATTTTCAATCCAACAGTTGAAAATCAACCCACTCGTTTAAACTGGCCCGAGCCACTCAGTGGTGCTGCACTCATTCGCGCCTTATGTCGCTGAGCAGTGGGCCCCGCTTGTCAGGTCATCTTCTCCACGTGGCCCTCGCGCCCGTGCCAGCTCGCCATGGCCAAGCTCCGCTCGTGCGTCACCTTCAACGACTCCGCCACTGGTTTTTGACGCGCGTCAATGGTTTGGCCCATGGTTTCGCACTCGCCCATGCTCCTTTCACCTCGCCATTGTGTCACTGCCGCTCGCGGTGGAGCCATGGACCAAGCTCACCGTAGACCTCCATTCTTGTGTTTCTCCGCCCCAATCTCTATTTAAGCTTCTTCATAGCTTCCCTCACATCTTTTAGACACCACCAAGTTTTCCCTCACCTTCTCCGCTGCTCAATTGAGCTCAATTCTAAGAAAGCCTGAAGTGCCGCCATTGTCCTCGATGTCGTCCCGACGGCACAGGGGTTCTTTTCCAATTCTTTTCACGTCACTTTGCGCCCCTCATCACCATCATCATTTCCCCTAATTCAATTTTGGTTTGCATTCACAGGAATCACCAAATTTTGGATTTGAACTTGTTCGGCCAAAATTTGTCCCCTTCGTCCCCAACACCGGTAAGGCACTCCACTCTTCAATTATTTGTTCATGTGCCACCTATGAGCCTTACTGGAGCTTCCCGAACCACTTGGGCCCTTTCTTTTTGCTCAGGCCACCATCTCCTCGTTGTCTTCCTCAACGCCAGTACTGGACTTCGTCGCCGGCACAATTCCAGCAAGCTTTTCCCATCCGGGTCATTCTGGTAAGGTCTTTGAGCCCCACTAATGCTAGTGCATGCTTTAGATGGCTTAAAGCATGGTCGTATCGACGTTGTCATTTTTCTCGTAGCTTCACCTCTGCTCCACCTCGTCGTGTCGCCGCGTAAGCTCGTCTCCAGCGATGCTCCGGCCATGGTCGGGTGCGCAATAGTATTAGGAACCCATTTTGACCCTTGAGTGGCACCGCCATGGCCTCCTCCGCCGGTGATTGGCCGGAGAAGCTCATGGCCAGAGCGTGCCCTTTTGTCGGATTTGGACACGCACTGTAGCCCAATCATTAGCCTTTAATCCCTGTCCTAAGCATGATTTTCTATGTTAATCCAGTAGTATTGGGTTAATGTATCTCTGACGTGTAGGACCCACTTGTCAGTTCACTTGATTTAAGAGTCCGAACGTAACTTTCGTTTTGGACCGTCCAATTTAGATTCAACAGTCTAGATCAATTGGGCCGTCCAGACCATCCGAACGTCCCATTCCTTTTGGACCGTCCAATTTCAAATCAACCGCTCAGATCTATTGGGCCGTTCGGACCGTCCGAATGTCCCTCTCGTTTGAACCATCCGATCTTGATCTAACGGCCAAGATTTGCTCCGCTCGTTAAAACGATCCAGCACCTCCTTCCCGCTCGCTGACGCGTGGGCCCAAAGTCTAGTTGACCGAGTAAAGTTAGCTAGGCAGCCCTCACGCGTAGGACCACCAGTCAGTCGCCCTGGCTAGAGTGGGTATCTGTATAAAAAGGTTTATATGCTTTTATGAATTCCGAAATACTTTATTTGCAAACTGTTAATTGTTTGAACTTCAAAAATGCATAAGTATTTCTCTGTAACTCCTTTTTGAGCAAACTCAATTTTGCTGAAATCCTCTGGTAGTGTAATTTATTGTAGAATAGGTTTTGAAGTTTGTTGCTGTTTCTAAAAATCTTGTTATACATATGTTTTGTACACTACTTTCTTGACTTTGAAAAATCATAAGAAATTCATTTTAGCTCCAAATGAGGTGAATCAAATTCCATTGTTCATCTCTTGATATGCTCTGTCTATCATAAAATTTTCATGATTGTTCATCTCTTGAGATGCTCTATCTACCATAAAATTTTCATGTTTGCCACCTCTCTAGAAATTTTCACCAAAAATTTAATTTTGGATGAACAATACCCGAGAGGAATTTTCTAGCATTTATTCAAAAAGCTATTTTGTTTTAGCTCCACCTTTTGCATGAAAACTCAAAATCAATTGATTTTTGTTGCTAAATTCATTTAAAATCATGCTCTACCTTCTGTGAATTTTTCATGATTTTTGCATGAATTTGAATTTTTGAGTATTCTCGGTGTTATTCGTTCTTATTGGTCTTTTCGAATTTTTTGATAGGTTCCGACGAATTCACTGAGTATGAAAGTGATCCTCTGCAGCAAGAAAGTTACCTCCAGCCAGACAATTAGTTTTTCATTGATGCACGTTGATCCTGTTGTTTGCGTATGCTAATATTTTAAATGTTTCAACTCTATGTATGCATGCTATGTTGTCAATTATTTCTTAGTTCACGGTAGTTTACCTGATTAGTTAAATAAACTGTAGGTAAACATCCATCCTTTACTACTGAGCTTAGGTTTATATCCGTTGTGATTTAGAGCTCGATGGATGAGCTCTAGTCACTTTACTTGTAGTATTCGAGTTGTGTCGCTTAGCAATGCTTAGAACGATAGAATAGGAAACATCGCTTTGGTGATGGTTATTATATCATCACTTTAAATTAATTGGGTCAGGGTACCCATGTATGTATTGTATTTGGAAACTAAAACTGAAAATAAAATGTTTTAGACTTAGGCACATTGGTTGGATGGTGTGATTGTCGGGTGTTCATGGATGGTGCCCGAGTCAACAAGGATCGAGTTACTTGTGTCACTGATCCAAGCTATTGTGTACTAACCACATCAGGGACATATGGGACCCCTCTTGACTTAGTACTTTGGCGTGTGTTGACTCCGAGTCGCAGGAGGTTATGTGTGTTGTGTGAAGAAGGAAATAATCTGTGTGTGTTGGGCGTGACGGGATGGGTTCTGGGTTTAAGTCCCCTACCCCGAGGAGCATCGGTAAGCTTTCTCTCTGCCGATGACTTCGACACAACGTATGGGTTTCCATCCATACGGGTGACTCGTAGTTAATACACAATATTGGAAATATCTCGTAGGACTTAGCTGTGTCGGCATACCTAAGGAAGTGTGCTTAATAGCTTGGCAAAAAGGTGGTTTGGCATGTGGGTACATTGGTACACCCCTGCAGGGTATAAACTATTCGAATAGCCTTGTCCTAGGTTATGGACATGCTTGGTTAGGTCGTGCAAGAACTAGACTTCAACTTTTTCGATAAAACTTGAGTTCAGGTGGTACGAATGGGTAATTCGTGCTATGTTGTGGTGGCTGTTGGTAAGTCACCTCTAAGAAGAAATAATAGGTCCTTGGAGTTCTTCCACTATGGTTAAGATTGTGGAAAAGATATATTCAACGGAACAAATTGACCTTTCGACCACCGTGGAAAAGAAAGAATCCATGGATCATGACTTCAAGATGGTCGAAAAGTCAATTTAGTCTATCAATTGAAGTCTTTAAGAAATTAGTGATCCTCTGTTGGTAGAAAGTATAATCGATGTTTATGATATAATTCTTGACATATTAGTAAAGCATTAGTTTGATCTCAAAGTCTAATTTGCAATTGTCATATTTAATTAGTGAGGAAATTGCATGTTTATATGTCAATTTTGTCATTTAAATGCTGCTGAAAATATGCTTTAACTATAATTATTACTGCCGAAATTATATCTAAATATTTGCTAAAACTGCTAATTTTATGACAAGTAGTTCAACACCTCTTCAAAGAACTTGGTGTACTCATGCATAATCCTACAACCGTCATTGCAAAAGACGACATAGTCGCCTCACCCTTCCGTCACGCCACAGCCGGTGCTCGTGCACCGGTGGCCGTCCTCCGGTGGCGCCAACACCCGGCCCTGCAACCCGGCCATCTTCTTCCACGTCACCTCCCGGACCACGTCCACGGCGAGCCTCCGGTACCGCCTGCACTCCCGGTTGGTCCTCTTGGCCGTCTCGTGCCCGCCGCTGGCGGACTCGCCCTCAACCTGGCTGATGTAGTGCTTCCCAACGTCGCGTGCCTCGCCAGACGTGTAGAGGAGGAGGCCGAGCATGTAGGCCACAGCCTTGTGGCCGACGACGGCCACCCGATTGAGGTACATGAGGCCTTGCTGCTTGTCCTGGTGCGCGAAGACGAACGTGAGGCCAATGATGAAGCAGGCCTTCGGGTTGCCGGCGCTGGCCAGGTGGTTGACGATGATGAGGTAGCGCTCGTTGTCCATCCACTTCATCGCCTCCTCCTGTTCCAGCGCCACGCGTCTCCCCACGGTGTGATCCTTAGACGCCTTGTACATGGCCATACAACTAAAATTGAAGAAGACAGAATCTTAATACAAGAATTACTCCGTAAGAGAAAATTAAAAGGTCAAATTAAGGTCATTGTTGCTAGTCAGATTAGTGACATGTTTGTTGAAATAAGAACCAGAATCGATGTTTTTGTTGAAACTAAATTTGCCGATATTTCAGATAGAACAAACACAACCGAGACTTTCTCCTTCAGTTCAGAACTGGATATTGGACACAAAACAAAATCAACACGAGATTATTTTGCGCCGTATCAACTGATACGACTTTTTTGTTTTTCTCCTTTTTATAGATTTTTAGAGGAATTACAATCAGGTTCTCAATCGGTCTATGAAACCGACAAGAACACCTGAAGCTTTCCGACAACTAGGATGATACGCTACAATATCATCTTCAGAAACTGACTCTGAACAAAAACAGAATAGAATACTGACTCCTTTCAGACCTACCAAAAACAAATGAATAGAATACGTATGTGGCTCGTAAGCTGTAGAGGTCAGCCATGGGCTGAGGAGAGCTCGCGGCCACACGGACAACGATGTGGAAGACGACATCGTGAGGAAGAGCGACGGCGATCGCCGACCTCCTCGCCCCGGTCCTCGCCGTCATGCTCCGCGTGCTCACCATGGCGTACGTATTCAATACTGTGCGTGCTCACCATGGCGCGCGATGATCATTCTTATAAAACGTCGAAGAGATGCATCATAACGTCGGCGCGCGAGACGAAGAGACACATTGCGCGGGAGCCGAAGCATTGAACATATCACAGACGGTCCCAACTACAAAACGTCTGTGGTGTCTGCAAGTATCACAGACGGTTCTTGTTAAGAAACGTATGTGAATTATCACAGACGGTTATTATTAAAAACCGTCTGTGATAATTACGTATCACAGATGGTTCTAGCCATCGCTAGTAATATAGACGGTCACGATTGTAAAACCGTCTGTGATAATTACAACACTGACGGCTCTTATTAAGAACCGTCTGTGAATTATCACATGTGGTTATTATTAAAAACCGTCTGTGATAATTACATATCACAGACGGTTCTAGCCATCGCTAGTAACATAGATGGCTGCGATTGGAGAACCGTTTGTGATAATTACAACATTGATGGTTTCTGGAGAATCGTCTGTGATAAGGCGTCCAATATAACCTCTTTTATAGTTTTTTTTGAATGAAACCGGCAAGAGGGTTGCCCGTTATATTAATAGAGGAGAAGCGGAAAAAGACCGCAAGGTAACAGAAAAAAGTGACGAGGCCTTAATTACAAAGAATTAAAGAACTCCAAACTACTGGCCCCCACAAGGTACCAGGCTCTACCTTCCTCCTTGATCTTAGCTAGGAGGTCAAGAGGCGTTGTGGCTCGGTTGTTGAAGATTCTCGCGTTCCGTTCCTTCCAAAGCTCCCAAGAGATTAGGATCATAGTCATTGTCCTGGTCTTCCTAGGGGAACCTGCCACTTTTGCCACGTTGGACCACCAGTCTAGGATGTTCGAGCAGGGGGGCCAAGTGGAGGGTTGAAGGCTCTCCGTTCCAGTCCAGTCTGCCATGAGCTTCCAAATACGACCGGAGAAGCGACAGAGTGCCAGAAGGTGGAGGGCTGATTCCGGAGTGTGTCTACAGAGGGGACAAAAGCGTTGATTTGGCCACCCCCTTACTTCTAGTCTATCTGAGGTCCAAAGTTTGTTTTGAATTGCCAACCAGGCAAAGAGTTTACCCTTTGGGGGGTGTGGGACTTCCAAATCAGGAGTTTGAAATTGGACAATGTGGATCCCAAAAAGTGTAAGGCGTAGGTGGATCTCGAAGAATAGATTCCATTCGGGTTTTGCTTCCAAGAAATCGCATCGGGGGTGCCATGAGTCAGCTGGATTTGGTTGATTTTGGTCCAAAGTCCTATGAATTGCGTAATGTGGATGGAGGAGAAACCTCTCATGATGTTAATATCCTGCACCCACCGCCCATTCTGTAAGGCCAAGAAAACAGTCTGAGATTTGTGTTTGGAGATTTCAAAAATCTTGGGGGCTAAATCTTTGGGGGCTTCTCCATTAAGCCACGCCAAGTACCAGAATTTAGCCGTCTTCCCGTCCCCAAGGGAGATCCTAGTTGCCGCCGCAAAAAGAGAACGGTCAGAGACGTCGCAAGGAATGTGCATGCCGACCCAAGGTTTGGAGGGGTTCTTCCATTCTTGCCAGAGCCATCGCAGTCTAATTGCCAAGGAGAACTGTGGGAGGCTGAGGATGCCAAGACCACCTAGATGAGTTGGGCGACACACTCTTTGCCAGTTAATTTTGCATTTGGCTCCTGAAATATTATCGTGACTGGCCCAAAGGAAGCGCCGCCTAATTTTGTCTATGGCTTGAAGAATCGCTTTGGGTGTTTTGAAGACTATGAGGAAGTAAATTGGGATCGAGGAGAGGACTGATTTAACCAACGTGGCCCGCCCTGCTGGCGAGAGAAAACGGCCCTACCAACCTGCTAGCCTTCCTACCAACTTGTCAAGAAGCGGTTGATAGTCCACTTTACGAAGCCTTCTGAAGGTGAGTGGGAGCCCGAGATATTTGATTGGAAAAGAAGATCGGATAGCCAGGCAGTCTTGAAGGATCAAGTCAAGATCTAAGTGGTTACAGCTGATAGGGAGCACAGTGCTTTTTTTGAAAGTTGGTATGAAGGCTAGTGGCGTTGCCGAAGCTGAGGATAATTTGGGTGGTTATGTGTAGTTCACTTGTGCTTGGGTTGATGAAAATAGCCGCGTCGTCCGCATAAATGGAGGTTCTGAGCCTGGCGAAGCGATCAAGCGGGCAGGCGAGGTAACCCAAGTCTGTGGCGGCCTCTAGGATCCTTTGAATGGGGTCAATGGCCAGGATGAAGAGGAAAGGGGAGAGGGGGGTCTCCTTGTCGCAGCCCCCTCCCATGACTGATCGCAATGCCCGGGATGCCATTGAGAAGGACTCTTGACGAGGTGGATCCTAAGAGTGTTGCCACCCAATTTGTCCAGCGGTAGGGGAATCCTCTTTTAAGCAGAAGATCCAGAAGGTAATCCCAGCGAACCGAGTCGAAGGCCTTGGCTATGTCTAGTTTGAGGAAAAGTGAGGGGGTTTTGGAGCGGTGGAGTCTACGGATCAGGTTGCGGACATAAAGGAAGTTGTCATGAATACTTCTTGTCTTAATGAAGGCGCTCTGGGCGTGTGAAACCAAGCTATGAAGGAACGGCGCCAACCTTCGCACTAGCGTTTTGGCAATCCATTTGCCAATCATGTGAATGAGACTGATAGGTCTGTAGTCTTGAACTTTGTCGTCTCCCTCCTTTTTGGCAATCAGTGCAATATTTGCTGTATTGAGAAGGTGGAGGTGCGACGTCTTGAAGGAATGGAAGCTAAAGAAGCGCCATAATATGCCTTTGATGATTTGCCAGCAAGATTTGTAAAAATTTGTAGAGAAACCATCCGGCCCCGGTGCTTTGTCGCCCGGTAGTTGATCTAACGCGGAATGCACTTCGGATTCTATGAAAGCATCCTACAGAGTGTGCAATTCATGGGCCGGTTGGTGCCAGGGTTTTTTTTTATTGGATGTTTTTTTTTACCAAACCCAGCCGATACAGCTGATAATCGGAAATTTTCGGCCAATTTCGGCCGAAAATTTCAAAAAAATTTTGAATTTTTCGGATTTTAAATTTAAAAAAAGTCAAATTCGAACAAAAATCATCAACTGAGCTAGTTAGCATGGTATCAAGATTCAGATGGGCTTGTATTACTTCACTCATTCATCAAATGAACAAAATTCAAGAAATTTGATTTTTTTTTGGACAAAATTCATCCAAATTTCAAATTTCGGAACCGGTTTGAATATCAATCGGGGGGTCGATAGAAATGATTATCGGCGATAATCGGCGATTATCAGCCAATAGAATGAATCCTGGTTGGTGCAGGACCTCCCAGTTGAGATCTGTGTTACGCAGTGCGGGCCGGGCCAACATTTCTTGGAAGTGATTTTGAATTATGAGCTCTTTCTCTGAATGCGATATTGCCCAGCCCAAGCCATTCTGGAGCCTTTGGATGTAATTCTTTCTTTTACAACCGTTAGCTTTTATATGGAAGAACTTAGTGTTTGCATCGTTTTCTCTGAGATTGGTAATCCGGGAACTCTGGCATTTCCTTGTATACTCGATTACTGCCAGACCTAAAACTCTCTTCTTAAGGTTGACCCTCAAGCCACGTTCGAGAGGTGACAGAAGCCTGCTCTCTTGAGCCACGTCAAGCCTGTGAATGAGCTCTAAGGCCATATGGAGGTAAAGCTTTGGTCGGGGGGAAAGAAGAATGCTCCACGATTTTAAGGCGGAAGCCGTAGAAGCTAGCTTATGGTGAAGCCTGTGCATGGGTTCAGTGTGCTTGCAGGGGGCAAGCCAGGCTTTTTTGACTGTCTCGAAGAAACCTGGCATCTTGATCCAGAAGTTTTCAAAACGAAAAATTTTAGGACGAGCGGGGCCAGAAATGTTGGAGAGAAGAAGACGACGGTGGGTCTGAGGCCGAAGAAGACAGCGCCTGAAGGACATGGTTTTCGAAAAGAGTGTCCTAGCCCTCGTTAGAAAAGACTCTATCCAACCTAACCAGAGTTGGACGCTGACGTTCACTACTCCAAGTGAACTTCCTGTTCTGAAGGTGAATTTCTTTTAACTCGCAGGCATTAAGCGTGTTGCGAAATTGTGCCATGCGGCGCAAGTTGATGTTGGAGTTATTTTTGTCTTGAGCTCGGTAGATGAGGTTGAAATCACCTAGAACCAGCCACTTGGTGCCGATGGGTGGCTTTAAGGAGGCGATTTCTTGAAGGAATGCCGACTTGTTGCTGCTTTGAGTGGGGCCGTAGACTATCGTAAGGCGGAAGGACGAGTTGCACTCTTTTAAGAACACCGTTGTCGTCGGGCTGAAGACCGAGAGAAGCACATCTTCTACCTCAATGAAGTCGTTGTTCCAAAGGAGAAGGATACCGCCCCTTGTACCCTCGGCCGGATTGTGAGCGAAATTCCGCAGGTTATAGCCCCCGAGAGAACAAGCTAAGTTTTGGTCCACAGAGGCAAGCTTGGTTTCCTGTAGACAGACTAAATGGCACGTTGTGGAAGTAATGATCTCATGGACAAGCGATTGCCTGGCCTGGTTGTTGAGGCCTCGCACGTTCCAGCAAAGGATGTTGATGCTTGGACTATGCATTTGGGGGGGGGGCACGAGCAAATAGCGGGTTTCTTGAAGGAAGGCCGACTTGTTGCTGCTTTGAGTGGGGCCGTAGACTATCGTAAGGCGGAAGGACGAGTTGCACTCTTTTAAGGACACCGTCGTTGTCAGGCTGAAGACCGAGAGAAGCACATCTTCTACCTCAATGAAGTCGTTGTTCCAAAGGAGAAGGATACCGCCCCTTGTACCCTCGGCCGGATTGTGAGCGAAATTCCGCAGGTTATAGCCCCCGAGAGAACAAGCTAAGTTTTGGTCCACAGAGGCAAGCTTGGTTTCTCAGAGCAGACTAAATGGCACGTTGTGGAAGTAATGGTCTCATGGACAAGCGATTGCCTGGCCTGGTTGTTGAGGCATCGCACGTTCCAGCAAAGGATGTTGATGCTTGGACTATGCATTTGGGGGGGGGGCACGAGCAAATAGCGGGTTGTGGCTGCTCGAAAAGGAGATTGCATGAGGGTGTTGCGGGTGTTGCTTCCATCGCCGAAGGAGGTGCAGCCAACCACTGCCTCCAGCAGCATCCTGCACCCCACCACACCACTCGCCACACCACCCGCTGCCCCCCCAGCGGTGAACTTTTGGACGCAACAGACGGAGAACCACCAGAGAAAAGAGACGAAGCCGAAATGAGCTGTGTTGCCTCTCCAAACGACACCACGTCCCCCACTGCCACCACCAGCTTGCTAAAGGGTGCATCACAGAGCCAGTGTTAGTATGAAGACATGAAGCAGCCGGCAAGGAGAGACCGGGCAAGGGACTAACTGGGAGCTGGATCGTCAACCGAGCTGGAGCGGAATTGTTCATGGTCGACAGCCACAGAGATGGAGCAGAACTGCCAAACAATCTCCACATAACCGAAGAAAAATAGCTAGAAATGAAGACCAGTAGACAATGCATAAAGTTGGACAGCTTAAACATGAACAACGACAAATGCGCAGAGCCAGAGCTAAGACATGAAGCAGTTGGGCTAACTGGGAGCTGGATCATCAACCGAGCTGGAGCCAGGTTCAGACAAAGCTTAAAGTTGGACAGCTTAAACATGAACGACAAATGGGCAAAAGGGGCCAGAACCACAGGAACTAAGGCTGCAAAGGGAGAAATCTGCAAGGTCATTGAGAAGTCGGGGCTTCGACTGGATGGAGCTCCGCCTACTAGACCGCCACCACTTGGGCACCCTGCATGGCAGAGGAAGCCTGGGGAAGCCTGTATCCATCAGCAAGCGGTGAGGGCGAAGTCTCAGTCTCCTAGTGGACTCCGATTTCGGCGAGTGCGGCATCCGCTTGCTTGGTGAGCTGACAGTCCACCTTGAAGAGCTGCGCCAGAGCTGAGACTACTTCTTCCGGAAGGGGAGCCTCAAATGCTGCGAGGTACTCGTTGATCGTAATCTCCGTCAGGGGCCGGTCTTTGGGAAGGGTGCTCAGCTTGTGGGCGAGGGCTTCCTGGGCTCGCTGGAGCATTGAGCCCATTCTTCTCTTGGTCGCTAGATGGACACTGCGTCGAGGGATGGCCCGTCCTGAAGTGTGGGAGCTCGAGCGTTGGGGGGAGGCTGGTGAAGCAATGAGCGGAGGTGGCAGACTGGAGAACAAGGCCAGCTTGAGGGTGTGCCACTGTGCTGGCTGTTGCACTTGATCTGGTGCTTGCACTTGATCTGGGGACTGCACTTGATCTGGAGCCTCATGGGCCGGATGAAGAGGCGGGTTGGACATGGCAATCTCCTGGGGGGCATCGCCTGGGTCAACTGGGTTGGGAGCCCGCCAGGCAGCTCCTGCGGCGTCGCCATCTGCACCGGTGGGCCAGACATGGGGAGGAAGATCGGTAGAGAAAGGTCAAGCAAACCCGCCTGGGGGAGCAACTGGGACTCACCGTAGGGAGGCGTACTGAAGTCGGTGAAGATGGCAGGAGTCAAGTCCAGGGGGCTTGGCCCGCTGGGGACATCGCTGGCCGGTACCACCATGCAGCTCAGCAGATCTCCTCGCACTGTGGGGCCGGACGTGGGGAGGGAGTCCAGCATCACAAGGTTCTACGGATCGGCCTGGGGAAGTAGCTGGGACTGCTGATCGGCCTGAGGAAGCAGCTGGGACTCACTGGAGGAAGACACTGCCCCACCCTCTGGACTGAGCTCCTTGCTAAAGCCGGTGACGCTTAGCAGAGTCGGGCGGGTGACTTTACCCACACAGGCGTCTCAATCGCACCGGGTGCCAAAGGGATGGGGAGTCCAAAGATCGAAGGGACAAAACGCCGGCCTGGGTTGGCAACTAGGGCTCATAGGTAGAGGTGTTCAAGGCCAGCCCGGCCTGCCGGCCTGGCCCGAGCCCGACCCTGTTCATGCCGGGCCTGAGACTGGTTTTTTGGCCCGAAGCCCGAGCCCGAAAGCCCGCATGCCCGAAAAAACAGTGAAAATATTTTTTTAAATTCTGAAAATAAATTAAATATCACTTTTTTATTCCAAAAAATGAGTAAAATATTATTTTTAAATCAAAAACTGATTTTTTGGGCCTGACCAAGCCGGGCTCAAGCCTGTCCATTTTCGGCCGGGCTTTTCAAGCCCGGCCCGCCTTTTGAACAGGTCTACTCATAGGGGGGTGTCTCAGCACTACCATCTGGACTGAGCCCCTTGCTGGTGTCGGTGAAGAAGGCAAGGGTCAGATCATGAGAGGGCTTCAACCCGACCTGAGGAGTAGGAAGCTTCAGGGCCGGGCTGTGCTCTTGACTTGGGGTAGCAGTTGAGGACGATGGGGCGGTTAGCTGGCCCATCGCCTGGAGGAAAGCCGGCCAGGTCGGCATGGGTTATGCAGCCCTTGAGCTACTCAGCAGAAGACCGAGTTGAGCAGCAGCCGCCGAGGAAGCCTTGACATAGTCTTCCGCTCTGCGAAGCCAGTCACCTCGCAGGTCCTCCATGGAGGAAGGCTGAGGTTGGTTTTCGACGAAGCACTCCTGGAGGGCTTCGCGCAGGGACTTGGCATAAGACGCGAAGAGGTCCTGCAAAGTACGGTCCACAGCAGCCTTGACTTGCTCCGGAGATTGGATGGAAGGGCCGAGGCTGAGTTGATCGGCCCCCGAGGCACCAGGATGCTCCCTGGCCACTCCAGCTCTGCGGCAGCCTTCGTTGTTGCTGCCATGATGGTGGCTCCGGCGAGGGGATCTTTCACGATCCTGACCGGAGTCATGGTGAAAGTTGGCCGAGGTGACTAGGCTCCTGTGGCTGCGGTTGGGGTGGTTGTGACGACCATTGCCATCATCGCTGTCGTTATGGTCCTTGTGCCTCCAGTGAGCAGTGAGTGGAGGAAGGATGGTCATCGCGAGCCAGACGACGCAGGGGGACAGCTGGGACGCGGGGTGTGGCGATCGTCCCCGGGGGGGGTTTGTCCCCGAGTCCTCTTCCAGCCGCTGCGGTTGGGGTGGGAGGTGGCTCAACCCGCCTTGGACTCAAGTGTGCCATCCACAGCCCCTAGATTCCAAGGGAGCCGGGTTGTGATGGGTTCATACGGGGCGATGTCGGCAGCCGAGAGGAAGTCGTCGAGGGGGGCAGCCGTGTGGTCCTCGACATAGTCAAGGTGAAGGATCACCCGATGGGTGAGCCCTCGCCTCCATTTGTCCGGGAGGCGGGAACCCGCTTCTGGCCGTTTCGGATCCTCCCCACCATGCATGAAGGTGATCCAGGCCACCTTCGGGATTGAGCTCGGATTGGCAGTCCAAGCCCAGAGGTTGAGGGTCCTTGTGTCTTCTCTGCTCGCCGAGACCCCCTCAATGGAGTGCAGTGAGCATTTCCTTCCAACGAGATGCTCGGCAACCTCCGATGTCCAAGCGAACACAGGGAGGCCTTCCAAGCAAAGCCGGACGTGAAAGAACATCGCGGTGCCAAAGGCGTGGCTCACTGCCCTCCAAGGACGGACATGGATCTCCAAATCTTCGTGGTGGAACTTCTTCGCTTCCCGCACTCTATCCCTGGAGTGCTTATTGCTGAACCTGAGAAGGAAGGTCTCCGGGTGGTGGAGGGAGACCGACACGTCTTCACGACGAAGGCTGAAGCGGCGGCGAACCACTTCTACCACGGCACTGTCGTCGGTGCTAGAGTCGCCCCTCAGCACCCAGGCGACCAGGGCGGTGTCCTCCCAGTCCTAGCGGGCGTGGTCAAGCCGGGGGTTGGCGTTGATGATGCAGTAGTCCTCGTCCGGCCGAGTGTCGGGTGCACCGAGGAAGGCCATGGATGAGGCGCACTGGCTACGGGGAGCCGACCGCCGCGGGAGCTTCAGAGGGGCTTGGCGTGGCACGGCAGGAGAAGCTGAAGAACGGTAGAGCCTGGGTCGGTTCCGGCACTCCCTAGCGCGATGGCCTGAGCGGAAACAGAGAGAGCACCGCAGGGGATCCTGGAAGGAGAAGAATTGATGGTCTCTGGAGAAACAGTGGTAACACCGACCTGAAGATTTAAGGAAGGAGGGAGTTGGGGCTGAATAATGGCAGGAGGTGGACTTGCGTCGCGCTGCACGCCACCACCTCGACCGTTGGACAGTCTGCCAGCCCTCTGCTGCACCGGACCAAGCAGCTTTGGGAGAGGGCGAGAGACCTCCATATTTGACTAGGGGATTCGCCGCGGCCTCGAGGTTGCTTCGACGGGATGGGCTGCGCCGAGCTAGGGCCTTAGCTCTAGGGTAGCTCGGGGACACTTGAATGTGCTTCAGAGAGGGGTGGTTGACGAAGTTGCCAGGCACAGTGAATGGGGGGATGAGGCACGGTTGACTCTTACGCTGGAGGATTTGCGTGTAAGTGGGGGCTTGGGCCAGTTGAGGAGGGCGCGGAGGAAGAGCCGAAGAAATCGGGATGGCGCCCCCTGGGGGAGCAGCGACCAGAGAGGACACAACGCTGTCCAGAGGCCGACAGCCGGGCCGCTGGAGACTAGGGAGCGGGGGGGGCCAAATCAGATCTGGATCCGGCCGCAGGAGGGGTTTGGGGTGGGGAGGGGGGTGCGGTGAGCTAGGGGGTAGGGAGGGAGGAAAGGGAGGGCGGTGGAGGAGTGGGGAGGAGGGGGAGGCTTGGCGACAACGCAAGGTGGAGGGGGACGCGGAAAGGGGAAGGGTGGAGGCGGCGGAGGGGTCAGGAGGAGGGGGGCAGGGAGACATCACGCTCGGTGAAGAGGGGGGCCGGGGGAGGGAGGGATTAGGGTGGCCGCCGGTGCCGGAGTGGCACCAGCGGTGGGAGGGAGGGTGGCGCCCGAGACGCCTAAGATGCCTCCAGGACGGAAAGCTCACAAGGCACCGGCGATGGGAGGGAGGGTGGCGTCCGAGACGCCTAAGACGCCGCCAGGACGGAAAGCTCACAAGACCTCGCTACCTCTTTTATAGTAGTGTCTATACCATTATACACGCCCTAGGTTAATTAATTTGCTACTCTACTTGGTTGCGTATTTGCGTTGGTACACCGTACACCAAGTGTCCAAGTCCTAATACGCTGCCGGTTCGTGTCGTGTCGCGCGCAGACACGTTCAGGCTGAAGGTGAAGCCCGACAAGACGTACATGTTGCGCCTCATCAACGCTGCACTAAATGATGAGCTCTTCTTCTCCGTCGCCAACCACACGCTCACCATCGTCGACGTCGACTCCAGCTACATCAAGCCTCTCACCGTCGACACCCTCATCATCACCCCGGGTCAGACCACCAACATCCTGCTCACCACGCTGCCCACCTACCCCAAGGCAAACTTCTACACGCTGGCGCGGCCGTACACCACGACGCAGGGGACCTTCGACAACACCACCATCGCCGGCGTCCTCAAGTACGAGGAGCCCACCTCGTCGGGCTTCAACCAGAACCTCCCAGTCCTAGCACCAACGCTGTCGCAGATCAATGACACGAGCTTCGTGGCCAACTTCGCGAGTAGGCTTCGCAACCTTGCGAGCGCCGAGTACCCAACGGCCGTGCCGCAGGAGGTGGACTGGCGCTTCTTCTTCACCGTGGGGCTCGGCACGGAATTTTGGACACTATTGGCCCCGTAAGATCACCTTAATTTCTAGAGTAGCCCCCCAGCCATAGAATTCCCATTTTACCCCTCAGCCACTGTTTGCCTTGCACGCAGCGAGCACCGCTTCCCCCCCAGGCAGAGGCACTGGGCCCCTCACTTAGAAGAACTCCTCCCCCACCTACAAGATGCAAATCCAAGAGGAGAGAGAAAATCCATTTAAGAATATTTTTTGGAGGAATTTCTAAATATAGAAAATGAGCTCAACAAATTATGAAATTTTTTGTGGAGCCTCCCAAAACAGTGTACTTGCTTGTGTTTTTTTTTTTTGGAATTTTATCAGTTATTATGTTTTCTCTAAAATTCATTTAATTATATTGTTTGTAGGAATTCTCTCATATAAAAAATGAGGTCCAAAAATTATAATTTTTTTTCTAGGCTCTTATACATTGTACTTGATTGTGTAATTTTTTCATAATTTTATATGTCCCAAAATTGTCTCGATAAATTAAAGGTTTAGGTCTCAAAAATTAGGACGAAAGGTTTCGGAAATTAGGTTTTCATGATTTTATGTGACTTGGAATGTGGGAAGTTTAGTACCACATAACTAATCTAGGTAAGAGACACTCCCTCCTCCGTACATCTGTCAACCCGTCGTTGTTGTTCCCCCTTGCCTGCAGTGCTCGCTTTTATGGCGTGCCGAATCTCGAGATCCGACTCCCGATTGATTCGCTCACGCGCCTCCACCAGTAAGGGTGTTGTGTGATGCTTCATGGCGCCACACTGGTGTTAAACCGAACATATTAGAAACCCTTCCTGCAAACATGTCTTGTCCATTTAAATACATACAAATACATACTTCAAGTGCATACAAATACATACTTACTGCATATACAAAAGATTGTGTCGGTTCAAACTAGTTCAAACATTAAATTTTAAAACTACCATCCTTAATCAATAATAGAGCATGAAAGATTTGTTGCCAACTTGCCATGGCCCCACCACCTAATTCTTCATGTGGCATTTTTGGAATTTTTTGCCGTATTGACACCTTTTAGGATAATTTTATATGTATTCTGAAATTGTCTCCAAAATAAAGGATTTAGGTCTCGAAAATTTGGATTTTAGGTTTCAGAAATTAGGGTTTCATGAATTCCCACACAAAGTACTCATAACAGAATTAGGGTTTCGGAAATTAGGGTTTCCAATGGAGTTGCAGTGTACGTGTTCTTACATAAAATTGACGACATTTGAAGCGTTACAAACATTACATGATACACACGCAGGCGCGGGTTTATTTCAATCGAGACACTCTTTGTTAATTTATCAGTTTATTGTGGATGATATTCTTTAATATTGTATTATACCACAGACTAGATAAGCTTGTGCATGAACCAACTGAGGGAAATGTTTAGCATACAGATGATATAACAATGTGCATGCTATGGTATGTTGTTATACGATCTGTATGACACGCATCTCCCTTTGTTAGTTCATATGCAAGCTTATCTAGCCTGTGGTACAATACAGTATTAAAGAATATCATATGAAATTTGGTTAAGAAGGTAGCTAATAAGCACAATTTGGTTAACATGGGTGCGAACAATGAAAACTTCCCACATTTCAAGTCACATGAAATCATGAAACCCTAATTTCCGAAACATTTCGTCCTAATTTTCGAGACTTAAACCCTTAATTTGTTGAGACATTTTTGGAACATATAAAATTATGAAAAAATTACACAATCAAGTACAGTATATAAGGAGCCTAAAAAATTTTATAATTTTTGGACCTCATTTTCTATATGAGAAAATTCCTACAAACAGTATACTTAAATAAAATTTAGAGAAAACATAATAACTGATAAAATTTTGAAAAAGTTACACAAGCAAGTACACTATTCTGGGAGGCTCCACAAAAAAATTCATAATTTGTTAAGCTCATTTTCTATATTTAGAAATTCCTTTAAAAAATATTCTTAAATGAATTTTCTCTCTCCTTTTGGATTTGCGTGCGCCGGTGGGGGAGGGGAGTTGCTGCCGTGGGGAACGGTAGTAGGGCACCTGCTGCCGTAGGGGAGGGCAGCAGGTACCCTGCTGCTGTCCCCGACGGCAGCAGGAGGAGAGGGGGCTAAAATGGGAATTCTGCGGCTAGTGAGGCTACTTTAGGAATTTAGGTGGTCTCATGAGGCCAATAATGTCCAAAATTCCTCGGCACGCACCCGTGCGCCGTCAACGGGACGTGCTAGGGCCCGAACGGCTCCCGGTTCGCGGCGTCTGTCTGTCAACAACGTCTCCTTCGTGCTCCCCACGACGGCGCTGCTGCAGTCGCACTACTCCGGCATGTCGAGGGGTGTCTACTCGCCCAACTTCCCGGTCGTGCCGCTGATGCCGTTCAACTACACCGGCACGCCGCCGAACAACACGAACGTCATGAACGGGACCAAGGTGCTGGTGCTGCCGTATGGCGCCAACGTGGAGCTGGTGCTGCAGGACACGAGCATCCTTGGCGCCGAGAGCCACCCGCTGCACCTGCACGGCTTCAACTTCTACGTCGTCGGGCAAGGGTTCGGCAACTTCGACCCCATGAACGACCCGGCCAAGTTCAATCTCGTCGATCCCGTCGAGCACAACACCGTCGGCGTACCAGCCGGCGGCTGGGTCGCCATTCGCTTCCGTGCCGACAATCCAGGTAAGATCTACATATATATACGCTTGTGTTTGGTGTTGCTATATGTGTGAACATATATGGCTTGTGTAGGTGTGTGGTTCATGCATTGTCACTTGGAGGTGCACCTGAGCTGGGGCCTGAAAATGGCGTGGCTGGTGCTTGACGGAAGCCTGCCGAATCAGAAGCTGCCGCCGCCGCCGGCCGACCTGCCCAAGTGCTAGACAGCACCGGCCGGTCGATCGAGCTAGTGTGTCCTCCTGCGTGCAGTTCATTGATTCATGATGTGTACTTTTGTTGTGGTTTAATTCGATCGTGTTGGTGTGTTTGTCACTTTTCAATTGCCAACAGAAGACATCAGTGTGTTGTATCAGCAGCTAGCATCTTCCTAGCTGACTTTGTATGCCCTCGTTTCGTACCTTTTTTACCATGTAATCGGCAGAAGGAATGTTTTGGTGACTAATTGTTGGCGAATAAAATATTGCTTGGCATTATTGGACCCTGTTTCTTCAATCTGCGAGAACAAATTTGTCAACCGTACTGCTACCGGTCTGTACCAGTAGCATTTCACTTTTCATTAGCGTGTGTAAAAAAGCACATGCCATTTCTTTTATGATAATCCAATCAACCGTCGTACAGGTCTTTAAATTCCTTGCCCAGTGTATCTGGAGCTTATAAAATCCGGTACAAGACCGGACTGCTTGACAGCGGCAGTTCTTGGAACCAGCCATAAGCCGGCAGACACGGTACAATGAGACGTTGTACACCCCGCTGATGTACTGTTGTCTCAATTCATAGCTAATAGAGTCCAAATGTTGATTAAAAAAACTATCTGGGATCTTGTTCAACTGTAACTTTATGAAGCTATGTTTTTTCTTTGTACACAGTTGTGCGCCTTCTAAAATTGAATTACCAACTGCGAGCTCACAGAATGTAAGTAGCAATATATTTCCTGTCGGAAACAGTATCACTAGAATATAGAGATGACTTTGTACACCCCACCAAGGAGAGATGGAAGGGTAAATGACTTCTGTACCCGGTAGTTCAATCAAACTGAAAAAGATCCTGCTTCTCCGGTCAATGCTTTCTATTTGCGTTTAGGAAGAACAGTCAGTATAGACGCATCAGGTCCTCTTGCCCACTTCAGCAGATTGCCTGTTGTTTCTGCAAGGTAGGGAAAATAAATCACATACTAATCCATGATCAAATCATATCAAGGAATCTAAAAAATACCATTTCAAGGACCTCCATTCATACAAAATGTGGGAGGTATACTTGCTAGCTAAGCTTGGACAATACATCTTTCTCATCGTATATGTCACAAATGCAGAAGTACCCAAATAAAAAGCATGTTATCATACCTGAATACTGCAGATTTAGATTGCATCTAACTTTGTTGTGCGTGCAAAGTCCTTGGTTAAAATTTCCAATCCAATCATATGCCCATCCATTTTCTTCTCTTGCATGCTTGAAACACCTGTGCAGGAATTGGTGCTTTCAGAATTCTGGCAAGCAGATTTCACAATCCCCGCCGTATCACAAATATCCATTCCATCAGACGACGAAAAGTCTAGATGCTTCTCAATGGATTTCAAGACAGCCATTCTTTTCGACCTTAGCCGATATGGAGGGGAAACATCAAAACTCCCCAAAGCAGCAGGCAACCCTTGGTCATCCAGAGGACCCAAGGACAAAAATGTTGCAGTTTTGAATGAATGTGGGCTATCTGTAGTACACTTTCCTATGGGAGTGTGAAAACTATCACTGTTTAATCCATCGATCTTCAAATCACTATCTTGAGCAGGCGTTGATTTCTCCCTTTTTCTTCTTCTCAGTATTGAAGGAGTACCTGGGAAGTTTTCAGCAGCACTCTTCAATATTGATTCAAGACTTGGCTGATTTGATTTTTCTCGATCCTTGGGAGAGGAAATAGTATAGCCAATGGGTGAGTGAAATCCATCCCCGCAGTGTTCTGGTACATTATGTGTTGAAAAAACTGGGGAATGAGCAGGGACAATATCTTCTAGCTTAGGTATCTGATAACAAAGAGAACCAAAGGAGTGAGCCTCATTCTGTACGGATGAGTCACATCCATTATTGGTTGTTTCACCTTCTGGCTTGTTTGGTCGTGAACGCCCCATTTTATCAGTGTCGTCAATTTGCAGACCCTCGTCATTGAGCGAATTGATTTCCAGACCCTTCTCACAAACAAAGTTTAGTTCCATACCCTTCTCATGAACAGAATCCATTTTCAGCCCCTGTATTGCTAAAGCAACAGCAGAATCATCAGCTACTGATGCCTCACATGAAGTTACTGGCTGAGCAGTTCGCATGGAAAGAGAGAGGAAATCTGAACCGCCCTTAATAACTTTCAAACTGCATACCCGTGGACGAGGGGTAGGATCAGAACTGTTCTCAACTATTCCTGAGCAGTCTTTCAAACTGGTATTGGGCTCTTCATTCAAGTCAATATTGTTCTCAGCAAGGGGCATCTTTGCTACATGCTTCAAATCATTATGAATGGCATGTACCGGAACTGGCAGAACATGCCTGGTGTTGTAGTCATCTACCCTTTTTTTCAATGAACTGTTCCAATGGTTCTTTATCGAGTTATCTGTCCTGGAGACAAGAACAAACTTACATCAGCTCAAGGTGAAAATATAAGCAGTTGTGCAGTAATAGTTATTCAATTCAGTGGGGCAATTTATAATGATTAAAAAATGGTAGAACTTTATATATAGAACCATCAGACACAGAAATTTAAAAATGACAAGAAAGTAAAGTGTCGTAATGCATTCAAACTGCTCAAAACAGAGATGTAGGTGGGGAAAATCAAACTTCGAGTGACTTCTAGGGGGGAGTTTGCAATTTTCCCAAAAAAAATATTTGTTCACACTTCAACTTATTTAGTTATTTAACACATGTCGAGACCTTGCATCTACTATAATTGTCATGACAAGAATAACCATAAGATGAATGCACACATCAAATAACAAAGAATACAAAAGGTTTATATAGAGGACTTGACGTAAACAACTCCTAATCCTAAAAGGATACACACTAAACTTCAAAAGACTCAACTGTTCAACTCCAAACTAAACTTTGACTAAGACTCAGGTTGGTGAGATAAGAGGCATCCTAACAATAGGCCCACTAGGGAACAAAACTCAGCAGCAGGTGAATAGACGATGTTTATTGCTCCAGCAAGTTGATCCTTAGTTATATAGAGTATAGAGCTAATAAACAAAATTTGTCCTGACTAGTACCATTCCTGCATTTCTCTTATGAATGACTTGCACATATACTAGGCACGATAAGGTGTGAATCTTTAAAACAAAAGCAAAAACATCATTTTGTCTAAAGCACCTTTCAAGGAAGCAAGGGATTCGGTATAAACTACATGAGTGAACAAATACAATTTTCCAAGAGGAAGGATGCCGTGAATTAGTACCTTCCAGGAAGAAGTTTTGAGATTTCTGCCCATTTATTACCATACAAACGATGAGCATTAACAAGCACATGCTCCTCCTCAACAGTCCAGGCTTCTTTCCTTATTTGTGGATCCAAATGATTATGCCATCTAGATTATATGAGTAGCATCAAAAGTGCAGTGAGTTGTATGTTAAGTATTTTGTTCTAGCAATCTTATAAATAAAACAAATATAAAAATATGCAAGAAACCTCACTACAATTATTGATATTGGATATGTAATTAAATATTGAACCAACAGCTGAAATTTAGCCCGGTGACTGAAGAAGAATTATTTTATTACCACAAAAAAAAAAGACAAGCGGCCATTTTATCTATCCTATTTTTGGTAAGCAATAATATTCTAATTAAAATTATTCATTTAGAAAGCACTGTTATTTCTGACTTTTTATTTAAGCCCAGAAAATATAGAAATTCGGATCTAAGACACATGCCATTCACATTTCAAGGATGCCACAAGTTGACAGCATCCAATTTTGAGGCCATCGGCAAATCCTAGCATCCTTTTTAGGCTCTATGCAACAACAGAAAATAATGGCTACGTCATAGTCCACAGATCCCTTCACTTCTTGCCTTGTGTATCAAAGACTCCACCCCACATGGTGAATTAAACATATACTACTCCTTGCGAAAACATAAACACTAAAGGTTAAGGTAATTAGGTAAACTTAAAAACAAGCAGAAAGGACCATGCCAGCCAAGAGATTCAATGTGCTCCAGGGATGCAATTGCACAAGGAGTGCTGCGCCAGTGGATTTTGGGGATCAGAAGACAGGAAGTTTTTGGGTTAGCACTTGTATTGTGAATGGGAGCTGGCCTGTATGTCTCTGCGGGGCACCTGTAGACATTGCGGAGGGCACTGAATATTTTGTGTCCAAAACAGTTGTCGGGATCAGGGAAAAAATTCCCGGCTGTTACCGGCCAGAGTCCGGGATCCAAAATCCCAGACGGTTTCTTTCCTGTTTGTCAAATTCAAATTTCAATTTTCGAAATTCGGCTGGTTTTTAAGCAAATTCATCCGAATTTTTTCCGATTTGAACGGTAACCGGCCGGGATTCGGTCCGGTACCAGTTCTGTGATCCTTGGTCGGGACGATGTCAAGATCTCATGAACTGCTAAATGACTTGAAAACTCTGTAGTTATAGAGTCTTGCTTATAATCAAAACCCCAGCCCTCGTTGCTGAGAACTAGAGTTTCCATTATTTTCGGGACTAAATAAAAAATGTAGGTCTCATCTATAATAATTTTAAATGCAGCTCAAATTAGCTGGTAGCCTCAATAAGTGACATCCAGTTTCAAACTTTCAATCACCCAGAAGTACGCTGAAACATTCTTGGAATAATTTCCACGATTTATCTCAAACAAAGGAAAACAGGAATGACTAACTAGGAGGTCTACGAATATGAATGTGCATTTCACAGATAGTTTGTTGATTGCAACATCTGTGGTACATCATTAAATGAATACCTCTCCCGGCATTGTTTACCAATGCGGCCATCTAGTTCCTTTGCTATAAAGGACCATTTTTTGGGCCCATACTTCTTTACCATATTGATAATGATATCATCTTCCTGTAAAAGAACTCAATGAACAAACAAATTACAATGCAGAACGTGCAGACTTTGAATTGATGGAAGCAAAATCAGAAATATCTGACGAACCTCTTGGGTCCAAGGACCTTTAACCAGTTCAGGGTTAAGAACTTTTTGCCATCTATGCAGACATTGTACTTCTGTCCTATAAGGGAAAAATTCGGCTGCATACATAGACACAAATTCTAATATGAGATTATGATACTTGTAAACAAATATTGTACAGTTTCCAAAAATAGGCATGAAATTTACCCTAACTAACAAACCTTCACTGTTATGAATTACTCGCTCTCAAAATGCTCTTCAAATCCTATAGGGACATGAATTCTACTCAAGCATGCCTCATACAATATTTGAAGAGGATATAGGGAGGAATAGAAAAAAAATGGAAAATGACTCCAACATGCCTCGTAAAACCTGCTTAAAAAATACAGTAGAAATGTGGAGCCTACCTATCTAACAAGTAAAAACAATCCTCATCATGTTCTCCCCTTTGATGAAACAACAACACAACAAGATAAGTGTCATACTGCTATACTCAGCATTATATGAAGCAAGAATTCAGTTTTACCCAAGATCCTTGTGCAACATCAAAATTCCTCTTCCTTTTTTCTCGATTGTGGTGCTCTCAATTACTAATGTTAATGGCTTTTGAAAACCGGTTGCTTTGTCAGTTTAACCCACTGTCTGTTTTGCTTCCACGTAGAGAGCAAGGCTATGAAGCACTTTTGAGGTATTCTATAGGAAGTGTGATGTAACACATTCTCAATGTCTGTTAAGGCTTCAGTTGACTCAATGTCACTGAAGCTATTCCTCAGCTAACTTGCAAGAGGGAACTTAATGGCAGCATTTCTTGATTCATGTTTATTTATGGATTCCTACTTATCTTCTTCCCTTTTACATATAAAATCTGATGTCACCTTGATTATTAGGAAGGTATGACAACATACACAGCAGTTTCAACTCATAATCTATTTATCTAACACATAACAGCGAATAGGCAACTAGGTTTGATATGGATTCAAAACCATGAGGACTCTCTTCTACCAATCACAAGTATGTAATATAATATTAAACATATTTATTTGCCTGGTAAATACTTAAATAGACAAATTTTGTAACATGAGAACGATACAAATAAAACCATGCAATGAAGAGAAATATGCATGATTATTGACTACTAGTTTTTTGAAATTGCTAGTTGAATATTGAGTACGGGATGCAGAGCACAAAGGAGAAGCAAACCTATCTTCTTCCAACTTTTACCCTTGAAAGCATCAACTGCCTTGCGCAATGTTTCATCCTGTGGCCAAATGAGAAGAGCTAGATAAAAATAGGAAAAAACAGGCCCATACGCAACAGCAGAGCAACGTAATGGGTAGATGCCATATACCAAAGAGTTAACATTAGAAGGTTATATTACAGATACACTGAACATGTTGGAAATGAAGTAGAAGAGAGTTCTTAAGAAAAAAGAGTTAAATACTGACCTCTTCTGATGTCCAACCACCCTTAGCTCTCCTTACAGGGCCACTTGTTCGCCTGATATATGTAAAATTTGATCAGCGACATTATAATAAGAGATTAACAGGCTCATGTAATGAGAAACTAACTAGGATCCAGTACAATACATTAAAGGACAACTTTGTACAATGTACAGATTATCCGATTGAAAGAAACAATGTCAAGATAGCAAAGGCAAGAAATCACCAAGCTCTCTCATGACCCGGATTTCTCACTCATGCTCTCAAGTCTCAACATCCTTGTTTTAAATAGCCCGATATAGCCCCACTGTAGCCCCGATATAGAGATCAAGGGTAGTGGCTGCTACGCAACAGCTGTCTGTAGCACTTTGTACAGTTGTGGCGCTGCAACGGCCCGCTATGGTCACTAAATTTCAGCTATAGAATAACTTCCAGCACCATGCACTAATAAAATTGGTCGTCAACCATTTATCTAAAGATGCATAATTCTGTGACATCAAATTTGTGGAGATTACCATCAACTGGCAGAACAGTTAGCAAGTTAAGTGCAATCAAACCAATCCATACATGTTTGCAAAGTAGAACTAGTAAAACATCATCAACAACACGACAACCAATAAAGTGACTGTTTTCTGTATCCAAAACCAACAGCTTCTAAAAGAAAATGAACAATTTATCTACATACTGAATATCATAACTGTTATGAATATTGTATGTATATTCAAGAGGGTCTAATAGACAATATATATAGGGAGTACAAGGGGGTATGCCATATACAGATAAGGAAATAGAAAAAGACTCGTATTCTAACACCTCCCTCAAACTCATGGTGGATCATACACTCTGAGTTTGGAGAGAAAATACAAATGTTGTACCCTAATCTGTGGCTTCGTGAAGAAGTCAGCAACCTGTAACTTTGAGAGCACAAACTATAAAGCAAGTACTCCCTCCTGCACCTGTGAGCGAGTGTATGAATTATCCACACCAATGTGCTTAGTGAGCTCATGCTTCACCGGGTCCCGGGCAATACTGATAGCACATGTACTGTCAGACAAAAGAGTCGTAGGTCTCGTCACAGGCACTCCAAAATCTGCAAGTGACCACCTCAGCTAAGTAATCTCTGCTGTCACTGCTGACATAGCTCTCAACTTAGCCTCTGCACTC
Source organism: Phyllostachys edulis (assembly GCA_036346405.1). Classification (NCBI taxonomy): domain Eukaryota; kingdom Viridiplantae; phylum Streptophyta; class Magnoliopsida; order Poales; family Poaceae; genus Phyllostachys; species Phyllostachys edulis. Next base: position 18,701,782 of record CM070554.1, on the reverse strand, counting down.
GAACGGGAAACTGCAGTCTGCTTCTTTGTCTTCCAAGCAATCAGGGAGGAGCCAGGAAAAACACACTAGGTAGAAAGAGAACGACAATCAGAAGGATCACTAGCCCTGAAGCTATAGTGAGGTGGAGCTAGGGAAAACAAACGACGAAAGATAATCCCACGCAAATAGCGCATAATACGAAGAAGGTGACTGTAGTGAAGATGGGTAGGACGAGCTATGAATTGACTCAAGATATGAACAGCATAAGAAATATCAGGACGAGTGCTCACAAGGTACACCAAACTCCCAACAAGATGACGATATCGAGCAGGATCCTCAAGAAGATCACCATCAGTGGCACGAAGTTGGAGGGATAGCTCCATGGGAGTCTCAGCAGTGCGAGTGTCAATCGGGCTAGACCGGTCAAAAAGATCATGGACATACTTCTACTGTGAGAGGTAGTAGCCCTCAGGCATGGAAGAGACTTCAATCCCAAGGAAGTACATAAAAGAACCAAGATCAGTCATCAAAAACTGCTCACCAAGATGCTTCTTCACATACGTGATGAATGAGGAATCATCACCAGTGATGAGCATATCATCAACATACAAAAGAAGCAGTGTCCCACCCGAAATGAGACATAGACAAAAAGAGCAGGATCATGGGAACTGACAATGAAACCGACAGTAGTAATCACTAAGGTAAAACGCACAAACCAGGCACGAGGGGCCTGTTTGAGGCCATAAAGAGCACAACGAAGAGGATAGATGTGCTCATTGGGAACAGAATACCCAGGTGGTGGCTACATGTAGACCTCCTCATGCAAAACACCATTAAGAAAAGCATTCTTAACATCCAGCTGAGAGATAGACCACCGGCGAACAGAAGCAACCGCAACAAGAGTGCGAACAATGGTCATATGGGCAACAGAGGCAAAAGTCTCATCGTAGCGCTCGATAGTACCATCAGACTGGGTCTTAATCTTGTACACCCACTTGCACGTGATCCGACGAGCATGCACAGGTGTCGGTACAATATCCCAAGTCTCCGTACGTCAAAGAGCATCAAGCTCCTCTGCCATAACGAGCTGCCACTCAGAATGAGGAGCAGCCTCACGATAAGAACTAGGCTCAGTGACAGAGAGAGCATAAGGTATCGGAGCAAATCCAAGACAATCAGGAGGTCGAAGGGATATTAGGTCATTAAGGAAGTAACGAGGAGCATCATTAGGAGGATCAGATGTGGGTGTCGGCAAGATACCAGGAGAGGAGACTGTTGAAGGACGAGGACGCCTGGAGTAGTGAATACCAGAGAAATGAGACGGTGGTGCTGCAGGAACAAGAGACGGTGCGGCGAGAGGCGACCAGAGGCGAGGTCTGTAGGAACCACCGGAGATGACCGGAGAGAAGGTGTGATAGTGGAGAAATGGGTGAAGAGTCAGAAAGAGACAACCATGAAATCGACTCAACGGTAGAAACAGGAGAAGGAGCTGAATCTCGATAGAAGAAAGGTTGAGATTCGTCAAAGACAACGTCTCGTGAAATCCTGATCCGTCGAGCAGAAGGATCATAGCAGCGATAACCCTTATGCTCAGAACTATAACCAAGAAACACACACTCAACTGACTGGGCTAATAGTTTAGTGCGCTCATGAGACTGCAGCAAAACAAAACAAGTACAGCCAAAAACACGAAGATGAGTGTACTGGGGGCTCGAGAGTAGAGATGCTCTATAGGACTGACACCCTTAAGAGCAGTGGAAGGTTGCATATCTCATCAATATGCAGCCGTAGAAATAGTCTCAGCTCAGAACTGTGGTGGAACATGAGAGGCAAGGGAAGAGTGCAGGCAGTCTCAATCAGATGACGATGTTTGCGCTCAGCAACCCCATTCTGAGCATAGGCACCCGGACAAGCAGACTAGTAAAAAGTGCCCTACTCAGAAAGAAACTGTCGAAAAGCGCCAGAACAGTACTCGCCAGCAAAATCACAGCGAAAAGTACGGATGAAAGAATCAAACTGAGTGCGAACCATCGTTGTAAAGTTATGATAGATCGTAAGAAACTGACCGTGATTAGACAGCACAGCACAACGCTGGTAGTCGTGCCCGAGGTTCTAGCAATAATTGCACTGAACCTCAGTTGGTGCAAAAACAGGAGTAGAAACAGACACCTGAGGAGGAACTTTAGTCGAAGCAGAAACCGTCGGTGTAGTTGAAGAAGGGGTAGCAAGCACAGCCGGAACAAACTGTGCTGCGAACCCACGGCGAAGCTCCTCAGCACGAAGCGTCGAAAGAGCCTCGGTGGATCGCTCGGTCGTGCGTGGTGGCTCGGCAGATTGAGTCTGACGAGCTCAAATCTGGCGTGGCGGCAGACGAAGTCATAAAGGCGAAGGCGATCATGATCCGCTTTCTGCACTTTATGACACTCCTGGCAAAGCGGAGAAGCCAGCTCGTCCAGCTGGCGCCAGAGACTGACCAGGGCTCGGAAGAAGTCGTCGACGGAGGAGTCCTCCTGGCAAAGCGTCTCCAACTCACGCTAAAGCGAAAAGAACTGAGCATCGTTGTTCTGCTGGTATCGCTCGCACAAGTACTCCTAGATCTAACGAGTGGCACGCAGACCAACAATATCTGGCTGGATGGAGTCGTCGACGCTGACCACCAGGATGGCTCAAACACGGGCCTCATCAGCACACCAGCACTCAAAAACATCTATGGCATACTGAAAGGCAGCAATAGCGGCCTCTGCCGCCTTCTTGGCGGCCTCATCTTCTGCAGGAGGTGCAGAAGCAGGTTGTTTGGGAGAAGGCTGACCCGGCGACAGCAGACATGGTCGGGCACCAGTGACATATCCCCAGAGGCGGAGACCATCGAGCGTGATCTCCATGAGTGAAGATCACAACACGTAGTTCGTCCCATTAAGCTTGGTTCACGAGAATAGGATCGCGGTGATGGAGCGGAAGCATTTCGATCGATGGCCGCGCAGCGTGGTGACTAAAAACGAAGTCTAACGGCTACCGACGCGACAGTTAAGCGGCGTTTTTATTATTTATTTTTAAAAAAATTAGGCCAGCTAAATTGGCCTGCAACTAGAAAACCGAAACTGGCCTACGCAAGAAACACGACACACACACGCAAGGGAACTAGGGTTCCCCCTGCTCCCCTGCTGGCGACGGTGTTGGAGGAGTCCTTGGCGGCGGCAACTGAGGAGCGTCGGGGTCATGGCCGCAAGAAGACGCTGAGTGCACGCCTTGGTGGACTTAGTCTTGGCAGAAAGTGAGCGCGACTTGTCGAGCTCGAGCGTGGAAGCGCGCCGAGGCGTTAAGTCGCAGCTGGCGTCGTGGCGGCCCTCTGGCGACGGACGGCCGCACGCGGCTTCGATGGATCATAACACACGGCAACGTGGCTGCGGCCTTAGGTCAGACGGCCCCATCTGGATCGAGCGACGGTGGTGCGGCCTCGGGTCGCGGCTGCACGAAAGCAACAAAGAACGGCCGTGTCGCGTGTGGGCGGCTTTTGGGAGCGATGACTTCATGGCGGCGTTCGGGCCGGACAGCGAAGCGACGACGCCGACTCGATCATCGAGCAGCGGGATGTGGCGTGAAAGAGCTAGGTTAGTGCCCTACCTCTAATACCATGCTATGAATATTGTATGTATATTCAAGAGGACCCAATAGTCAATATATATAGGGAGTACAAGGAGATATACCATATACAGATAAAGAAATAGAAATAGACTCCTATTCTAACAATAACCATTCCAAAAGCATATCTCAATTAAAAAAACATTTTAGATAAACAAAGCAGCCGGGAGCTTGAGACTATGATGCATTAGCTCACCGGAGAGCAAGCTAAAAACAGGAAGCCAAAGAAAATGGTGAGTTGCAACTTAAAAGACCAAAACACGGACCTTTAAAACCAATAGAAATCACCATTTTCAATCGAAAAGCATATTTCAACCAAGAAAGCAGTCCAATTTCCAAGGCAACAGAACTAAACAAATTTATTCAATGAACCAGCACACCAATAGTGCAAGCCAAGCAACACACTTCCACCAATGGAACCAAAAAAAGCCCCTTTCCAAACAATGACCACCCATCACCTAGAATGCATAATGTTCTAATCAAATGAATCAACTAAGCATCACGAGAGAACAAATATATCATATAAATCAGAATCACAAATGTAATGCCTCATAACATCCCAAACCAAGCAAATGACAGCCACTACAACCTCAAGAAATGTAATGGCACTAAATAAAATTGCAATTTTTCTTACCAAATCAATCACTATGCCAGGCCCACAGCATGTTTCAATTAAGATGATCTCAACACCATGAGTTTATCAAAAACAAAAACAATAATCTGAAACACCATGTCACAACTCAATGCAAACTACAGCTGTTAACCCCCGCAGCGCCAAGATACATGCCAAAGTCCACTTTTGCTAACCAGACAGAAATCAACACTGCCCTCGAACCATGTTCCTATCATAAAGGAATCCAAAGATAGAAAATTTCTTGAGAACGCAACGAATTGCCACACCAATTCACAATTCAACCCAACCGAATCTGCTAGCTAAACAACCCATTAAAAATCACCTTTCCCAGGCAAACAACCGTCCCATCCGAACCACAACCCAAGCAAGCGAGCATCCGAACCAGGCAAGCAACCACTAGCAGTCTAGCACCCAACAACACCCTCAGACAGTAAAACAGCGGCGAGGAGCATTACCTACGACCGGAGATGGCATCCACAGGGCTAGACACCACCGGCGACACCCCCGCGTGCCCGCCGTAGCTTCCTCCCTCCGACACCGACGGGCTCGACGCCGCCACATGCTTCCGGTTCTCCGCGCACCCGTCCTGCTCCTCCACCTTCACCGCCGCCATCGCGCCCATCAACCACCTCAACGCCGCTGCCTCCTAAAACCACCACAGGAGATCATTAAAAAAAAACTTCACATCGAAAACCTCCCACAGAAACGCCTCGAAAAACAGAATCAGAAGGGGCGCCGCCGCTCACGGACCGGATAACTCCCAGATCGGGGGTGAATTGGGGGATCGAACCGGGAGCGCAGGGTAGATGGCGCGAAGCGAGGCGAGGAGGGGCGGCCCGAAACCCTAGGCGGGGTAAAAGAGCGAGCTTTTTCTGCGCTCTTGCTTGTGCGGTATCGCGTGGCGGCTTTCGGTTGTGTGCTGGGGGAGACGAAGGGGAAGATAGGAAGGAGGCTTTCAAAAAACCTCGCCCGTTGAAGGAAAAGGGGGCGAGGAGGAGGAGAACGACACGGGAATAATTTACTCCTGGTTTTGGATCTTTTCATTTAGGTGCCTCGCTCTTGGTGATTTTCTAGTGATTTGTGATTAGTTAGCGATTTCCAATTTTCCATTTTGTTTGGAAGGTGATGAAGCTAGGGCAGAACTGGCAATTAGTAATCATTAGTCATTACTTCATTAGTCAAGTAGCAACATAATTGTAAGTTTGTAATAATTGTTCATCAATGTTCATGAATTGTAGAATATCATCCGTTGCGTCGGCCACAGTGGAGGTGACTACGGATAACCTTAAGAGAAAATCCGAGGATATAGGGTGAGAGTATGGAGTGTTGGTTGATCCAAATAATATAGATAAAGTAAAATTATGAGGAAGAAGATGACTAGTCATTCACCCAAATTATCATATGACTCTATCTATATTTCACTTACTTGTTTTATTTGTGAGACCTTATGATCTATAAACTATTTATATTTGACTTGCTTGTTTTATTTGTGATTTGTTTCATTGTTTGAACTATTTGATGTTACTTGTTTGAATTATATTTTTACTATATTAAGTCATCAACTCATGAAGATCATTACATCAAGTCTTTAAATATATTTGTATCACCAAGCCACCAAGGTAACATCTCTTCTTACATAATAACACATATACATACATACATGTAACATCTCTTCTTACATAATAACACATATACATACATACATGTAACATCTCTTCTTACATAATTACACATATACATACATACATGTAATATATACATAAGCTTGGACTGATGCTTGCTATTCTCTGTTCATCCCGCTTGCTTAGACTGGTGCTGGAGGCGATTATGCTTGCAATTCTATTCGGCCACCTAGGCCCCGCCTAGACGCCCTAAGCACTAGGCAGCCACCCACCGTCCGCCTAGCGCCTAGGTGAACACTGATGAGACTCGAGATAAAACTTCATGAAACACGATGAAACTTCATGAAACTTAATGAAACTTTATGAGACTTGGATGAAACTTCATGAAACTTGATGAAACACGATAAAACTTGAGATGAAACATCATGAAACACGATGAAACTTGGGATGAAACTTCATGAGACTTATGATGAAACTTCATGAAATTTAGTGGAACTATATGAAACTTTATGAGACTTGGGATGAAACTTAATGAACCTATATGAAACTTGGGATGAAACTTCATGAAACTTACTGAAACTTCATGAGACTTGGGTTGAAACTTCATAAAACTATATGAAACTTGATGAAACTTCATGAGATTTAATGAAACAGGATGAAACTTCATAAAACTTAATGAAACACAATGAAACTTCATGAGACTTGGGATGAAACTTCATGAAACTATATAAAACTTGATAAAACATGATGAAACTTAGGATGAAACTTCATAGAACTTAATGAAACTTCATGAGACTTGGGATGAAACTTAATGAAACTGCATCTCCGCCAGTCAGCCAATGAAACCATCTGAACCCAAATTTTTGGAACCTTTTAAAAGCTTCCCAAATCAGAGGTTACACATAGATTATAGCCAATCCATAGAAATCAAATTAAGAGTCAAAAAGATAAGGAAGGGATTAGAGCACCAAATCCATCAACAAATCAACGGCATCATGTGTCAAACATGGCAAAACTGGGACAAAATAATGGAGGAAACTAGGGGAGGAATTGAACTCAGGCCGCAGCGCCCTTGGCCTGCGTGGGCGACGACGCCCGCATGGACTCCACCCAACCGTTGAGCAGCCCCGTGCCAAGCTCCACCTGCGCCACATGCAGGCACTTCCGGCGCACGATGATCCCGGCACGGGGCGACGGCTACGAGAACAACGTCCCTGGGGCAGGGGCACGCCGCCACCACGCCCACCTCTAGCACCACCACGCTCGGCTTCACCATCAAAAACCCAGTCCAAGAAGCTTCGAGGAATAGGTTCTAGAAGTGAGAGGAGATGGAACGACCAAGGATCGGAAGGCAGAAGGGGAGAAAGAAGAGACGACTAGTGTATATGTGGAGGCAGGGCATGGTGTACGTCAACATATCCAACGATAGATTGCTATCCCGTTTTGCTGCCTCCAAACGCTATAGCGTTAATTAGTTAGTATTTCTCTTTTATGTTATTGTGTATGTAATGATGGTGTTTTTTATAATTCATGACTATAGAATTGTCTCTCAAATCGACCATTGTTCATGTCATTTTCAAAAGAAAAGAATCATTCCATGGTGGAAAGGTAACATCCACTCCTCAAGAGGGAGACTAATCGTGCTGAAATCAGTGCTCTCCACCTTGCCGGTGTATCACCTGATAGCACTTGATCTCTCTTTTTGGATCATAAAAGCGATCAACAAGCGTCGAAGAGCGTTCTTGTGGATAGGGTTGGAAGCCATACATGGTGGATGTTGTTTAGTGGCTTGGGCTAAAGTCTATCGGGCATTGGCATTGGGTGGCCTCGATATTCCAGACCTGAGATACACTGGCTACGCTCTTAGAGTCAGATGGTTATGGCTGCAGCGAATAGATAGTTCCTATTTTGTTTTTCTTTGTTTTCATCTGTTTGTAAGTAAGCAACTCAGCATCTCAGTTGTTTCTTTCTCGTTCGCTTAATACAAAGACGCACAAAACTTTTGCGTGTTTCCAAAAAAAAAAATCAAAAGAAACTTTTCGAGACGAATATGTTTAAATATATGTTTTTCCTTAAGACTCTAAAATACACTCTACTTTTCGTTTCGTATAATGTTAGTGGTCTTTCTAAATGACAAAATAGTTATTCTAACCAAAATCAACAGTCCATTCTGATCACCAACTAAGTGGCGGAGAACAAAAAAAGGATCAAACTACCATCTTTGTTTAGTGGTTCTTGAACAGACGGCGGTGGAAGGATCATTTAGCAATTAACCGAACTGCAAGGGAGCGGAACAAAAGACGAGGAAGAGCAAACGTGATCCGCAAACGGATGGAACCGAACAAACAAGGAAAGCGACGGGGGAATTTCACGGCGCAACGACGGCGCCGTCGGGTCCCGGCCCGCCCGCGGGTTTGGTTGGTGAAGGCGACGCTAACGACGCCCTGTAGTTACCGTTGCGGGCACGAGGTTTTGAACCCCTAACGGCTCCTCGTGTGTGGCGGAGGCCACGTGGCGAGCTCCTGGCCCGTCGGATCCTTCGTGGGTCGTCTCGTGCCGTTGGATGATCACTGCCGGTGGCTCGGGTCGCATCACTTGCGGTCGAAGCCGCACGTCGGCGGCTTGCGTCTCCAAAGTCGTCAGTCAACGGCTGCATCCGATTCACTGCCCTGCTAGATTTTACTCGACCATTCGACGGAGGTGTCTTACGCGAGTGGGTTTTGGAATGTGCCTCTGTTCCACACAAGACGGTGCTACACGTATGGACAGAATTTGTAACATTTTTGTCTAGAATTTGTTCGAATTGTAACGGACAAAATGGACCTCTGCATTAAGTTACAGATATACAACTTTGCATGCATGTTTGACATGGGAACTTCTTCGTCATCACCTACGTACGTGTGTATTTGTATGACCTAATTGCTTTACATGTATCTGTGGTTTGTTTGACACATGGGATGGGAACTACGTCATCACTTACATGCATTGCCTATACAACTGTGTTTTACTCGGGAGTTGAATAAGAGAGAAGAATTGAGCCGGTCAAGGGATATATTATTAATCAGCTTCACCGAACCGTTGGAGCATGATTGCTTGTTCTTCCGGTCATACCGGAAAGATATAAAAATGGTACTCGCTGGCAGTAGCTTTTAGTTAGTTGTTAGGCCCCCTTCGATGCTCCAAGAAAAAAACAGAATTGCTACGAAACAGTATACTGTTTTGCACAAAATCGACGGGATAGCAAACACCCATTCGATCGCACTCCTGTCACACGCATCCTAAAGCTCTCTAACCACCGGAATTTCTCGATCCTAATTCGACTCGACTCGACTCGACTCCCTCTCACTCGCTCGCCATCTTCGACTAGGTTTCCGTCGCGAGTGAACCCCTCCTCTTGGCGGATGTCGCTATCTTGACCAGTGTACGAACAAGGCAAGCAAACACCACGAGCGATCTCTCCTCTTTGGCACACTCCTGTCCGACGACCACATCTCGGTGACCGATGTGCGGACGGGATGAGCGAAACAACGCGAGCGAGCTCATCCTCCCCGGCGATCCCCATCCCTGTTGTCATCTCCCCCATTGCTCCAACACAGGAGCTCCCATACAACTGTTGTTTATAGATAATCCTTCTGTATTATACTATTGCTCTTATGTATTGTACCACTGCTGTTTCTAGGTAATACTTTTGCTTCCCAGAGTTTGACACCAGACTGGTTACGCTGTGAACTTATAAAGATGGGTCAACCAAAGTATTCGCTCGATTATTTTGACAAGTGTCATATATGTTTCAAGAAGTTTTGTTAATCTGGATAGTTCCTTTCAAGTTGCAACAAAAATCACATACAAGTTTTGAATATGTTTTCTACACGCTTTAAAGAAAATTCATCAAGTCCCATTTACAAGTTTTAGACAGTCCCGTTTTAGGAGTTTCAATCCTAGATTGACTAAGTTTCAAACAAGTATCAATAGTGACCTTCAAGTTTCATCAAGTTTTATTAAGTACCATCAAGTTTTAGACAAGTTTTATTAAGTATGATCAAGTTTCAAACAAGTATCATCAAGCTTAAGACAAGTTTCATTAAGTATCAATGGTGGCCTCCATGTTTTAGACAAGTTTCACTAAGTATCATCAAGTTTCAAATAAGTTTTCATTAGGTATCAACAGTGGCCTTCAAGTTTGATACAAGTTTCATTAAGTACCATCAAGTTTCAATAAGTATCAATAGTGATCTTCAAGTTTCATTAAGTTTCATAACAGATTCACTAGTTATCCCCAAGTTCCACACAAGTTCCATGAAGCTTCAGACTGATCCAAGAAGATTAACTAAGTCTCACACTCTTCAACAAAGTTTCAAAGAGTTCGATACAAGTTTCATCTAGGATTCATTAAGTCTTACACACATTTTTTTTAAGAAGCTTCAGATATGTTTCAATGACAGCAAACAATTTTCATAGGTTTAACACAGAATTCCAACATAGTAACACCATCTATGAACAGAGCATTGCACACAAACAATCTTTGCAAATTTGGAAGAAATATCAATCATAAAGTTCATAAGCACCAAGCTTGGGTGTATAAGCAGTCACAATGTGGCAGTTTCCTTTTGTGAGACTTGACTGGGCTGCTTTGTTGTTTGCTTTGCCTTCGAGTTTTTCGGCTGCCTTTATATCAATCTTTTGTGCAGGAGTCAACCCACATGAAGGCTTGTCATCGTCCTCGCCCATGGACAAAACTAGCTGCACACAGGCGGACAAAAAAATAGCACTAGTTTCTAACTCAAAAAAATCCAACAAGGGAAAGCAATAACATGTTTGCAAGCATGTCGTCCAACATGTTGCATGCACTAGTTTCTAACTCAAAAAATCCAACAAAACAAAACATCTAAGTGAAAAAAAAAATTCAAAAGATAACAGTCAAGCATTTTGTCGAACAGGTTGTACGCAACAGCCAGGTAGCACATAGAGACCAAAATAAGAAACTTGCCAGAGACACCGGTGTTCCAATACATACAGAGGAGACAACAGAGATGTTTCTTATACCCTGATGCTGGAAACAGGTGACGATGTTTCAGGTTGTAGACTAGAAGTGATGAGACAAGGCAGTTGGACGATGAGGTTTCGCTCCAAGGAAGACATCCTTGCTCCCACTCCGCACGCGTGGCGAAGGACGACGACGTGGTTTGCCGATGAGAGGATGCGGTTGGCGAGGTTTCACGTGTGTTTGCCGATGAGAGGATGCAGCCGGACAGCGAGGTCCAAGGAGGATGATGTCGCTCTCGTTCCGCGTGCACGACGAAGGACGGCGCGGTTTGGCGACGACATGATGTGGCCGCACGGCGAGGTTTTGCACGAGGACAACAGCGGTGAGCTCTCTGGGCTAGAAAGGAAGGCGACTGATTTCAGAAGTTGACGATGACTGCGTTTTTTACGAAGGAAAGAAACTAGGCGCGTCCGATTAAGATGTGAGAATCCGATGGCTGGATGCTATATCATTTGAAGCATAGTTGAGCGGTATGACGTGATGTAGCCACATCCAGAAAAAAAAAAAAGCCACTACTGTCGTGGTGTTAGGCTGCATATAGATCATAGTCATATGATGGCACTCTTAAACAATTTGGGCATCATCCCGTTCTCTTGCTCAGCTATAAAAGGGAATAAACAGAGGTGGACATGAACGCTGTTCTGTGTTGGAATCCGGATTGCCAATACAAAAACAGCAACCGCATATACAACGGTTTGTTCGCGCTAGGAAATAGCAGAGCCTTGGGATCGTACATCTCACTTCACAACCCAGCCGCAGCCGAGGCCCATAGCTGTGATAGCTTTGTGGCCTTGTCCATCACGCGGCCGGCCTGCTCCATCACGGCAAACTTCTCAGCAGAAAAGACGTGCCCGTGCCAGGGAGGCAACCGAACGCGCCGCTGCTCTGAGCGGGCAGTGCGGCCCCGGCCCCCGAGCGACCGCCCAGCTAGTTATCCACGAAAATGATATGGTTGTGCGATGAAATAAGAAAAATCGTTTTTACGAGTAAAGTAACAAAAATGACACTGGTACAGACAGACCAGCGCGAAACAGTGCAGTGTTCTATTCATGTACGGTATATGCACTGTTCATACTCTATTCATGCAATATTGAATGCATTGCATTCCCCGTTCATCTCTGTGCGCGTTGTTTCAGCACGGCTCTCACGCTGCAGGCGCTGGCGGCGCGGTAGGCAGTGCAGAGCGCTGGCAGCGCAGCATGTCGGTGCCGCGCGATGGGGCGGGCAGGCGACATGCGACACATGTCCACGGTGATATTCTTGATATTTCACTTAGGAAGGGACCGATTTGCAATTTTAACACGAAACAGTGCCAAAATCGAAAAAAATATTAACTCCTGCCAGGCCCAACCCCGCGGGCGCCGCACCGCGGCCATCCCGGCCGAACGGCCAGGGAGTATCGCACACACTCTGGCACGACACGGCACTCGATCGTGGAACGCCAAAATTCCCGGATCTGGCCCTGAAGAGAAGCAAGTTACTGGCTAATCGGGTTTTTGCTTTACGATGCAGCACAGGTGTTCGAGGGAATTCTCCTGTGAGGTCACTTGTTCCGTTTGGTCTGCAGCCTGTAGGTATGAGCTGTATTGCAGACTCGCACCCTTAATATAACAGTACAGAATTACGTCTCTTGCTTGCTTGTGGTTGATTCTTCTTCGTGCTCATTGGTTGACTTGTGCCTGCTTGCTTTTCATGGTTAAATTTGTGTCTGCTTGTGCTTGGTGGGTGCAACCCTAACATTCTCACAGGGTAGCGCTTCACGCTCATAGATGCTCCTTTGCTTGCACCTCTGCATTTCGAGATTAATTCTGAACAATCATCATTGGGTTCAATGTCCTTCAGTGGATGGAGTCTTACTACCAGAATCTCATCCAATGAAGTGCATAAATGTACGGTCTGATTTGTGCTTACATGTTAACATTATGCAACATGTCCACCTGAATTTTGCCCAGCACTTGCTTTTGTTCAGAAAGATACAGCTCCTAAGCATTCTAAGCTAAAAGTTGTTTTTGTTGCCTTGCAAAATAAACTTGCTTATGCACTCAGTAACTTGATTCTTCGTGAAAGGCTCACGATTTTGAAAACATTGATCACATATTTCGCTCCCCAAAAAAGGACCACGTATCTATATTTTTCTTCTTTGTCTGCTTACATGGCTTTCTTACTACTATACTACTATATGATCTGCATTGAGTGACCTGCTTCTTGGACTTATTTTTGCTTTAGTTGTGTGTACATTATGCACTCACCAATTTGCTTTAAAAGGTTCTCGGTTCTCCTATCATTCAGAACACTGGATTTCATTTAAATCATTTTGATTGCTCACAAGCAATGTTTACAAGGAACAAAATAGATTGTCTTTTGTCATGTGCGGCAGTTTAGGAGGAGGCGCAGTCGGCCCTAGCGGCAGTTTAGGAAACCTCAAATTAGGAAGTTGCAATGCCAGGGGATGAGCACTGGGAGCGGAGGCGGAAGGGAAGAATCAACTCAGGAGGATGAGGATTGCGCCGGGATGTCGTGGTGGACGCTCGTGATGAACAGTAGCGCGTGAACAGTGCGTGGACAGGGGTATGGCGTAAGGGGATTGGGTGAAGTAACTCCCAATCCTTTTGCTGATTTTCATTGATGAATATGCTGTGTATATAAAGGGATACAAACTGACTTGGAAGGTGTTATTCTTCCTAATGCAACTTCCCTAATGAGAATTTTCTATAGTAAACTTGGCTAATTGCAACTTCCTAATTTGAGGATTCCTAAACTGCCGCTAGGGCCTGCTGCGCCTCCTCCTAAACTGCCGCACATGGCATCTTTAGACACTGTTTTGCATTCAGAACACTGGATTTCATTTAAATCAATTTTGATTGCTCACAAGCAATGTTTACAAGGAACAAAATAGACTCTCTTTAGATGCTCCAGCCGTACCTAATTCTGAAGGTCAACTATCTGACGAATCAACTCTTTAGTTGGTGAGCTAATTCTCTTAGGCTTAATTCCGACAACTTCTAGGGCATTTATATGTTACGACTGGTTGTTGCACTGGGAAAATCATTAACCAGCTGTGCATTTGAGATGTACTTAGCTTAATATCAACCAGACAACCACCAGATGGGAGTTAGGTCTTCTCACTCCAGTACTCCACTGTGATCCTAGCCGACTGAAAAACAAAAAGGGGTGGCATCCAAAGTAGAGAGCTTCAAGTTGGAGTTGGCAATAAGTAATTATTTTTTTTGTAGCTGTAACTCCACCAGATAAAGCAAAGCTAAATGCAATTTATGGTCTGTCTTAGCCTATTAATTTGAGCTGTGCATAACCTTTTTTGGATTAAAAAATCTGGCCTCATTTGGGAATTGAAGGGTCAACAGTTCTGCCTTAAACGACAAAACTGTATGCCAATCCACTGATGAAAAGAAGTCTTACGTATATATGATATACTCTATCAAGAAGAGACATGGATACAAACGGAAAGAATTGGTTGGAGATTTGGGAGCTTGCAGTACAGTACCAATTTTTCAGTACGCTCTAGTTGTGTCAGGCTAGCTATTAGTTGTCGCGCTGTCGTTGTTGTAATAATTCTTCAATGGATTATCCTTTAAGCTTACCATACTTCTAAGCGTAGGAAGTCTGTGGCCTATAGCCTTTTATTTGTCAAGATCCTCGACCTGATCAGTCTCCGACAGGCCACATACCTTCAAAGCCGTTTGCTTTCGTAGCTGCTGCGACTGGACAGCGCAAAGGAAATCTCAAAGTGGGGGCTCGCCTGATCTTCTGAGGATTGTTGCTGCTTCTGCACTCTGCACGAGGCGCCCAGCAGGAACATGGTTTCTTTAAGATTAAGGGGTTGTTAGTTGATGGCCAAGAAGATCCAAGCCAAAATTTTAGCATTTTCAAGCTAAATTTCGGTGTTACCAAATTTTTTATGAGCAGTTTCTTTGCCTTCGAATTACTGACGTGTGAAATTGGATTTCATTGGCGTTACCAAATTTTCGTGAACATTACCAAATTTTGGTAGCAAACTAAACAACAACCAATTTTCGTTGGTGTTACCAACATTTGGTTTGGTTTACCTCAACTGTTATCGGGTATGTAACATGTTTATAAGTGTGTTTTGTCACTTTGTATGGTTCTCATTTCGAATTCTCTCATTGGCTGCTCTAGATTAGCCTTCTTCTTTCCTCCTCCTTTTCTATTTCTCCAAGAAATTGATCAACCATCCTGAATATCTAGGACAGCAAACGAAAAAGTGCAGTTAGATTCACAAATGCATACCAACAGGGTCTCATTATTTGGTCTGAAACTGTTCAGAGTTCTTTAGAAGAGCCTATAATAATATGCCACCTTTTAAGTGTCAGTGATATGCCCTAAAGGTAATCATAGAGATAATTGTATCATATCTATATTTATGAGTTATTGAATAAATGTTATTATGTTCCTTGAATGAATCATCGGTTATAAAGATTAACAAGTATGTGACTTGTTGGTGAAGCTCTTTTAACTTATATTATGTCATTCTAAAAATATCTCTGGTCGGAACACTAGTGACTTATCGACCAGCACATGTATTGATTGATGACCATGTTTCACCGGTCATGGATATAGGAATATCGAATCAATAATGTGAACACATGTTAGAGAACATGGGGTTAGATTGACTCACCTTGAGACACTGTTGAGATTGTTACGATTTTATGTGTCGTCAGTTGGTCTCAAGCAATGACGATGTATAATCCTTAGACCTGAGATTAGCATGATTTTCTACATGTGTAATAGTACACTTATGGGATGTCAAACGCTACTCTGTAACTAGGTAGTTATAAAGGTAGCTTTCGAGTATGCTACGAAACATACGGAGGAATGTGACTGGTTGAATATGAGATTTGCCCCTCCTAACATAACAAGAGGGATATCTCTGGGCCCCTCGATTTGGTTGGATAAAGAAAGTACATGGCTATGCCGCTAGTGATCTAAGTGTTCGACCACATAAAGTTATCTGATACTTGATCGAGAAAGTATTGAACAGTCCATAGATAATATAATATCGCACCTAGAGTTTAACCGGATATCGTGAGGCAAAGGGGGAATACATGAGCAGATCTTTCAGTTCGATCAGATACAAACTAGTCGTTTGGAGATATGAGCTGGTCGTAGGCTGGTCGAACATGATCATTAAGTGGTCAAAACCTGGTCGTAAGGAGCTACGAACTAGCCGAGACCACATATGGGTTGGTCGCTAGTGATATGGACCTGGTCGTAGATCATATTGCATTAAGGTTCGTCCGATATAATTCGTTTGTATTCGGGAATCGTTATGTCCTACTAGGAGCCGCTAACGACTCGTGATCGGAAAGGAGTTTCCGAGTCACAACCGATTACGCATGAACCTAACGGGTCACACACTTAACAGATTGTATGTTTTAAATCTTAGGGATATGCTTGTCTATAACATAAATGCTAAGAGACTTCGACCTAATGATATGAATCTCACTTTTATTTGGCATTGTTGTCTAGGTCATATAAATGAGAAGCGCATGATGAAGCTCCATAAAGATGTTCTTCTAAACTCATTTGATTTCGAATAATTTGAAACATGTGAATCTTGTTTACTTGACAAGATGACAAAGACGCCCTTCACGACTAGAGATGAGAGGGCGAGTGATCTACTGGTCACAATACATTCGGATGTATGTGAACCAATGAGCACTCCGACCAGAGGTGGTTTTCAGTACTTCATAACGTTTAATGATGATTTCAGTAGATATGGCTATGTCTACTTGATGAGACATAAGTCAGAATCCTTTGAAAAGTTCAAAGAATTTCAGAGTGCAGAATCAACTTGGCAAGACAATCAAATGTCTATGATCTGATCGTGGATGTGAATATTTGAGCCATGAGTTTGGTGATCATCTAAAGAAGTGTGGAATTGTTCCACAACTCACTCCGCCGG
Organism: Phyllostachys edulis; assembly: GCA_036346405.1. Classification (NCBI taxonomy): domain Eukaryota; kingdom Viridiplantae; phylum Streptophyta; class Magnoliopsida; order Poales; family Poaceae; genus Phyllostachys; species Phyllostachys edulis. Next base: position 18,684,923 of record CM070554.1, on the reverse strand, counting down.
GAATATCTCAATGGAATGGGGTGTCAGAACGACGGAATCGAACATCATTGGACATGGTTCGATCAATGATGAGCCAATCTGATCTTTCATTGCAATTCTAGGGATACACTATAGAAATAACGGCTTTCACTTTAAATAGGGTTCCATCAAAAACTGTAGAGAAGACACCATGTGAGGTTTATGTAAAATGTTTGACTTCTGATAAACTCACACTCAAGTCTGATAAGTACTTCTTTGTGGGGTATCCTAAGGAAACTAAAGGATATTATTTTTATAATCGGGTTGATAACAAAGTGTTTGTTGCCCGTAATGGTGTCTTTTCGGAGAAAGAGTTTCTTTCCAAAGAAGTTAGTGGGAGCAAGGTGCAACTCGAAGAAATTCAGGAACCATCTGAAAATATTTCAACTCCTACTGAACCTCTGCAGGATGAACAAAATATTGTTGAACCTGTAGATGAGGCATCAGCCCCATGTAGATTAAAAAAGACCACATCAATTGCCTATAAGGTATGAGCATGACGTTTTATTATTGAATAATAATGAGCCTAAAACTTATGCGGAAGCGATGACGGACCTAGACTCCGAGTCATAGCTTGAGGCCATGAGATCCGAAATAAAGTCCATGCATAATAATCAAGTTTGGAATTTGGTTGATGCACCTGATGGTGTTAAAACCATTGAGTGCAAATGGATTTTTAAGAAAAAGATAGATATGGATGGAAATGTTCACATTCATAAGGCACGACTAGTTGCAAAGGGTTTCAGACAAATTCAAGGTGTTAATTATGATGAAACCCTCTCTCCTGTCGCGATGCTTAAGTCTATTCAGATCATTCTAGCTATTGTTGCATATTTCGATTATGAGATATGGCAAATGGATGTCAAAACGGCTTTCCTAAATGGAAACCTAAGTGAGGATGTGTACTTGACACAACCTAAGGGTTTTATCGATCCAAAGGAAGTTAGAGATGTATGCAAGCTTTAGAAATCCATCTATGGACTAAATCAAGCATCTCGGAGTTGGAACATTCATTTTGATGAAGTGGTCAAAGGGTTTGACTTCATTAAGAATGAAGAAGAACCTTGTATTTACAAGAAGGTTAGTGGGAACAAGCTTGTGTTTCTGATCTTGTATATGGATGACATACTATTGGTCGGAAATGATATTCTAATGCTTGTATCTGTTAAAACTTCATTAAAGAATAGTTTCTCAATGAAAGATTTAGGAGATGCAGCATACATCTTAGGAATAAGGATCTATAGGGATAGATCTAAAAGGCTAATTGGATTAAGCTAGGGTATGTACATAGACCAAGTGTTGAAATGGTTCAACATGCAAGATTCCAAGAAAGGCTTCTTGCCTATGGCACATAGCATTAATCTTAGCAATAGTCAGTGTCCTACGACCACTAATGAGCGAGACAAAACGAGTAGAATTCCATATGCTTTGGCTATTGGATCTATCATGTATGCCATACTATGTACATGACCAGATGTGTCGTATGCTCTAAGTGTTATGAGCAGATATCAGTCAGATCCAAGTGAAGGTCACTAGATAGCAGTCAAGAATATCCTTAAGTACTTAAGAAGGACTAAGGATGCATTCCTTGTTTATGGAGGTAAGGAAGAAACTGGTTGTAAATGGTTACACCAACGCTAGCTTCCAAACTGAAGGATAATTTCAGATCGCAATCTGGGTTTGTGTTTTGTCTTAATGGAGGAGCAGTAAGCTGGAAAAGTTCCAAGCAAGGAACAATTGCTGATTCTACAACAGAGGCTGAGTACATTGCGGCTTCGGAAGCTGCAAAATAGGCCGCATGGATAAGGAAGTTCATTTATGAATGGAGTGTGGTTTTTAGTGCTTCTAGTCAAATGGATCTCTATTGTGATAATAGTGAAGCCATTGCACATGCTAAGGAGCTTAGATCGTATCAAAAGTCTAAGCACATACTTCGACGATATCACATTATTCATGAGATCGTTGAAAGAGGTGATATGAAGATATGCAAAGTGCACACGAATTTGAATATTTCTGATCCGTTGACAAAGCCTCTCCCGCAACCTAAGCATGAGGCACACACACAAGAGCAATGAGTATAAGATACCTATATGATTGACTCTAGTGCAGGTGGGAGATTGTTGGTGATATGCCTTAGAGGCAATCATGGAGATGATTGTATCACGTCTATGTTTATGAGTTATTGAATAAATGTTATTCTGTTCCTTGAATGAATCATTGGTTATAAAGATTAACAAGTGTGTGACTTGTTGGTGAAGCTCTTTTAACACTTATAATATGTCATTCTAAAAGTATCCCTGATCAGATGTCACTGGTTGGAACACTAGTGATTTATCGACCAACACATGTATTGATTGATGACCATGTTTCACCGGTCATGGATATAGGGATATCGAATAAATAATGAGAACATATGTTAGAGAACATGGGGTTGGATTGACCCACCTTGAGACACTGTTGAGATTGTTATGATTTTATGTGTCATCAGTTGGTCTCAAGTAATGATGATGTATAATCCTTAGACCTGAGATCTGTATGGTTACCTACATGTGTAATAGTACACTTAGGAGCTGCCAAACGCTACTCCATAAGTGGGTAGTTATAAAGGTAGCTTTCGGGTATGCTACGAAACATGCAGAGGAATGTGATTGGTCGGATATGAGATTTGCCCCTCCTAACATAACAGGAGAGATATCTCTGGACCCCTCGATGTGGTCGGATAAAGAAAGTGCATGGCCATGCCCCTAGTGATCGAAGTGTTCGACCACATGAAGTTATCTAATACTTGATCGAGAAAGTATTGAACAGTCCATGGATGACATAATATCTCACTTGAAGTTCAACCGGATATCGTGAGGCAAAAGAAGAATACATGAGCAGGTCTTTCAGTTCGATCAGATACGAACTAGTTATATAGAGATACGAGCTAGTCATAGGCTGGTCGAACATGATCACTAAGTGGTCGAAACCCGGCCGTAAGGAGTTACGAACTAGTCGAGACTAAATATGAGTTGGTTGTTAGTGATAAGGACCTGGTCATATATCATATTGCATTAAGTTTCGTCTGATGTAATTCGTGTGTATTCGGGAATCGTTATATCTTGCTAGGAGCCGCTAACGACTCGTGATCATAGAGGAGTTTTCGAGTGACAACCGATTACGCACGAACCTAACGGGTTGAAACAAACGTGTTCGGATATGATCCGTCATGGGCACTATATAAGGAGATGCTTAAGGCTATTGGGGAACATGCGATACACGTGACTTGCTCTACCGAAAGGTCCGAAACCCTAGCCACCATCTTTTCAAGAGAGTCCTACCTTGCGACTTGGTACTAGCACATCGGTATACGGCGTTTCACCCCTGGATGTGTGGGTATCGTGGAGACGCTACTGTGGTTGCTGTTGCACTTGAGGACGATCCACGACTTCGCAAGGAATACGATCGGTTGCTGGAGGAGACAATCGACATCAAGGAACGTTGGACGATCGACTATAACCACTACATTGACGCGCTCTTCGTTGAATCAGGCTGCTCCAACTCTTCTTCCGATGTACTGCGCGTCTGATAGTAATGATCTATGATCTCTTGTTTATATGACGTTCTGATTTATATGGTAGAATTTTTGAATTGTCAGCTAGTGTAGCTTATCTATATCCCTTCGTTAAGCGGGCACACGGAAGCATAATCTTAGTTGGGTTGTTATGTAGCTGTCTAGCTGCACCAAGGACCAAAGTTAGCACGCGTGCGTGTACGCGCGCAGATGCTGAAAACAAGAATCGTAACTCGTTTTATATGACACAGATGCATGGGTGCGTCGCCAACAATGCCTCCGTATTCTCTGACCAACCAGACCGATTACAAAAATAATAAAGCTACTAAGCTCTTCTTTAATGCCCAAGAGGTGAAGTAGATGGTCCTTCACTCTGACTGCAACTTTGTGGTATTGTACCAGCAGGCACAACGAGGTGAAGTCCAGGGAGGTGGGACTCGTCATTACAGCCTTTTTCCCTGGGCGCCCCAGCCCCAGCAGCACAGCTCACCTCACTACTCCAGCAGCAGCACGCCATGGCAGAGGAGAAGAAGAAGCACAAGCACAAGCAGAAGGAGAAGGAGAAGAGCACGAGGGAGGCGCACTTCAAGCCGTGCGCCGACGTGAAGGGCATCCGGTTCGGCGGGCAGTTCATCGTCAAGTCGTTCACGGTGCGGCGCGCGTCGCCGCTGGAGCTTCTGCGCCTGCTCGACATCCCGCCGTCGTACCTGAGCGAGTGCCAGAGCCTGCCGTTCCCGTCCACCACCACCTACATGCCCACCAGTTTCACCATCCTGGCGCACCAGGCGTGGCACACGCTCACGCTCGGCCTTGGCACCAAGAAGTCCAAGGTGGTGCTCTTCGTGTTCGAGTCCGAGAGCATGAAGGCCGCCGTGGACCAGCTCTGGCCGGCCATGATCCCGCTCGGGGACGTCAACAAGAAGCTCATCCGCGGCCTCACTGGCAGCGAGATGGCGCGGTTCAAGTTCAGGAAGGGCTGCCTCACCATCTACGTCTACGCCGTGCGCCGGCTGGGCGCCATCGGGTTCATGCGCGCCGACGACCTCAGGAAGATACTGCAGGCGGTGGTGGACCTCAAGGATTTCTTGGATCACACGGCCATGCTCGCCATGCCCAGCCAGAAGAGCATCACCTTGCAGTCCCGGGTCGCGGTGGCTCACTGATCTAACTGCGTCTCCGATGAAGCCTCTTGATCCATTTCAGCAGTGCAGGTACTCTTGGCTTGCAATTTGCAAAGGAGTCTAATTCTTTTCGGTTCAATTGGTTTGGTCAGTGTCGGTGTTTCACTCCTCTGCTGGGAGCTGTATAGATCTATTGAGCAAAATCTTTCAAGGAATTAATGATAGGTTTTCCCAAAGGCAATTTTCCCCCCAAGGATTTACACTTTGGTATACTCTTGTCCCTGAAATAATCCATCAATGAAGCCATCTGTTCTAGGACATTTTCTGGTCGCATTGTACAGCACTTGTTGCTACAGTTATGATATTGTACAGCTTTTGGAAATTTCTGTTCTCTCATGGTCCTTTTTCCACGAATTTCTCATTATTTCACAAAATCATTAACATTGTTTTGGGGGTCTTCCAGTAGCAAACTGCAAAGTATTTCTTTCTGAAATGCTGTTATTAACGATTGGAGTTATCCAGAGAGGAAAGTGAACGCTACGGAATCTGAGAGGAAGTGGATGCTATTATCTGTTTATGTGGGAGACAGCCTGATATGTAATCGGTAGAAAAGAACATATGCTCTCTTTTTACCTGTCAAGGAGTCTTTTTTCCTTGCTTTTTACCTGTGAAGGAGTGAGACTACCCTGCTTGAGGTCCATATATATGGAAGGAAATTTACTAGGTGAGGTCCCCATCAGCCGTTGGATCAAACCGGATCAACGGCTGATGAGGAGGGCCTCATCACATTTTCTTCCCATATATATATTGGCTAATGCAAGGAACATTTGGACCAGGAGTCCAGACTCCAGATTGCGCATTTCACTAGTACTACAGTGACCCCAAAGGAACAGATGGGTGTTGTCATGATCATGAAGGAGTTAAAGTTTGTTGGGCAGGACAGACAATTCGGTGACATGATATGAGTTGTTGAGCAGCACGGCCATCTACTACGCCCTAAATCATTAAGAACAAAAGCATCCCACCTCACATAATAGTGCGCTGCAAGGGGACAGCGCACCCCTTGCTGTAACCTGCACCCTAGATCTCATCTCAATCCCTCAGATCTCTTTGCAGGCAAATGTCACTGGCTACTGAGATACTGCTGTTAGAGATATGTATTCCATACGTTGCTTATCTCGTATATGGTAGTTGATGTTTGTTACGTATATACCGTATATAGATTACGGTAGTTCAGATTGTTTTGATCTTGTACACAATCTTGTAATCCGGTTGTTGTTACTGTTGTTGATACGGCAAGGCAATATATATTGCGCCGGCACAGCTTGATTGGCTCACGGCCTTTCCTCTCGGTTCCGTTTACATGGTATCAGATATTTCTCAATCCCGGTCTTGCTCTTTCCTCCATGACATGAGCTCCTCGCCGTCGACCGGCTCTGCTTTTGCCCCCTCTCTAGCCCTAGCCACTGACAACGCTGCCTCGGCATCACTCTCCACCATGGCGCCGGCCTCCACTGCCATCAATGTCGCTAGCATCAAGACACATATTCCCATCATTTTTGATCTAAAGGCCTCAAATTACACAAAGTGGTGGATGTTCTTCACCGCCATGCTCAGCAAATTTGCTCTCCTTCAACACATTGACGGCACCCCTCCTCACTCCGACGACTCCATTTGGGTTCAGCAGGACTTCACAATCCTCGCCTGGCTCTATGGCTCCATCTCTGATGATATTCTTGACATCGTCATGGAGCCCGAGCAATCTGCTCAGGCTCTCTGGATTGCCATCGACAAAATATTCCAGGACAACATGGAGAGTTGTGCCATTTACCTTTATACTGAATTTCACAATTTGGTTTAGGGTGATCTCTCCATTACCACCTACTACCATAAGCTCAAGACGCTGGCCGATGCCCTTCATGACATTGATCAATCTGTGTCTGATCGCACGTTTGTGCACAACAGCCTCTGTGGCCTCAGTCCGCGGTTCTCCAACATCTTGTCCATCATCTCTTTGAAGACTCCGTTTCCAACCTTTGTTCGAGCCAGCTCCATGCTGCTCCTTGAGGAGCTCCGCTTCGATAGTGCCGCCAAGATCACCGCAGCCACGGCTCTCTTCTCCAGCACCACTGCCCAGCCCCCAACCTGTGGCGACTTGTCCTGTCGGGGTGACTGTGGTGATCACAACTCCGACGGAATATCATACCGAAAGAACAAAGGAAAGAAAGGTGGCAGCGGCGGCAACATGCAATACAACGGCGCGCTCTCCAACCCCTGAGGTCCACCGGCGCCCACCAGACCATGGGTGTGCTTCTCACCGTGGTCCGGACAAGCCCAACCATAGGGTGGTGACTGGCGCGCCCCCTCCACTGCCGGCCTCCTCGGCCCGCATCTGTCGTCGATACCGGCGCAAGCATACAACAGTGTGGTTGTGCCATCATACCCGTCCAACGACGCAGCAAGCTGGGACAACTTCGGTCTCGTCTCTGTCATCAACAACACGCTTCACAGCAGCAACGACGGATAGGTGATGAATTCCAGTGCTACCTCGCACATGGCATCCGATGATGATGAGGGCATCCCTACGACACCTTCTTCTCCTCCACCTAAGGATCATGATATACGCCTCGAGTTGCCGACAGGACCAATAACAAGAGCACGTGCTAAGAAACTACAATCTCAGGTGAACTTGCTCCTTAATGAAGATGTCATTGATTTTAATGAGAATTTTATACTACCTAAAAACAGTGTTTTGCTTGTGCTCAGGTTTGAAGATTTAGCGATGGACAAAGATCAAGGATATGTGACCGTCATCCAAGGAAGGCCATTAAATGAGGATGTCAAGACGCTGGCCTACAACCCATTCGGCCAAGCAAGGGATCAAGGCTCAAGCGGTCAAGCACAAAGCCCATGTGGAGGAACCAGGAAGGAAGCACAAGCCCACAGCATGAATAGTAATCGACCCGTGAATAGTGCCATGCGTGAATAGTAATGGGCCGTGAGCGATGAATCGTGCTATAATCTGCACGGCAGCGCTTCTGATGCCATGCGTGAACATTGAGCATGCGCGTGAATAGTACCTCATGGAAAATTAGTACTGAATAGTCATAGGCCGAGACTATATATTGAGGGGTAGACCCCCATTGTAAATTAGACCAGTTTATGCATAAGAATTGAAACATAGCTATTGCTTGTTCTTTCTAAACCAGAGTTCATGCGAGGACTTCTGAGAGAGAATTAGGCGATCAATTATTCGCTCTGCATTTTTAAGGTCAAGTTTGCTTTTCCGCTGGGAATTGAGGGCTTGGCGATCTCGCTCGTGGTCTAGCGGCGATCATCCGGTCGCGTGTTGGCGAATATCCATAGAGTCAGCAAGTCCGCAATCTTGGCGCGTGGTGTACAAATTGAGTGTTATTCGTCATTGCGTTATTTATCCACGGTTCTACTCGAGAAGATCGGGCCACCCCGTATCATCGTGGTATCAGATTCCAGGCCACTCGGTAGAATCTCTTTTACCCCTAGTTTAGTAGATTATTTTTCTGTCCTATACACCGAAAAAGCCACAAAAAATCGTCTTTCGTTGTAGTTTAATTCATTATTTTTAGTGCGTTTTGTTAGGTCTTAATCTACTCGTTCATCATGTTTAGTTGCTGGTCGTGTTCCGTTCGCGTCTCTTTTTGTTTCCCTTTCCACAAATTTTTGTGCTCGTACTTGATTCCTGTTTTGTGCAACTAAACATCACTTCTATATTGTGAATTGCACGTTTTTTTTTTCATGAACCCATCTATCTGTTCGCGAACCTTTCATACCTATTGAGACTAGCTCGTTGTTGTGCTCGAGGGACTGCTCATAGGAATTTTTTCGGAACGCCAAGGTTTTTTTTTGTGCGTGCACTGTTCACGTGTTGTGCACTGTTCACGCCCCGAACAGTTCACGCGTGTAGTCGCGCTCGGTCGTGAGCGTGCGTAGTAGCGCTCGACCGTGAGCGTGCGTAGTAGTTGGCCGTGCATTGACCAAGCTTGGCCGTGAGAGGAAAAAAAACAGCGAGAGCACCCAAAGAAAACAGAGAGAAAAAAAAAGAAAGAAGGAAGGAAAGAAAGAAACAGAGAGAACAAAAAAAAGGGGGGACGACATTCTTGTGTTGGAGCAATTTTTATATATTTGTCTCCGCTGCTGTTTGCGTACCATAATTTTGAGCAATCTTGTGCCCTCATATCCAAATTTTGAGCACTAGCTAGCGTCTCTCCTTGAACTGTTGCAATACGAGCGTTCGCATCCATCCGAAATTGTTCGTGTTATCGCTCATTCCTTTGATTGCAATAGTCCCATTATCCTTGTGCGTGTGTTGCTGTCTACTCCTCACTTATATTTATCGATCAGCAATTAGGCATTATGAGTCTCATTTGGATTACTACATAGCTAGACAATCTTTAAATTCTGAATTGTTAGGATTCCTCACATAGCTCCACCTAAAACATCCGAGTCCAGTATTGGCTGTCGTTCTTGGTATTCGCTCGCACAATCTGGGTTGGTCGTTTGTTGCAACGAGCGTAAGTTTTCTTTGCTCTTAATTTACTTGAGCGGTACAACTTGCTTTGTTTTAGAACGAAGAGTTGAGAGATTCCACTTATTTTCCACATATATTGTCACTTGGTATTTTTGCTATCAGAACAATGTTAGGAAGCGAAGCGGACAAGGATTTGGGCGATAACCTTCTTGATCCGGTCACCAAGATGTCCTTCCATACACTTCGTACACGCCCGAGACGAGTTTGGATCGAGGTCGACTTTGGTGCGCGGCAACCTTGGGCGTGTCCAACACAACTTGACGGCTTGGGGACAGATTTCGAAGTCGCTCAGGACCGTTGGCGACAACCATAAGGTCTCGCTCGATGCTATTGCCAAGCTCACCGCCGATGTACTGGTTCACGTGGCGATACGGGGAGTGTACACCTCCCGTACGAGCCGCGCGACGAGACGGATGCGGAGGCTGCCGCTAGACGGCAGCGCGAGGATGAACCACGCCAACGACAATTTAACGAACAGGCGCATGTGCGCGAGGCGGTGCAACAACGCCGTGTTGTTGCTGAGGTCGCGGCACGTCCCCCTGCACAAGGGCGCGGCCGTGGCAATGGCGCAGGAGGAGGCGGTGCCTACCTGGGTGCCAATGATGGCGTCCACGATGGTGCCTTTGGAGGCGCGCATGACGACGTCTTTGGGGGTGCATACTATGGTGCCCATGGAGGAGGCCGTGGCAACCACCACGCTGACGACGACGGTGACGAGGCCGTGTTCGACGACTATTTGCCGCGTCGTCAACATAATCAATATGCATGCAATCATCGGTGCGATGAGGACGCCGATGATCTTGTTGCAAAGCCCAAGTTCACAATGCCGTCCTTTGAAGGTACTACAGAGGTGGAGGTTTATCTTGCATGGGAGCTGAAAGTTGATAAGCTATTTCGCATGAACCGTTATTCTGATCAGCGCAAGTTAGATCTTGCCGTTGCTGCTTTGGACGGATATGCTGCTACATGGTGGGAGCGCTGTGTGCAACAGCGTATGGAGCGACACGAGCCACGTGTTGTTACATGGGACGAGCTTAAGCGACAGATGCGTGCGCGCTTTGTACCTACACATTACAGGCGCTCGCTACATGAGAAGTTGATTGGGTTGCGACAGGGGTTGAAATCAGTTGATGAGTATTATAAAGAGATGGAGCAGATTATCATACATGCTGATGTACGTGAGAATGAGGAATAGGCGATGACTCGCTTTCTTGCTGGGATGAATTATGCTATTCGGCGGATCGTTAATCATCATCAATACAACAACATGGTTGAGTTGATGGATCAAGCACGGAGGTGAAATTTGGCGAGTAATTGAAGATGCTAAGTATCTTTGCGACGGCAACGTTATTCAATGAAAGCACGACACCTCCTCCAGACAAAGACGGATGCCGAGCAAGCCCGCTCCATCCGGGACAATTGAGGTCACGCAGCTTGAAAGACAAAGAAAGGCAGATAATGCGCCATACGGTTCGCTGCTAGCGCGGCATCCTCGATGGGTTCTACAGGCCATTCACGTGATCTGACATGTTACAAGTGCAAGGGAGTTGGTCATTTTCAGAAAGATTACCCAAACAATAAAGTTATGATACTTACTGATGATGGGTATATTTTAGCTAGTGATGAGGACGATACTACTCCATTTGCTGATTTTGCAGAAGATCCCACAGAGGATGAGAGAATGGACTGTAGGACGGGGTCGCCAGATGGAGAGCATATGCTAGTGTGCACACCTCGTGTACTTAGCGTGTCACAGAGTCAGTCTACAGCACAACGGTGTAATTTGTTTCAATCATGGGTGACAGTGGGTGGTAAAGTGTGCAAAGTTATAATTGATGGAGGAAGTTGTCATAATCTGGCCAGCAAGGAGATGTGCACAAAATTGGGCTTAAAATATTTACCGCATCCTCATCCTTATCATGTGCAGTGGTTGAGCGATGTGGGAGAGGTGAAAGTCAGTCATATGGTGAAGGTGCACTTCAAGATTGGCAAGTATGAGGATACCATTGTTTGCGATGTGGTGCCCATATCAGTTTGTCACTTGCTGTTGGGGCGCCCATGGCAGTTTGATCGGCATGTTTATCATGATGGGCATGCAAACTGATACAAGTTTAAGTGGAGCGGCAAAGATGTGATTTTGTATCCACTTACACCGACAGAGATAGTCGATGCTGATAAGAAGAAAGTTGAGAGTACACCAAACAGAGTGATTCCACCTTCGGTGAGTGAGAGCCACAAGCCAAAATTGAGCGGTAAAAAGAAAAGTGAGGGAGAGAAAAGTTTAGTAATGTTAGCCACCAAATCAGAGAAGAGAGTTTTTTTTATGAGAATCCCAATTTGGTGTACTTCGTACTTTTGTACAAAGATGCATTGTTTTCGACTGACGACTTGACGTCTCTTCCGAGTTGTGTCTCTCATGTTTTGCAGGAAATTAGCGACGTCTTTCCGGAGGAAGTGGCCACTGGTTTGCCACCAATCCGCTGGATAAAGCATCACATTGATTTTATTAGGGAGCGATGCCGCCAACCCGACCACACTTTTCGGATCGAGGCAAATTGAAATTGCCGCCACAAGGAGATGGACCTTTCAAAGTGCTTGGCGGATTAACAATAATGCATACAAAATCAAGCTTCAAAGCGATGACTATGGCGTGAGCTCGACATTCAACGTTGTTGATTTATCGCCGTTCTTGGTCTTCGATGATCTAGCGTCGAGGGCGGCGCCTTTTCAAGAGGGGAGGATGATGAGGGCATCCCTCGACACCTTCTTCTCCTCCACCTAAGGATCATGATATCGCCTCGAGTTGCCGACGGGACCAATAACAAGAGCACGTGCTAAGAAACTACAATCTCGGTGAACTTGCTCCTTAATGAAGATGTCATTGATTTTAATGAGAATTTTATACTACCTAAAAGCAAGTGTTTTGCTTGTGCTCAGTTTGAAGATTTAGCGATGGGCGAGATCAAGGATATGCGAATCATCCAAGGAAGGCCATTAAATGAGGATGTCAAGACGCCGCCTACAACCCATTCGGCCAAGCAAGGGATCAAGGCTCAAGCGGTCAAGCACAAAGCCCATGTGGAGGAACCAGGAAGGAAGCACAAGCCCACAGCATGAATAGTAATCGACCCGTGAATAGTGCCATGCGTGAATAGTAATGGGCCGTGAGCGATGCTTAGTGCTATAGTCTGGGGCAGCGCTTCAAAGGCTGTAGCGTGAGCGAGAAGCGTGCGTGTGAATAGTACCACATGGAAAATTAATCTTGAATAGTCATAGGCGAGACTATATATTGAGGGTAGACCCCATTGTAAATCGAGACGGTTTATGCATAAGAATTGAAACATAGCTATTGCTTGTTCTTTCTAAACCAGAGTTCATGCGATGACTTCTGAGAGAGAATTAGGCGATCAATTGTTCGTTCTACATTTTTAAGGTCAAGTTTGCTTTTCCGCTGGGAATTGAGGGCTTGGCGATCTCCGCTCGTGGTCTAGCGGCGATCATCTCGGTGCGTGTTGGCGAATATCCATAGAGCTGCAAGTCCGTGCACTGGCGCGTGGTGTACAGCTGAGCGTTATTCATCATTAAGCGCTATTTATCCACGGTTCTACTCGAGAAGATCGGGCCACCCCGTATCAGATGATGGTACTCTTCACCCCCTCTCCCTTTTACCTACCTCTTTCGGTGTCACGGTCAGGAACGACTCCTCCATTCCTATTCTCCGCTCAGGACACACATCTATTCCCACTCCTTCGAGTGGCTTCTTCCATCTCCACAATGTCCTTGTCGTTTCATCTATTGTTCGCAATCTCCTTTTCGTTCGACAGTTTACACGTGAAAATTCTTGCTCCATTGAGTTTGACTCTTTCAGTTTGTTTGTCAAGGACCTTCGAACCAAGAACGTGATTCTTCACTGCAATAGCGATCGGGATCTCTACACACTCTACCCCACCGCATCTCCACCGACGTCATCTCAGCATGCACTCTTGTCCGCTACACTGGCCTCCTTGTGGCATCACCGATTGGGTCATTCGGGTCATGACGCCATGGTCTCCTTGTAGCACTCATCCTTAATTTCTTGTAATAAAGCAGATCGTACCACATGTCATGCTTGTCAATTGGGCAAACACGTTCGACTGCCTTTTCCAAATTCTACTTCCAATACTAGTACTCTATTCTAGTTAGTTCATTGCGATTTATGGACTTCTCTTGTTCCCAACACTTCTGGTTTCAAGTATTACCTCATTGTCGTTGATGATTTCTCACTTTTATTAGTCTTTTCCTCTACGCCAAAAATCGTGTGTTCACGAAACCCTTGCCTCTTTCATCGCATGCGTCTGTATGCAATTTTAGCTTCCCCTTGTCTCTATACAAACTGACAATGGGACGGAGTTTGTGAATTCTGCTTCATCGAACCTATTTCGCACGCCGACATCCACCTCTATCTAGAGCTGGCCAAACGGGCCGTGCTCGATGGGCTTCAAGACGCAAGCACGATTAATCGTGGGCATGACACTGCCCAAGACAAAGACGACACTATTCATGGTAGATCGACGCAAGACGATCTTTGGCCGCGTGCTGGCCGACACTCCCAAGACTGTGACAAGACTACCCATTAGGCACTATAATCGCTTTTAATATACATATGTAATTTTATTTTTATTTATTAATATCTATATGATTTTCTTTCCATTTTAATACTTATATGGTTTTATTTTGTAGTTTTTCAATTTTATATAGTTCATTTTATAAGTATATATAAATTTATTTTGGTTTTCTAAATATATATATATATATATTCTAGGATTGTTTTTCAATTTTTCATGTCTTATGAGCTAAATGACAAATGTTTTAACGAGCTAGCTATTTGAATATTAATAAAATTCTATTACATTTTCAATATGGTTGTCTCGTTTTTTTTCCAATTTTCATGTCAACTTCTGAATTCTACACATTTTTCTAAATTTTTTGGAATTTTTTGGAGTTTTTTCATTCTGTCGGGCCAAATGGGCTAAACGGGCCACATTTGGCCCGATAAACAGCCGTGCAATTGCAAGACGCAAGACGAAGAGCGATGGGTAGTGCAGGCCATCACCACGACTGGTGGCGGCTAAGACAACATTTAATAGTAGCGAGCCGAAATGGCCGTCTTAGAAATGGGTAGTCTTGTGCTGACCCGTCTTGCGTCTTGGCGGCCGCCCATTTGGCCACCTCTGCCTCTATCTTTCTTGCCCATAAACATTTCCTCAAAACGGAAAAGCCGAAAACACCATTCGAACCCTCAACGACACTATGCGCACCCTCCTGTTCCAAGCGCATATGTCGTCATCTTTTTGGGTTGTAACATCCTAAGGTTATGTTACTACTTTAAAATTATTAAAGTTACTATTTTATTGGATTTATGAGATTTAAAAGAGTTTTATTGCTTGTCTTTAATTTCTTGGAGTTTAAAAGTCAAAAAGAAAATTTATGGAGCTTTCTGTAGTTTTATTGGGTTTATAGTTAAAAATGAAAATTTAATTAATTTCTTGAATTTTTCTGGATTTTGAAAAGGCTTTTCCTATTTTTTATAAATTAAAAATAATTTGTTTGCAAAAGTAAATACCAATGTTGAGTTGGAAATAATTTTATTAAGTTCAAAATAAGTTAGGGAATTCCTGTGAATTTGTTTCTTAATTTTTGAACTCCTTTTGCTATTATCTAAAAACTTAATTCCTGTATCTCAATTTCTGTAATTAATAAAGCCTCTAAAATCTGGAAAACCCTTTTGGACCGAAAGCCTTTTGCTCCCAGCCCATTTCTTCCTCCTGGCCGCTCGCTTGGCTTGGCTACAATTTCGCCTTGACCGACCTCCCTCTTCCCTCTCTCTATCCCGCTGCCAAGTGGGGGCCACGCCACAACCTTCTTCCTCCTCGCCCCCTTCTTCCCGTTGGCTGCCATTGTCGAGCCGCCCGCGCGCCCACGTCACCGCCCTAACACCCATGCCCTCGTTGTGCCGCCCCCGTCAACGCGCATTAAATGCTTGTCCCGCCGCTGTCCATTTTCGCACCTACCCTCCTCTCTCACTGCGAATCCCGTCGTTCCGCGCCATGTCCTGCGCCGGTCGGATCTCGCCCGTGCGCCCATGCTGTTGACCTCCTCCCTCTCTCCTCCTCGGCCTCTATAAAGTAAAACACCAGGAGCTCCTCCTCCTCCTCTTCCATTTCCCCCGAACCCCTCTTTCTCTCTCGCTCTCTCCGCGCCGTATTTCGCCGTTGGAGCTCCACGGTCGAAGCTCACGCCGCTGTCGATTGTGCCGCCGTTGAACGTCCTCCGCCGCCTCCGTCCCCACCGACGGCTTCTCACGATCGGGCTCTACCCCGTGCTCACACCATCTCCCACCGAGAGCCACCGGACAGCCGTCGCCGCCTTCGCTCGCATCTCGCTGCTGCTCATCGGCTAGCCGCCGGCCGCCTCGTGGTCCTCCACCACCACTACCTAGCGTACCAGGTCCGACAAAGCCTTACCCTTCCTTTGTGCGCACCCGCTTGGCTTGCCGTGGTGCATAGCACCAACGAGCCTACGCACCCGAGCCGCCGTCGTCCACCGCACCGACGTGGCCGCCACGTGGCAGGCCACGTCATGGCCACCTCGCCTTCTTCGCCTACGTGGCTGCCCGTGTGGCAAGCCCACGTGGCACGACCCTGTTCCTGTACGCCCGGTCCACCACGGAATTGGGTGTCCTCGTGGACCCAGTCCATGAGACATGGGCCCACATGTCAATGACTAGCTGATTTTCCTTTTGGAAAATAATTCAGCCTAGAATCATAAATCCCCTCGCTAACGTTAGCATGATGCAATAATTAATTTTCCTTTAGGAAATTAATTCCAGAAAATCCGAAAATCCCTATTTCATCATTTTATGTATTTCCTTTAGAAAATTAATTCCAGAAAATCCGAAAATCCCCATTTCATCATTTTATGTATTTGCAAACTTCCGAGAGACCGTTCGAACTCCGTCCAAACTCCGATTTCGATGATTCAAAATTTTAAATTTGTATAAAATCAAGATCTAGATATATATTCTAAAATTATTTAATTTGGAGTTCATTTGAATTTATTTGAATACTATTTGAATTTGGCTCATTTTTGCGTATAGATTTCGACGACTCCGGGGAAACCGAATATTTCGAAGAATTAGATCCTCAAGCATTTGAGCAAGGAAAGTTACATCTTTGATCATATTTGAATCCTAGTATTTTTAAATTATTTAAATTTTGTTTTAAATTATTATTGCATGCTTATTTAAAATTCCAGTAATTTAAATTCCTGTGTTAAGCTTTATAGTTTTTCCCAATTCCGTTGTATAGCCAAACTTTGCTATTAAATTAGCCATTCCTTGATACCTTAGTTAAAATCAAGTTGATACATTAGAATGTGCTAGAACATGTTGAAAAACATTACGCTTAGACAAAGTTTAGACCGAAAATGTTTAATTTGGGGAATTTAACCAAAAGTGCATTATGATTTTAAATGAGACTATGGTATTGCCTTTACCATAGCAATTTATTAAATGATTTAGCTTGGTAAAAAAAATTTGGTTTGGACTTGGGTGAAATGGATGTTTGGATGGTGCACGTTGATGCACGGGATCGAGTTATTTCTATGATCAAGACCCAAGGGTTATCTTGGAAAGTCACCCAAGTCAATTAAGAACCGATCTTCGAGCTGTATCTTGCTAAGCTCCATCGTACTACCACATGTCCTGTGTGGGCGAGAGGTGGCTAAATAATTTGTATCATTTCACCGTGGTTGTGCCATTTGGTTGCGTGAGTGTATTTATGACCTACTTTTATGTATTCCCACATGGCACAAAAAGGGGCTCAAATCCGGTGGGTTTCTATCCAAAGGAAGCAAAACCTTAGTGAGGCATAACTACGTTTGGAATGACGCATTGTAAAGGCCTTGTGATATCACTTAGTCGCACACCTACGGAAGTGTGTCAGATAGACATTATAAGATGATATTCTCTTGTGGGTAAAGTTGTACAACCCCCGCAGAATATAAAACTATTCGAATAGCCGTGTCCATGGTCATGGACATGCTGGTAAAGCCACTCCATGTTAGAATTTGGTTTTGTTTTTAAAAGACTTTATCAATTATTTTTGGATAGTTTATCCAATTGGGAAATTAGCTGGTTTGCCATGTGATAGGAAGGTATCCTTCACCACTATTATATGGAGGTTATCTTACTATAAAACTTGATAATTTAGAAAATGAATTTTAGTTGTAGAATAACTACTTTGGAACTTAGTACAAATATCTAAAAAGGAAACATAGCTTTATGCAAAATCAACACTATAAGCCTTCCTTTGATAAATCCTTGTATGCATTATAATCTGTTATTGGGTGTAACTTGCGGAGTACATTCATTTGTACTCACCTTGCTTAATAAATTGTTGAATAGGGGAGGACTACTATGAGGAGAATGAGAACGTGGACGATTAGGCTACGCCCCAGACGATTGCATGTGGCTAATCGTGTGGTCTACCTTATTGCTTTTGCTTCCGCTGTATTTTGCTTATTGATCTTATGCCTCTTTTGTAACAAACTTTAATTATTATCAATGAATGGCGTTTTATGGTTATGCTATCCACTTTTGTTGACTGTGTACACTAGCTGTTCCTAGACTAGTATATGAAACATAGAGAATCTGGGATCCTTCGCTCTCGGGTTCGTCATGGGTTGAAGCCCTCGCAACAGCCACATGCCTTGTGAACTGTCGCCCCGCCAAAGCAATTCAGTCCCTCACACCATATGAGCACCTGCATTGTTGACCCCTTCCCTCCACCACCTACACGTTTTCGGATGCTTGTGCTACCCCAACCCCTCATCCACAACCCATCACAAGCTCAGTCCACGTTCGGTAGCGTGCATCTTCCTTGGATATCCTTCCTCTCACAAAGGCTACCGATGCTATGATATCTCCACCAGACGTGTCATCCTCTCCCGTCATGTGTTCTTGGATGAAGCAGTGTTTCCTTTCTCCACCCACACATCCTCATCTACACCTGACTCATACGATTTTCCCCTTGATTTCATGTCCACACAATCGTCACCACCTGCGCTCCATCCGGCCAGTGACTCCTCTTGTTTTCTCGTCGCATCTCCTACTGTGTCTACCCCTCTACCTACCGCGGCAAACCTTGATGCATTGCCTGCCGAGTCTTCACCCCGATCTGCCGCGGCAAATCTCCCCACTGCGATCGCTGCTGCCTCGCCTGCCGCAGCAACAACCTCACCTGCTGCAATCACTGATGCGACAGCTTGTTCTCTCACCACGGCAGTGGTTTCATCCATCGTGGCACCACCCGCTGGTCCGGCTCCTCGGCCCGCGCCAGGTCCTCGTCATATGGCCATTCACGCCAAAACCGGTCTTGTGTTTCCTGTCACTCAATTGAATCTCTTAGCTATTGCATCTTTGATTTCTCTAGTTCCGAAGACATATCGGTCTGCTCTCTAGGATCCCAACTAGCGACAAGCCATGGCTAACGAACATCAGGCTCTTCTTGAGAACAACACTTGGTCCTTTAGTCCTCGTCCTTCAGGTGCCAATGTGGTTAATGGCAAGTAGATTTTCAAAAACAAATTCCACTCCAACGGCTCTCTAGCACGGTACAAGACTCGATGGGTTGTTAGTGGCTATTCCCAACAGCCGGGTATCGACTATGATGAGACCTTCAGCCCCATCATCAAACCCACCACAATTCGTGTTGTTCTTGGTCTCTCCGTCCCACGCAGTTGGCCGATACATCAGTTGGATATCAAGAATGCCTTCTTGCACGACACACTTGATGAAATCGTCTATTGTCAACAACCATCCGGGTTTGTTGACCCCAGCCGCCCTCAGCATGTTTGTCATCTTCTTAAGTCCCTCTACAGCCTTAAGCAGGCTCCTCGCGCATGGTACCATCATTTCGCCACATATATTCGCACAATTGGCTTCATCGCTTCCTCCTTTGATACCTCCTTGTTCGTGTTCAAGGACGGTAGCAACCTTGCTTACCTCCTATTGTATGTGTACGACATCATCCTCACGGCACCAACCACAGCTCTCCTTGATCGGCTCATTCACTATCTCCATGATCAATTTGCCATGACAGACATGGGTGACCTGCTTCACTTTCTTGGGATCACCTGCTGGCACAGGCGAATCCACCGGGGGGGGCTTCGTAAGGTTGAAGCCTCCCCTCCACCGGCCGACAGGAACCCCCCTGGTGGTCCTTCAGTTCTTCAACCTCCGGCTGTGGCTGCGCCAAGAAGAAGAAAGAAACAGGTCAAGCACAAGCAGTCAAGCAGAGCAACCGGAAGTGGAAAAAAAGCATGTGGGCCTTGCCCTTGCTGAAGCCCAGGCCCAACTCACACTCTCACATCCACCGGTCCACACTCCACACGGCAGTTCCCGTTCCAAAATTCCTGTAACATCCCGGCCCAACACAGAACCCAGAATGCCACTAACTACACTAACTATCAATTTTATCAACAATTAATAATTAATTTCAACAAGCAATTCAACAATAAAACCCATCCACGGGTCACAATAACATAAGCATAATGATATAACAATCATAGATAATTTAATCTTAGGAGCATAGCAAGGTAATAAACACGGATCGACGTAAAACTTATCCAAGCAAGTCTATTAATAGAATAATAAATTCCAATCTATCTTCTAAGACTAGCCAATACTATCATGTCTTAGCTATAAATCATCGATCGATAAAGTGAGTTCTCATATCCAATGGACCAAGTAACATGTATATGATGTGGATTCAAGTGTGCTAACCCTTCCCAAGCGAAGCGTCATCAATGATCACCTAAAAACAACAGTAGAGCAAGGGTGAGTCCACGACTCAGCAAGCACAATAGTAAACAATGTACAATGCTTAATCCGCAGTACACAATATCATCATCAACATTAATTGTTCTCTTTTCCTTATTCTCATGCTCAATCATTCAATTCTCTTTCTTTATTCACATATTCAATCATCAACTACCTTTAATTCCATGCATCTCTACACTACATGTCCACATGCACTTCTTTTGCCTATACCGGTATAGCATGAGTGTTCACCCGTCGATAACACACTCTCAAGCCCGTCCTCCTCAAGGATCGGGGACCTCCTCCACTCCCGTGGAGTTGTGATCAACATGGTCACCTTCTCATATGCAATGATGCTTATGAATGCACAATTATTCATGGTTTCATCAACATTACTATTGTCCCACAATATCATATCCAACAATAAGGAATAAATAATGACTATTAACAATACCTGCAATTAAATAAGTAAAAGCACAGCAATTTAATGGTAATAAATGGTAAGCATACAGTGATCAACCAATGACCACTGTCTACCATGCACTTGCCTCTTATCCTTGTGATACTGGAGAGCGAAATGGCGGCAACGCATACGAGACCACACTCCCTGGACAAACAATGAAAAATGCATCTCAAGATCATGCATTACAACTCCTACACCTTATTTCAACCGTAATCTCAGGCCTACGCGAAACCAACCTTTTTACCCCGAAACTACCGGACACACCACCCGCTGTCTCAGCACTAAAATTATCATAACTTCTGATCCACTCACCCAAAAATTATGCTCTTGGGCTCTCTGGAACGCTTAAGAAATTATCTACCCTTATCATGTAGAGCAAATACACTAATTATCTCATTTACTATTTTTAATTTACAGATTAGCACGTACTGTCAAAAGACGACGGCTCCTCCGGACGGTAGGCTTATAAAATTCATAACTCGCAATATAATCATCCGATCAACATGATTAAATATGTACGGAAAGCTACCAAAATTCTCTACAATTATCTAGTAGATGACATCCTCAAATTACGCTCTTACGGTACCCGAAATAATAGTACAACAATATAGCATATTAATCGATCTACTATTCGATCCCTTGACTAGAAGTTACTAGTACTCGCTCTCTAATCTCGATTCTTTAATCCATAATTAAAAAAAACATCAGAGATGAAAACTTAATCGTTACCCCGGAGACCGCGACGACGAACACCGATTTTTCCCACAAAATTCTCCTCTCTTTCTTCCTTCTTCCTTCTTGCTTCCTTGTCCTTGATCAGCATTGTCACAGAGAATCCCAATATGCATGCAAAGTAGCAGCATGCATGTTGCATCTTCCTCTCTCTCTCTCTCTCTCTCTCTCTCTCTCTCTCTCGGCAGTACTCATGGAAACAATGCATGCATGCAACAAAAGCTAGCAGCGGCAAGAACTAGCAGCATGCAGCGGCAGCAGAACTAGCAGGCGCAGATGACACGCACGCACGCGCATGCAGCGGCTAGTAGCATGCAAAACAACTAGCAGCAGCGCTGCTGGAGGAGAAGGCAAAGCAGTGGCTTCATGCATGCGTGTGCACGGGGAAGGGCTCGGCTGCAGGGAACGTCGGCGGCTAGGCAGGAGCAGGCGGCAGCTGGGGGGAAAAGAGATAGGGCTAGGGTTCTGCGGAAGAAAAAAACAAGATAAGAATTAACAGGGTATTAATTGGGCTATGATTTAGACTAAAAGCCAATTTTGGTTTAGACTCTAAAATGGATTAGGCTCCAAATAGCATTTAATACATCACTCTTGGCCCAAGAGGCCCACTTAGTACATAGTAATTAATTCTAATTTTATTAATTTCACAAATAGAATTTAGGGATGTTACATTCCCCAATCCCCATTCGATTCCCCCGTTCAATCGAGCAATTCCACATTCAATCGAGGATGCGTACCTGACGAGTGACGACCTGAGGATGACAGCCAGAGCGGTAGAGCCGAATGGAGTTGGGGCGAAGCATCGCCCACCACGCAGACGCTGATCGCCGCCAAAGGCGGGACCGATGGTTGAAGGGAGGCGGATCTGGCGGCCGGCCAGAGGAGGCGGATCTGGCTGGCCGAGAGGGGAGCCGGAGCCGAGGCGGAGGCGGATCTGCATCGGCATGGCCGGGGCTGCCAAGGCAAGGAGCTGGCAAAGGCACAAGCAGCCGAGGCAATTGGGAGGGAGGGCCGAGCCGAGGCGGAGGCGGATCTGGCGCCGTGGCCGGGCGCCAAAGCCGAGGAAAGGAGCCAGAGGGGCAACTGCAGTCAAGGCGATTTGGGGAGGAGAGGGGGAGCCCGAAGCCGGAGGCGATTTGGGGAGGGGGAGCACCTGGAGCCGATTTGGGGAGGAGGAGTAGGTAGAGGCGATTTCATTTGGGGAAGGGGGAGCACCCGGAGGCAATTTGGGGAGGAGGAGCAGACGAGCAACCGGTGGGGGATTTCGCCCCTAGAGGAGGCCAAGGCGCCGTGCTGAAGAACAAAAGAAGTGAAGTGATTCAAGTGAAGGCTTTAGTTTAGTGCTGAGGCCGGAGAGGATTAGAGGAAGGAGTCAAGTGCTCAGATCTCAGACCTTAGTGCCTGACTGCCTGTGCTGGTATATACTATTTGCTTAATTTTTAATTTGTTAGTAAGTTTGATATAGTGTGGTATATACTCAATTAGCTACTAATTCATAAGTTTGCAATAATGGAGAAGCGAACTTTGCGTAATTATTTTACAAATAATTCAAGTAGTACTCCGCCAACCGATGAGAGCGCAACTCAACCAAAGAAGCCTCGACTAGACTTTAATCTGGATGAAATTATTGCCGATTCGGCGCATCGTATACCAATAGAAGATTTTACCAATGAAATTAGAGATGAAGTGAGGAGGACATATTTGTTGAATGGTCCAACTCGAGCAATTGGGCATGCCTTTCCAAAGACATTGGATGGCAAAGTGTGGAGATCCTTTCAAGAATCATGGTTTAATAAGTTTGATTGGTTGGAATATAGTGTGGAAAAAGATGCCGCTTTTTGTTTCTATTGTTTTCTTTTTAAGAAACAGTCACAACCCAACACATTTGGTAATGATGTATTTACAAAAGTTGGGTTCTCTCGTTGGAAGATAGCTATAGATGCTTTCAATAAACATGCTGGTGGTCCAAATAGTTTCCACAACATCGCAAGGGGTGAGTGTAATGACATCAAGAATCAACGGTCAAGTGTATCTAGTAAAATGAGCACATACTGTAAGGAGGCCGAAATTGCATACAAAATTTGTTTGACTGCATCTTTAGATTGTGCAAGGTATCTGATAGCGCAAGGTGAAGCTTTTCGTGGACATGACGAATCCTCCACTTCCATCAACAAAGGTAATTTCAAAGAGTTGTTGGATTGGTACAAGGATAAGAAGGAGGAAGTGAAGTATGCATTTGATACAGCTCCCGGGCATGCAGTTATGACTTGTGCAGATATTCAAAAAGAGCTTTCCAAAGCTTGCGCACAAGAGGTCACAAAAGTGATTAAAGGTGAGATTGGAGATAAGAATTTTGCAGTGCTTATTGACGAGTCTCGAGACGTATCAATAAAAGAGCAAATGGCGGTGATTGTGAGGTTTGTTGTACATCTCTTTTTTAGTCATGCAATTTTTACATTGTTGTATTGTACTATTGTTCTAACTTTGCAAAATTTGTGGCATGCAGATTTGTGAACAATCAAGGGAAGATCATGGAAAGGTTTCTTGCTATCAAGCATATCACAAGTTGTACATCTGCGGCATTGAAGGATGCTTTGGTTGGTATGCTTGATCATCATGGTTTACCTATTTCTAGACTTTGTGGGCAGGGCTATGATGGAGTTTCAAATATGAGAAGAGAATTTAATGGCTTGCAAAAACTTATTCGGGATGAGAATCCAAATGCTTTCTATGTCCATTGTTTCGCCCACCAGTTACAATTAGTGGTTGTCACTATTGCAGGTTGTAGTAGAGCTATTTCTGATTTCTTCAACTATGTTCCCCTGATAGTTACGACTGTTAGTGCATCTTGCAAGAGAAAAGATGCGTTGATTGAAAAGCATCATGATATCTTGTTGGACAAGTTGGAGAATGGTTTGATATCTGCTAGGAGAGGGCTGCATCAGGAATCTGGCCTAGCTAGACCTAGAGATACTTGGTGGGGCACACATCTCAAAACCTTGCTTCGTATATACCAAATGTGGGAGGCAATTGTTGATATGCTAGAACTTATAAGTGAAGATGCTTGTCAAAACACAAGTCTTGGTGGAGCAGCAGGTTTGATGAAAATAATGGAATCCTTTCAATTTGTATTCATCATGCATTTTTTGATAACATTGTTGAGCATAATAAATGAGCTATCACTTTCTTTACAAAGGAAGCATCAAGATATCGTTGAAGCTATGGGCTTGATACAGGATGTGAAAGAACACTTGCAAGATATGAGGGACAATGAGTGGGAGCCATTGTTCGACCAAGTCAAAAGCTTTTGTGAGGCATATGAGATTTTTGTGCCAAATATGAATGATGTCATTGGAGTTATGGGTAAATCTGTACGTCGGAAGCATACAGTGACTCAACATCATTACTACAAAGTTGACATTTTCAATGCTGCTCTTGATGCGACTATGAATGAGATGAATCGTCACTTCAATGAAGTTTCCTCGGAGTTATTGATATGCATGTCTTGTCTTGATCCAAGTAACTCATTCTCTAAGTTTAATGTTGATAAGCTTATTCGACTGGCTGAGATTTATGCTGATGATTTCACGGTGGCTGATCGATTCTTGTTGAGAAATCAGCTTCCAACCTTCATTCTCAACATTAGGAGAAGTGAGGAATTTCATGGATGTCATGATATTTCAAAACTTGCTCAATTGATGGTTGAAACAAAAAAAGATAGAACTTTTCCATTGATATATCGCCTCATCGAGCTAATATTGATCCTTCCAGTGGCGAATGGCATCTGTTGAGAGAATATTTTCGGCAATGAATATTATCAAAGCAGATTTGTGCAACAAGGTATCGGATGAGTGGCTAAATGATTTGATGGTGTGCTACACTGAGCGAGATATATTTAGATCCATTGATGATGATGCAATTATAAGATCCTTCCAAGGCATGAAAAATTGTAGAATGAATTTGCCTCGTGAAAGTCGTGATTCAAGCTAGCGTCTTAGTGGTATGGTTCTTTTATTTTGAATGTTCATGATCATTTAAGTACAATTTGCTATTGTATCACTAATTTTTCTAATTTTGATGTACAGGTTGTTACCTACTGGAAACATATTTACATGTTTTGGGAGATGCACTTTCCATTAGTGAGGTACCTTTATTGTATTTCTCTCTTTTTTTGTTTTGCTTTTATTCATGTATGAAACTATGAATTTGATTGCACAAGAATACAAGACTATGTTTGTTACAAATTGGTTTAGTCATTCGAGACTTTGAGCGGTTGAGCCCACCCTCATTTTTCATCCTGGATTCGCCACTGCCTGCTGGCCTCTTCCTTTCTCAACAGCAGTATGCCGCTGATCTTTTGCAGCGTGCACATATGTCCGAGTGCCACGCATGGCCACACCCGTGGATACACAGGCCAAGTTGTCAGCCACTAACGGCTACTTTATTCTTGACCGAGTAATCTTGTAGCCTCATTGGTGCTCTCGAAGCGACAACGACTCGGCTAGATCTCGCTTATGCTGTTCAGCAGGTCTGCCTTCATATGCACGCACCTCAAGAGCCTCATCTTGCCTTTATAAAGCGCATCTTGCGCTATGTCAAGGGCACTCTGGACCACATCTTCAGCTTCATGTCTCATCGATGACCTCCCTGACAGCTTACTCTGACTCTAACTAGGCGGGTTGTCCAAACTCTCGCCATTCTACCTCCGAATACTACGTATACCTTGGTGACAATCTTATTTCTTGGTCTTCCAAGTGACAGACTACATTCTCTCGCTCCAGTGCTAAGGCTGAGTACTGGGCTGTCGCTCATGCGGTGGTTGAGTGTTGCTGGATCTGCCAACTCCTGACGGATCTCCATCAACCCCTTGCCTCCGCCACCGTCGTCTACTGTGATAACATCAACGCCGTTTACATGTCATCTAACCCATTACAACATCGATGCACCAAGCACATTGAGATTGATATACAATTTGTTCGGGAAAATGTGTCTCTTGGTCATGTCCGCTTATTGCATGTGTCATCTTCTCTCTGGTTTGCCAACATCATGACAAAGGTGCTTCCAATTCAGCTATTTCAGGATTTCATGTCCAGTGCGTTCGGAAGCCGCTCGATTCGACTGCGGGGGATGTTAGAGATATGTATTCCATACGTTGCTTATCTCGTATATGGTAGTTGTTGTTTGTTACATATATATACCGTATATAGATTATGGCAGTTCAGATTGTTTTGATATTGTACACGATCTTGTAATCCGGTTGTTTCCTGTTGTTGCTACTGTTGCCGATACGGCAAGGCAATATATTGCACCGGCACAGCCTAACTGGCTCACGGCCTTTCTTCCAAATTCTGTTTACAACCACTAGTACTACTATATATGCTGTGTGCGCTTTACAAGCAATTTATGCATCCTTTTATTTAAACCATCTAATCAGCGCAAGGAGACTGCATCCATTAAACTAGGGTGTGTTTGGTTTGAAGGACGGGAGTGTGAATTGACCATTCCATTCAAACTCCGAACCTAACACCGTTATTTGATTTGAGAAATGGAATGAGTTGGTCCATCACAACGTCATCCCTAGTAAGTATAAAAGTTTAGTACAAATTGAGGGATATTGTTGTACCACCAAATTTATGGGATGATCGTATGATAGTCCAATTCAATTAGGATGAGATGATCCCTCAACCAAACAGCCCTCTAAGAGTGTACAAAGCATGCACCAATCGTCTGCCACGCTTATCGGACGACTCAGAATTCGCCAATCCTCTCGCACGTTGGTTGGACGGCTCAGACCACCGGTAGCATTCTACTTTCTGATAGTCCATTTTGGTCAAGCAAGGTTGGTATGCTGGCCATGGCTCGGCATGCCCAGCTAATTTTTGACGCACCAGGGCTACGGAGAGACCTAGCTGTCTGCCTGCAATCACTCCACCTTTAAATCGTGCCCATGATGGCTCCTCCAATTATGTCACCGCCGGGACCCAAACCGCTGGAAGCGAGGAGAAAAAAAAGGCAGATCGAGACGTATTTATGCGTTCATGTGTCGATGCATGGGGCACGCTTGGTTTGCCGTGTCGTGCGCTTCGGCGCTTCCCTCTACCTTGGGCCGGGAATCCCCCCCCCCTATTTTACCCTTTTTTTAATCACAGTACAAAATGTTACACTGGACCGTTAGTTAAACCGGACAAAATGGAACCGGAACCTCGTTGGTTCTGTTCACTTCAAAGACCGTCTATACAATTGGACCGGCAAAAACCGAACAAACTGGGCTATGTTTGAGGAAACCATCGAATCGAAGCGGTTGTAGACAGACCGAACACCTTTTGTTTTGAGCACAAAAAATTGACGACCGGGAGAGGAGAGTAGAGGTGGTCAGATGGGCCGTGATTTGGCCAGTCCGCCCGAGGCATGACCTTTGTTAGCTGGCCTAGGTGCGACATGGTCCACACTTGTTTATGGTAGGGTCGGTCAAGACGCGACGAGACTTCTTGCCGTGCATGGGCTGCCCCCTGGCACAATGGGCCGGCCCGGCATGACACGAACAATGTCGGGCCGTGCCAGGCACGGCATGAGCTCGGCACGGCCCATGTGGTGTTGGAGATATGCCCTAGAGGCAATCATAGAGATGATTATATTTCAGTATGTTCATAATTTATTAGATAATATGTTATCTTGTTTCAAGAGTAATATCATTAATATTTATTATCAATTATGTGACTTGATTGTGAAACTCTATATTTTTCTTTGCGATGATTATTCTAAAGCGATCTCTAGTCGGAAACATATAAGGACACATATGAATAGACTAGCATATGTATTGGTCGATGACCATGTTTCACGGATCATAGATATGGAGATATCAAACCAATAATATGGACACATGTTAACGAACATGGGGTTGGATCGACCCCACCATGAGACATTGTATTCTTATATGTCATCAGTTGGTCTCATTTACAATGCGTATGCTATATCCTTAGACTGGAGGTCGTCACATGTACTCGAGATGTGTAGTGACTTACTTAGGGGTTGCCAAATGCTATTCTGTAACTAGGTAGTTATAAAAGTAGCTTTCGAGTTTGTCATGATACATGCGCTGAGGCATGATTGAACAAGATAGGATTTGTCCATCTATGCAACGGGAGAGATATATCTAGGCCTCTTGAGTGATCGGATTCCAGAAATGCATGGCCATGCTACTCACGGTTAAAGAGTTAACCATAGTTGGGGAATTCGAGTCACATGATCGAGAAAGAGTGGTCGAGCTAACCAACAAGGATGGCACGTACTCGCCTTGAGGTTGACCGATATCATGAGACAAAGGGAAATACATATGAGATTTGTTAAGGTTCGTTCGATGCGATCTTTACGTATACTCGGGAGTAGTGATGGCAATTATGCTCGATTACCCGCATGCCCCCAGGCAAATACCCTAATAGAGCCGGGCATAGGGGGCTTTCTTTGCCCATAGGTATGGAAATGGCGGCAATCCTCTGCCCATCAGGTAAACGGGCGCGGGCATGGGTGAGCTCCACCCGTGCCCGCCACACCTGTTTACCTGTCAACCCACACTGACAGGTGGGCCCGAGGAAACCCTAGTTCACAAAGCCTAAGTTCATGTACAATGGGCTTACATCAACTGTCTATAGTCTCTGCCACGTAGGATTTAAGTTGACGTGGATGAAAGAGAATAAAGAGAGAGAAATGTGATGTCTACAATCCTATAGCCGACTATATCACCAGAACCAAGGAAAGCATTAAAAGATTGTGTGTTGTTTACAATCCTGTAGCCGACTGTATCACCACAACCCATTGTATGAGTTGTCTTTAGTGCTGTCTACAAGTGACATGGAGAGTTGCTATAGACAGCAGCTGTCTGTACCATTGTACATGCCCTAATACCCATTCGGCCATCACTCCATCGCCGCCAGCCTGCCACCCTCCTGCAGTCGCCCTCTCCCCTCCCACACTCCCGCACTCGCCTTCCTCTCGGAGCTCGCCACCCTCCACCGTCGCTCCTCCTCCACCGCCACCTCCCCGCCCCTCTCCCTCGCATTCCTCTCCTCCTCTATCGCCCCGTACGCCTCCCTCTCTGGCTCCGCGCCCCCCTCCCCCCATAACTCCACCTCCCGGCCAGCCAGCCGCCCCCGTCCACCTCTTGGCTAGCTGTCGCCCCTTCCCCTCCCCCCATCACTCTAGATCCAGTTCCTCACCCCCATTATTCTAGATCTAGACCCACCTCGTTGGCCCGTTCTCCTCCCGGCCAGTCGCCCCTGCCCTCCTCCCCGCGGCCCCCCCCCTCCTCACTCCGGCCCGTCAAGCCCTCCTCACTCCCGGCCCCGGTCAGCGTGTGCCTCACCAGGAACCGCGCCACCACGTCTAGCCCCTTCATCTCCGCGCTTAAGGTCGTGCCATTGGAGGACTCGGTGTACAACTCCACCAACTTCGCTGCCTACGCCCTTAGCACCATCACGTGTCACAGCTTTGGCCACGACAAGAGCCTAGAGCTACCGTGGCCGCCGGTGCTACTCCCCGTCGTGAGCTACTACCTGGCGCTCTATTTCCAGGACAACCAGACGCTGAGCCTGCTCAGCTGGAGAGTCTTCGACGTCGCAGTCAACGGCGAGACGTTCTTCGCCGGGCTGAATGTCTTGACAGGGGGCTCGATTGGTGCAACTCTCATGGGTCATGGCTAATTCAGTGTTTGCTCACAAGAATTGGGTAAATCATCTGAGCCTTTTATCATGTTACTGTACTTATCGGCATGGAGGCGCTTGCGAGAGGCTTTGTCAACCCTCCATCGGACTAGAGAGGTGATCCTTGCTTGCCTCAGGGGAACTCGCGGACTGGTGTCACTTGCACCCAAGAACCACTTGCTCGAGTAATTGCCCTGTAAGTTACTAATTAGATAACAATGGAACTAGAAAGTCATATTGTGCATACAAGATTAGTAAGTTCTTCCTTTTTATTATTCCTGAACAACGAATAATGGCCATTGTACATTTGTACCGTAGCAACCTCACAAATTTCAGTGTTGGAGGGTCAATATTTGAACACATTGCTAATCTGACTGCAATCTCGAGCATGTAATCTTCTTGAAACAAGTTGATGTTAGATGTGCGTGCTAAGTGAGAAGTTGAGTGTTTAATTGGGGAAATGGTGATTGCAGTTGGCTAGTAGGGAACAATCTGACAAGACCAATTCCAGATATGAGCCCCTACATCATTTGGCTTTTTTGTAAGTACTAACATACGAATTACTTACTTCTCAATGACCTTTTAGGAAGTTTAGAATTGCTACTAAAAAAACTGAAGATGTTGGTTGTTCCATTTAGCTAATCTGGTTGAATTTATGATCTGAAAGCACCTGGAGAACAACCGATTGACAAGGCTGATTCCTTCATCGCTGGGAAACCTTCCAAGACTTCAAGAACTGTAAGTGGCTTCAACATGTTGCTCCATTATCCCATTATAATATTGCTTTCTTGACCTGCTGCTGTTGAGTTCATCCACTATTTGTGACTACTGGAATTCGTGTTTCGCAGGTTTATGCAGAACAATAATTTACAAGGCATGATTCCAAGCAGCCTCAAGAGCAGAACAGACATTAGGTTCTAGTGAGTGATCACGAATGTTGTATTTGTAACAGCCCAATTTTTAATTTCTAGTTAAAAATAAATTTTAATTATTTTATTGGAATTTTTTGGAATTTTAAAAGCCTTTCCTAATCATTTCAAAGCCAAAATAAAATTATTTGCAAAATCAATTACCAATTATAAGTTGGAAATAATTTATTTAAGTCTAAGATAATTCTAGGAATTTTTGTGAATTTTTCCAGAATTTTTGGACTTTATTTGCTATTTTCTAAAGCCTAAATGAATTAACTCAATATTTGAAATCAGAAAATCAATTAAAAATCCCCAAATGCCCTTTGGGCCGAATCTCACCCAGCCCAAATCATTTTCACGCACGCGCAGCCCATTTCTCTTTCAGACGGTCCGAACGTTCTCTCTCACTAGCTCGCTCTGACCCCACCTGTCATCTTTGACCTCCCCTTCATCTTCCTCTGTCCGAGCCAGAGCGCCGCCAATCCCGGTTGTAAAGCGCATTGATGCATCCATTTCCACTCGAGATCGGGCCCAATAATTACCACGACCACCTTTCACTCACTACCGCACTCAATCGATTCTTTCTCCATCTTTACTCGCCGCCGCCGCATCGGCCATTAACGCCCGCGCATGTCCTCGACGTTTCGGCTACCCCTTGCCCTATAAAAGGGGGCACGGCCTTCGCATTTTGCCCCCTCACTCCATTCCCCGCAACCACGACCACGCTACCTGCTTCTAATCGCCAAAATCAAAGCCGAAGCTCCTCGCCGCCAGCGCTAGCACCGCCGATTGCACCACCATCCGTTGATCTCTGGCGTCGTCATCTACACCAGGAGCTTCGCTGCGTCGTGTTCTACCCCAGGCACACTTCTTCTTCGCCGGAGGACCATCCGAGCACCGTCGCCACTGGAACTCGTACTCTGTCGCCGCAAAACCTCTCGCCGCTGGCCACTCTGTTGTGCTCAGCCGCTGCAAGGTAACACATAAGGTTCAACATCATCTTCCCTTCATTTTGCGTACCTTCACGTAGCTCACCGTGGCGCGTAGCACCGGTGACCTTGGAGGACCTCGTGCACTCTTGCGATCATAACCCTTTCGACCAGGTGGTCGTAGCCTCTTTTGACCAGTGTGGCCGTAACCCTTCGACCACGTGAAGACGAATAGATGAACAGTACTCGAAAAGTGAATAGTGTTTTCGGAATCCTATCAAAACTTTCGGACATTCGTTCTCCTTCATACGAACTCCGATTCTTGTTCCTAAATCCATATAAATTTGATATCTACCTCCCAGAACTAAAATTATTGAATTTGGAGTTTAATTGTATTTTTAGTTGAATTTATTTGTATTTGTTTGATTTTGTCGTATTTTCGCGTATAGATTTCGACGACTCCGGAGAGCTCGATCCTTCTAAGGAGTTAGTTTATCAGGACTTCGAGCAAGGCAAGTTATACCATTGATCATGTTGATCCTATTATTTCAAATTATTTAATTATGTTTTAAATTATTGTTACATGCATAATTCTATTCAGTTATTTTAAATTGATGTTTTAAATTCCTAGTTACTCTATTTCCTTTGTATAGCCAATATTGATGTTTGAATAGTCCTTTCCTTGTCACCTTAGTAAAAATAAATTTAGGAAAATATGCTTAGACAATGCTTAGACCGAAAATATTGATTTGGGGGAATTTAGCCAAAATAACATTGTTGAATTAAAAATGAGACTATGGTAATGTTTACCATAGAGTTTTCAGAAAATGTTTTGACATGAAAAGCAAAATGAAAAATGATTTGGACTTAGGCGAAATGGATAGTTGGTGGGTGCAGGTTTATGCACGGGTTCAATTCGGGAATGGTTGAGGCACATGGATTGTTTTGGAAGTCGCCCAATCATATAAGGACCGGTCTACGAGTTGCGAATTGTTAAGCCAAACTCGTACCACCACAAGTCTGAAATGGGATAGTCTTGGCTAAGTAATCTACATTATTTCATCGTGGGTTTGTCACCTTGAGGTGTGGGTGTCTGAGTGACTTACTGTTATTCCCACTTGGTGCAGGAGGGGGCTTCTAGCGGTGAGTTCAAAGGAAGTGAAACCTTAGCAGATACAACTACGTTGAAACAGTGTAGGGTAAAGGCCTCGTGATAGATGCTTAGTCGCACGCCTTCGGAAGCATGTCCTGGCCGACATGTAAAGCAATCTATCTCTTGTGGGTAAAGCTGTACAGACTCTGCAGAGTGTCAATCTATTCGAATAGTCGTGTCCACGGTCATAGACATGCTGAGCAAAGCTTTTCGTGGATTAGACTTTGTTTTTGGTTTAAAAGTAATTGTTTAAACTGAGAATTTTGGATAGATCATCCAATTGGGAAAATTTGGGCTGGAAGCTAGGTGTAAGGAGGTTAGTCCTTCACCTTTGTGTATGGAGGTTTATCCTACACCTGAGATTGATGAAATTAATTTTTTTTTATATTCTTAGTTATTAACTAAAAATTGCCTACCTTTTGGGACACGGCCTGGAAATATTATGCGGATGTTTATGATCGATATATACGCTGAAGTGTCAAAGGTTATGATGGATATATACGTTGAAGTGTCGATATATACTCTCAGTTAAAAGGTTGATGTTCTATTTGGT
Source organism: Phyllostachys edulis (assembly GCA_036346405.1). NCBI lineage: Eukaryota > Viridiplantae > Streptophyta > Magnoliopsida > Poales > Poaceae > Phyllostachys > Phyllostachys edulis. Next base: position 18,651,369 of record CM070554.1, on the reverse strand, counting down.
TCAGAGATAGATTCTCTATTTTTAAGTTATGAATTGTTAAATGTTACATGTACACAGTGTTATATATCACCGTACCTTCAATTGTTTTTTATCTTTCAAAAGGAAGTCCCTTTGTTACCATCTTACGACCAAATCCTAAGGTTCCAAATCCATAAATCAAGTCCGAACTAAATTCAACCATGACCTCAATTCATAATTTAGAAACCAACTGCAATCATGCATGCAAAAGCAAATCACGTTAGCCCCTGTCACACCATAATTTTTTTAGCATAAAAACCTGTGATCATTTCTGGAAAATAATTTATTTAAATACTATAACATCTATCATGAATAAATATAATTTTTCCCAAATTTTTAGATTTCTATTCAACCTTGTAAAAATTCAAACCAAGTTCTAAAAGCCCTTGCTGTTAATGAATTAAAATAAGAAAAATAAATCTTGAACAGTAAGGTTAGAGATTTTATCTGGGTACTAGATCATCCCAAGAACACCTCTGAAAATTTTTATAATTTTAGGAATTTATTTGCTATTTTTTTTAGCTCAGTCAAACTTGAGGGATTGGAAGTTAAAATAGTAATCCTGGCTCCGATCGAACCGTCCGAACATTCATTTTGGGCCGATCGGACCGTCCGACCAGACTTGTTACGTTAAACCTCACACGCCAGTATTCGACGTAATTCATCGCCTATAAGCCTCCACGCCGCGTCGGGTAGGCAAGGGCTTGCATGGCATGTTTTGTCACGCCAAGGTAAATAGCGTGACCCGTGGTGTGGCCAAAGGGGGACAGAATTGAGAATAAAGTTAGCGAGAGACTAACTTTAAAATAAAATTAAAAAAGATTAAATAAAAAATTCGACCAAATTAGGGTGGGTTGGGGGTGGCAGGGGGATACCTACTTGGGCCGGCGCATGTTCGGCTACCGTCCTTTGTCTGCAGAGTGAGTGCAGAATTTTCTGCTTCCCGGTTATCACCGTATCTTGCCATTCTGTGTTAAGCAACGGGCTCGGGTACGAAGGTCCGGTTAACTAATCAAATGGTCAGGCAATGAGTTGATAATTAAGGCGATTTCGGAGTTCATTTCTGTACTGACAGTCTGACACTGCGAAGAGTGAACGTGAGCTTTGCTTCCCGTGAGATAATTGCGGGCTTAAGATCTAGCTTTAGGCTTTCTGTTAAAGGAGAATCAATGAATGAATGACAGGGATGAGACTGAGCGGACGGATGCTAGTACGGCCGGCCATCAATTACCCCCTTTCAGGCTTTATCGATCGCTTTTGACTTGCCCTTTTCTTTCGCTTTCGCTTTTCGTTTAAAAGGATTTTGGTTGGGTTTTGCTGGGAAGGCTACCAACCGAGTACTAACAGGGATCAAAGATTTAGCTTAGTGATTAGTGCTTACCCGAAAAGGCTGAACAAACATAACTACATAAGCACCAAGTTTGTTTCTGTTGAGGCAAGCTGGGCTGTGATTGGACCGAGCCCACCAGGCTAAGGCCGAGATGACCATGCCACATTGGGCGCAAGCGGCCGTGCCAGCCGGGTCGAGTCCACCCTAAAATGCCGAGCTAAACCAAGCCGGGTGAAGAACTGAAGCACAGCATACGACCACTCATCATCAGTCATCAAGTACCACCATAGTTTCTCTAGAAGAAAAAAAAAAGTACCACCATAGTTATATTTAGTAAGCAACACCCAGGTTGGGATCCAGTACCGGGGTCATTTGACCCTAATAACCTCTTACTAATCCTTTAAGACTATAGTATAGAAATCATATAAAATACATTATAAAAGTAATGACTCTAGTGTTACAGTAACTTAGTAAGAATGACCCAATGCTATTTATTCTTGTATCCGCCCCTGGCAACACCTAAAAGTAATTACGAAGTTATCCATTGAGGTCTCATTTGAACGCGGTAATCTTCTTCGTTTCATGTAGACGCCAATTGTTTTCTACGAAATTTCTTTGTTCCAAAGCAAAGGATATGTCAGCGTCCCATACTTCTATTCTCAATTCTCCGCCATTTGATAAAAGAATATATATATAATTTTTTATCTACCACACTGATATGAAGCTCGAGCATTACTTTTTCACCGGGTGATCACCAGAACAAAGGTCGTCGCAATAGCTCATATAAGATCCTGTTTGCAACGAAGGAAACTATTATTTGCATAGAGTACTATATGAATGCCATTTTTTTTAAAAAAAAATGGTACTAGAGATTTCCTTTGTCCCAGACAACCTTTGGATCATCATCATACGGCACCACTGGATAATACGTATCCACCAAATCACAAGCAAACATGAGTACACGGACATCACAAATCCGAGGCGACAGCTGCAGCAACAACAGGAAGCACAAATCTCTCGGGAAAAAAAAGGTCCTGTTTGGTTTAGGACCAAACCGAGCTAAACCAAAATTTTAGTATTACCCAAAAATTTAACTAGTGTTTGGTTTTATTACGATATTTTGATTTGGCCCTGACAATTTTGGCATGCCAGCGTTTTTCTTGCCATTTCCTGGCTTCCAGCGGGGCGAAGGAATCGGCCGCCTGTGAATTGGTTTGGCAAGAAAACTGCTGCCCCCGCCACGTGGCACAAGATGATTGGTCCAGCCTGTATTAATTGCATGAATAGTGTGATTAACTAGTTTGAAATGGTTCGAGTATTCAATTTGTGATCCGATTAAACCGTTGTGTTCTTTGTCATTTAATCAACAAAACAAGGTCACTGTTGTCATATTTTGGGGCAACAAAAATGTCATGCAGGACCCACGTGTCATACTCACAATTTTGACAAATTTTGGTATGACTTCAATCCAAACGCATCAATTTCAGTATTTCCCGTGAATTGGTAAGGTTACGATCCAAACACTATTTTTTCGTGTAGATTTTAGTATTACCTAAGTTTTAGTATTACCAAAATTTTAATATAACTGCGTAGAGTCATAAACCAAACGTACCCTTAATCGGAGAGAGGGGCCTGCCTCATCCACCGTGTTCAAATTCGAACCACCTTCCCGCCCGCCTCCCAACGGTCACCGTCTTCCTCCCTCCTCGTCCTACGGCACCAAGCATCCAAAGTCCAAACACCCCGCCTCCTCCTGATCCGCTCTCCGCCTCTCTAGACTCCGCTCGCCTTGCAGCAGCCGGCACCGGCACCGCCCGTGTACTGCGTCAGCCTCTCCCCGATGGCGAGCACCACACCAACCGCCGCCGCCGCCGCCGCTGCCTCCTCGCAGCCCGTGCGCGTCGTGCTGCGGGTGCGCCCGTTCCTCCCGTCGGAGGCCGGCTCGGCGACGACGCCCTGCGTCTCCCTCCTAGGCAGCCAGCCCGGCGCCGAGGTCACCGTCCAGCTCAAGGACCAGTACACCAGGTAACCACCTCAGGAATCAGTGGACTTGCTCCTGTGCTAATCGCGGTAGCACCGTCGTTTCCCCCAATTTCGCAGCTCCTCCCTTCTGGCATGGCTGCCAGAAAAAATGCGACCTCAATTGAGATTTTCTGTAACTCTGTTGTGGTTGTGTCCACGGCTAATTCTATCTCTTACTGGTTTGTTTAAGAATGTATTAAAAGTTTGAGAAACGATCCACTCCTGCAGCCGGAACGAGTGCTACAAGCTGGACGCTTTCTTTGGCCAAGAGGACCGAGTCTGCGAGATATTTGATCAGGAGGTCAGCGCCGTGATTCCGGGCATCTTCGAGGGGATCAACGCGACGGTCTTCGCCTATGGGGCGACCGGCAGCGGCAAGACCTACACGATGCAGGTGCCCATTCTTTCCCTGACTGCGATGTGTTTGATGAAATGCCGCTGTCGCGGGGAGTTTAACCTATTGCTGAAACTTGATTGCTGCGCAGGGCACGGAGGATCTGCCGGGAGCCATCCCCTTGGCGGTTTCGACCGTCCTGGCGCTCTGCACCGGCACATGGTGCTCCGTGGAGATCTCGTACTATGAGGTGTACATGGAGCGGTGCTATGACTTGCTTGAGCCCAAGGCAAGGGAGATAATGGCCTTGGATGACAAAGATGGTAACTTGCAACTAAAGGGCTTGGCCTGGGTAATGTAATGGGTTTCGATGATGCTTGAATGTGTTTGCTGGAATGTAGCTTCTACATTGCGCTTACTATTGTCTTTTTATGGTTGAAGGTTCCTGTGAGATCTATGGAGGAATTCCATGAGGTGTACTCTATAGGCGTGCAAAGGAGGAAAGTTGCCCACACAAGCCTGAACGATGTTTCAAGTAGGAGCCACGCTGTTCTTTCTATTAGGGTCATTAGTGATGTTGTTAGAGGGAAGCTTAACCTCATCGACTTGGCTGGTATGACTCTTTGGGACGAGTTGCATATACTTAAGCTTTACCCTTCCAGTTTAAGACCATGATGTGTTGGTTATTCATACCAGGTAATGAGGACAACAGAAGGACTTGCAATGAGGGGATCCGCCTTCAAGAAAGCGCCAAGATCAATCAGTCGCTGTTTGCTTTGTCTAATGTCATTTCGGCCCTCAACAGGAATGAGCCACGAATACCCTATAGAGAGAGTAAATTGACCCGCATACTACAAGATTCACTAGGAGGAAATAGCAGGGCTGTGATGATAGCTTGCCTGGTGAGTTTCCTCCAACACTTTTTCTAGACGTCAGACGTCTCATCCCAGAGTATACACCCTTGCTGATTATTTTTTCTTTGTTTCAGAACCCCGTGGAATACCAGGAGGCCGTCCACACAGTAAGCCTGGCTGCTCGTTCACGCCACATTGTGAACAACATGTGCTCAGCAAGCAAGCAAGAAACTCCCAAAGTAAAGGTTGACATGGAAGCCAAATTGCGAGCTTGGTTGGAATCGAAGGGGAAAACAAAGAGCATCCAAAAAATGAATGGGCTTTTCTCCCCAATTGCAAGCAAGACTCCTTCATCCATGAGCCATATGAAGCAACCTACATCTGCCAGGGTTTCTGGTAGAGCTAAAGCAATGGATCAAGATGGCGGTAAAATCAAGAAGTCAGATCCCTAATCATTCACTCTACATAGACCACATGGAATCATATGGAGTTCTTAATTCTTTATCTTCTGTTGCACAGGGTGCTTTTTGATTCAGCAGTCCGTATTCCAGCTGAAAACAGACCAAGAGTGAGCACACAAGATGAAGTAAATACAATGAAGAAAGGTGTGCTTTTTGAAACAGAAGAGTTGCATATTTGTATTGGAGAGAGGTTTCAGAATGTACAAAGGTCAAACCCAGAAGCAGAAACGAAAACTACAAAAGAGATCTAATCAATAATCATACACAATTTACTTACAGCAAACTTTGCAACTTTACCTGTGTTTTCTTATGTGAATCTGAGCTGTATAGTATGTTGTGCAGTGGTGCTCTCTTCATTAACTCCTTGCAAAGAGGACAAGTCTGAATCTGCTATTAGGAAAGCTCTTTCCCCCATTTCTTCAAACATGGTGACTATCAAGCAACAGACAGCTGATGATGACAATTGCCCCTCTTTGTTGGAGCTCAAAACTCCAATAGGAACATGTAACATAGTTGAGAAGATTCCATTTCCAGGTGCTACACCGCTTGATAAATTTAACGCACTGGGATCTAACCTGAAGGTCTGTATGGTTTTCCCCCTCTTTACATATATCTGCAATCTGTTATAATATAATATTGATCTCTAAATGATTGTCTCACAGGAATCTCTTATTCAGCAATATCTTGACTTCTTAAATGTTGCGAACAAGTGAGATTAAACTCTACAAGCTTTTTCTTGACTTCCTTTCTGTACTTGGATTGACTTGCGTCCCCAAATATATTCGATATCTTTCACCATTTCTAATTATTCTCTTTGTTTATCCATGGATACAGGGAAGAGCTACAGCAGTTGAAAGTATGGTCTTTCGTCTCATAGTAATCTGAGAGCTGGTATAACAGCCTGTTCTTTTCCGACTAATTTTCCAATTTGTTTGTTAGGGAATTGGTGAAAGGAGAGCAGAGTACATTCTTGAGCTCCGGGAGGATTCGCCCAGACCATTCAAATCTGTAAGATTTCTAGACTGAAATTATCCTGATGGCGAAGTTCTCTTGCATTTGCCACCTTCTAACACAAATTGATTTGGCAGCTTTCAGATTTGGGAAATATAGGTCTAGCATCAAAACAGGTAATTCTTCTGCTCACTTTCTTAAGGCATATTCTTCTATCGCTTCTTGTACAATTTATATATGTCGATAACGCCCTCGCCCTATTTGCTTATATTGCAATAGATACAAGACATCCTATGTAAAACAGCAACTGGAATATTCAAATGATCACTAGGATGGACCGCTGTACTGTACCACCTTGGAGATGATGGCTCATATTGACAGCCGGATTGTTGTGGGTTGTGCTGTGGCTACCAGCCATCACTGCCGCAGAACCAAGTTAGTTCCGTCTTGTAATTTGGCGACTTTAAGCAATTTGTCGTTGCAGCTTTCAATAGATGATGCACCATTCGTGTTCACTGAGTGCCTGTAGTTGTACCGTTAATTGTCGGCATTTTGCTGATGCTACTAGTTACACATGGAGTTATGGGTTGCTCCTCTTTGTTGCAGGTTTTGTCTGGGGATTTGTCTTTCTGATGTGAGCTACTCTTGTTTGTTTCTATTGAATGGTTCACTACTGCCTGCCTTGCATTAGCAGCAGAAAATGGTAAGTTCTGGAATATTTCTTGGCACCTTGAGCATAGTTAGAGAGACTGAGTGCGTGAACCATATTGAAGTTTCGCGATTTGCAAATTCTATTTCCATAGGAATTTGAGCATCGATTTTGTTCCTTTTGTAGGAAATTACTAAAATTGCAGACTAACTTGGTAACCTTCTCATAGCTCTAAACTTTAATGACGAACGCGTATGAAATTTAAGCCTCTGTGTAAGGATCCAAAAACGAAAAACAAACGGGAGAAACAATCGCCCACCGTGGGGAACCCACGACCACAAGGTTAAGAGCCTTGCACTCTACCAACTGAACTTGACGGGCTTCATTATGATCTTTTACTAGCAGATTAAAAGTACTATGTTCAGTGGCGGATCTAGGATTAGATCACGCCTCGGGCTAAATTCTAATAGGCTAACATCTTAAAACTAACACTAATTTCTAGCCACAGCAAGACATAACAAAAATAAGCCACAAATACTTTATTGACATGAAACTTTATCAAAAATGTTTCAACATAAAATATAATAAGAAAAACATGACAAAACATAAATAATATAGCATTTTAGAGATACAAATTGAGTACCTAAATAACGAAGATTTCATCTCTAACCTAGGCCACCATTTCTTTGTCAATAGTTGGACAAGTACCAGAACCTACGAAGACAACATAAAAAAATAAACCAAAAAGAGTTAAAGAGGTATGATTAAATACAAAGAACATGAAATTTATATCGGTAAGAACCGAACTTATCACTAGACATATGAATTTGTATCTCTAATTCCTAAATAAACAATACACTTATTAACAATATGCGGGCAACAAGTTGATTTTGCACCAAGGAAGTAAAGAATCAAAACAGTATAAATCGATCAACTAATGAACCACAAGTCTACAAGAAGATAGTCCATTACTCCATTATCCATTTATCCGCACACTACACAACACAATACCCTGAATCCTAAACAGCAGTGGCGGATTACCAATTACCAATCAACCATAGTCACATTTATTTAGACATAATGATAAGTTGATAACAGTATAACTGTATAAGTGTATAACACATGCTCTCCTCAATAACTCAATTACCTATCCACTTTACCCCAGCAGTCCAGGTCCAGCTCTCAATTCCTCAGTAGTCAGTCCTCACAGGCTCAAAGCCAAATCCAAAGCTGCCGGGCGCCCATCGCTTCCTCCGCCGCGGCCTCGGCCGGTCGTGCCGCCCCGCCTTTGCCTCCAATGGTTCAGGGCGCCAGATCCCACCGCCCGGCTCTCCTCCTCGTCTCCTCCCTACTCATTTGGAGGCTGCGTCGGCCGACGAGGAGGCGAGCCGCCGCCTTTGCGCCGCCGCAGGCCTACCTGCGCGCCATTGCGTCGAGGAAGAACGCGGTCGGCAATGCCTGCGGCCGAGAACGCGGCAATGCCACTGCCACGGCGGCTGCTGCCGCGCTGAAGGGGATTTGCCGACGGAGGGCGGCGCGCGCCGGGCGTGAGGGAGGCGTGGAGGAGCCGGAGGGCGGCGGCGGCGGCGGCGGGCGGCGTGGTCGCCGAGCCGCGAGACGCCGATGGAGGCGATGCGCGTGAGGTGATCGGCCGATTGGAGGATTAGGGCATTAGGTCTTGGGCGCCGCAGAGATCTGGGGATCGGGAAGGAGCGGTGGCCTCGGGCGTGGGCTGGGCTATCTTGGGCGGCTGGGCGGATGGGCGGTGGGCCTCGGGCTAATTCAGTGTACCAAGTATTTTCAGCCTATATCTAATTTTTTTTTCCATTGCTGTCTTCTCTGGGCCTCGGGCTACAGCCCACCCTGCCCGAGGCCCAGATCCGCCCCTGACTATGTGCCTCTGCTATTGTCTCATTTGTTCTGTTTTCTTTGCAATATAGCAGGGATGGAGTGACTTGATATCCTTGAGACATCACTGAACAAACTATAGATTGTTATTGTGTCTTCCATATAAGTATCATAAGTGTGGTGTCCTTTAATGATAAGTAACCATTAACCTTTTGCCGTGTTTGCACGGGGACAGCTTGAGACATCAAGAAAACATCAATCGTTTCCTTCATCCTAGCGCCTAGCATCCTTTGGGCGAGACTCCATTTAGCATAAACTACATCCACAGATCTGGGACCCGAAACTTCTAAAGCAGCAAAAGGATCGGATTCATATACAGCCCCAAGGTGCACGTGCATAATTCACAGGACTTTAAACATTCGCTATTTTCGTTAGTTGTTTTTTTCTCTTATGTATCGCCGCTTATATCTACACAAAATCTGGTAGATTTTGACTTAGACTGCATGTATTCATATAATAAAACAGCAACCAATCTTTGTCGCTTACTTTGCCTACCACTCCAAACGAGCGGGACGAAACTTGTTACTCCTACGGTCGTAAATACATGTTGTCTTGGAATACATATTGTCAAACTTTCAAAACTTTGGCCACCGATATATTTTTAAATATTGGATTGTTTACATGAAAATAATGTGTATAGATTTGTCTCAAAAATTATTTTCATAATATTATAAATTTTTTGGGTGTTACAACTATATTACAATAGAAATTAGTGATCAACGTTACATTTTGAGAACATGTTAATATCTAAAATAACATGTATTTGTGACCGAAGAGTACAACACTTCACAATGCCTAAATCAAGCACTTCTCGCGTGAAAAGAAAAGAAAATGTACTTGTGTCCATTCCTTAGGCTTAGCACACTGCTCCCCATTCATGGCTTCACCCGCAACGAGCCATCACTATCCAAACATACGAACAAAGACCATAATGCATAGCTTTCGCTGTTCCGCACCGTAACTGTCCACAGCTTCTCCAATTTAAGTCCCTGAAACACGCTATACGTTTGACTCAGTCGTTTTCTTCCTTTTTTAATAATGGAGCTAGCAACATTATTATAGGATTTCATAAATAATTGAGTGTTGTCCCGTAGGACTCTCACATCCTTTATTTTTAGCAAAGATCCAATCCGACTATAACACAGCTCTCGACTCGCACATGACTTGAACTCCTATTAAACTCTAATACTAACTCTCCAACACTCTCCTCCTCTGCCCACACAGCCTAGCCCCGGCCTCCACCACCCCTATCTCTACGACTACCGTAGTCCATTACACCTAACTCCAGTCCCAATCTTCTTTCCAATTCTTTTATATCTTCTGTCACTTCTTCGACTATATGGTCTTCTCCTCTGTCATAGCTGCATTGGCCCTGGTATCACGTCTTCCTCTTTCTCTACCTCCACCTTGTCATACTTCAGCAGATCTATTATTCTCATCACCACCACCTCTATTAGGGTGAGATGCTCCACACTTGTAACACTCGGTCCTCCTTGCAAAATTCAAGTTGCCGCATCTCGCATAACACAAATCCAATCACCCTCGCGACTTCCAATTTCGTGAGAGATGACACACCCAACTCAGGTGTCATGTTTGCTTACAGTTGTAATACTCCATGTCATCGGTTATTGCGTATGCTGACCTTATAGGTTTGCCACCCACCATCACTCTCTATCGAGTTTCCTCGACATCCATAGTTGAAATAGCCTCCTCTATAGTTGGCAATGCCACCTAATGACATATTGAAGCCCTCCTGCTCTCAAACTCAGGGTTCAAACCTTTCAAGAAGTGAGTGACCCTTCTATGTTGCAGCCACGCCCTACCAAACTCAATATCACCAGAACACGTCAGCTGCAATGGATCATATTGATCCAAATCTTCCCACAACTACCGTAGCTCACTAGCATATTCTTGAACGGTCTTCTCCCCCTATTTCAAAGCATCTACCTTGCCCTGAATCTTCACTATCATCATCACATTACCAGCCCTAGAGTACATGTTCCCCAACGTCTTCCACATCACTGTTGCACTTGGGATCGCCTCCACTATCCTAGCAATGAATGAAGACACTGAACTCAACAACCATGCCACCACCACAGAGTTGGTGGTGTTCCACACCCTCCAATCTGTACTCTCCTTGCTTGTAGGCTCAACGCAGGTCTCCTGCAGATAGTCACCTACCCACTTCATCTTCAGAATTAACGGAGCCCACCTGGACCAACTCAGGTAATTTTTGCTCCCTTCTAGCTTTACATCATTCGGCATCAACTCCAACTTCAACTATGATGATCCTATTTCAACCCTAGGACCTATCAAACCCATCGCGATGAGGTCCTGTAATATATCTCTCATCTCACCTTTTGTGATCAAAGAGGACTCTCCACTTCCCCCATCCATGGTCACAACACTCTTCTCCACATATTTTCGCGTAGTTTCTTCATCAACCTTTATCGCAGCTTTGATCTCCTTTGGATCATCTTCTACTTTCAACACCGGTTACATACCCTTCGCCAAAACACAACAGCCACACCCAATAACACAGTAGATTCGATGAAAAAGAACCCAAAATGTCCTCCTCCTGCCTATTGCCACATGTATTGACGATCACAACAACCTCTTCATGCATCAACGGATCATGACTCCATGATCACAAAAACAATTGCCAACACCTCCTGAACTATCCCCGAAACTATCAACCACACCAAGCCATGCAAAAATATATGCCACACCAGGTCCACCAACAAAATGTCCACCTCCCCTGGTCTGGTCCCTCTCTCTCCTCCTTCCATTCTCAAATCCTAGCAGCTCCTTCAGTCTCTCCCTCGTCCTTCCCTTCTCAAATCCCAGTAGGCAACATCGGGCCTCTACTCCTCCTCTACTTACTGCTCTCCTACCTCCTCTCCTTCTCCACCTCTTGGCCTCCTCCGCCGGTCTGCCCCAGGGTATTTCATCACCGCCTGGCAACCTTGGTCGGCAGATCTCGTCGGCTCCTCGCCTCCTCCATCCGCCCTAGTCCCCAAACCCAACTCTGACTCCTTGTCACGCTGCCGCCCTAGGTTGTCCGCCGGGTCACACCTCCTCACACCCCTGGCTTGCTCGCATAGTCGCCAGCTCACATGGTGGTGGTGGCCCGCACGCCCGCGAGGCGTAGCAGTGGTGACCCATTCACCAGCAAGGTGGGCAGTGCTTGAGCCTGGGATCAGTGGTGGACAGTTGGCGGCGGATTGGATCTGAGGTGATTTGAGGTGCGTTTAGGGATTAGGGTTAGACTCTAATACCATGTAAAATTTTAGGATTAATTGTCTATTGTCCCACATGATCCCCACACCCTTCATTTATAGTCCAAAGATCTAAGCCAACTCAAACACAACTCTCGACTCACACACGACTTGAACTCTTATTAAACTCTAATACTAACTCTCCAACAATCACATCATCTGGTCACCCTCCAAATCAAAATGCTATAAACCACATAGCTATTTTTTCTAATTTCACACGAAATTCTCACCATTGGATGGGATTAAAGATCCATGCACCTCTTTCCTCTCTTTTGGCTCTAGTGAGCTTTCGCGAGCACAAGCGGTGAAGTGTCACCTTCGACAAAGCCCGCTTCAGCCTTGGCTCACTAGCGCTGAATGCACTCCTCCGATAAATGGCTGCTTCGACAAATGTCTCGTACGTCTCTTTTCGTTAGATTAAACATTTTGTCTTATCTCTGACACCAGATATTGTCATCGTTTGTAACATCCCAAATTTTCTGAGTTTCAAAATCTTTTTGAGTAGTTTAGTCCCTTGAAAAATTCACCAAGTTTTATTTAAATTTGTTAAAGCTTAAATGGGACTTTTAAATGTTAAAACAATTTAATATTACTAATCTGAACATCAATTAATTCCAAAATTTTGTTATTTGAGTTCTTTGTGCTTGGAAATATTTTCCAGATTTTCTTGAAATTTTTTCGAGTTCATTTGCTATTTTTAATTTGCCATTTGGATTTTTTGTTATTTCTAAAATACAAAACCTATTTAAAATCTGAGAAAATCAAGTGGGCTGAATCCTATTCCCCTTGGCCCATTTCTTCCTCAGCCCAGCCCAACAGTCGGCCCAACCCGCACACCTCCACAGCCCAACCCACCTTCGCCGCCACACGTGGCAACCACGTCTCATGGCCGAGCTACAGTCACCGACGGGTGGGTCCCACCTGTCAGGTGTCCATGTCATCCCGTGCGACGCCCCGTTTCATTACCCCAAGGGTAATCATACTTAGGCACACGGATTACTATTCGTTTGCCCAGTAGAACACCGCTCCAACGAATAGTAAGCTATTTACGAGAGTTACGCATCAGAACAATAAGATAGAAACTGTACATCTTTATTTCAGTAATAGCCACGCAAGGCTATGGTTCTTAATACAAGTATTACACAATTACAAAAGGGAGCTTCTCCGCTTCTCTCGCCCGCCATGAAGCATCAGCCACCTATTTGCCCCTCATGTCCCCCTCGCTTTTCTCCTCACGACCAACACCCTCGACGCCAGCGGCCTCCTCAGTACCTGCAAACCCCTCATCCCACTCGGGATAGATCCCGGCCAGACAAGGATCTAAGCAAAAGGGAGGGATAGCAAGAGTGAGTACTACAGTGTACTTAGCAAGCATTAATAGCTAAAATGCATTTGATGACTCTAAATTTCTTCCTTATCAAAATTCCCACCTCTTCTCTTATTCTGAAAATAGTTTTCAAAAAGTTATGTTGCTCATTTTAATTCTGAAAAGACTACTTGTTACCCGGAGAGAAGATAGACCCCTGGCGTTCCCGTAGACTCCAATCCAGGAGCCTGACATGAATTCATGATTTGTTATAGCACTGCGCAGGCTTGTACCACTTTACCCATAGCAACTCTGAACCCTAAATGAGCCAGGTCCCCAGCATTTCCTTAGATGTGGGTTCGAGTTCAGAATACAGAACGTTTTCCAAGTTACGTGATCAAGTCTCCACCCATTACTTTCCGTCGGAGCTAATTTAATCACGTTGCTGACCTCGTCATACACCAAGTTCCAGTAATGTTGGTTGAGGCGACTATCATCCGTGCTCAACACTCCACCTTGGGGCGGCTCCCTCCCGTGCCCAACATTCCAATGTGACCCATTGTAGAGAATCTTAATTACGTAAAGAGGTAACCTTTCTGCCTGCCGAAACGGGAAAATAGTTGGTACTGAATTACGGCCTCTGACCGAGTAAGAGCTTTGTTGGTCTTTATATTATAACCATCCGTAAAAAGGGGCCCATCTCTTACCTCAACATCATTGTCGTCGTCGTGTTCCCCGCTCGGGCCCCCTTTTACCAACCCATTAGCTTTCATTTCTTTCTTTCTTTCATCTCGTTTCTTATTTTCCCAATTTCATTCTAATCCAATTTAGTTTTGAGAAAATAGTTTTGATGCAATACAGATATGATAGAGCAAGATACAGTTTACATTTAATATAGCTATGTTAATGATCAAGGGAGTAGCTTGCCACCGGAACTGTAGAAGAGATTGTCGTCAATGAAATCGATATTAACTACTCCTGTTGGTTCACCCGCTGCAATATATATGGCAGTGCGAAATAATAAATACATAATTAAATACGTAGCAATAATATGTGCGACTATATGCAGTGCAAAATTAGTCAGATGATTCTTTTTGTTAACAGATCTTACTTTAATAATAATTCTGAAACCCCAATAAGTTAGCACTCCCCAATCGTTCTAGAATATTGGTTCTAGGGTTAAGATTGATGATACTCATATTAATTGCTCGAAGAGAAAACTACACAAAATCGCATATTGCTAGGTCTAACAAATTTTATTCGCGCACAAACTCCTAGTGGATTTTATTTAAGCACGCAAGTAATTCTTTAATCTTCTAAATAAACACAAGGTTGATTAGCTTAATCATACTAATACGACTAAATAATTGCTAACGTGTCAGATTATTAACTTAACGCTTAGAGGTTTGATATGCCCGAAAATTAATCTTTATTCCCAGCTTTCTAACCCTAATTCTAACTCATTTTAATTCATTCCCATTCTACCCCTTCCTATCTCTTCCAACCGCCCACACACCCACACCCCTATCTCCTCATTGCTTCTTCCTCACCTCCAGGAAGCCGCCGCCACTCATCCCTACACGGCTCCCCTCCGACCGACTCAGCTCCAGGCACCACCGCCGCTGCTCGACCCCGCGCTCTCCCCTGGCACCTCCTCTCTCTCTCTCTCCAGTCCGGCGCCGCCTCCGCTCCCTACGGCGCCTCCTCTCCATGGCTCAACCGCCGGCTCCTTCGACCTTGGGTCCGGCCCCACTCGCCTCTCCCTGGGTCTCCCCTACGTTGCTCGGCTCCGGCCCGCCCCTAGCCGCCGGTCCCCTGCACCGTCGGCCCGCTCCGGCTACTCCCGCTTCCCCTACGACGTCTCCTCCTTCCCTTCACATAGCGCCTGCGCCTCAGACGGCCTGGCGCGCTTCTCATTTGCCTCGTGACACTGGGCCACCTTTGGCCCGCCTCTGGCCTCTTCTCCTGCTTGTGCTGGCTTTTGTGGTCAAATTTTACTCCATCTGCCATTGGCTCATTTATGGCCCCTACCCCTTTTATGGCTTGGCCTCTACCCATTGACCATTGCCCTCTACACCCCTCTCTTCTAATTAT
Source organism: Phyllostachys edulis (assembly GCA_036346405.1). NCBI lineage: Eukaryota > Viridiplantae > Streptophyta > Magnoliopsida > Poales > Poaceae > Phyllostachys > Phyllostachys edulis. The sequence goes on along the minus strand of CM070554.1, from coordinate 18,636,164 downwards.
GCTCATGTTTAAGCTTGAGTTAAAATTTTTTGGTACTGATAGTTCTTGATCATGATAGGTGAGGTGATAATGGTGATTCCTATATGCTTATGCATGAGGGGAAAGATGGTGGTGATGGTGGTGAGCACAAAGGTATCACTCCCTTCCTCTCTACCCTTCTCCCTAGCTTCCTCCCTTGCTCTGTGATGCAAAGAACTGTGGGCTATGTCTTGATGCTTACAGGGGCTAGTTTGATTGGATAGATTTGGATGAATGGTAGAATGGATGTGGTGAAATGGTGATTGATGCTTGCATGTTGATGGCTCCAAAAATGAGGGATAACTGATTGAGTAGAAATATGGATGGATTGAGGGAGATGACTACCTTCTGGGTTTTGATTTGGGGCTAGGATGGTAGTGTCGGCGGCGTTGGTCGTTGCTGCCATGGTGATGACCGCGCGTCGGTGCTCTCCTTCCCCTTGTGCCTCCCCTTCTTCCTCCTTGCAGCAGTGGCTGGGATGGTGGAGCTCCTGGCTTGCCTCCCCTTCTCTTGTGGCTATGAAATTGAGAATGGGGGAAAGGATGTGGCTGGGTTGGGTGCTTAAGAAGGATGGCTTCGGTTGATCTTATCCTCCCTTGTGGTAACTTCGTTTTTACCACGGCCCTATTCCTATTTACCTTAATCCTAATTATCATGCTCCTATCTCTCTTGCTTGCACTGTGAACTGGAGGGCTAAGAACTATTTGCCCAAAGGTAAATTGGCTATTGAGCTATGGATTCTCTTGTGGTGGAGATAAACTGATGCAACGTGGGTGTTGGATTCAAACTACCCTACGATGCTTGGAGCTGAGGGTGGGATTAAAGGGTGACGCACTGTATGATTCTAATACTGTTGAGGCTAAATGGAAAAGGTGGGTGTTGGGCTTTATTGACGCTGAATGATGAGATCCTCAAAAGTAACAGGTGCCTATTCACTTAGGTTGGCCTGGCTATCTTGGTTACCACAGGGGCCGACTAACTCCGATTGGTCAGGTTACCTTGATGGTCAAGGGACCGGTTGACCTAAGTTAATATGGTAATCCTTCTGGACCTCGAGGAAACTGACGGCAACCTCTTCATTCTAACTAATATTCTTACTTTTGGTATTCGCTAAATTCTTTCTAAGCTCCTGGTTGCAGGGAAGAAGGGAAGGTGCAGGATGATTGGAGGAGGTGGCAAGGAAGGCTTCGATGAAATGAATGCAAGATTATTGATTTGCAATTTAAATTAATTCTTGTAATTGATATTGTAAAATTAATCCTGTAATAAAGAGTGGAGTTTTAAAATTTTAATTCCGTTTTGTAAATGGACTGTTGTATAGACTTTGGTGATGTGAAATGATATATGCACAATTTATAAAGTCCATTGATTGATTCTGTGATTTAAAATTGATTGAGATTATGCTTGACATTGGTTTAACAAATTTTTACTTACGCTAATTATCAATTATTGTTGCTTAGCTTAGTTTAATTACATGGGTTCTCACATCCCCGACTCAGACTCTCTTCTCCGAGTCCGTTACGACTTCGTTGCCATGTTCGTCTCAGACACCTCGCCGCTGCCTATAAAAGCTCGCCGCTCCCTCGGTTTCTACATCCTTGCATCGAGTCGCCCCTTGAAACCCTAGCGTCAACCTTGAAGCCGCCGCCAATCCGCCGTTTTCGAGCTCGAGTCATTGTCACCTTCGTCGCTAAGTTCCGTCACCGTCGATGAGCCTCGGGCCTAATCATCACCACCGCTGGCATTGCAATGGCATGATCTACACCGCTGCCACCTTAATGTCACTGGAGCACCGCCCTAGCCCCTTCGCCGTCAAGACCGATCCTTAGGCGCTGCTTAGATCTCGCTGCCGGTCACCTTTGTCCATCTCCGGTCGTCGTGTGTGCACCGTTGAGTTCATTGTCGCTCTAGCTACCCAATGCGCACCTCTGTGTCCACCATTGTGGCCGCAATCGCCGATGACCATCGGGACTCGAGCGCTGCCACCGTCGCCGTCATCCACGTCACCCCATTGCTTGCATGTCGTCCACCTGTTGCCACCTCAGTGACACGTGTGCCACGTATTCACAACAGTCGTGTCAACGCCACCCACATCTAAACCGTAAACCAAAGTTAGCATGCACTTGGTCCACAGTAGACCCACTCACTGACATGTGGACCTCACCTGTCAGGTTCACTGTTCCATAGGCCCATAAGCCATAGACCTGGTCCATAGAACAAGGAGTGTGGCGTGGTCGGTGTGTGCACCTGGCTCGACCGAACCATATGCCCTAGGCCAAATGGTCCCAGGGACACGACGGTCATTATAGGTGGGGTTAATAGCAAAAATAAATAAGAAAAGGAAAAAAATACAAATAATCAAACCAAATATGAAAAGCAAATAATTAATGGCGTGCAAAATAGTTTAAAATCGTCGAAGCCACCTATGTGCCGGAAATAGATATCTGCATTGAAGGATTCAATATAAAGAATCTAAGGTGCATAGCATTAGGAAACGATCTCCACCATTCAATCAAAAATTGAAGGTCAAGATCAATAGACGCATGAGACTGATATATTATTTTTGCTACAGTAAATGATTCACTGTTGCCATGGTTACTGTAAAATACTGTTACATGAACAAACAATATTGTTCGCACGTTCTCTACAGTACCAGAGGATCCGGATCCGCTGTGGGCTAGCGCTCGCCCGCGAGTTACCGAGATCATCTCTGCCCCCCGCGCGCGGTCACGTGCCGCGCACTTGCGCCTCCTTCCCCGCTCGCACCACCACCTCCTCCCACCTCTCTCGCGTCTCGCCTCCATTGCGCGCCGCGGGAGCGATCGCGCGCGGGGAGCCCTAAACCTAGCTCCGGAACCGGCTCCCGGGTGGTTTGTCGCGGAGGCTTCGGGGAGCCCCGATGCAGGGCCAGGCGTACAGTCGCCTGGAGAGCTTCGGCGGGGCCGCGGGCGCGCCGTCCCCGCCGGGCCAGGCGTACAGCCGCCTGGGGAGCTACGGCGGGGCCGCGGGCGCGCCGTCCCCGCCGCCGCCGCCGTCCCTGCAGCGGGGCGGGGGAGGCGGACGCCGGCTAAGGGGGGCTCGGCGAGGGGCTCCCCTGCGGCCTCCGCGGCGGTGGCGACGTGGGCGGGGGTCGGGTTGGGCGGCGCGGTGAGGAGGTCGGCGAGGGCGGTGCTCTCGGCGCTGCTGCGGAGGCAGGCCGTGTTCCTCTTCGCGCCGCTGCTGTACGTCGCGGCGATGCTTCTGTACATGGGCTCCCTCCCGCTCGACGTCGTGCCGCGGATCATCGCGCGCCCGGCGCCCGGGTCGGTGTACCGCAGCCCGCAGCTGTACGCGCGCCTCCGCGCCGACATGGACGCCGACAACTCCACTGACGCGGTCAGTGTCTCCTCTTTACCCGTTCGCTGCCGCATTAGGATTTTTGGGTTGCAATGTGGCGCAAATGTTTGGCCATTTTGGTGATTAACTGTGTAATGTACAGCTGGGTTTGTTGGGTGTGCAAAAGTTTTCGCTTAAGTGCTGATCGAACCGAGATAGTGTACCGTGCGCTATTAGCTAGTGGTTGGTATATGTTTAAATTAATTTAACTCTTGTTAGTTAGTTAGAATTGAGATCTGGTCTTCTACAAATAGTCCGGATGGCAACGGAGACGTATTTGAACTGTGAGGTTTTGTTTGTTTGTTTCCTATTTTATGAAACACTTGTAGGAGGAACTATATATCTTAGTAAAAAAGCAGGAAAATGCACCCAAATTCGAGCTAAAGAAGGACTCGAGCTTGGGTGGGTGGTGGTGTACACCCCAATCCCCGCTCAGTTCCTTTTGTTTCCTATTCTATGCATTTGTCGCGGGGTGACAGGAACAACTAATGTTGTATCACCATCTGAAATTTGATTCAGTTTAATGCGTGTCCTACAATATTATCTGTCCTTGTAACATCATGGATTGCCCAAGTGAGAATAGTGTGTTTTCTGCTACCCTGCCCGTTTGCTCTAAATTATGAAAAGTGTATTCATCAAACAAGCTCTTGTAAGTGACTAAGTGATGATAAGTGCAAGTAATATTATTGCTCCAGATAGAAAAATAACACACATCATTGGGTACCAGTGTTCCCCTAGGCGCTAGGTGCTAGTCGGGCGGCAGACTAGCGCTTAGCGCCTAATCGCCGCCTAGGCGGGAGGGCTGCGCCTAGCGCCTAGGCGGGCGGCTAGGGGAACACTGTTGGGTACTACAAAAAAGAAAACCAGGAGACCCCTGAAACCAGACATGAGATTCTCATGTTCTAAAATGCTCTAGTGGTAGGTCAAGAAGCTAGCTTCTCCAGCCTTTCCAGTGTTTAGGTGTTTGATATCTCTTTTGCATTCATCTCCACCATTATTTATATGTTTATTACTTGCATTTATCTTCAGTATATACTATATATCCCCAAAGGGAAGATGTGTATAAACTATAAAGCATGCTTAAAAAGGCCAATCCAATGATATTCTAATGCAAATATGTGAAATTTGTGTATGTGCCATGGGATGCGGGTGCATGAATCAAATGGTGATACATAAAACGAGGACTAAATACATTTGTATCTGTGTCTATCTTAGTTCTGCAAAGGGTCTTCAGTAAATGGCAAAGTGGTGTGTCCAGGAATCGAATAGAAGTAGATGTGTCCATCCTTTTGGGGTTAATATTCTACTCTTTGTGTTTGATGATGTTTATTCTGATCTGTCCACGTAATTGTATCGCTTCTTATTTACAACTTATGTGCATTTTGCATGTATACTCCTGTTCCTCACACAGATATTTTTATAGCTTGCAACCCTATGGAGACACGCTTACAAAGGTGGTGTCTGGCGACCTTGCATAAACAATATTACCAACAGTATGTCATTTACTGAACCTGCCATTTTTTCCTTGACGAAATAAGATAAAGCAGATGTTAACGTTTGTCCATATTCCTAATTTCCAAAGTTCCCTTGTTTTTCCTTGTGATGTGTCTTTAATGTAATTCCAGTGAGGTACCTTGTTTCTTTCCCCATAGGCAAATGGTAAACTCCTGAACATATTCAGATTGGTGATCGAGAAGACTAGCTTTTTTGTATTTTTGTTAGGAAAATTGCTGGGTGCCCATAAGGGTTGCAGCCCCCTCAGATCTGTATCGTTATTACAGTGATTTGGTCAGAGTTATATTGTTACTCCCTCCATTCCAAATGTTGGTCGCTTTACACTCTAAGATGATTTCCTAGGTACCACTTCGACAATTAGTTCCTGTCATAATATGTTGTTGCAAATCACAAAAACTATATACTATGAAAGTAAATTTTGCAGTGAGTCTAGTAACACCAATTTCATGTGGCGAATCTAGATGTCTTTTGGTATATTAATGGTCAAACTCAAAAGTGTTTGATTGCACTCATTCTAGGATTACTTGCAACTCCACTCACATGCAAAACAAAAGATGCATTATTGTTGACTATTATTTCTTCCTAATGCCAGATCATCTCAGATCTTGCTTACTTTCATTAGGGTAGTCACAGCCAAGGATCCAAAAACCATTACAGGGACAAATCCGCTCGTGGTCGGACGCAGAATCGCCTGATTCACGGAAACCCCGGAAAAAACCGGACAAAGTTCAAAATCTGAAATTTGAATTGCGGAGTTTGAAAACCGGTTACCGGAAAAACCGGCCGGAATTTTGAATTGACAAATTTTGAATTAAAAAGTGTTTAATGAAGTGCATATTTAACTCATACAATACGCAATCTAACATATTTAGCTCATACAATACGCAATCTAGCATATTTAGTTCATACAATATGTAATCTAACATATTTAGCTCATATGAAGTGCAAACCAGCCAGAAACAATAATTCAAGCATATGTAGCTCATACAATATGTAATCTAGCACAAAATAGGCCTAAACCAACCTAGTAAGTGTATTATGCATTCAAAAATTCAAATTTGAAATTGAAATTTTCCGATCGACATCGTTTATTACTGGCCCCCACCGAAATCCGATATCACGCAGAATCCCAGTTTTTTTCCCAGTCACAGCTTCTCCATACTCCATGGTGAACCTCATAAAACTTACAAGCAGTCAAGCATAGCATGTCAGTAGTCAGGACCAAGGATCAAAATCCCGGCGGTTATCGGAATTCCCGGTGGGAACCGGGATCCAAAAAACCGCCCGGAATTCTTCAAATTTAAATTCAAATTCAAAATCCTTGCGGTTAGATCCCAAATTCAAATCTTAGTAGTCGAATTTCGAGCGGTTTTTTTCCGGTTTTTCCTTTTACCGTAACGGGATAATGGCCGTCGGACGGTATTCTCTCCGATACTGGGATTTTGATCCTTCGTTAGGACCAAGTACACCTTATGTATATGACATGGCATGTTCATATTGATTGTCAATAGATCATCTACCTGATATTGGAATCGTTTTGTTTGCACATATGAGATATGTGTTCAATTTGTTTTTAATATATTATGCTCACAATGTTTAACACAATTGGACACACTCATATGTGTTAGTTTATAGAGAATGTAGATTCATTTGAACTTACCCAATGTATTACTATATCTCCTTTTGTTTTCCAACCTTGTTCCCACGTGGTTACCTTTTTTACACAACACAGCACTTCAGGAGTACAACCTAACTTTTCATTACTTCTGTTAGGTCTGCCTGAATCAAATGGCTACATATATGTGGAGGCAAATGGTGGATTGAATCAACAAAGGACATCGGTAGTTGCTTTTGCTCAACAGTTCCTCATTCCTCCTGGCAGTTTGAATTTATTCTCTTCATACTTTTTTTTTTCTGTCTGTCTTATTTGCTCTTCTGTTTCTTATGTTTTTCTGCCTTTCAGATATGCAATGCAGTTGCTGTTGCTGGTTTCCTGAATGCCACTCTTATTATCCCAAACTTCCATTTCCACAGTATTTGGAGGGATACCAGGTCACACAACCACCACCATTACCATTACCATTACCATTACCATTACCATTACCATTACCATTCACACACACACCCCACCCCAGCCACCACTATTTTCCTATGCAATTTTGTCTTTTCAACCTTAAGGTTGCTAACAACTTAAAATTGCCCTTCAGTTTTTGTATGCCTGATTAGTATCTTATTAGACTTAGCTTCACATTAAAATCTCATGTCAAGTAAGGCTGACAGAGTTGGACTTCTCTCTGATGAAAATATTGCCACCCACTAATCACTTTCATTAGCAGAGAATAAATATGGATTACATGCGTAAGAACCGAACCATGTGTGCAGGCCATGCATGATGCGGGTGATTACAAACAGAACATGAATGCATGCTTACATGGTAGGAGAGGTGGTGCATGCTTGCGTGGTTGCTTAACATCCTCATTTTCATTAGTTTTTTTTTTGGACAGAATTTTCATTTTCATTAGTTCTAGAAACAACCCGAAATATTCTCCCGGTTTTTGCCTGTACATTCTTAATAGAGAAAATTCAGAGTGTCACTGAATAACACATGATTCATAATATGCCACTCATTGTGAGGCTACACATGTGGGCCCAGGGTCCATATGTCACACATACAAAATTATGTAGATGTGGAACGACTTGTGCACTCTGTTGCTGGTTGTAGATGAGATGGCTGCACAAGGTATCACATCAAAAAAGGACCAAAATTGTTATAGGTTGTTTCTTGTTTGCCTATCATATTGAGTAACTTGAGTTCAATGCCTGAACCACCGTATGATTCTCAGTACTACTGATAAAGCTCGTAAAGAGTTAGATTGATTAATTTTAAGAGACAAGCTGGCACACAATATTATTCTTTGGACTGCTGTACCTATTGCTGGGCATCTTATGCATTCACACTTGTCTGTATGCCTCTGCCTTTTGGTCACTTATTCCACTCTCTTCAAGTTCTTGAACAACTCTGGTGGCTGTGGAAATGTAATTGATCATTCTATACACCTATTATAATTAGTTTTATGATAATGGAAGAAAACATCGGCTATCAGTATTAAAATTTTATGCTTATAGACTTATAGTAACAAAAATATTATTACTGATATCTCGTTTTGGATACAGCAAATTCAGTGATATTTATGATGAAGATCACTTTGTACAGCGTCTTCAAAATGATGTGCGAGTAGTTGATAAGGTGCCTGACTTTATGATGGAGCGGTTTGGTCACAATCTGAGCAACATATTCAATTTTAAGATAAAGGCTTGGTCTCCTATTCAATACTACGAAGATGCTGTTCTTCCTAAGTTGGTTGAAGAAAGGTGAGCTAAATACCAATTTAAGTATTTACTTGATGAATTTCAACTGCTTGTGCGAACTTAGTTTGGCTGTATCTCCTTTTATGATGCATTTGTTTATTAGTTTTTTTTTTTGTTAATTGCTTCCCTTCCATATGGTGTGACTAATACACTTCTGTGATTGTTTATATTAGTTGTGGTAACATAACCTCACTATCTAATTACTATTACTAGAGTATAGAACTTAGAGGTGCAATGCTAAGGAAACACCAACAAGAGGCGGCGGCGTTTCCAGCAACCACAGTGATGCTGTTGAAACTTGTCGCGCCACTACCGCATCCTGCCATGGTGTCGCCGAAGCCTGTCACGGCCCCGCCGAAGTACGTTGTGGCCACTGCGACACTGCCAAGGTTGTTGTCATGCCTGCCGCAGCAACCGGTGAGTTTGCCGCAACCGCGCGTGGAGGCAATGATCTTCAAGGACTCGTGTCGTCATCACAACCTCTCGTCAACATGGGGTCTCCTAGGGCTTCAGCCATGGCCGCCACCACAGCTCGAGGACGAGCTGTCGCGAAAGGAGGGGAGTAGTGTCACGGGCGGGTACTATTCACGCGTGTGAACAGTACGCACGGTACTGTAGCGGCCGCACTGTTCATGCCGGCCCACGGATGCATTAGTGGTTAGAAATAGAGATAAAAATAGTTAGTTTCCTTGTTAGTTGGGTTTACTTCCTTAGAGATATATTCCATCTAATAGAGATACGTATAAAAAAGAAAAGTTAGAACTTAACTTATTGATTGATAAGCTTGATAAAAAGGCTGAGTCTTTGAGGTTGTCCAATGATGAATTAAATCTTAAAAAAGCTGCTAATGAGAGGTTGGCTCTTATGTTAAGAGAAGAAGAAATTAAATGGTATCAAAGGGCCAAAGCGAAATTTCTCTTGGAGGGTGATAGGAATACACGCTTTTATCATTTGATTGCGAATGGGAAGCATAGAAAACAAAGAATTTTTCAGCTTGAACAAGAGGATAGTATTATTCGGGGAGATGTACAATTAAAGAAGTATATCACCAATTATTATAAAGTGTTGTTTGGGCCAGCCGAGGTAAATCATTTATCTATGATTGAGGCTTTTACAATTGATATGGCTCAAGTTTCGGACGAGGAAAATATGTATCTTACTGAGCCTTTTGCTGAAAAGGAGGTGAAAGAAGCTATTTTTCAAATGGATCATAACAAAGCTGCGGGGCCAGATGGTTTTCCTGCAGAATTCTATCAGGTGTTTTGGGAAGTAATTAAAAATGACTTGATGGCCATGTTTTATGCTTTTCACAGTTGCACTTTATCTATTTTTAGCTTGAATTTTGGAATTATTACACTACTACCCAAGAAAGCAGATGCTAAGCAAATTCAGCAATATAGACCTATTTGTATGCTTAATGTTTGTTTTAAGATTTTTACTAAAGTTGTCACAAATAGGCTTATGAGAGTAGCTCAAAAGGTTATTCTGCCATCCCAGTCGGCGTTCATGCATGGGAGATATATTCTGGATGGTGTAGTTATCCTACATGAAACCATCCATGAGCTGCATAAGCGAATTTGGATGGAGTTGTTTTAAGGTGGATTTTGAGAAAGCTTATGATAAAGTAAAATGGCCGTTTTAATGCAAACTCGAGGATGAAAGGCTTTTCCCTAAGTGGTGTTCTTGGGTGGAAAGTTTGATCAAGGGAGGAGTGTTGGTATTAAGGTAAATGATGATCTTGGTGCTTTTTCCAAACGCATAAGGGTCTTAGACAGGGTGATCCCTTGTCTCCGCTTCTTTTTAATATTGTATGATATGCTATCCATCTTTATTTCTAGAGCCAAAGCAGCTGGTATGTTAACAGGAGTAGTTCCTCACTTGATTGATGATGGGTTGTCAATCTTACAATACGCTGATGACACAATCCTTTTCTTGAATAATGATTTGGAGCAAGCTAAAAATCTTAAGCTTATTTTATGTGTCTTTGAACATTTATCTGGTTTAAAGATTAATTTTCACAAGAGTGAGCTTTTCTGTTTTGGTCTTTGCTTAAAGAAGTCGAACCGCAAGATATCTGCAGATTATTTGGTTGTGAAGTGGGGTATTTCCATTTAGATACTTGGGTATTCCCATTCACTTTAGGAAGTTAAGGAATAGTGATTGGAGAGGGGTTGAAGAGCGAGTTGAGAAAAAGCTTAGCAGTTGGAAAGGAAAAAATTTGTCTGTTGGGGGTCGCTTGGTGCTTATTAACTCGATGCTAAGCGGTTTACCTATGTATATGTTTTCTTTTTCGAGGTTCCTAGAGAGGTTCTCAAAAGACTTGATTTTTATCGATCTAGATTTTTCGGCAGAGTGTGACCATAAGCGTAAGTATAGGTTGGCTAAGTGGAGTGTAGTGTGTTCTCCTAAAGAGTGTGGTGGTCTAGGAGTTGAACCTAGATACCAAAAATAAAAGCTTGTTAGGCAAGTGGTTGTTTAAGGTCGATTAATGAAGAAGGTGCGTGGCAATCTTTACTAACAAAGAAATATTTGGGTGAGAAGAGTCTTTCACAGTGGTTAAGAAACACAGGACGTCCCAGCTTTTGGTGGGGCTTATGAAAATTAAAGATCATTTTATCACCTTGGTTCTTTCCAGATTAAAACGGAAGGCGGAGTTAGGTTTTGGGAAGATATATGGGTGGGAAATTCAACTCTGCAAAGGCAATTTCCAATGCTTTACAATGTGGTTAGGAGGAGGGACGATTTAGTAGCTAATGTTTTGAGTTCGAACCCCTTAAATATTTCTTTTCGTAGACCTCTTGTGGGTAATAAGTTACTTGCTTGGAATGAGATGATTTTAAAAATCTCTAATGTTCATTTAGGTGTGCAGAGGGATGTTTTCAGATGGCATTTGAATAAGTCGGGACTTTTTTCAGTTCAGTCTTTTTATGCGGCGCTTATAGGATATGTTGAAACCCCTATTAAGAGTTGGTTTTGGTTCATTAAGATTCCTTTAAAAGTAAAGATTTTCATGTGGTACCTCAAAAGAGGGATTATTTTAACTAAAGACAACCTACTTAGAAGAAATTGGAGAGGAAGCACAAAATGTTGTTTCAGATAAAGAGGAAACAATTGACAAAGACCTTTTTTTGAGTGCCTATTTGTGCGAATGGCATGGTGGGTTGTGAAATGTGCGTTCAATTTAGATCCTCCAACGAACATGGTTAACATGTTTGGGAATTGGTTAGATGGAATTCCTAAATTGCTAAAGTCACAACTCCTGGTAGGAGTTAGTGCCTTATGTTGGTCTATTTGGTTATGTCGAAATGAGGTTATTTTTAACAACAAAAGTTAACTAATCCGTTGGTGTTATCTTATTGAGTGGATCTGGTGAATGCATGGGCAGTACTACGAAAAAAGAACCGAAGGAGACCATGATGGTGGGAAGCCAAAGGTTGGAGTTTGTGGCGAAGCAAATCCTCAATTTTCGTGGGTGGCAGCTTAGTCATAGGATTTGCATTGGTTGAGGTTATCCTAGGTTTTGCAGTGCTTGAGATTGTTTTTCAAGTGTCTTCCGGTTGTAAGGCTACATGTCGCTTTTTTCCGGATTGTTTGTCATTTAACTTGTTTAAATAAATGGGGCTGTGTGCATCTTGGATGCAGAGGCCGGGAGAGAGTATTCTCTTCCATTATCTAAAAAGAGATAAGTTTCCTTAGAAATAGAGATTGTTTCTTAGGGGTCAAGTCAGGTCGTCCCTATAAAAGGGATAGCATGTATCAATTATCAATCAAGCAAGAAAGATGAATTGATCTAGTCCCCCTCTCAAGGTTCTATCATCCCAGTCTATAGTCCAATCTCCCATCCCACCAAGCCGACGCCGCCCGGCCTTCTTCCTGGCGGTGTTTACCCCATAATGATCTAAGATCATAACAACTTGGTATCAGAGCAGTCGATCCCTTCCCACGGCTTCTGCTACCACAGTTATGGTGACAGATTAGACCATTAGACCTGCCGTCGAGTCGTTGGCTATGATAAAGGCTAACGCCAACAAGATGGCCATGAGTACCAACGACAACGATAAGAAGATCGCGGCCATCTTCCTCGACATGCATGCCACTTTGGAGAAGATGATCGTGGATCAGAAGAAGAAGAAGGCGCAACAAGAGGCGGCGGCGTTTCCAGCAACCACAGTGATGCTGTTGAAACTTGCCGCGCCACTACCGCATCCTGCCATGGTGTCGCCGGCTCGCCACGACCCGCCGAAATGCGTTGTAGGCCATCGCGACATCGCCAAGGTTGTTGTCATGCCTGCCGCAGCAACCGGTGAGTTTGCCGCAACCGCGCGTGGAGGCAATGATCTTCAAGGACTCATGTCGTCATCACAACCTCTCGTCAACATGGGGTCTTCTAGGGCTTCAGCCATGGCCGCCACCACAGCTCGAGGACGAGCTGTCGCGAAAGGAGGGGAGTAGTGTCACGGGTGGGTACTGTTCACGCGTGTAAACAGTACGCACGGTACTGTAGCGGCCGCACTGTTCATGCCGGCCCACGGATGCATTAGTGGTTAGAAATAGAGATAAGAATAGTTAGTTTCCTTGTTAGTTGGGTTTACTTCCTTAGAGATATATTCCATCTAATAGAGATAAGTTTCTTTAGAAATAGAGGTTGTTTCTTAGGAGTTAAGTCAGGTCGTCCCTATAAAAGGGATAGCATGTATCAATTATCAATCAAGCAAGAAAGATGAATTGATCTAGTCCCCCTCCCAAGGTTCTATCATCCCAGTCTATAGTCTAATCTCTCATCCCACAAAGCTGACGCTGTCCGGTCTTCTTCCTGGCGGTGTTTACCCCCTATGATCTAAGGATCATAACATTGACATTAGAAATCTATGTTTTTTTATTAATACAAAATTATATCTTCTGTGACCACCACACCATTTTTTTCACTCGCAACAAAATTGACCTATAATTAGTTAATATAGGGCATCCTAATATTAGCAATTGTTAGTGACTTATAGTTGGGATCAGGAAAAAAAACTGGCTGGTTACCAGCAGTAACCGGATTTCCCGGTGGGGATTGGGTGAACAGTAACTGGCTGAAAAATTTCAATTTTAAATTTGAATTTTTGAATGCATAATGCGCTTCCTAGGTTGGTTTAGGCCTATTTTGTGCTAGATTTCATATTGTATGTGCTAAATATGCTTGAATTATTGTTTCTGGCCGGTTTGCACTTCATATGAGCTAAATATGTTAGATTACGTATTGTATGAGCTAAATATGCTAGATTATGTAATGTATGGGCTAAATATGCACTTCATTAAACACTTTCTAATTCAAAATTTGTCAATTCAAAATTCCGGCCGGTTTTTCTGACCGGTTTTCAAACTCCGCAATTCAAATTTCAGATTTTGAACTTTGTCTGGTTTTTTCCGGATTTCGAAGAATAGGCACATTACTGCAGATCGCCGCCGAGTGGGATTTGTCCCGGTAACGGTTTTTGTATCTTTGGTTGGGATCATCTTTTCAACGGCGTGCCGTTAAATGTAATATATTGGGCTCCCAAATCATGGTTGCAAGTTGCAACAACAATTAGTTTGATCGAGTTTTTTCTCCATTCTGAAGAATGTTCAATTGTTGATGGCTTGACGCTTCTCTTTGATTTATCTGTAAATCATGAAACAGAAGGGCTTATTAGCAAAAAGACCATTTCCCTGTTTACCCGGATACTGCTGTTCAGTAAGGAGTCGAGCCGACAGTGTTCCATTGTTTGGAATGTCCCAATATAGTTTGTTAGATATGTGCTAGCTTTTATTATTATTCGAGTCTTTCTGAAGCAATGTTGTAATGAACAGACTCATCAGGATTTCACCATTTGCGAATCGGCTGTCATTTGATGCCCCCCCAGCTGTTCAACGGTTGAGATGCTTGGCTAATTTTGAAGCATTAAAATTTTCCTACCCAATTGCGACTTTATCTGAGACCTTAGTTTCTCGAATGAGAGATAAAAGCGTTGCAAGCAATGGGAAATATATTGCAGTTCATCTTCGTTTTGAGGAGGTTGGATTTCTTTTGTAAAAGCTTTAATTTATCTTCAGTGTTACAGAATAATGGAGGCATCCCTTAATTGCTTTATTGCAGGATATGGTTGCCTTCTCTTGTTGTGTCTATGATGGTGGTGATGAGGAGAGGAAGGAAATGGATGCAGCCAGAGAAATAGGTTGGAGAGGGAAGTTTACTAAGCGAGGACGTGTAATAAGGCCAGGAGTGATAAGAATGAATGGAAAATGTCCACTTACACCTTTGGAGGTACGTCTTTGTCTAATATCAGAGGACACTGCTGTTAGTGAAATTTTACAACTGTGTTCTCAAGCACATCTTGCTGCTACATGCTCTGTTCATTTTGTAAAACAAATTTTTTATTTAGGATCACTGCAGGATTTATCTTGAAGATTTACGTGTCATGTTATATGATCTTTAGGTTGGATTAATGCTCCGTGGAATGGGTTTCAGCAATAATACCGCAATTTTCTTGGCTTCTGGAAAGATTTACAGAGCTGAAAAGAACATGGCTCCTCTTCTTGAAATGTTTCCTCTCCTACAAACAAAAGAAACTTTAGCATCAACTGAGGAACTTGCTCCATTTAAGGTATTGTAGGATTAACTGCAGATTTTTGTGTTCTGGATTTTGTTCTTTTTTTGTTCTAAAAGGATACATGGTTGCCAGAATTTTTCCTCGAGGATGGCTGCTATCGACTACAGTGTTTGTGTCCATAGTGACGTTTTTGTCACTACACAAGGTGGAAATTTCCCTCATTTCCTTATGGGTCACAGGAGATACTTGTATGGTGGGCATTCAGAGACAATTAAACCAGACAAAAGAAGACTAGCCATACTATTTGATAATCCACGTATCGGGTATGACATTGCACTTATTATTGTGTTATTTTATTTTCAGATCCTAGAGCATTAACACTTCATATTCTTCATTTCGAAAGTCATTTTTTCATTTTTGTGCAGATGGAAGTCATTGAAACGGCACTTGCTTAATATGAGAGCGCATAGCGATGCAAAGGGGACTGAAATGAAAAGACCAAATGAATCCATATACACTTTTCCATGCCCCAACTGCATGTGCCGCTTGAACAGAACACAGCATTCCAAACCCATACGCACTAGATAGTTCAGGGCCATTTCAATGGACTTAACTTTATTCTTTCTGGCATCACGGTAATTTGGTGGTGGTTCATTAGTTCACCTACCACATCATTGTACATCAATCCATTCTCCCCCAGATGGCGGTTTTTCCTTGTATATCCCGTGCCAACAGGGATACATCAAATTCCTGGAATCATAATTTATCCTGGTGCTAACAAGTAACAGTACGTTGACTCATTTTAACACTACAACATATCTGACACCTGTAGAGCTGCTTTCCATTGTACATGGCTCATTACCAAGCTATCATACACAAATTTTGAATGGAAGACAAGTATTGTAAATTTGAATTTTTTTTTCATCTTGCTCTAAAAATGGGCATTGTCACTATATTATTTTTTTCATTTTGTATTCTGTAGCTAGGCCTTCTCCTTTTGTTGTAACTGTCTTTTTAGCCATTTTCAACAATGGAAATTGCATGGTGCTGCTTGATTATTGCTTTGTCACTATAACAGTTGTTTATTGCAGCTCGCAAAGCTGCTTATTGGTGATTTTTTTTTTGTTGAAAGGTTTGCCTATGACCAGTGGAAGATCATCTGTTGGTATTTGGTAAGGTATTCGTGTTTTTTCCCAACAATTTCGTTTCTGTATATACTGAGCATTCCATTCTGTTGTAGGCACAAACATTTAACTGCTGCTGTGTCAGCAGGCTTTGATCATTGAAGTGATTCACATGCAAGACCGTTGGTAGAAAGGTAATATGGGACGGAGGGGATACCCTTTCCTGTTAAAATGACTGACCTGGCCGCGATAGGAAGCTGGTGAGTTCAGAATAGGTGAATAAAATTCTCTCTTGAAATTTGGCAGATTTAGGGTACCTCTTTTGCTTATTCTTTCTTTTAAGATTTGTATTTTGGGCAAGGCGCATAATTGATGGCTTGATGCATCCAGCCTACATCCAAGAAGGCATGTACTCCCTGCAGTCCTGCGGAAACCACACGACGACCGATTCATGAAAACATGTCCAGGAACAAATCCACTACGTGGTAGAAAAATACGGATAGAAGTTTTGGAGGTGTCGGACATGGCAAAACCGCGAAAATACAATGATTGGAAGACTCGCTACCTCGCATATGCCGCAGGCACAGGGAAGAAAATTTTATGGGATCGGGCTCCCACTCCACTTCTAAGTCCCCACCCAAGATAGAATTATTTTATTAATGAATCATTTTTAATTTTATTTTGAAGTTAACCTCCGGCGCATTTTATTTTCAATTCTGATCTCTTTGGTCACGCCACGGGTAGTAGCGTGACAAAACAATATTGTCACGTCAGCCCGTATCTGGGGTAAGATCTTGTCACGCCACCACTCGTGGTGTGACAGTGTTGTTTGGTCACGTCAAGACCAGTGACGTGACCAAAAGTGCTATTTTGGAGACTTATTCTGTGGCGTGATAGTATTGTTTTGTCACGCTATGGGTGGTGGCGTGACCAAAAAAGTCAGATTTGAAAATAAAATGCGTCAAGGTTAACTTTAAAATAAAAACTAAAAAAAGGTTAAATAATAAAAAAAGTTCCCCAAGATATTGCCCCACCAAGCATCATACACCAATCTCAAAGCAACTTTCTTCCCCACCCTTTCTCCCCTCCATTGCTGCCTACGAATGGGAATCAGAAAACAGAAATCATCAATGCTCACCAATGGGACAAGCACCTTCTCTTCCGGCAATGGGTTTCATTTATCAATTATCAGTACAGCCAAAATTTAGCTTTCTACACATATCTAAGGTCATGTACAATGGGTTTACATCAGTTGTTTATAACTTCTATCATGTAGGATTTAAGTTGATGTTGATGAAAAAGAATAAAAAGAGAGAAATGTATTGTTTGCAATTCTGTAGCCGACTGTATCATTAGAATCAAGAGAAACATTAAAAGATTGTATGTTGTCTACAATCCTAAAGCTGACTGTATTATCGTAAATTATTGTATGAGTTGTCTGTGATATGATCAAAACCACCGAAACTGATGCATGTACTCCACAACACTATGATGGAGCCTAGGGAGAAGCGACTCCAAACGCTTCGGATTCAATCGCCGCAGGAATCGTGGATGCTCCATGTGTGCTTGCCCGTAGTGTCCTCGAGGGACCAAAGTACCAAACACGTGAGCTGTGTACAACGATACAACAGTAGGATCCATCACTATTACAACACTACAACAATAGTACAACCCAACTCAGCCAGCGGAGGACGTATGCCGGAGGGCAAGCAGTCGCGTTGGCCGTCGAACCTGTCGAGGTTGCCGTTCTCGAAGTAGTCGTGGCCGCGGCCAATCTGCCCGCCCCACCGCTCCAGGTTGATCATCGTCGCCGGTGGCAAGGTTGGTATGCACGCAATAGAGAATTGGGGGAGGGATAGTGTGGGTGGGGTAAGAGTCTCACGGACTCTCTTTTTAATTTATTCAGTGTGGATCCCACTTTAGAGATGGTACGAGGTATTAACACTGGAGAGAAAAGTATAGGCTTATCACCTATGTGATGTGACAATGATATGACAGGTCTTAGCACATGATTAATAGTTGGTACCCCACACAGTGGATGCTCTAAGACTGGGCCCCACGATGCCATCGACCACCGTCCACATCGGAGATTTTTTTTTTATCTTGGCCCCCTGACGCCTGTGAATTGCAAAAATGGCTCCCGTGCCGACGTATTTGTAAATTTGGCCCTCTCCCGAGCGTAGAATGCCTTGGGCACGACACGTGTCCATTTCTGCGCTTCGGGGCATGAAGCTTCGATGGCTAGCACGACAATTCTCCCAATGAAACGGTGGCGGCAATGAAGGTGGTGGGCCCGGGCTCTTTCCGCACCACCCGAACGCGGAAGCTCAGTGGCCTGCCACTTCCCGCGCTCCGCCGGCCCGTTCCCACGCTCCGCCGCCGCGGCAAGTGGCCGTGGACCCGCCTCCCGCGCCAGTGGCCTTGGTCCCGCGCTTGACCACCTAGTCGGTCACTTTTCGCGCTTCCCGAACGTAGAAGATCACTTTTCTCACTTCCCGACCGTGAAAGGAGAGAGAAAGGACTACATTTGCAAATAAAGACACAGGACGGTCGGTTGGTGGAAGGCAAATATGCAGCCGGAGAAGATCAAGAAAACAAAGACGGAATTTATCGTGATTTTGGATGGAGAATGTTAAAACTAGTTCTTGCACCAGCGGGAAAGCCAAAAGTTAGCCGGTGATACTAAGGACGTCTCGGTCTATAAAAATGGAATAATAGGCTGCAGTATATCAATTAAACACGTTATTTGTTGGCGGACTAAACGATAACTAGCCTACGCATTTGCTAATCGTGAGTGCTGTGAAAAACAGCTGAAATGACGAAATGCATGCGCTGCTATACACATCGAACCTCCTCCTCTTCCTTACTGTCCACGGCGGCGCCGATTTCGTCGAGCACTAGCCGCTCGCTCCCGTCCTCCACCTGGTTGGTCCACGCGAGACGCGCCCTGAGGAAGGCGTCCCGCGAGAATGGTGTCGTGGAGCTCGAGGTTGGGATAGCGGGTGCCGAAGAAGGAGGCGAGAGCCCGCAAGTAGAATCCGTGGATGGCGTCGAGAAGCGTAAGTCGCAGAGATCTCAGGTGCTGGTACGACACCTCGACGACGTTCTTTCCGTGCAGCCGGCAGGGCGCGTGCCCCCAGCATCGCCGCGTGCAGTTCAGGGCTCCGTCGTTACGTCGATTAACTTGGCCAGCTTTCCTCATAAGTCGTTCGACGCCTTCGCCAACTGACTTTTCTGGGCGGCGGCCAAAAGGCGATCGTGTGCGAGTGGGAGAACAGAGATACGAGGCTGTTCTGAACGGAGATAGCGGAAACCGATTTTCACAAAAAACGACGCCTACTCGTTTTTACTAAAACACGGAATTCTGGTTTTAAGGAAAACAAGTTTTACTTATCCACTGGTTAGTATATCCAAACAAAGGATCTCTAAAGGGGACGTTCGTACAAAATAAATTAAAAATCTGAACGCTTCACTCGTATTTATTTCACTTTTTTCCCCCAAGCTACTACTGGCCATTCGTTTCGCTGAGCTACTACTAGCCATTTGTTTCGCTTTTGCTTTAATGCATTTGCCTTCTTCCGCCTCCTTTCCATCCGCATCTCGCTCGCTCGTGTCTCCACGAATTTCTTCTTCCTCCCTCCGATTATTGGCTCCGTTTGGCAGCCACGGCTCGTGCGCGAGATGGCCATGTCGTTCGACCATTGGGAGAAGGACCCTTCTCCGCCGCCGAGGAGCTCCAGGAGTCAGCCAACCGGTGCATTCTCCTCTTGGCTTCTTCTTTCTCCCTTCGATTTTGTTCCGTTTCTTTTTGGTGATTTTTTCGGTTTTGCTTGCGGGTGCGTAGGATGGAGTCGGTGTACAGGAGCGTTTGTGTGCAAACCACCTCGCGGCGCCGGCAACCCCGCTCCCCTCGGCCACTACCGAGCTCCGCCTCGGCCACCCCCGTCCCTCCACCTCACGGAGCCAGCGACCCCGCCCCCCTCAAGCCCCCTCAGCCACCCCCAAGCTCCACCTCGTGGCGCCATCGACCCCGCCCCCTTCAGCCCCCTCGTCCACCCCCGTGGCCCTACCCCTCCACCTCGCAGCGTCGGCCACCATGGCCCCCTCGACTGTCCACAAGCCCGAGCTCCACCTCGCGACGCCAACAAGCCCTCGTGCACCTCCCATGCCCCTTGCGCCGCCCCCTCTCCGGTGCCCCTCGCAAGGCCCACGGCACCATCGCAGTTGTCGTGGTGTCCGGAGCTTAAAGCCGAACGCGTCAGCGCCATCGCTGAGAGCGATGCCAGTGAGTTGCAGGTGTTGCATGTGTCTAAAAAATGTTACATGTTACAATTATATGATATATTTTTTGCAACCGGTGATTTGAGATGTTAGGGACTGTTTTTTTAGTGTTGTGGCAAACAAATGATTGAGAATGAGATTTCCAGAAATTTTTTGAAGGTTGCACGATGAAGTTTGTTGCAGGTGTGCATGTGCCCTAAAAAATGTTGCAGTTCATGTTGGGAATTTTTTTTACCCTTTTTATTGCGCGTTTTTCATGAAATGTTGCAACCAACGTGCTAAGATATTACATGCAACAGTGAACGGTGCTAGCGCTTGGATCATATGTCCGAGCGCTAGATGCGTCCTTTCTAAAACCCAGATAAAAACTAATTTAGGGAAATCCGGTTTTCATTAATTGCAACATCCAAACAAAGCTGAAGGCTAATAGAGCGTGCAAACGCAGTACAAGTGGCATGTGTGTTGTACCATACCCTTGCATCACACGTACCGCACCCTGCTCGCCGCTGCCAGGGCTCTCATGGCCTGGCCACCTTGAATTTTTCTATTATTTAATTCTTTCTTATTAATATTTTAAAGTTAACCTCTCGCGAACTTTATTTCTAATTCAGAGAACCGAAGCAAAGCGACTAGAGGGGGGGGGTGAATAGGAGCACCAAATCTTTTTCACTTTGAATGGATTCAACTCAAAAATCACTTCAATAGCTATGAGAGCTATGAAGATGAATGCTTAACACGATGGAAGTCTTGTGTTGAACCCTCTCCTAACACCCAAAGGCACAAAGAAGAACTCCTCAAGAAGTTCTGAAAAATCAGGAATCGGTACTACCACAGTGTAAAGAAAGGTACTACCGCACTGAGGTACTACCGCAGGCAAATGAAAGGTACTACCGCACTGAGGTACTACCACAGGCAAATGAAAGGTACTACCTCACTGAGGTACTACCGCAGGCCAATGAAAGGTACTACCTTAGTGAAACCAGCGGTACTACCTATAATAGGTACTACCGTAGAGGTAATCGAAGCGGTACTATCAAGACCGCGGTACTACCTCAGCCAAAAGAGAGGTACTACCGATTGTCCTCGAGTTCGTCCGACAGTTGAAAAACCAAAATCAAAATTGGCACAACTTTTGATCTACAAGGGCAAACTCCGCGAAACTTGAAACACAACTTCTCTAAGATATTAGGAACCTATTCCAATCAAAGATCGCAGAGATCCATGCCAAGGTTCCTACCTTTTTCAGTTTGAGAGAAGTCTGTTCCTGGAACAGTGAAAACAGCCCGAAATCCAAAACGAAAATTGGTCTAACTTTTGATCTACACGATGAAACTTGACCAAACTTGAGACACACCTTCCTAAGGATATCAGGAACCTATTGCAAGCAACGATCAACCAGATCTATGCCAAAGTTCTGACCTTTTTCCATTTGAGCGAAGGTGGTTTCAAAAACCGAGCAAAAACGAAAACTTGATCCAAACACTTGCTCGTGGGTGATTGATGATCAAGATGATCCTAGATGTGTTCCCACATGTCACAGCAAGCTAGATCAAGAGAATAAATCAAGCAAAAACTCCCGGAACAAAAAAAGCCCCAAATCAACAAATAAAGAGGATGAACACAAAAACGAAATAGAGACTCATCTTGCAAAAACTGGTTGGATTGATTTGGATAGATGGATGATTGTTGGTTACAGCCACTCCAATCTTGGAGGGCAAAGCTCACCACGTGAGCACACACTCAATCCAAACCCTAGAACATAGCTCTCCCTTTCTCTTCAAAACCCTAAGACAAAATAGGGCATCTCTCCAATGGGGTTTGGTGGCTTCTCCCTTGGCTTCCAAAGAAGCACACACAGCAGCCACACCCCTCTATTTATATGGAGACTAGCATCTAGGGAATATTCCATTAGGGCACCCATTAAACCCTAACACACAAATGGGTTACACATACGCACGCATCTCAAAGCGTCGTCTTCATCATCAATTGACCTAAACCGCTTCACCATGCGCCGACCCGCGCCGCGGTTTAGCCAAATGGTCACCAAGGCAGTATTTGGTGAAATTACCAAAATACCCCTTCTCGATCCTTCTCCAAAAGACCAAGTCCACAGATCGTGAAGCAATCCCATGCTTCGCCACGTGTAGGTTGATCAACGGCTCCATGTCGTCAAGTCTCTCCCGTCCGGATCTCACCGGCACCACTGAGCACTTGCAACGACTTCGCGCCGCTTGATCCAACCAACAGACCAACCGCCTGCTCGGTCATCCATGTCCATTCGTGCCCCGCTTGAGTCTCTCGACTCACCGGCATCCTTGATCGTTTCGACCTCAGCTCTCTAAGCTTAGTCCCGATCCACTCGCCACCGACCGTCATAGACTCGCAAGCCACCGCACAAAGAATAGACCAAGAAACCATTTCCGGAACAAGTTCTTCACAACTTGACCCACGTTAGCCAAAACATGCATCATGCAACACATATGCATCGATGAACATGAACTTGACTCTAACCCAAAATCAAATCTCCTAAATTTGACAATCGTAACAATTCAATCCACAAGCGGTACTACCGCCACATATTCACCCAGATATCGCCACGCGGTCATACCGCACCCTGGAGAAATCCCAAAATCTCCAAAACACTTCTTCTGGAAAATCCATACCGCACACACGCGGTCATTCCGCCATGCGGTACTACCGGCAACCAAAGCACGGTCGTACCACTCCTCAAGAAAACCAGAGCTCCAAAGACACCTTCTCTGGAATTTCCATACCGTCATGTCACAAACGGTTCTACCGAGACGCGGTACTACCGCCACTTCCCAAGCGGTACTACCGCTCCACTTGAACGCACAAAAGGCCTCAAACCAATCTGGGTCGTCCGATTCCAATCGGACGCCACAAGAAAACCAACGCGGCCAAGGACTCACGGAATATCAAGACACAAGCGATCATATCAAGACAGGTAGTAGTACCGTGGCTTCAAAGCCGCTACTACCGATTTACCTGACACTTGCTGAAAACTCCAGATTTCAACAAACTCTCAAAGCAATTGCCAATTGTCTCATCACCTAAGATCATGAGCATGTCCACATGACATCCACAATGTCCTCATGACATCCACAATCTCCCCCTTGATGAACACATTGGCAATCTCCCAAAAATGTAAGTTTGATGGTTTGAAAATGAAAATACTTGACATTTTCGCGCAAAGGCACAACTTGGCTCAAATGCAAGAGAATGCAGTGACAAAGACCAAGTTGGCTTCAAAATAGTTTCAGCAAGTGAGACACGGCAGAAGAAGCAAGAAAAGCTTCAAAATCCAGAGAAGTGACAAAATCTCACTTATGGTCCATATGAAAGAACAATTGTTCTATTTGACCATTGATCATTGTGAGTCTACAAGAATTGCAATTGATTCGTAAAAGACAATAAGATCAAAAGAATGCAATTTAAATGCTCCCCCTCACTATGATCACCATTTTACAAGAGAAATTTTTAAAATTTTTAGTTTCTCCCAATTTCTCCAAAAAGCTCCTAACTTCTAATTCTTACAAAACTTCTCCCCCTTAACATCCTGAACTTCTCCCCCTTAACCTGAAAAGCTCTTTTTCACATTTTTGCCAAAACTTCTCCCCCTTTGACAATGGATTCATCAAGAAGTCAAGCCTTCCTCTCATCCAGAGATAACAAGAGCAACAAAAAGGAAGAAGCAAAAGAAAGAGCATGCATGAAATGCAATGGGGTGGCTTCATTTTTGTTTTGATTTTTCAATTTTTAAGTAAGAGAAGCTTTGGGAATTACTCAATTGAACAGGCTAGCATTTCTACCATTACTCAAGATATAACAAGCCTGACAAAGCTAGCAAGATCATGTTAAGACATATATAGCAAAGCTAGGCCAATGAGCTCAATATACCATATGTTGTTGGAATAAATTAAGCAATGCTTCAAAATTAGCAAGTTCAACAACAGGTATCCTAAAGTGATAATGGCTATGTCAGAATGTCATTGTGTGAACCAGAAGCTAGCAAAGGCCATCTAGGAGACAAAAGCCATGAAATGAATCATTTTGCTCAAGTTTTTGTCAAAAGCCCAAATTTCAACTGTTCTTCATTTGCAATGAATATTCAAGTTGATAAAAAGTCTATCTTAGTAAAGAAGATCCTGGACTAGGAGCCATCCACAATCTCTTCCTAAGTTTCAACCAATTTTGACAAATTGTATTTTTAGCCATGTGCTAGATCTCAAGCCTCACAACGACCATCCCAAGCAACAAAAGCTTAAAAGAGTGGTCTAGGTCATCCAAAACTCCCCCTGAGTTCATGCCTAGTACAATGGCAAGCTGTCTCATGAGAAAGAATTGGTGAGATCAGTTTTTTCGCACAAAAGAGATCATTTTTCATTTTGCACAAGGGCTGTTTTTAGATTCTTTAATGAACTGAAAGCTCAAAGATGTTCAATTCTGGATTCCAGAGCTAACAAAGCAATTTTGACAGGGCCAATGTCACAAAAGGATCACTAATTGTGCAACTAGCTAAAAGATCCACAAATTGCTATTTTTCATTTCAAGTTATATTAAAGTTCTAGCTCATTTAGCAAAGACATTCTTTGCACATGTAAAAGCATGATAATTCTAGCAAGTCAAAGAACTAGATACAATCTTGAGCAAGAATTTGAAATACTAAAGCTCAAGAGGGTAATAAGCAAAGCTTCATCAAATAAAAGACAGAAGCGGTAAAGTTTATATTACAATGCATCTTTTTGGATTTTTCATTTGTATGCAATATGATACAATGAGATGCACAAAAGATGTAAAAGCCTAAAAGGTTCACAAAAGAACTAAGAAAGTTCAAAAGAACCAACTCCCCTCAAACCAACCCATAGGGATAAATTATCCCTAACTCACATCTCAAGGTGGCAAACCTTGTTGGGTCAAAAAGATTTGAGGGGAGAATTGCCAATTTGCCTTGGACTCCACAAAGACTAGCACAAAGACTTAAAATACCACAAGATCTCTAGGGACAAGAACTCAACAAGCTAGGGAGCGAAACACCAACACTAAAAAGCTTACAGCAACTCAAAAACGCTAACACTAGTGATTGGGAGACAAGCTCGACCTAGGTCGTGAGAAGAATGCATCCTAGCAAACCATGGGATAAGAAGAGTGCCTAGAAAAGACACGCATAGAACAGAGCCTCCTATCTACCCCGAACTCAACAAGCCCAACACCGACACAAAACAAATGCTATGCAAGGTAGACTAGGATACCATACATAAATGAAAGGTATAGTAGCTCGAACTCGAGTCGACCTTGCTATAGCGGTGAGATGTAGTCATGATGGATGAAGATCCATTCCTTAAAGCTCCAGAAGGTAGTTGCGCTCATCCATCATCCTCATCTCAAATTCCTTCGTCTCCGAGAAGTGATAGTCAACATGAAAGCACAAATGAAGAAGAACCAACAGCTGAAGTCTTTGACAACTTGTTGGACCACATGTTCTTCTTCTCAACTGAAAGACTACACCAAAGAGACAAAGAATGTGGCGACCCAATCCTAGGGCACCCGAGAGGTCCTCCCAGGATCTCCTAGGACGTCCCTTAGGACCTCCCAGGAGGTCCGGTAGCACCTCCCGAGGCTCGGGTAGGATCTGCCCCCAGGGGTACCAATCGAGTCTCCCGCAGGGCCACTCGAGGGTACCACTGTGGGGAGCAGGAGTCACGGGGAGATCCTCTGCTGCCACGGCCAACTCAGGAGAGGTCATAGGACCTGACCTGAGGAGGTCGTGAGGCTTGAGGGATCACCCTGTGATTCCTAGCGTGAACTGAGCTAGTCCCAAGGATCTCAAGCTAGCTCTTCACAGCATACAAGAATGGTAACATCCACGACATAACTTTATTTACAACATAACAAAGGAGTTGTTTACAAAAGGTGGCCTTGGGCCAAAAGCAAGCTTACAAAAGAGCGGAAACAGACGTCCATCCACTATACCACAGGCAAAATGGCTGGAGGGCACAACCTACTCGCCCTGGTCCTCCTCTTCTCCGTTGTTGTCTTCTCGATAAGATTTTGCATTGAGCAAAGAGTGAGCACTACCACTGTGCTCGCAAGTCACACCTGGGATAACAAAATGACATGCATATATGGATATACAAAAGAAGGCATAATAGGGTTGATTTGCATAAAGCCAAGTTTCTTTCAATTACAATTACTAAGTTCTAAGGCGGGTTTTTAATAGATAAAATCCTTTTTAAACATTTGATTTTCGGTTGATAGCATTCATCAACAAGTTGGTGAAGGATACCCTCTGTCACAAGGCTCCTCGCCCAAAGCCCACGAGATAGAAATCCCAAATCAGTTTATTAAACATTTTAGGAATCCAAATTCAACATCTAACTCAGTGGCCGCCAAGATGTCCATGACCGTGGACACGGCTATTCAATAGATGTACACTCTGCAGAGGTTGTGCACTTTACCCACATGATCGATTCCTCTAGTTTATCCCAAGATCCGCCGATGCCACCTCTCACTACCAAAGGTAAGAGGTCTAGAGTTCATGACAAAGCCTTTAAAATGCATTGTCCCACCACGCCTCTCCTTGCTAAGGTTTAGCCTCCTTTGGATTCAACTCACAGATCTGGGCCCCTCTTGCACCAAGGGGAACATAGGTCATAAAAGACCATTTTGGCCATAGAAGACCTCCCACTCCTCCAATTGGATCAACTGCGGTGGAAGTTCTGCAAATTACTTAGCTAGGTCCCACACCCCATACTGGAGACATGTGGTTGCACGGTTTTGGCATAGCCCATCATAGGCCTAGCATTGGCGGCTCAAAGACCGGTCCTCAACTGACTTGGGCGACAATCACAAACCCCTGGACCTCCACCTTATCCAGGTTAGAGTCCGTGCACAAACCTTGCACCAACTAAGCAAACCAATTCGCCCAAGTCTAAATCAATTTTTATTTTCTTTGATTCCCCAGCAATATTCTCACACTCCCATGACATCCCAATGCCATGGTCAAAACATTTTAAACAATAGTTGGTCATGAAGGTAAAGATTTCCCCAAATCAAGTACTCTTGGACTAAGCAAGACTAAGCATATGGTTTCCCAATTGCTCCTGGTTCACACTAATGTATTAACCAGGTTTTGTCTAAGGTGACAACAGATTTGGTTCAATGTCAAGTTGGCCATATGAAGGAATTAGGCATAACTATGTGTTTAAAGACAGTATTAAAATATCTTGGTAGAAATAGGCATGCATTATCCTCTGAAAGCAGTAACATAAGTAAATTGAAATATTGGGTGCAATATGATCAAGAGCATGACTTGCCTTGCTCACTGCCTTGAGAGTCTTCTTCTTGATGCTCTCAAGCTCCTCGGCCTTCACGATCTATACGTGAAAAAGGAGACAACTCAAACCAAATTCCAAATAAAGAGCCAAAAGAACCTCAAAAGGAACTCCAAACTTAATTGATAGAAGCATCACATATTCAAAATGGGTTCTTTGGGAGAGGTCCCAACCATCGGGAGAAGCTCAATGAGGAAGGTCTTCACGGAAGACCAAAGGGCGGCTTTAGCAATGCATCAAGAGGATGATACTTGCAGAGTCCAAGGAGGTGATCTTTAGACAAAAATCATAGAGTTCCAAGGAGAAGCCGAAGAAGAGGTCTGGAAGAGGTATAATCTCTTATTGTGGCAATAAGAACAAGAACAGATCGGTGCACAAGGAGGCTTACCAAAGAACAGGGGAGGAGGTGACGAGTTGAAGGGAGGTCGAAGGCAATATGGGCGGTTGAGGACAACGCCCAAGCTCCTAACAAGCCTCCAATGGTGATAATACGATGAAGAGATGCTCTGGCGATGTTCTTGGCAAAGAAGGACTCTCCAGAAGCCACGGGTGTGAACAATAATGTTGAGTGTGTGAAAAATGTGGCAATAGAGGGCTCCCGGGACTAGTTATAGTCAAAGGAAGTGAAAAGACCACTCAATGCGTACATGATTTGGTGAGCATATGAGATGGGTAAGAGGTACGGGGGTGTCAAAGAAAAATATAAAGGACGTAGTGTACTGTTACGGGAGGAGACTAGAAAAGACACCAATAGTGCCCCAGAATGACCCCATACAATAGAAATAGCCGCTTGCTTGGCTGCATTTAATGCGACAATACATGCATTAAATGCCCATGGTACTAGTGTGGCAGGAAACATAAAATAGGTAAGTTGGCAGTGGGACCACCAAATCTAGAGGTTGGGTCAAGGGAAGGTCCTGACAGTTGGATCTCCAAAGAGGAGGTCCAACGGCCAAGATTGAATGCTAACGGGGAGGTCCGCGTGGTAAGAAGAGAACCTCACCCGCAAGGGAGGTCTAGAGCCGTAGGATCAACTCCAGACAGGAGGTCTGAACGGTTAGGATTTCCAAGGGGAGGTCCTAACGATCGAATCGCCAATCTAGGAGATGCAGACGGTTAAGATCTCCGGGGAGGTCTTAACGGTCCAGATGTTCAAAGAGGAGGTCAGGGTGTTAAGATCTCAAGGGGAGGTCTTAACGGTCCAGATTTAGATAGGAGGTCCGGACGGGGAGGTCCAAGACATACACGGAGGAGGCTCCGCGACAAGAGGTTCTAACAACCAAGATCCCATCAAGGGAGGTCCCGGCCGAGGATCCTTGTAAAGGAGGTCCCGTTGGTAGGATCTCACCAAGGGGAGGTCCTATCGCTAGGCTCTCATGAAGGAGGTTCCACGGCTCAAGGAGGTCTTGAAGGGAGGTCTAAAGGAACCGAAGTTGACTGTGGAGGTCCTAATCGCTAGGATCTCCACAATGGGAGGTCCTGGCGGTGAGGATCTCAATATAGGAGGTCTTAGAGGTTCGGGAGGAAACCCACGGAGGTCAGGGGTTCCCATGTTAAGCGAGTAAGGAGGTCCAATGGATGGGGAGGTCCAAAGGACCCGAAGTCGAAGGGAGGCCTAAACATATAGGCACGGTTTAACCAAGAGGAGGTCTAGACCTAAGGAGGAGGTCTGAACCAAAGAGATTCAAACCAACAAAGAGATCCAAAGAGATCTAGCTCAAGGAGAAAGGTCTGGACATAAAGACACGTCCAATTGAGAAAAGGTCTGAGCCCCCCAGGAGAGGTCTAACTTCAAGGACCACTGGGGAGGTCCAGGCCACAGAGAAGGTCTAAACCGAACATAACACAAAAGAGAGGGACTGAGGGGAGAGCTGGCCAACATACAGAAGGGGTGACAACATGAAACTTAAACCTCTCCAACGAACCAACTATGAATTCTCATCAAAACAAAATAGCTTTATTTTATTTTACAAATTTAAAAGGATTTGGAAAATCAGGATGTTACAAAGAAGGTCTATGCCTTGGTACTGGGTTAGTGAAACAATATATAGGGAAACAGGACCAAGACACATGACCAAAGAAAGATAGCAAAGAATGATCCAAAGCTCATGAAAGCATGTAATCAACAATTTAAGACATGAGCATGGAGACACACAAATCAATTTCAGCACATGCTATCCAAGAAATAACAAAGCTCAAACTATCCTTAATCAATAATAAGGCATAGGAGCAAGCAAACAAGCACATAGCATATCACCCATCATATACACAAATATAGATAAAACATGCTAGTGAAAGCTATGGCAAGACTCATGCATCAACAATTAACAGTAAGGCACAATTCCATGTAAGCATAAGGCAAGTTATAGAACAAATCATGGATATCAAGTAAACAAGTGGATACACAAGGCAAAAGTCAACAGGAGCAAAAAGATAAATGAATCAAAACAGTACAAGCTCTTGATGACAAAACCAAACTTATACACCCATGGAAATAAAGAACAACAATATGATACATGGATATACAAGCAAGGTAAAGGCATGATAAAAGATATCAAAGGAATAACACATGCCAATATGATACAGGTGAGCACAAAAATGAGCACAACATGCCAAGTATGAATAAACCTGAAAGGAAATGCATGAAGGTAAAAGATAGCTCACCAAACATGTGAAAGCACCAATCATGAAAGCACATGCCTCTTAGAGGCCATCGTTGAGGTGGAGAACCATCAAGTGTCACGATCATGTGATGAAACAAAAGATCAGAATCTTTAAGTCCATGTTCTCTAACCCGCGTTCTTGGTACCTACACATGAGAAAGGCAAGGTGTCCAAGTCTTGGATCCCGAAGGGTTAGAGAGCAAATACTTGGGAACCCAAACCTTGGACACACCACCACTAGAGGCAGTCGAACCATTATGTGAGTTAGCATGATGCAAATGATGGTCCATGCAAGAAGATCCAATCTCATCCTTGGAGGCACGCCGCGAGTGGACAGCTCGATGAGAAAAACGAGGTCCATCTCTAGGAAAGCGGCGGTAGCCTTGCTTGAAAGCACCAAGATGAGGGCCAACAGAAGCATCAAAAGAACTCACACAACCTCGCCGTGGGTGTGTACCTCGATGAACAAAACGAGGTCCACCTCTTGAAAAGCAATGAAATCCTCGCCGGGGCAGCTCGTGGACCAAAACCAAATCCACGCAAACCATGTCCACGGTGCTGTCCGACACCACTAGAAAAGGTGTCAAAGAGGCCATCAATAAAGCGAGTCCTCTTGCTAGGCTCTTTAGTGTGCATGTCATGAGAAAGACTATGCCCACTAGGAGACTTAGAAGCATGAGTTCGACGCAAATGTTTTGCACGCCGAAAACAGAAATCTACATGATGTCCATTCTTCCCACAAAATGAGCAATGGTGTAAAGGTCTACTAGTAGACACGGTCCGAAAGGACGAAGCACCATTATCGCTCAAAGAAGAAGTCGTGGAAGAACTAACATCATGACTCGTCCTCGCATCGGCACTAGACCCACACATGTCATGAGAAAGGCTATGTGTGTTCCTAGAGGTACGACGACGCTCTTGTTTCATACGGCGAAAGCAAAACTCAAAAGTGTGTCCATTCTTCTTGCAAAATGTGCAATGGTACTTCTCTTTTGAAGATTTAATACCATTTTGAGAAAGAAGCACATTTGTCTTTTGAAATCCGTTGGACAACACAAGAAGAGTCCGAAAAAGTCGAACTCACCAAAGAAGAGCTATCTAAAGCGATGGCACAAAAACCAACATCAAGTGACTCACGTTTAGCACAAAAAGACTCCAACTCCGAATGCAAAGATGCAAGAGAAATCTTAAAAACATCAATCTCGGAATGAAGGCAAATACAAGAGTCACATGACTTGGCGCTCATATCATCGCAAGAAAGACTCAATCTCGCTCTTCAAAGAAATGCAAGATGTGCAAGAAATTAATGATGCTTTTGTATTAAGCAAGCAATTCAAAACATCAATTTCATTTTCTAAACAAGCACAATTCTTGCAAGAGACTAAACCATCCTTAAGCAATTTTTCATGTTCTAAGCACATGCTACAAGGCCTAACTTTAATATCATTAATTTCAGCCCTAGCATTCTCTAATTGCTCAAGATGTATGGAATTAGTCAATTTAAGCTTCTCAATTTCAGCAAGCATGCCTACACAAGAATCACAATCATTTCTAGCCATATATCTAAGATTGCCTATTTCTAACTTAGCATTGTCAAGTTCATGATGTAAGGCAACACATGAATCACACGGCATAGAAGCATTTAATCTCAATATTTCATTTTCAGATTTTAGGCATGCAAGAGAATTATTCAAGTTCTCCATGTCTACAAGCAATGAATCATAAGCATTCATGGAGGTTTTCAATTCAGAGAGCTCATGAGACAAATCATTCTTTTCTCTTTTTAGCAATTTCATTTTCTTCCTAAGAGCGTGCAATTTATATTCATATGAAATCAAGCCATCAATGAGTTTTTCTTTGCTCACCTTGCTTAGCTTGAGTAGGGGATCGTCCTCGGAAGAGTCATCATGGTCATCCTCAAATTGCTCTTCATTATTCTCATCCTCAATCGCTGCTGCACATATGCCACTGGGCTTCTTCTCCTCGGGCTCTAAAAGTGACTCATCCTTGAAACTAGGACAATCAAAATAAAAGGATTTGCCACAGATATCACAGGAGACTTCCTCCTCCATCGACATCATCCTTATCACACGTTCAAACATCTTGTTATTACGATGGACACCACCGTAAAAGAACTACAACAAGAAGCAAGGAAGCGCTCACAAGTCCTCACATTAGTCGCCATGCTCAAAGATCGGTGAAGATCACAAAAGAGCAAACTTGGCTCTGATACCACTTGTAGGACCTAAACAAAGCGACTA
This sequence comes from Phyllostachys edulis, assembly GCA_036346405.1. Classification (NCBI taxonomy): domain Eukaryota; kingdom Viridiplantae; phylum Streptophyta; class Magnoliopsida; order Poales; family Poaceae; genus Phyllostachys; species Phyllostachys edulis. Next base: position 18,603,634 of record CM070554.1, on the reverse strand, counting down.
GAGGGGGGTGAATAGGAGCACCAAATCTTTTTCACTTTGAATGGATTCAACTCAATAAATCACTTCAATAGCTATGAGAGCTATGAAGATGAATGCTTACACAAGGAAGTCTTGTGTTGAACCCTCTCCTAACCCCCAAAGGCATAGCAAAGAAACTCCTCAAGAAGTTCGAAAAATCAGAATCGGTACTACCACAAGGTAAAGAAAGGTACTACCAAGACCGAGGTACTACCGCAGTAAATGAAAGGTACTACCAAGACCGAGGTACTACCACAGTAAATGAAAGGTACTACCTCACCGAGGTACTACAAGAGCCAATGAAAGGTACTACCAAGACCGAGGTACTACCTTAGTGAAACCAGCAGTACTACCTATAATAGGTACTACCAAGAATGTAATCGAGCGGTATTATCAAGACCATGATACTACCTCACCAAAAGAGAGGTACTACCGATTGTCCCGAGTTCGCCCCGACAAATTGAAAAACCAAAATCAAAATTGGCACAACTTTTGATCTACAAGGGCAAACTCGCAAACTTGAAACACAACTTTCTAAGATATTAGGAACCTATTCCAATCAAAGATCGCAGAGATCCATGCCAAGGTTCCTACCTTTTTCAGTTTGAGAGAAGTCATTTTAGGAGCAAAGGAAAACAAATTAAATCCAAAAACGAAAATTGGTCTAACTTTTGATCTACACGATGAAACTTGACCAAACTTGAGACACACCTTCCTAAGGATACCAGGAACCTATTGCAAGCAACAATCAACCAGATCTATGCCAAAGTTCTGACCTTTTTCCATTTGAGCGAAGGTGGTTTCAAAAACCGAGCAAAAACGAAAACTTGATCCAAACACTTGCTCGTGGGTGATTGATGATCAAGATGATCCTAGATGTGTTCCCACATGTCACAGCAAGCTAGATCAAGAGAATAAATCAAGCAAAAACTCCGGAACAAAGAAAGCCCCAAATCAACAAATAAAGAGGATGAACACAAAAGCGAAATAGAGACTCATCTTGCAAAAAGCGGTTGGATTGATTTGGATAGATGGATGATTGTTGGTTACTGCCACTCCAATCTTGAGGGCAAAGCTCACCACGTGAGCACACACTCAATCCAAACCCTAGAACATAGCTCTCCCTTTCTCTTCAAAACCCTAAGACAAAATAGGGCATCTCTCCAATGGGGTTTGGTGGCTTCTCCTTGGCTTCCAAAGAAGCACACACAAAGCAGCCCACACCTCTATTTATATGGAGACTAGCATCTAGGAATATTCCATTAGGGCACCCATTAAACCCTAACACACAAATGGGTTACACATACGCACGCATCTCAAAGCGTCGTCTTCATCATCAATTGACCTAAACCGCTTCACCATGCGCCGACCCGCGCCGCGGTTTAGCCAAATGGTCACCAAGGCAGTATTTGGTGAAATTACCAAAATACCCTTCTCGATCCTTCTCCAAAAGACCAAGTCCACAGATCGTGAAGCAATCCCATGCTTCGCCACGTAGGTTGATCAACGGCTCCATGTCGTCAAGTCTCTCCCGTCCGGATCTCACCGCACCATCGAGCACTTCAGTAACGACTCGCTACCGCTTGATCCAACCAACAGACCAACCGCCTGCTCGGTCATCCATGTCCATTATGTGCCCCGCTGAGTCCTCGACCACCCTAAGATCCTTGATCGTTACGGACCTCACTCTCTAAGCTTAGTCCCGATCCACCTCGCCACGACCGTCATAGACACGCAAGCCACCGCACAAAGAATAGACCAAGAAACCATTTCCGGAACAAGTTCTTCACAACTTGACCCACGTTAGCCAAAACATGCATCATGCAACACATATGCACCGATGAACATGAACTTGACCTAATCCAAAATCAAATCTCCAAGAAATTTGACAATCGTAATAATTCAATCCACAAGCGGTACTACATCACATATTCACCCAGATATCGCCACGCGGTCATACCGCTTAAAAGCATCGCGGTCATACCGCACTCGAGAAATCCCAAAATCTCCAAAACACTTCTTCGAAAATCCATACCGCACACACGCGGTCATTCCGCTTACTTGTACTACCGCAACCAAAGCACGGTCGCACCACTCCTCAAGAAAACCAGAGCTCCAAAGACACCTTCTCCGAATTTCCATACCGTCATGTCACAAACGGTTCTATCGAGACGCAGTACTACCGCCACTTCCTAAGCGGTACTACCGCCCACTTGAACGCACAAAAGGCCTCAAACCAATCTGGGTCGTCCGATTCCAATCGGACGCCACAAGAAACCAACGCGCCAAGGACTCTCGCAATATTGCACTCACAAGCGGTCATAGTCAAGACACCAGAGTACCGTAGCTTCAAAGCCAGACTACCGATTTACCCGACACTTTGTCAAAACTCCAGATTTCAACAAACTCTCAAAGCAATTGCCAATTGTCTCATCACCTAAGATCATGAGCATGTCCACATGACATCCACAATGTCCTCATGACATCCACAAATTCTAACCTCTTTGGTCACGCCACATCTTGTGGCGTGACAAGAACGTTCTGTCACGCCATCTATCGAGACGTGGCTAAAGCTGTCACGCAAGTCCTCGTCCGCGCTCCATGCCAGCGTGGAGGGCTTGCGTGGCATTTGTCACACTGGTCCTCATGGCGTGACAAGCCTACGTTGTCACACTATATCTCATGGCGTGACAGTGGGGGCTTAAGGGTTTTGGCACAGCCAATTATACTATTTTCACATCTTCCCCATACCTCCCATGCGCCTCTCTACCTCCCGCCGCATGCGCTCTTCCCGCCAGCCACCCTCCCCCGCTGGCCATCATCCACCCGGCAACATCACCCCGGAGGGCGTCCTCCCCTCGCTGGTTCTCCCCACCGGTAGTTCTCCCCCGCGCCAGAGTCCTTCCCTCCCTACGCTGGCGATTCTCCTCACGGGCCGTTCTCCCCGGCTAGATTCTCCTCGCCACCATCCTCCTCTTGCCTGGTTTGTTTTGAATTTCTTGCATGGTTGTGAACGGTATCAATAGTCATTTTAGTGAATTATTGAAGGAATAAGTTCATTTTACCCCCCTTGAACTTTGGACCGAGTCCAAAAAACACCCCGAACTACAAAAATGTTCACTTTACACCTCCAATTGTCAAAACCAGATCAAATTACACCCTCGCCCTAAACCACCCCGGTTTTGAATGACGTGGCATTCACGTGTACATTTTCTGCTGATGTGGCAGCATCCACGTGTACATGTTCTTTGTCCACCATGGTCTCCAGCCATTCCTCCTCCGGTGTCGAGCTCACGGCGCCGATGAGTTCGTGCCCTCGCCGCCGCCGGCCGCTTCGGTTCGTCGACCTCAAGCGCCGCACCGTGCCGGGCGGCTTCACCTCATAGGACGCATCGCCTCCCGTGAGGATCTCGAGGATGAGGAGGCCGAGGCACCGACGCCGCTCTTCTTGGACGATCGACCAATCGCTCCGCCGGGGACTTGAAGGCCACCATGAGTTGCGTGGCATGCGATTGGTTCATCATAGGCACCAGCCAGTAGTCGGTCGAAGCGGCTCGAATCGGTCGTCGAGCAAGATGTTGGACGACTTGAGGTGCCCGTCGCGGCACCGCCAAGATTGACAGCCTCGACAGTAGTCCAAGGTTCTAGCCACCCCTTCACGATCCTCACCAGGCTGGCCCAAAGGCACCACCGCCTTCTTGATTCCACGCCCATCATTAAAAAAACAAAAATATTACGCTTTTTGCGATGCGACACAAGAAACATAAATCCATGATCAATTTGTAGGCATGTATATACTATGGAGGAGGTGAGCGAGGCTCTTGTTGGGGACGAGTCATGGATGAGGAGCTTCTCCTCCTTCCGTAGTAGTAGGAGACGAGCGGGAGGAGGTTGTGGTGGGTCACCGCCAAGCCGCCGCATGTGCTCCTCAAGTCCTCCCACGACCCGGTTCATCTCCTTGAACCGCTTGATGACGACGGAGTGGCACGGTGAGGGTGGCGCGCAGAGCACATGCCGAGATTGGCGCTGCCGAGCACCTCCGCTGCTGTTTTGAGCAGTCCTGCACTCGAAGAACTCGCCCGTCGTCGCGCAAGACGAACGCTACCGCCTCGCCTTTATTCGGTCGGTTCCCCGCGTCGCCGCCGCGGTGGCGGGCGGCGACGCCACGGCGCGACGCGGCGGATCCATGCGATCGCCCTTCTCGTGGTGGATCCATCTTCCGTGACGAGGGCTTTGTCGACATGGCGGGACCGGTTCTTGGTGTTGTACTCCGCCACCTCCGCAGCCGCCATTTAACGCGAAGCCGATGATGGGCTGCGTGCTCAGAACGTGACGAGGACACCAGAGGATGTTGAGCCCTCGAGCGGCGGCAAAGAATCAGGCCGGGGCGAGGGGAACCAGAGGTCGGAGAGGAAGAGCCGAGCGACTGGGGTACCGGAGCGACGCGGCGCAAGGCCGGCGCAAAGACCCAGCCGAGAGGGGAGGAGAGGCGGCGCCAAGGATGGGAGAGGGAGAGGTGAGGTGAAGTAAGGAATGGTTAGAGGAAGAAGAAGCAAGAAGGGGATAAGTTATTTCGGCTGGAGGAGAAAGGATTCCACGTCAGTACGCCACATCAGCAGAAAATGTACACCTGGATGCCACGTCATTCAAAACCGGGGTGGTTTAGGGCGATGGTGTAATTTGATTTGGTTTTGACAATTGGGGGGTGTAAAGTAAACGGTTTTATAGTTCGGGGTGTTTTTTAGACTCAGTCCATAATTCAGGGGGGTAAAATGGACTTATTCCATTATTGAATAATCATTTGGCTACAACAGCAACATGATGCATTGGTATTATTTATATTCTTATAAAGAAGATATATTAGATGCACAACTTAAGCATGACTTCTCCCGTTAGAATAAAAAAATTCATTTGAAATGTTGAATCGGCCACTCAATGTAATTGTATGGTTGTTATGTTCAAAATTTTCCACTGCTGAAGTCTTCATTGACCGACTAACAATCATGGCACGAGCATGAGAGCGGAGTTGATCCCCATTCTTTTCATCTAGAATCTCAAAAAGCATCTAGTCATCTTTAAGGTCAAATATTAACTTAGGCTTTGGAGTATACTCATTGGGATCCCAAATTATGTTGTCCAACCAGGATCCTTCTAATAATTCCGTGTTCAGTAAAGAGATGTTGTTCAAACGCTGCATAGTGTCGATTTTAACTATTTCATTTATGTTATTTGGTTCTGCATTGTCTAAGTTATTTTTGTCCTGAGGAGTCTCCTTTCTCAAGAGAGGGTAATTGTTCTCGTGGAACAAGAATTAGTCAAGCGAGCATTTCAGACAACCAAGAGGCTCGGTCATTACCGCAGAACTATGAACTTTACTCTATACATCCCAACACCGGAGACATAACCACGATCCTTAGCCCGGTCTTCGCCGTGAATATCCACGCTCTCTTGAGATATCGCATGCCTTTTAAGCAAGGCTGGATTTCAGATCCTGGGGAATTACCCTAAATGATATCATTTTCCCATTCTTCGTGCTCAGATGGATTAAAATCAGGACAAACTTAACTCATTTCTGAATACCAATTTTCCCGAACGAGTGGTTAAAGAACGCCCGGCGATAGTTCAAGCGCACACAAGAACGAAGTCTCGGGCGTATTCAGAATGAACCTCGAAAGCGCCCCAAACATGTGGTTTGGGCGGTCTCGAGAACGAGATCTCGAACGTACCTAGACATGTAGATTCAGGGTAGTGTAGGTTCACACTTAGAGTCAAGCTCTGAGCGGTCCTAAACATGTGGTTTGGGCGGTTTCGAGAACGGGATATCAAGCGTGACTGAGTACGAGAGACTTAGATAGTGTAGGATTTGGATCTTTTTGCATCTCATTGTTTCTTGGTATTATTTGATTACTATGTATGGATTAATATTACTCACCCACAGGTTAACTTCTGTTAGATGAATATGATACCATCTTCCCTACTTCAAACTGCTAGCATGTGTCAACTGAAACACAGCTTTTGTGAAGTACAATGTTGATTGTGATATTTTGTACTTGTTGTTCATACCTTTGGCATGCAGCACTGACTTTGCAATATTTTGTTTGCATTTTTGATGTAGATGGATCAAGCTGTATGTGTATTTACCAGTGGGCCAATTAGCCAAACGGGTAGTGATGTCGACTTTGGTGGTATGGAAGTGACCGTTCTTTTGTTTCGCCAATCACCAGACTTTCAAACTCTTCTAACTAGGATTAAGTTGACCTTTGGATGGGATGAGCCCATGGTCGTTGTCGGACTACAAGAGCGATATGATGCTAGTGCGGGTTCTAAGGTGCACACCTGTTTGGTGCCAATCTTATCCGACAATGATTGGGATACGTACAAGGATCTTGTGCTCGCATCTCAGGTCCGGTCGTTGGAGGAGAATCATTGTAGAGGATTTGCCAAATAATTTGGATGTGGTGAATGGCAACACGGAGAAATTAGAATCCGCTCTCCATCTTTCGCAAGGCCCCCCACTGGAGGAGCAACCTCCTGAAGAGTTCGTTGGCGTCAGTCTTAACAACGATGCCCCTATTGGTGGATCTGTCACATGTGTCTGTTTCTTTGCCGCAACATGTTACTGACCACGTGACTGATTTCAATGGCGTTGTAATGAACAATGAGCTTGAGGAGTAGATGTTCCGCGATGGAACACCCCGTGAAGTGGAGTCCGACGAAGGATGGAGCTTAACTGAAAACGATGGTCCTGCACCGCTTTTCTCCTCTAAGGAAGACCGGGTTCTTCGCAGTGTAATGGGGGAGGTCCCATCGGTGCATGCATTCGATGATATCAGAATGGCTGATAAGGCAGTTTGTGCTAATGGGTTGGCGAGCAGGAATGGCATTGCAAACCTAGAGAATAACATAATACGAAAAAACATGTTGTTTCCAAGCATGGATGATATGAAGGTTTAGCAGAAGAATACTCAGTGCGGCATCATCGTCCGTTCGTAGTGCAACACTTCGATGTGAACAAGAGATATACCGTGAGGTGCGAAAGGGGATGCGTATGGAAGGTATGGGGGCGCAAAACAAGGGACAAGCAATGGAAAATAGCGAATGTGAAGCAGCCTCACTCTTGTGGGACCACATAAGTGTCCGGGGAGCACCTTCAGGCGACTGCTAATTTCATTGCAAGGCGTATTACCGCAGTTGTGGCTATCGATCATGATGTGATCGTCGCCACCCTCATCGAGGTTATCTTCGGGTTCATTAAGTACCATGTGAATTACGGGAAAGCATGGAGGGCAAAGCAGAAAGCGATGCAACTATTATGGGGTGATTGGAAGGAGGCTTACGGGTTGCTTCCTTGAATCCTAACTGCTATGCAGGCCAAGAATCCAGGAATGGAGTTTTATCCTTGGCACGGCAACCAAATGGAACCCGATGGAGGGGTTATGAAACATGTTCTCGGGAGGGTGTACTGGTCCTTTGGGAAATGCATAGAGGTATTCAAACATTGTAGGCCTATCATATCAGTTAACGCCACGTTTCTAACCGAGAAGTACTATGGTGCCTTGATGCTCACCGTGGGTATTGATGCGGAGAACCAGCTGATTCCATTCGCATTCGCACTGACAGAGGGTGAGAACAATGCGAGCTGGGAATGGTTCATGGATATAGTTCATCTACGCCTCGTTGGGCCTGAACAGGTTGTTTACATCGTCTCGAGATAGGCACCGTGACATTTTGAATGCTATGAGGAGCAGACTTGATGGACACCCAGATGTGCTGCATAGGTGGTGCATGCGTCATTTAACGACTAATTTCTTTAAGCAATGCAGTAGGAAAAATCTCACAAAAAAGTTCAAGCTGATGTGCGGATGTTTAGAGAAGAGGGACTTCGAGGTCAAGTTGACGCAGAGCTGAGGGGGCTGACCAACAAACGGGGTAACAAGTGGTTAGACGAGGTCTTGTAGGAGAAGACGAATTGGGCACATGCATACGATGAAGGTGGTTGTTAGTATGGTATGATGACAACGAATATCGCGAAAGTGTTCAACAACGTTATTAAAGGCATCCGTGCTATGCCAGTATCGTCTATCTTGGAGTACTCCTTTCGAAAGACCAACTCGTATTTTGTGGATCGGTGGACCTGAGCAAGGGATGTGTACAACGCCAGCCAACGTTGGGGTGCGGCTACTGCCAAGCACCTTGCTATCGTGGAGGCAGAGTCATGCAATCAGGAGGTGGAGGAATACGATCCCACTTTGCATATATACGTTGTCAAGGCAGCTGGGGGCACATCGATAGGGGGCGAGCGTTATGGTGGGCGAAATCATAGAGTGAACCTGGCTGCGGGAGACTGTACTTGCATGGTCCCGACGTTGCTACATGTCCCATGCTCTCACTTTGTCACCGTCTGTCACGTGCGTGGCATAAGCCACCTTTCTGACACCTTCATTGCAGATGTGGACACAGTGCAGCGCTTCGCACGGGCATGGATTTGGCATATTCTCAGCTCCTTCCTGTTTCCAGACGGTACCGGCAATGTCGTCTCCTGGATTTACTTGCCAATGTTGGCAAATTTGGCGACGGTAGGGACATACAGTTGGGGTTCTGCCACATTGGCGTGTCTTTACCGGTATTTGTGCGACGCGTACCGACCACAAAGTGCGGACGGCAACTTGGGTGGTTCCGCATACCTCCTGCAGATTTGGATGTAGAAGCGTTTGCCCGTGGGTCGGCCCACTCGTGCTACCTTGCAGGTATCCATTTTTTCCATTCATCATATATGTCTCGTTCCACCCGAAATGCAGCTGAAATATATCTCCATGCAGGCATGGCCCCTTGACGACCCTACGTCTGGACCGACGGTAGCGTACCTTTGGAGCTCCATCGTTGCACCTACTGGGCATCTGAGGTTGCGGTGCATCGTTTATACAAACGAGTTGGACGTCATCACGCAAGACCAGGTACATACCTCATAAGTTACTTTGCTTGCTACATTCACCTCTACGAACTATTATTTCATCGCTAATGTCTTCTACATCTCGTGCAGGTCACATGGTTGCCGTACGTCCGCGACGAGGTCGTCGGCTTGGAACTAAACCCGATGTGTGAGCGGGACATCGCCTTGTGGATGACGCTCTCACCACTGATTTTCTTCCATGTGGTGGAGTATCACTTGCCCCATCGGGTGATGAGGCAGTTTGGGAAGCTCTAGGCCACTCCACCATTGGTGTTCTCGACAAATCTGAACCTTCACAAGTAAGGGTACCTGATGCCATGCATTTACAGCTTCGGTATGGGTTTCAATGCTAACAGTTTGATTCTCGATGTGGCAGGATGAACTGAAGGCGGAGAGGTACCAGCACACCAACTAGGGCCATTATCACTGTGACTACTTGTTGGAGTGGGCCGACCGAGCCAATCAGTCCAGGGAAGTGCCACAAGTCCATTAGAGGACTTAGTTCATGGGCTATCTCCGGTGGCTCCACGGCGTCGCGTACCTCCAGCTTCGACCAGCTATGACCCATGCGGACATAGGGGAGAGGCACTCGTTCAAGGAGGATACCGTGGATGATTACGATGAGTTCACACGAACGGGCACGTAGCCGGAGAGGGCCCCCATCAACGCCTATTACGTGAGTACATTTTATCTCGCTACTATTTTGCAATGTCACAATGAGCAAACTAATTTACTTTGTCTACTCCTTCGTAGGGAACATAGCTGACACACATAATCAATGAGGCCGGTGAGGCCCTCATGCTACCCGAGGGTTCGGAGGGGAGCCTCCAACGCTTGAGGGATTTTGTTGAGGTAACGCACACTGTTTTAAATAAACACACACTTCAATTTCTTTATGTTTGTATTATTCTTCATTTTAGTACTTCAATTTACATCACTTTATGTTTTAGTACCCATGTTATTTTTTTGGTTATATAAAACTTTAATATCTTTTTTTTGTTGACCTTGCAGATGGTTTACCGCCGATGCCGGTGATTGGCTGCAAAAATGAACTGCGTGGCGGCGGCGGGAGAAGTAGTGTTGCCTGCCCTGGCTCGGAGTGGCTCCTCACATGCTAAAACATCAGGCGTGATGACATCCGCTTCAGCGGCACGAGACGAGGATTAGGAGCAAGACGAGGAGGACGACGAGCAGGACGGCGAGGATGAGAGGATGTCGATGCTAGGCTTCCGGACGAGATGGCCCTCGGGGACCTTGTTGGTGCATTGGCCCCCACACAGCCGACTCAGGCCACGCCTCCGTGCCGTAAACAGCATGATCGCACAGACATTAGTTTGGTAAACGTCATCGAGGGCACGCGAGACCAACACCCAGTAGCGAGGTTCACACCGGGGTCGTGTGTGCCGAAAGCACAAGTGAATGGACGCATGCATATGTATCTGTACATGTTATTTCCTGATTGAATGAAATGAGATGAATTTATTTTGGTAGAATGAAATGAGATGAATGGATGATTATGTTTGTATTAATTGATTGAATGGATTGTGGTTGAATGAAATGAGATGAATGGATGGTTGTGTTTGAATTAACTGATTGAATGGATTATTGTGTTCGAATTAACCCTTTTGCTGATGATTGTATTTGAATGAAATGCTTTCATAGAATGATTATTGTGCTCGATCATGGCTGCACCAGTGCACTTCAATGATCCTGGCGTGGCAAAGCAGTCCTGTCACACCGGGAGTCATGGTGTGATAGGACTTAGCTGATGAATGGATGATTGCATTTTTGCAACCCCTTTGGACCAGACCAAACCCTAGTGTCGTGGCATGATGGTGCCACGCCAGGACTACTGGTGTGATAGTACCGTGGCATTAGTCTACCACTTTGTTAAAAGGGCTTTTATTCAATTAGTCCCCTTTGATTTCTGCATAATGTACCTGAAATAAAGTAGCCACTTTGAGTTCTCCACTTTGAAACATGTCATACCTTATTTTTTAAAAAAAAATTGAATCTTTCTATTATGAATTCTGATAACGACAAGATTTAGTATCTTTTCTTGCCTTATCATGACAACACCATGCCTAGCAAACAACTTTTCAGAAAGACAAAACAACACACTGCCTCGCAGACTACTAACATGAATTTAACCACACCATGCCACCAGCTTTTCAGATCGACATGACAACACTCTGCCTCGCCAGCAACTTTTCAGAACGACAAGACAACACAATGCCTCACAGACTACTAACATGAATTTAACCACACCATGCCACCAGCTTTTCAAATCGACATGACAACACTCTGCCTCGCCGGTAACTTTTCAGAAAAACAAGACAACACATTGTCTCACGGACTACTCACATGAATTTAACCACACCATGTTACCAGCTTTTCAGATCGACATGACAACACTCTGCATCACCAGCAACTTTTCAGAAAGACAAGACAACACACTACCTCGCAGACTACTCACATGAATTTAACCACACCATGCCACTAGCTTTTCAGATCGACATGACAACACTTTGCCCCGCCAACAACTTTTCAGAAAGAGAAGACAACTCATTGCCTCACAGACTACTCACATGAATTTAACCACACCATGCCACTAACTTTTGGATCGACATGACAACACTATGCCTTGCCAGCAACTTTTCAGAAAGACAAGACAACACTTTGCCTCGCAGACTACTCACATGAATTTAACCACACCATGCCACCGGCTTTTCAGATCGACATGACAGCACTCTGCCTCACCAACAACTTTTCAGAAAGACAAGACAACACTATGCCTCACAGGCTACTAACATGCATTTAACCACACCATCCTACCAGCTTTTCAGATCGACATGACAACACTCTGGGTGCATTATACCCTGTGTCTTATAAAAAGTGGTGGTCTTTTCTGGGAGAGAACACTACACAAGCAAATCCAACACTACACCAGATGGAGAAGCACTTGGAGGAGATCCACGAACTGCAAAGGGAGTATGCGACCCAGGAGGAACAAAGAGAGCATGCCAGGAGGCAAACCTCTCCTCAATGGCGCCACCCCCCGTAGCAGCAACCCCTACCAGAACATCCCAACCGAGCATTCGCCGCAACACCCGCTCGAGGAGGAGGCGCCGCCCCTCTGTTGATGCAGGGACACATGCAAGTTCTTCAAGTCCAAGCATCGGCTAAGCCTAGGCATGTGTTACTGGGGTTGCGCGAACTACACCTCGGACTATCTCGACCGCCGTTGGGACACGACCCACTATCGGCAGCCAGTAAGGATCTGTTACAGTATGTTCCCCTACCATGTCTCTTTCAAAGTACGCACTAACAACCTCACCCGTCTGCCCGTAGTCCCCGGATCCGCTATATGGCTATCGCAAGTGGATCGACCAAGGGATCCACCCACACGACTAGTGGACTCTCGACTGCGAGGAGTGGGATGCCAAGAGGGACCGCGAGAGGAGGGAGGAGGAGCACCGCAACAAAGAGCACAACGAGCGTATCCAGCGGGAGACGCAAGCTCATCTCGAGGCGTACAGGCGCAGGGAGCGCGAGGCTCACGAGAGAGAGTGCGAGAAAAAGAGAGAAATGGCAGCCAAGGCCAAGGCAGATAACGAGGAGTACAACGACGACATCGTAATGAAGGGCAAGTGGTCCGGTCCACGCAGTAGGTCGTGCCATTCCGTAGTAGTTCGGTTTATTTTCATTCCAAAAAGCGCATATGTATCAGTAGGAGTACTTCGATTTTTGCATCGTGCATAATGTTGCTTCTTATGCATGTAACCAAACCATGTGCACCATTTAATGCCCACCTTTGTTATTGAGTCTATTTTAATTCGCAACTGCAAATCTCTTCGTATTTTCGCATTCAAGTGTTCGCGTAGCAAGGCAGCCAACAACATAAATAAATGCGTGTTTCCGAAGTAGGCACGAAATGGTCTACGATCCCCAAGTGACGACGAGCACTACCTATCATTGCAATATGATGTCTACGCATCTTTCATCATCGTGCCATGGAGCCATGGACTGTGGAGGGCTGGAATCGATGGGGAGCGATGGAGGCAATGGAAATCAGGGATATTCGTTGGGGGAGCCGAGTGGGGAGATAGAGGTGAGCACTGGCCAGTGGTAAGACTTGCTACAGTCGCATTAGTAGAGATTAGAGAAGCAACGGGCGGGGAGGAAGAGAGGCAACGGACGACGAGGGAGAGAGTCAACTGTCGTCTTCCCCATTCTGATGGCAAGACGGAGCAGAGAAAGAAGACAATGGGCAGATGCAAGATTCTTCCTCTCTGTGCCTATAAAAAAAGAACGCATTTGCTCATTTCTTCACCGCCGAGGCACAACTTCTATTCTCTGATTCTGTCTTTGCTCAGTTCTTCCCATATATTACACTATCGTGCTAGGTACATATATAATTCAGAAATTCACTATGAATCTTGAAGAAAATATTTGACGCACATACAGTTGGTATGTCATAGCATTTTAGAATAACTAGATGAATATTACAATATTTTAATGTTATATCAAGATGCATTACATTTTTGGACACTTACTATCATATAAAGGTCAAACTTAATTACATTTCTTAGTATATATTTTTTTATAAACAAGCTACACTAAATTTTACCGTATAATTTGCGTTTCGTTCTTGCTAGTTTAATCTACAATGAAGGGTGGCTTCAGGTGATGGCTAAGATTATATATCAAGAACTTAAGTTCCTTAATTACATGTCACTTGAAGTTAGCACGTTTGCTTCTATGCCACTAAAACATATGTTTCCTTTTGTGCCGTCAAGTTTCTTTCTTGTTCCCATCGTGCCACTCCCGTGCTAGTTGTGCAAATTTTCTGCACATCGTACGTTATGATGAAATTACACATATATAGTATGTGGTTTACCCCCAAAGAAAAGAAATGTACATGTAGAATTGCTATTGCACGTGGTAGTGCGTGGCGATGCTCTTGTTAAGGACTATTTAAAAAACAAAATATGAACATGCGTTAATATTTTGTAAAACTAAAAAGACTGTCTAATTAGAAAATCTTGATATTCTATATGTGCGATTTGAGAAACTATGGCTTAATTTTCACAGTGCTATTTCTCTTGAATAGTACAACATCCACAGACCCACACACTTTAGAATTTTTTTATTATTAATTAACCCTTTTTAAATTTTATTTTAAAGTTAATCACCGGCGAACTTTATTTCCAATTCTAACCCTTTTGGTCACGCCACCACCCGTGGCGTGACAAAACAACACTGTTACGTCAGCTCGTATCTAGGCAAACTCTTATCACGCCACGACCAGTGGCGTGACAATATTGTTTTGTCACGCTATAACCCAGTGGCGTGACAAAAAAATCTTGCTTAGCTTAACTTATCTTGTAGCGTACGTTAATTGGAAATAAAAATTAGCTGGAGGTTAACTTTAAAATAAATTTTAAAAAAGATTAATTAATAAAAAAAAAAGCTCCACACTTCGCTCACGAGCTCCCTTTTAAATGCACCTCCCCAGCACGCACTCAACCCACATCCAAACGTACACTACACGCTACCAATGAAGTTCCAAGTCCATATCGCGGAGCCATGAGTAAGCTCGCCATGCATCCTCGTCCTAGCGGTCGCCTCCTTTGCTGCACCGTGCCGTGCGCCATCGGCGGCGCGTGAGGAGCTAGCGCGACGCCATCGGACGTGCGTGCATGGCTAGCTGTTATGTGTAATAGATCTCATTCCAGTCGTTGTTTCCTACGTGTGCGTTTTGTTTAATCATGTACGTTTGCATGCATGGCACGGTCGACATGTTTCACGTACGGCACTGTGTTTGCGTGTCACTTTGCTTTAGGATCAGTACAGTACTGGAGCGCGCAGCTTCGTGCGCATGCGTGGCGTGCATGCGTGGCGGGTGATCAGGATGCTGCGCGCTCTCCGCTCAAGTCAGTCGGTATATATGTATCACTTTGCTTTCAACGTTGAATAAGACGTGAGCTAGCTGTTGCACGTCAGAAAACTCTCTCTTCCTCGCGTGAGTTTGTGTCGTGCGCCTTGGTCAAGCAACTCAATAATTTTGGTAGGGTCTTGTCGTGCCCTCGACGCCCAGTACAACTGATGCACTGGTGTACTGCGCGCGTAGGGCAGATCACGCTTGAGTCATGTACGTTGCCAGTCTCTGCAGCGTGGAGTAATACTGTAATATTCGTGTTAGCTGGTCCAAGTTATTCTGCGTTAATTTCAGTTTTGTCGCAGCGTGTTACGAACGAAGGATGGAGTAATGTTTCTTCAGTTTGGCAGATGTAAGAAACATGTTGCTTTCATCTGGTTCCTGTGTGTGCAGGAAAGCGTGCAAATCGCCACGGGGTGTCCATTACCCGGGGTTTTTTTTTTCTCTCTAAATGGCACGGTTGACACCGTTATGAACAAAATCAGCTGTTCACACGTCGTAATGCTAAAAATAGCATAATGAACATAGGGAGAGGGGGGCGGACGCCCCCATACCAGTCACATCGCAGCTGCCGCGCCTGGGCTAGACAAGCCACTGCCCCCTTGTGCCCAAACATGGCGCTGCCGCGCCTCTAGTGCTCAGACAAGGCGCTACCCTGTTGTATCATTTTTGGCATTATGGTATGTATACGACCAATTCTGTTAATAACGACGCCACAATATCATTTAGACCCAAAAAAAATCCCCATTACCCTTTCCAAACCCATACACATACCATTGGCTAGGGTATAGATAAGAAATTAAATACCCATTTAGATTAAGGTACGGAGGTAATACCCATATTTACCCAATCACCCACACACATTCAAACCTAGAGTTGGGAATGGGCTTGGACTGCCCATACTCAATTATAGCTTCATATAAAAGCATGTGAGCCCACCTGCGTATGTGGTCGCCCGCCAATTTGCATAAAGTAGTCCCCTCACACGTAGAATCGTCTCCAACAGGTTGTTGTCAATTTCATCAAACTTTTTCTGGTGTGAACGCGAGATTCAAATTCCAAATACCAAAATTTTACGAAAGCTTACTATAAAGGCATGCGGGCCCACCTATGCGTCTAGGCCCGTTAATTTGCATAAAGTAGTTTGCCTACATGCATAATCATCTCCAAATTTCAGTTGACTTTGTGAAACTTTTATGATGTGAACGCGAGATTAAAAATCCAAATACTGATGTTTTACGAAATCTTCCTAAAAAATTATGCAGTGGCCAGCAATTCGATTGGGTCCACCAATTTGCACAAAGTGTGCTTCACTACACGTGAAATCATATCCAATAAATTTTAGTCTGTTTGGTGAAACTTAAATGGCATGAACGCAAGGCATACCCTTCCCAGTGGCATTCCTATATACAGCAAGTCAGCAACGGCAGTTGTGCTGCATCAGATGATGAGAGCATTCCGGATGTATTGTTGATCTCTAACGCTGTGAACTGTGAAGTGTACTCGACCCTTTGCGTTAAGATCCCTTGGTTCTTCAGTAATTAGTTTCATAAATCCCGGGCCACAAGACGCAGGCATGCAACCGATAAGACGACTAGAGATGGCAGTTTTACCAATTTATATACCTTATTACACACACACACAAAAAATACAAGCGGGTTTTCCCCGGATTCCATTACTTGACAACTACCTATTACCTATTTTTGCTCTATTTCCCCATCAGGCGCACCAAGCGAACCCACGGGAACAGATAAGCAAAAAAGAAAGCATAGTTCTGAGATCCTGTTGCAAACTCCACAATTAGTCCTCCCGATTACAGCTTCAACCGAAACAGAAACCAACACTTTCTACGTTTCTTTACTACTTGACTACCATTAGCTAGTACAGTAAACCACAAGCACAGCATCAGTCAATTGAAACTTTCTCCACCGGTGTCAAGCCTCGCTGCTTCAGCAGCGCTATCTTCCTCTCTGCTCTGTTCCCCTCCATTGCTCCTTGCATGCAGCCGAAGAGCTTCCTTCTGGAGGGCTTATTATTACGGGAGATTTGAGAATTTACCATTATGAGATAGATGTATTTGAGAATTTATCTTTTATAGAGGTAAATCCTCAATAATTCCTATTATTATTACTAGGTAGAAACACATGCTACCCCCGTGCGATTCTAATGCAAAGAGCCATGTGTGGCCACCAGTTGTACCTACAAAGCTATGCAAAGAACTAAATTATTTTTCACCATTTACGTGTTGCAGTACACAATGTAAGGCAGCGGAGCACAGATATACGGTATGACTGCATTTCTAGAAAAGAATATACGCTTGTACGAAGAACGCATTGATGAACAAAATGAGTAAATGGACAATGGGTTTCTTTACATGAAGTAGGCAACCTAAAAGAGTCTAAGAGTTGGAGTATATGCAGGCATAAGCAATACACAGAAGTAACCGAATTAGTGGCTAAAGTATGAGATCAAGATGTTTTTGGAGTACTGCAAACAATGGTTCCTAGATAACAGAACGATAAGTCTAGCAGTACTGTTAGACCATGCGACCGTGTTAAGGTTTTTGCTGATGAATAATTGACTTTTGGGTTGTTTGGAATTTGCGGTTGTTAGAAGATTCCGTTGTTCCGTTTGGATGACTGATTTAAGATCTTTTCAGGTTCACCGGAGGTCTTCAAGGTCCTCCTCGGGCGCACCCACGTGGACTCATCAAGATCTTCTAGGACCTCCCCAGGATAAATTTGGCCCATCTAGGACCTCCCCCAGGAGCACCAACGCGCATCAATCGCATCCATCCAGGATCTATCCAGGAGAACCAATGTGCATCAATCTGGACCGTCCAGGGCCTCCCTAGGAGAACCAATGCGCATCAATCTAGACCGTCCAGGACTTCCCCAGAAGAATCAACGTGGAGCAATCTCGTCCACCCAAGACCTCCCCAGGAGAATCAACGTGAATCAATCGTGACCATTCAGGACCTCCCCATGAGCACCAATGTGGATCAATCTCGACCACTCAGGACCTCCCTATGAGCATCAACGTGGATCAATCTGGACCATTCAGAACCTCCCCCTGGAGCTATCTGGACCGTCCATGACCTCCCCCTGTGAAGAGGTTTTTGGTCAGAGCAAGGATGTCTTCCGGCACTGTTCATCGAGTCATCAGAGCAAGGAGGTCTTCTAGGTACTGTAGCAAAGAGGTGGTCTTTGTAAAAAGGCCAAGAGGGTGGTCTTTGCAAAAAGATAAGTCTGTTCAGGACCACCTAGGAGGTCCTTCAGGATCTCCCAAGAGGTCTTTGTGGAGGTTTCTTAAAGACCACCCTGGAAGTTTTTCAAAGACCACCCCGGAAGTTTTTTTTCAAAGACCATCCCAGAGGTCTTTGAGGAGGTCCTCTAGGATTTCTCAAGAGGTCCTTCAAGAGGTTTTCCAGGATCACTCACGAGGTCTTCCAGGACATCTCAGGAGGTCTTTTCATGAGGTCTTGCAGGACCACCCAGAGGTCTTCACAGGACCACCCGGAGGTCTTCACAAGACCACCCTATTCATCCCAATTACTGTACGCTTTGAGTGCTACGGTGCAGGTGAGTGGTCGTAGACTTGGTGAAGTGGTCGTGGACGTGTTGGAGGTGGTCATAGACATACTGGAACTGGTCGTAGACCTTGTTGAAGTGGTTGTAGATTTCGAGGTTGTTATGGATAGTGTTAATTGATGTTTGAGAGTATGTGATATGCGTGAACTGATACTGGTTAAGTTGGAGAACTTGCCTGTAATATGTTTTTTGGTCTTTGCATGTGCAGGTTGAGCGTGAAGACGACCATGGTTGATAACAAGTAGGACCGAGACTAGGATGGGGAAATATGAGGTTCAAGAGGTCGAGGATGTCACGAGGTGGTCGGGCTTGCGCTGAAGCACGTAGAGATCAAAGGTGGTTGTATAATGCACGAAGAAGCTTCGGGAGGGGCAGTCCTGAAGGCTTACGACGTGTGAGAAAATATGGCAAGTGTTCCATATCTGAAAGGTTTAGAGATATTGGAAAACATGTGTTTAGAAGGGTTTCGGGTCCCTTGATTCTCAGAAGAGATAGGATTCCATGTCCGTGTCGTTGAGGATACAAATTAGTCTTTGCCTATAAAAGGAGACAGAGGGGAAGTGTTTTCTCGTGGCGGTTACGGGGGCTTTTGATACGTGGCTTTTGCGGTAGAGCTAGAGAGGTCTTTCGGTAGAAAGATTTGAGGGGTGCTTGAAGAGTACTTTGTAGACACATAACAAGTTTGAGAATTAAGAGATCAGATCTATTCAAGAAGTTCGTGTTCTCTTTGGCGACGTGGTTCGCTGAGCATTGTCTCAGAATTATTCTTGTTCGAGCAGTGCATGTGCACAGCGAGTACAGCTGATTTGTAAGCAAGAAATCGATACAATCATTCACGTGCCCCCCCCCCTCTCTGATTGTGCTATACGATCCTACAAGTACCATGAACCAAAAGAAAGAAAAATCTTCACAAAAATCAAATCTACATAACTAATATTCCATCAACAATGTCAAGTTTCATATACAAACATTGATATAAAATGCTGACAAAAGGCATTTCCAAGACCGAAGCATAACAGTAATCAAAGGCAGCAAGGGGGGCAGGGCTACAGGAGCAGGAAGCATATATGCTATGCTTTGCCCTCTTATTTCCACACACACACAAAGCCCCGTTTTGCACCATGACACTGTCCTACCTACTTCCGTGCACAAGAAGTGAGTAGCAACAATATATCCAACAAAAGGATTATAGATCTAGTGAGTCATACCATACGTGAGCAGTGCTTAAGTAAAAAGAGAGGAACTATCACAGGCAGGCTTATCAAGAACACCATTCATACCTGTGAAACCATCTAGACCATAACTTCAAAAGTCTTTTGGTTTACTACCTCCCGGAGGTGTATCATATATTTAGTCTGCAAAGTTCGTCGGGTTGGGTATGATACCTCTGATGATAATGATAGGATCATAGGAGACGTCAGACATTTACATGCAATGATATATAAGCATGTTAATTACCCTAGCAAAGAAATGAGTAGCGAAGCAAAACAAATTTTACGCTACCACAAACAAGAGCGGGCTCAAAGTTTTATATGCCTGTTAGGTCAATTGAATATAGCTACTGAAGAGGCTCGGAACGTCTAACTAAAGCTAACCTGACTTGTAGAAACTCGAAAACTATTCTATAGTTGAAATGTAATAGTTAAGCCTAAGTCAGATGAGACCCTTCAATTTTGAGCCCACAAGTGGAAAAACATAAAGGACTTAGTAAAGTGATCTAGATTAGCAATTATTCAAACTCTAAGCTAAGCCTAATGGAAAATGTAGACCTAATGAATACCACGAAGTAGCATCCATAGCAAACATCGTGTCCTTAAATTAAAATTTGGACTACAAAGGAGCAAAAAAAAACATTTTGTGGCACTAGCCTACTTAAGCAAAAATCATGTGATGAAAGACTGGAGAGAAGAGAGCTACAACGACGACTGTGGCATGGCCTGTTGATAATGGCGGCGAGGGATGAGCGAAGGAGGCCGAGCCAGAAGGATGGGAGGAGGCCGGGGCGAGGGTGCAGGTGAGGCAGCAACCTCGCGTGGTGGGCGTAGGGAGATGGGAGGCGCCTTGACCAAGGGAGGTGGCACCTAGGTGGAGCCTTGGAGGGGAGCGAGCGCGAGGGGAGGAGGCGGGCATGGGGGAGGAGAGGGAGGAGACGTGGGCGAGCGGAGCGAAGGTGGCGCCTAGGTTAGGAGAGCGTAGGGAGAAGGGGATTGAATCACAACGGCGACGTGAAAGGGAGGTGGCCGAGTGCGACGTGCGGGAGGGTAGGGGTGTGGAGGTGGGGCGAACAAATATGGGCTGTTTGTGCAAAAAAAATGTGATCGAATGGCTTTGCACCCGCCCCGATTCCAACCATACAAATAGCGATCCGACGGTCGACGACCGCCAAAACAGGACCTGGACGCAATTTCAGAAACTGCTAGAGATTTTTCGCAAAAATGATGACGCGGGAACTCCCCAAGCTTGCGGATTCTTTCATCTACAGATAAGGGAGATATTACACAAATATATGTTTATGTTCTTGTTTTTGTGCTCGCATGTGTGTTCATAGGCGCAATGTTACGGGCGTATTTGAGCCAATACAAAATACTCGTCTAGAATTAGGGTCCGTTTGGATGGAGGGATGGGATGGTCCTGTACCGAATGGTTTGGGAAATAGGCAGATTCAGCTGTTTGGTTCGATGGACCGAACCATTTGATTCAGTATCAACTGGTTCCATCCCAAAGCATATTCCAGAAAGATGTTGTACCGCGCGGTTCGATCAAATTTCCCGAACCGCATGGTTTACTCTCTCCCCCGCTGCGCTCACCCGCTGTGCCCCCACTACGCTCACTCTTCTCGTCCCTCACCCCGTTGCGCTCCTCTCCCCCCGCCCCCACCCCGCTGCGCTCCTCTCTTCTCGCCCCGTTGCTGCTCCTCTCTTCTCCCCCCGCTCCTCTCCCAGATCTGGCCCGGCCATCGCCCGCATCACCCCCAGAGAACATCATCTCCCCCCACAGAACCCCGTCGACCGCCTCACCTCCCATGGTGTGGATTTGACGCAAAAGGACGCCACTTCTTCCTCCCCTCCCGGATCTGGCCCGGCTGCTCCTTCCGCCTCCTCTCCTGGATCTAACATGATGGCTCCTTCTTTCTCCCCTGGTCTTGCTCTCATCTCGGTAATAGAAGGTATGTATCCCAAATCCCGAATCTCCCTTGTCGGTATGGCCTGATAATGTTGTAGCATTGGTTTTGTTTGGGCAAAATCGGTAGATTCGGCATCCTCCTCCACCCCCAGCGCCCTCCTCCACCTCCCTCCTCGTCGGCGACCTCCCCTTCGGGCCGCCGCTGTAGTACCCCCAACGCGCGTCTCTCTAATCCTCCTCGTCGTCCTCCTCCCTTCTCCGGTGCCGGCGCCGTCCAAGTCCCTTTCCTCCCCGGCTCCCTCCTCCCGAGCCACCACCGCCTCCCTCCTCCTCCCCTTGTGCTTGTTGTTTATTGCCAGGCTGCAGAGGCCCTCAATTTGTTTATCACTTGGCCTTGCCATTGTTTGATTACCATTGTTTGGATATGATATATGAATGAATGGATGATACTACTCAAGATTGCTAGAACACTAGGGATTTGCATTGCACACTGGAACAATTCATGCATTCAATTGATGTTTGTTTATCACTTGGGCATTGAGCATCCACTTGTTCATCCAGCTTGTTGTTCAATGTCTTGTGTATAATTGACTATCATGTTTCCTGAATTTGATTATCTTGTATATAATTTGATTATCATGTCTTGTATCATTTGCTAACCTGATAGCACATAAGACATTCATTTGTATATTGACTAGCTGATGTTTGATTGTTGGATAGTCAACAAAATGGAATACTGGAATTTTTGTATGTAGTGCATGCTGAATTACAATGTATGGCAATGATTCAAGATAGTTTTATCCTGAACCGATTGATTATGGTATTGCTGAATTACAATGGATAATCTATATGCATCTTGATTTGAGTGTGTTTGGTTCATATTCTCAAATTGCGTGGACTATCTACTGATTTTTGCTCATTCAAATATGGTTTCGTTGTCCAAATTGTAGTTATTAGTGCTAATTATATATGGCACTCATAAATTGTAGATGGACAACAGGAAGCTCAAAAGGAGAAAGATGTTGCATATTGGTTCTACTACATACGTGGTTGCTTACATGATAGTTTTGTTTGTACGGTCTAGATTAAAGAATAGGAGAGACCGTGTTACATATGGCTCAATCGAGGAAAGGGATATGATTAGAATTGATTATCTGAATACCAAAATTTGGAAGAATGAGACAACCTGTACCAACACAATTAGGCTTAAGAGAGCTCCTTTCTTTCGGTTGTGTGAAGTTTTGAGAGAGCGTTCTTTGCTCCGTGACACTACACATATATGTGTTGAGGAGCAAGTGGCCATGTTCCTGAACACAATTGGCCATAACCTCAGAAATAGGCTAGTTGGAACCAATTTCACCTCGGTCAGTGATACAGCTTAATGATATTTTGGACTTGTCTTACATGCCTTAGGTGAGCTACGAAATGAGCTTATTAGGCCACCTTCTTTGGAGACCCTAAGCAAAATTGCAGGAAACTCAAGATGGGATCCATTCTTTAATGTATGATAGCTAACAAGTATACCTTAGAGAATTTTGGGGGACATATGTAGGTTACTAATTTTTTTTTCTGTTTGTTGACCAAATAGAATTGCATTGGAGCCATTGATGGTACACATATAAGGGCTTCTGTTAGTACATCTATGGAGGCAGCATTTCGTGGTAGGAAGTCATTTCCTACTCAAAATGTCATGGCAGTCGTAGACTTTGATCTTCGTTTCACATACGTCTTGGCTGGTTGGGAGGGGACCACTCATGATGCCACGGTGTTAGCCGATGCAATAGAGTGTGAGAATGGACTATGTGCCCCTCAAGGTAAATAGCATCTTCGTTGTAGTATATGTCCATACATAGCAGTATAGCATCTTCATAAATGTGTTCCTCATGTCTTAGGGAAATTCTACCTAGTGGATGCTGGTTACGGAGCCAAACCCGGGTTCATCCCACCTTTCCGCGGTGTGAGGTACCACTTGAATGAGTGTGAGAACAATCCTCCCCTTAATGAAAAGGAATTGTTCAATCTTAGGCACTCCTTTCTACGAGTGAGCGTAGAGCGCGTCTTTGGATCACTCAAGAGGAGGTTCAAAGTCCTCGATGATGCCACTCCATTCTTCCCCTTCTCAACTCAAGTTGATGTCATCATAGCCTCCTGCATCCTGCACAATTGGGTTCTTTCTCAAGGAAGTGACCATTTCGTTGTACCAGAGACTTCTTGGACACCAAACCCTCGTAGGACAGCAAGAGAGCAAGCAATTGACCATAGATCCATAGTTAGCCAGAGGCAGACTATGGCCAATGAAATGTGGGAGGGTCTTCAAAACTACGAAAACCATTGAATATGTAATGCGAACATCTTATGTAAACCTATTATTTGTGATGAATTGTATGCAAACCTCTCATGTAAACCTATTATTTGTGATATTCGTCTCTATGCATTTCATTAGTTTTCGGTTGAACTTTCGTGTGATTGCTTAATTTTACTAGCTGCACACTACTAGAGATTTGTTCTTTGCTACTTTGCTATATTGACTAATCTAGCTTCACTTTCTAGTTGAGTGTCTCAATTGAAGTCCCTCGTGAGGAACCATACCATTTTCAAATTTCGTCTGCTTTCAAAGGTACCCTCTCTTCTTACTATTTTACTCAGTATGTTGTCGTTTTACATGCATTGCAAACAACAAATGTTGTATTGTTCCTTCGCATACACATGTACCATAGTCACTCTCATTGTATATAATAAAAACTGTTAACAATTGCTTCTTGATGTGAGTACAATTTCCTTCAAAAAATGTTGATAAACAAGTCAGTTGATTGCTAAGATATGATGTGATGTTGCAATAACATGATATGGTCCATAGCTCATTAGTGAGTGGCACCTGTGATACAATTTATTGGTTGTTTTTCCAGAGTTTTGGAAATGAACTCGGAACATGGGGATAACATGGGGGGTAACATTGGTGGTGGGGTTGTTTGGACAAATGCAATGTCTGCATTTGTGTTGACCCACTTGGCTAATCTTGTGGCTAGTGGCAACAAAACGTGCACTGGTTTCAAGAAAGTGCACCTCAACAATTGTGCTAGGGCCCTGAATGAGCATCTAAGGGTGGATGTCACTGAAGATTAGGTTCAAAACCACTTGAGGAAGTGGAAAAAAAATTAGGCAAAGATAATTAAGTAAGCCCCAAAACCTAAGTGGTGCTCTTTGGGATGAAAGCACCTGCACTATCAGGCTTGACCATGGTCATTACACTAGTCATGTCAAGGTAATTCCTATCATATGTTGTTTCATATGTGTGCACCTTATTTTCATGTCTAGGATCACCGCGGTGATGCTGACTACTTGAACACCCCCCTTGAGCACTATCATGAGATGGTAACTATATTTGGGAATAGCATGGCTGCCGGAAAGTATGCGAAGGGAGCAAATGACCCTATTGGTACAGATGTTAACAAAATCTTAGATGGTGAAACACCAAAGGCTCCAACAGAGGGCAAAGGTAAAAGAGCTACTGGACATGGTAGTGCCGAAGAGGTGACAATGTCCACCACATGTGGAGGTGACACATCGGCAAGTAAACCACCGAAGAGGACCAAGATATCTACTGATGATGATATGTATGCTTTCATGACCACCGGCATAGAAAGACTTGCTAAAGCTATTGAGAAGGCCAGTACTACAGAAACTGATGTCCCTGAAGACCTTTAGGACAATATGATGGATCTCTTGGGATTTGAGGAAGCACATCTCGCCCACTACTGTGCTCATTTGTGTGAGAATGCTTCTTTTGCCCGGGCATTCAACAAGTTGAGCTTCTCAAACAAGCTTGTTTGGGTTGCTAGGTATATCAGTAACAATAATCTGTGAGCTAGCATTGTTATGTTGGAGTAGGACTTATTTTGTTATCCATTGGGAAGTAAACCTATCTAAGTGGGTGTAATCCTATTTATGTGGTTGAAGTATGACTTATTCTTGTGTTTGGACAAGTAAACCTAGCAATGTATTTTATTTGCAATGTATGATAAAGCACTAATTATTCATGTAACTGTTGTTTTGTTTTCCTTTTCCTGTAACTGTGGTCATAATTCCAAGCAATATTAGCTCAAAGACTCTGATAAGAGCCTCTATGGATGGCTGCTCAAGGTACTAATCCAAGAAAGCTTCCAGCTCTATCAGCTTTACCAAGGTCATCAAGGTACTTGCCAGGTTTGTCTTTCTGTTTCATGTCATTTAGGACAGAAGTCTTGTAACTGTGGTCATAATTCCATTTGGGGACTACTCCTGACAGCTTTAAGTCCAAATATGCACTGACAAATATTTCTTCTTTTCGCAGCTTATGAAGCTCAAATTGCTGGTTATTCTATTCAATATATCTCACTTCTACTGGATTCCAGGTTTTATTCAGTTACCATGCATATTTGTCCATATATAACAGTCCATTTGGCGACTACAAAAGCAATCTAGACATACATGGCAAATCAAGAATTCACAGAAGATCCATAATTGTTCATACTCCATATCCTAATCTAATAATCTTAATACAATTTGTAATGAGCATGCCATATAGCATCTGCTGGCTGCTGCTACCTTTTTCCTTTAGGGATCATAGCAATCTAGCATGCCCCCAGTAAATGTAACATGATCTTTATTCGGAGTCCTATTCATATGACAGAAAATGTAACTATAATCATTTGTTGGAAATTTGTGATAACATGATTGTCATGCATTCATTTCATTTTCAGGAGTTATAGGTAACAGTTTCTTGATTGTGGCGCCTTAATTGGACTCATCCTCTAGTGGATCTGCGATAACTGAAGTGTGTCACTTGATCCCTTCTGTTGTTAAACTGTGCATTTTGTGATAATTGATTATTTGAACATTGAAGGTATGTTGACTGCATTCTCATTCACAGTGCAATGACACTTTGCTAGGCATCAAACAGCCAAAGGTCTGTGTTAATCTTGTTGTCATTTAATGTAATTTGCAATCTCTTTATTTTATTTTTCTCAATATGACACTATGCAGGCTGGTAACATCCTTATAGATAGTGCTGGTGTAGTGAAGCTTGGGGACTTCGGTGTTTCTGCTTGCATGTTTGATAGAGGTGATAGGCAAAGATCTAGGAACACACTTGTGGGAACACCATGCTGGTAAGCGCATAATTAATTTTTCTGTTGCTAGGGATCAAATTAAATTATGTAACTTGAGAATGTTTTGACATGTTTTTTGGATTCTAATTTTGCTTTTTAGGATGGCCCCAGAAGTGCTCCAGCCATGCACTGGATATAACTTCAAGTATGTTAGTTGTGCATATATACATATATGTACACTTGTACAATTTTTTTGGTAACACAAACGCGAATGCACCCAAGGAACCATTCTTTATTTGATTTGATGTCAAAAAGACCACCATCATATTCACCATGAATTGCTTTTATGCATCATTACACATTTGTATTCTTATTATGCCACACGTGTAGCTACCATATGTTTGTATATTCATTTTTTCGGTTAATGTGCACAAACATTTCTACGGAGGTATTAAATTGTGAATTCTTGTTCTCAGATCCTTGAAGAAAGAGTGTCCTTGTTTGATTATGAGCTAATTGTTGGAGATGATGGGAAAAGGTTGCTAGCATTTGGGAAATTTGCTGGTAGAGCTGGGCTGATAGACTTCTTACACGATGGGGTTATGTAGATGGTTATGCAATCTGCCTAGCTGTGTCTATTCCCCCTCACATATCTCTGGTGGAGATTTGCCAAGGAAGACGCCGAGATGCACGCTTCAGCAATAATCATTGTATTTGTAGCTAATATAATTACAGACTTGTATGTTCAGAATATTCTATAATTACATACTGATACTTAGGCCTGTCTTCAAAGTTGACAGCCACCTTGAAAATGTATGGACATAACTACTATCTTCAGCAATGCACTACTTACATTTGCTCCGCTGCACTTGAAACATCAACACATTTCCCTCCTTGTTTTCACTTTGTTTCAGAATAATTTGCAAACTTGAGACATCAACATTTGTAGCAATCGTTAGCTATAGGATTCATGGATTCAATTCGGTGCTTGATCAGTTTTATGATCTAATTGAGGTTGGTAAGGTGTACTTGATATCTAGAGGATCAGTGAAACTTGCTCAGAAGTAGTTTACAATGACTATAAAGTAACTCTGGATGTCTCAACATCTATAGAAATTTGTTCGATTACTCTTATTGTAATTATATCCATTAATACATATTCCTCTTATTGTCAATGTCTCAATTGCGTTAGTCGTCGTTAATAGTCATCAATTGCGTTAGTCCTCGTCAATTGTCGTTAAATGTTGTTAAATGTCATTAAATATTGTTAAATGTTGTCAATTATCGTCAAATGTTGTCAAATGTCGTCAAATGTTGTTAAATATCGTTAAATGTCGTTAATTATCATTCGATGTCGTTAAATATTGTTAAATTTCGTTAAATGTTGTTAAATGTCGTTAAATATCGTTCAATGTATTTAAATATCGTTAAATGTTGTTAAATGTCGTTAGATTTTGTCAATTATCGTCAAATATCGTTAAATGTTGTTAAATTTTAAAAGTTAAAATAATTTCCTTGCCTCAAATTTGGCTTGGCAAAAAATATAACAGTTAATTGTTTGCAAAACTATTTTCAAACTTGAATTTAAATTCAAATCAATTTCTAAACTCAATCCCCAGAACTGTAGGAGGTGAACTCACCACCTCTAGTGAGAGGGTTATCATATCCAACTTCATCCATCAAACCAAACAACATCTTGAACTATCTAGGATCATCCTATACAACCAACCAAACAAAACCCTGTATCATCCCATACAATCAACCAAACAGACTGACTGCACCATCCCATATAGGACGATCATATCCTACCCTTACTATCTCATCTCATTCAACCTCATCTCACCAACCATACGCACCCTTAAAATCGTACCCTTAAAATCGTATGTGAAACTGACCCAACCCAAAATTTCAGCCCAAGGCCCAAGAGAAGTATACGTTGAACAGTGTTGAAAAAATCCCGTTCTGTATTTCCTTCCACCGCCGCCATGTCTTTGCATATGGCATCGCCGTCTCTAGCTTTGACACGCGCGGCAAGGGGCCAAGAGAGATATCGGACGGGGAGAGCAGCACCACCGGCCAGCGGGGAACGCCGCCACCGTCCGTGCCGCGCGGCCCCGCCGATGAGCTCCGTTGTGCACGGCCTGCTACCGCGAGGACGGGCCGGCCGCCAATGTCAATGCTGTGCTAAACTTGAGATTTCTGCAGTGAAGCGGCTGGTGGAGGAGACGCGGCAGAGTTAGAGCACATGCGGTGGCTGCAGGGCCCAGCGAGCAGCTGCAATCCTCAACCTTCCTTCCGTGTTTCTTTCGTTCCTACGAGAAGTACTGGATTGGTGTGTTTGTCTCGGTTGGTGTTCCTTGATCTGGATTTCTTCCGCCGCCTGGGTGTTCTTGCCGCTGCTCTTTGAGACAGATATGACGGGCAAATGTGCGTGCCCGCAGGTAGGGGCTACCTGCGACAAGCTGCTCGCTTTAGGCTTTGGACGAAGTCGAAAGCCATCTCGTCTCTTTCGAAGCCGAAAGACGTATATAAAGTGGGAAAGCTGAAAATCGGAGGTCACCATGGGGCAGCTTCTTACAGCCTCCATTCCGCATTTACCTTTGAAGTTCAGAGATATTTATCCGCTTTTGCTATCGCACAAAACCCCAGCCCGTCCGACCCAAACCCTAACCCCTGCGCCCTCGACTTCTTCCTCCTATTGGTGATAAACCAGCACCTCGAGAATGGAGCTCCGCCTCCCGCCTTGACGCCACAGTCGTCATCGCCTTCCCCTATGCTCGCATTGCTCCCCGCGTACTGGAATGACCTATGAACGCAACTTCATTAACCAAAAGCACGGCATATTCGAATACCATTAATTATACTCTGCAGAGTTGCCTAACTTTACCCACAAGATACCTCAAACTCATATTGTCGTGCAATATACACGTAACCTGATAGCGTGCGACTGAGTTGAGATAACAATGCATTTCCACTGCTCAACCTTTCTAGTCTCTGCCTGGTAGGTCCTTGGACAATACAACCATCGGAAAATCACCGTCCAATGGTAAAGTACGCGGTCCGACGCTGACTGTTTCTACCGTTGTGTAGTTCAGCAGGTATCCTAACCGGACCACTCTTGACTCACCCCCAAATCGCGGTTGCTCTATCACATAAGAGCAAGTGTTATCCTGTAGATATTCAATCGGAAGAGTAGTGTACTAAACCAAATTGGATAAACAAAACATGTGGTTGAACAATTTATGTGTATGTTATTTGGTACAAGGTTCTAGTCCTTACCTATTTTATAGTGAGGCGATGAACCAACATCCAACTCGTGGCTCTCCACCTCTTGATCTCACCTTCGACTCACTTTTATCGAGTCTATTAGGTTGTCCAACCTCCTGATCTCAACCCTCAACTCTCCACCAAAACCATTGGCGGTTAGCCAATACTCTTTTTCAGTATTCTTCATAAATCCTAGAAAATCTCAAAGTCCCACTCATACATGGTGGAAGGTCATGGTGGAAGGTGGGAAGTAGATGCCCCGACATCATCAATTAACGATACTAGTACCTGCTCTACAATCTAAGTGGTTAATGATGCATGTCAGTATGATGTTACTAAGTTATGCAACTCTTTTGTGCGGATCCTTATTATCCGCTGCTCTTCTAATCATTAAATTTTGAAAGAATTGCAATTTCTTTTTAGAGAAGAAAAAATGTTTCGAATAAAACATTTTCTTTAGTGAGTTTATTGAACTTATATCTAACAGGGCTGAGTGGGGGCACTAAGGTGTCTTTAGGCTGAGCTCCAGAGCTAGGCTTTCGGGAAGAAGCTCGAGCCGCTGGGCAAAACACTTGAGCTCGGGAGCCCGGCTTCACAGGAGCCCACCTTAGGAACCCAATTTGTACTAGGGCGGAGAAGCAAGGGAAGGGTGGCTCCAAGGGCTCCAAATGATTTTAGCAGAATAAATAGAAACCTTGCCCTCGTGAGAGAGTGGGGCGAAAGATAAGGTCGTGGGAGCAATTTGGTAAAGTGGAGATTTTTAGAAGCTGGAGAGCAAACATTAGGACCAAACACCTCTTTTTCTTCCCTCTAGAGCTAGCTTCTAATAAAACTGAGGCTCTTGAGCTTAAAATCTTGAGGTGGAGCTTAGCGAAACATGGTATGAAAACTAGATTTTGGATGCCCCTGCCTCCGCCGTCGTGCCAGCATATGGTTGGCGACCACTTGTTGTATTACTGACATCTTTCAGACATGACTCACTAGCAAGTTCATACATACACAAATTCATTCAGATGGAAGGTAAACATTGTAAGTTTCTTCTTTTTCTTTTCATCTTGATGTAAAGTATGGGCTTTGTCGCAAGCAGTATTTTGGCCTTCCCCTTTGTTGTAACTTTGTCTGACACTTTTTATCATTTTCAATTTCAACGATGGACATTGCATGCTTTGTAATAAAAGATACAACCAAGCAGGGGCGGAACCAGTAGAGGTGCCGGGTATGCACTGGCACCCCCAAAAATCGGAAGAACACTAGGGGATCAGTTTTTCAGACTTCAGTTGGCTGTGTTTCAGATTCTTTCTCATGAAAGCCCAGCCCATCGGGCTACCACCGAAGATCCATTCGCGCCTACAGCCTACGGCCTACCTCACTAGCCTCTCCACTCCAATCCTCTCCTTCCCAACCCCAATCTCTCCTCAGTCCTCCCCAATTCCCTAACGCGAGGACCAGGGAAGTAGATAGCGTGGCGCGGGAGCAGGTGGTCGACGGTGTGGCCCGGGAGCAGGCGACCGACGACGCGACGTGGGACGGCGGCGGCGCAGTGTGGGACTCAGGAGCCGGGACACCGTGGACAGGGCCGGTGCTGGTGAAGCAGGGCCTTGTGGAGGCAAAGGCGAAGGCCAATGTGAAGAAGCGCATTGAGTTCGAGTATATCTCGGCCGAGGCGCGAGCTGTGAGTTGCTTTGAGCTGATCCTGTTTGTGATTTCATCGGTTTTCATTGTCATGATGTTGTGTTGATGGTGGGGGATTGCTTCTCTTGCAGGATGCAGTAAGCGGATGGATCGGGCGCTCAAGGACTTGGAGGAGAAGCAGAACAGCAAGAAGGAATCGGATGTCCTTTTCTTAGCACTTTTGCTTGGGTTGCTTGATGCTTGTTCGTGTAGGAACAACCTTTATTCGACTTGTATCTAGAAGTAACTTTCTGTATGTTGGTTGGAGTCCGGGAGTAGTGGTTGTTGTCTTGATAGACCATATTGTGAGAACCCGCATCATTAAACCAAGCTTATCAACAGTAATCATGTAATTAACATAAGTAAAATTTCATTAAACCATATCAAGCATAATCTCAATAAATAATCAATTCTATAATTAACGACATGAACCTTGTAATCAAGCAAATATCATTATCACATCACAGCCATACAGGTCCATTTACAAAATTGAATTAAAATATTACAACCCAATGCTTAATTTCAATTAATATTACAAATCTTTTACAACACCAATTACAAACATAAATCAATTTACAAATTAATGTGCTTGCATCCATTTCATCTAAGCTTCCTTAGCCACCTCATTCACTATCCTCCGCTTTTACTGTCTTGCAACCAAAAGCTCAAGAAGTAATTAGAAAAGCCTAAATCAAGAGTACCGGTTAGAGTAGAGGAAAGGAGATTGCCGTCAAGATATTCAAGTTCAAGAGGCCTTCCATACTCACCTAAATCACGGTTCCTTAATCACCAAAATACCCCGATTAACCGGGTTAATCGGCTCTTGATGATTAAGGCATCCACGCTAACCTAAGCGAGTAGACAACCAATGCTTCGAGGGTTTCATCATCCGCGTTATGAGAGCCAACACCCATCGATTTCTTTTACCTCACCCACATTAAGGTCCAATAGTGCATTCCCATTTATCCTTGCCCTCTGCTCAAAACATCATTGGGCCATTAAATCCAATGCCCACCAGATTTAGTCCCGATCAATCTGAAAGCCCTCAGAGGTAACCATATTGCCCACAAGATCATCATTTCACTCATGGGCATTACCAATAGAAAGCGACCAGAGCAAGAAGTAATAGTAAGGAAGTAAATAAGGTTGTGGTAATTGTGAATAGAAAGCAAGAATATGAAATTACCACATGAGGATAGGATCAAACCCCGGAGGATAAGACCATCCCACGCCTCAAAGACTCCACATCCCCATTTTCACCATTTGGCCACAATAGGAAGAGAGCAATACCAGAGAACCAGGGAGCGACTAAGAGCACCAACCAGAGCACCAGGAGGAGCCCCAACCCACAGCCACCACCCAGCCATTGGAGCAGAGGGGAAAGGGAGCAAGGAGCACCAGAAGCTGGCACTACAACCTGCTCCCCATCTCCCAAAACCCTAGCAGGAGAGCAAGGGAGAGGTAAAGGATCAGAGAGCAGGGCGAGGTTATACCTCAGTGAGCGTCGACCAAACCACCATCAGTTTTGTGCATAACTCAAGCACCAGTAAGCAAAGTAATTAAATCAACTAAATCAAAAAAATCTGATCTTCAGTAAAGGGGTTAAGAGAGGTAGGACCTGGGCTTGGCTTGGGAACCAGAGGGAGCCACGCGCGGCAGTGGCGGGCGGGCGGGCAAGCAATGAGCCGAGGAGGGCCATGGCATGAGTCATGGGGCCGAGGGCAGCAATGGGACCAGAGCAAAGAGCCTAGGGTGAGCACGGCCCAAGTTGGCGAGTAGCAAGGTGGTGGCCGGCCCGGCTGCGTCGGACTCGAGGGAGGAGGTCCTCATGGCAAGGCCAGCCACCGAAAGGATCGAATCAAGAATGGCAAGGGCACACACACAGAACGGCCTAGGGAGAGAGAGGGCGAATGAACCAAGGGAGAGAGGAAGAGGCGGTGGATCCGACCAGAGGAGAGAGGAGGAGGCGGAGGAGCCGTGGGAGAGGAGCGCCGTGGAGAGGGAACCCCCCATGGCGGCGGCGGCTTCAGGAGAAGGGAGAGGCAGAGAGAAAAAGAGAGATGTGAGGGAGAGAGAGAAGTTGGAGTTAAAAGGAGAAGGGGTGGCCGGTTGAGTAATTAGAAAGAATAGGGGTTAAAATGAGTAAATAGAATTAGGATTAGAATTTAAGTGCTAATTTTGAGTATAATTCGATTAGACAATTAATCTTGACTCGCTAGTAATCGTTTAGTGAAATTGGAGTCTTTAAGATAATTAAAGTTGCGCTTAGTTTGATAGTCGAAGTTTTACTTCAGAGTTAATTAAAATCAAATAGATGTTTGAGCGCGTATAAAATTTGTTAGAGTGCTAATTTCCAATTGTATCTAAATTAGATCCTTAATTTTAACTAATTAGCAAATCATTTAGCTAAAGTAGAATATTAGAGATAATTAACTTGGTGTTTATTTAGAAAGTTGCAGTTTTACTTTCGCGCTTAAATAAAATCCAATAAATGTTAGTTCGCAAATAGGACTTGCTAGAATTGCTAAAACTCAGTCGTGTATAGTTTTTCCCTGTCGTTCTTTAGATCGTATGTATCTGTTAGTCGTAATCCTAAAGCCGAATAGAGGTAAATACGCAAATAAAACTTGTTAGACTTACTAAAATATGATTATGTGTAGCTTTTCTCGTAGCTCATTAGATCGTGTGCATCGTCGAGACTAACCCTAGAACCGGTATGCTAGAACGACAGTAATGGGAGAGTGCTAACTAACCGGGGGTTTGGAAAATGTTATTGATCTAAAATCCACTAATAAACAGAATCATCTAACTAATATACTCTTAGTAGCACCAAAATGTCACTAAGTATTTACTTAAATATTTATTACCCGTTCCGTCGCATATTTGCAGCAGACGAGCTGACGCCGGCGACAGTAGTTGAATCGGATTATATCGACAGTGAGCTTTTCTACTCGTTTGAAGGCAAGCTACTCTCTTGTTCATTAATATAGCTATATTAAATGTAAATCTTACCTTATTCTATCATATATGTATTGCATCAAAACTATTTCTCAAAACTCAAATCAAATAAATGAGTTAAAGATGAAAATATGAGAGATGAAAAGAGTTGAGAAATGAGAAATGAGAAATGAGAGTAAAGCAGAGTAATATTATGGTGGGTAAAGGGGGCCATTGGTCAGGATGAATGAGGGCAAGAGGTGGGACCCTTTACATATGGTTATAATATAAGGACAAACAAAACTCTTACTCGGTCGAGGTCAGATCTTGATACAACCATTTTTCTGCTTCGACAGCGTAAAATGCTACCATGTTACGTAATTATGCTCTCCACATCGGGTATGTATTATGTGAGTGTAGTATAAGAAGAGGTGATATATCACTATGTGGAGTGTTGGGTGCGAGAGAGGATGAATCGCCCAACCAACATTACCCGAACTCGGTGGTGGCAAGGTCAAGACCGATTTTAAAGTAATGGGTGGAGAAATTAATCACGAATCGAAAACGCTCAGATTCGAACTTGAAATCGCATCAAAGGAAATGCGATGAACCTAGCATCAAGAGTTCGGAATAGCTATGGGTAAAGTGGTACAAGCCTGCGCAGTGCTATACAAAATCATGAATTCATGCCAGTCTCCTGGATTGGAGTCTACGGGAACCGCTAGGGGTCTTTCTTCTCTCCTAGTAATCAAGTAGTCTTTTCAGAGTAAAAGAAGAGATAAGAATGATTGCTAAGGATGAAAAGTTATAGTCATAAATTGCATTTTAGCTACTAATGCTTGCTGAGTACACTATAGTACTCACTCTTGCTATCTTTCCCTTGCTTAGATCCTAATCCAATCGGGAGATATTCCGAGTAGGATGAGGAATTTTGCAGGTATCGAGAAGGCCGTAGGTGACGGGGGCTTTGGTTGTGAGAAGCAGGGCGAGATGATCGCCTCTTTTGACTCGTGGGACGAGGAGACTACCGGAGGAACCTAGCAGGAAATAACGGGAAGTGTCTTTCCATGTTCGTAATTAAATTATTGTAATCAAAGCCTTAGATCCGTGTGGCAACTGCTGAAATAAAGAGCGCTTTATTTTATTGTTCTCACAAGAACTCGATAAATGGCTTACTATTAGTTGGAGCAGTGTTCTACTGGGCAAACTAATAGTAATCCGTGTGCCTAAGTGTGATTACCTCCTGGGTAATGACTCGGGGCGTCGCACATATGGTATCCATCTTAGTTATTTTCTTAATTAGCCTAGCTAATGTGTTCTTGAACTTGTAGAGCTGCACAATGCTCTTGAAGGTTAGTGAAGATGATGTAATGAAACGTTTTTAAGGCATAAAAACATGTAAAGTAGTATTATAATTTTCTTTGCATAGTTGCATATTTTGTAATTTTCTCTTCATGTAAGACCTTATTTGAGCTATTTGTATGGTGCTTTTGTCAAATTTAGAATCTATGTGTTGGATTTACGATGTTATGAAACCATTGTATAAACTATAGAATTATGAGTGTGAAGTGTGTACCCTCATCATCTAATTTCTAGCTCCGCCACTGCAACCAGGATATCTTCTTGCAGTGCATACTTGCCAAGCTGCTTGTTGATGGCAATGTTTGCCCCAACGATCAAGCAGGGGCGGAACTACTTGAGTCTACTCGGTATCACAGGACACCAGGTCCTCTAGAAAAAATAGCAGATATTATCATGTATATACTATACGTGTGTACTCTCTAGCCTAAAAACTGTGCACTCCGGTTCAGTCCAACCTCCGGTCTCTTGTAGTGTTTTGCCGCATAAATTACTATTTAATATAGTGTTGCTTGAAAATTATATATGTTATTATATGTATAATGAAGTGGTAAACCTCGGCCATTTTTGTTCTAGTTCCGCCACTGCGATCAAGTGGTGTGCCATCTGTTCGTCTGTTGATGAGGTAAACCATTCGGGTTTTTTTTTTTGGTCGCTGCAGCAGTATCTTGTCTGTGTATACTGAGTAATTCATTCTGCTGTAGGCCCAAGCATTAAACTTTGGCAGTGCCAACAGCTAGCAGGATTTGATCATTAAAGGTGGCTCACAACACATGCAAGATCACCGTTGATCGGGATTGGGAATCTGGGACCGTTGAAAGGAATCTGGGTGAGTTCAGAAACAGCTGAATACTAGCGCTTCCTCTCTCTTGAAATTTGGCAGATTTAGAGCAGCCCTTTGCTTCTTCTTTCTTTTCGGTTTTCTAATTCTGGGCACACAAGGCGCGTAGTTGATGCCTTGATTGGTATATATGATCCGGTCTACTTCCCAACATGGTGTCTCAATACTCGGGCTTATTCGAGTGGTGCAGAAGACTACGCGCGCCTCATGGCGGGAAGGTTGGCCCACTCCTCCATGCTCTTGCCCTTTCACACGTTCGGTTCGTCTTCAAAGAGCTCCCTCTCTTCCCTCTTGGCACTTGGAGTTGGCAGACAAACAACTGGAGCCAATCTTAAAAGGTCATTAGCCAAAGCAATTTTTTGAAAGGAAGTTAGGTTACTTTGTGACGAGGATTCTGGTCAAAAGTTCAAAGACTGTTAAAATAGACCAACATATCATAGGTTACCTATGGTAATGATTATTTAAAGGAAGTTTAATACATTTTTATTATGATCTAACTAGTTGACGATCAGTTAGGGTATGTACAATAATGGTACAGACAACTGCTGTCTATAGCAACTCTCTATGTCATCTGTAGACAGCACTAAAGACAGCTCATACAATAGATTGTAGTGATACAGTCGGCTACATGATTGTAGACAACACACAACATTTTAATGTTTTTCTTGATTCTGGTGTTACAGTCGATTATAGGATTGTAGACAACACATTTCTCTCTCTTTATTCTCTTTCATCCACATCAGCTTAAATTCAACGTTGCAAAGGCTACAGCTGATATAAACCCATTGTACATGACCTTAGAGTCATGGGATGACCACCTGTGGATATTGTCCGACCAACTATGCGGTTTGGACAGTTTTCGACCAGCGAACTGGTCGGAAGACAGGATGGTTTCCTACGTGTCTAACGAGAAAGCAGTTATTGGCGTATTTGGTAACTTCCGACAATTGGCCAAGGGACACGACGATTCAAGACTTTACTGAAGAACGTACGTGAAGATTAGAGGCACGTTTAGCGGCATTAACTGTCACCCTTTCAATAACTATAAACGGGGTAGCCCACGTTCTTTGTAATATAGAGGAATTCAGTTCTTGCATTTCAATCACGATAATTATGATCATTATGTAATACCCTTTTGTATTCTTATGCAAACAGTATATCCATAACAATAGAAGATCTTCGTTCTTAATGGTGTTCTCATAATATTTTATGTAGTAAGTTCGACAGAGGACCTGTGTGTTCCGATCATCGACATTTTGCTTATCAATTTAGAACTTTTTAATTAGCTGATAAGATGTACTACTTCAGTAGGTCTCAGCTGGCATGAAGGTCATGGAAGAAGAAGGGAGGTCGGGTTGGGAAGAAAGGCAGGAGCGAGGAAATCTGGACAGGAATGGCTGTGGTAATCTCTTGAGGTCCTTGGAGATGATCTAAAGAAAAGTATTTTTCTTTCACCGTACTTGATTCTTTCCTATACAAGGCGCGACATAATCTGATTAGAGGAGATCATTACCCTGTTTTTCTTTCGTCGCCGCTTGCAGAGAGGGCAAAGCAAGAGGGAGATTCTAGCGCGAAAAAAAAACTTTTGAGAGAGAGAGAGAGTGCGTGTGTGTGCAGTGCACTTACCATTCTCACAAGAGTACATCGAGTAAAACGACCCAACGTAACAGGGCTGCCTGTCAAGTGTCAAGGGGACTCACGTTGCCGGGGACCCACCTATCATTGCCAACTTTTTTGCGAGTACTACTGCACTGCGTCGGAGGAGTCTGGCCAGCCTCGCAGCTGCTACAGTCCAACTACCCACGACCCACCCACACGCCGACGCCATTAATTTCCCAAAACAAAAATCACAACGCGCCGGGCAGCACGAAAACTTTGCAGTGAACTCCAATCCCAGAAAACTAAATAATACTAGTAAAAGTTACGCGGTTTTTTTCTTAGGAAAAAAAGGGGCCAAAAATAAAATATTCCTTCCGCTCTGCTCGGGCTCGGCTGAGGCCTGAGGCTCACCACGACACCACCCCCCGCATCTCAAGCTCACCAGTACGGTACCACCTCACTCCTGACTCCCCACTCCTCGAGTCAGTAGAGCTCTGTGCTGTGCTCGCCTCCCGGTGGCGGCGCGATGCGGGGACAGATCCCTCCCGTCTCCCGCCTCGTCGTACTGGCGGTAGCGGCCGCACTGCTCGCGGCGGCGCTCCCGCCGCGGGCGGCCGCCGTGGACGTGGCGGCGGTGCTCGCGGCGTTCCCGGACCTCGCCGGCTTCGCGCGGTTGTTCGCGTCCAGCCCGGTAGCCGGGGAGCTCGCCGGGCGGTCGTCGCTGACGCTGCTCGCCGTGCCGAACGGCAACCTCCCGCAGTCACCGTCGGCGTTCGCGGCCGCGTCTGGGGCCGACCTCGATGACGTGCTCCGCTACCATGTCCTGCTTGAGTACCTCGCCCCCGCCGACCTCCGTCGACTCCCCGCCTCCGGGAAGCTGGTCACCACGCTGTTCCAGACCACCGGCCGCGCCCCGGCTGACCTCGGCGCCGTCAACGTCACCGCCGCCGGGTCTTCCCTGGCCGTCGTCCGCTCGCCGGCGCCGTTCCCGGGGTCGAACGCCACCGTGCTCGGCGCCATCACCGCCGTGCCGTACAACCTGAGCGTGCTCGCCTTGGACGGCCTCATCGTGCCGTCCGGCTTCGACCTCGCGGCGTCCGAATCCCGGCCCCCCGCCGCCGTCAACATCACCCGCGTCCTCGCCGACGCGCGCGCCTTCAACGTGGCCGCCTCCATGCTGGAGGCCTCCGGCGTGGCGGACGAGTTCGAGGCCGACGAGCGCGGGGCCGGCATCACGGTGTTCGCCCCGACCGACGACGCCTTCGCCGGCCTCCCCGCGGGGGACCGCCTGCAGTCCCTCCCCGCCGACCACAAGGCTGTCGTGCTCCGCTTCCACGTGCTCCACTCCTACTACCCCCTCGGCTCCCTCGAGTCCATCGTGAACCCCGTCCAGCCCACCCTCGCCACCGAGTTCAGTCAGGCCGGGCGCTTCACCCTCAACATCACCCGCGCCAACGGCTCCGTCGCCATCGACACCGGCGTCGTCCAGGCGACAATCACCCGCACGGTGTTCGACCAGAACCCCGTCGCTGTGTTCGCCGTCTCCAAGGTGCTCCTCCCCAAGGAGATGTTCAGCAGGAGCGACTCCGCCATCGTCGCCGCCGCCTCGGCGCCCCCGCCGGCCGCGACGCCGCCGGAGGCGCCCGACACCGCGCGGACGCCGCCGACGAAGCTGTCATCGCCGCCCACGCTGCGCGGCGGGGACGGGAGCTACACGGCGGCGTCGTCGGCGAAGGCAGCAACAATTGGATGGTGGTGTATAGCATCGGTGTATCTACTACCGCTGCTGTTACCGCCGGTATGAGATCAGGTCGTTGGCTAGCCCATTACCGTCCTTCTTGTGCTCAATTTTTTGCCTTGTTTTTGTTTTTTGTTTCTTCTTTTCCTTCGTTTATTGTCTTTTGTTAGAATCTGTACACTGGGAAGGGGGAGAAGAAGTGACTAAAGATTGAGCTGCAAAGCAGCAGCATTTTTTTCCTTCTCTTATTGGTTGCTTCATGCTGGAAAAGGGAAATAATAGTACTATCCTGTAAAGATCCAAATCCATTCCATTCCTTTTGTTCCAAATCGCAACCAACATTGCAGAGTGCTGCTGCTTCGGTTCCATTTTGCTGTGTGGATTTGATTGGAATCAGGCCATCAGGGACGGGAAGGGGGAAGGGGGGAGGGAGAGGCGGATACCGGGGGGTGAGGGGAGAGGCCCGAGAGGGTGTTTGGGTTGGCAGTGAGCTGGCGGGGTAGGGCCGCGGCCGGCAGGCGTCAGCGCGCCCCCGTTAGATTCGATCGCTTTTTGCTTGCGTCGTCCCGCCCCTCTGGCACTTGCGTGTCTGCTTCTTGTCGCCTTGCCACGTCACCGCCCGTCACGAATTCGAGTATTTTTCCTCTCGTTTAGACTCTTTTTAAACCAAATAGCAATGGTAGAGTCTTACCGAAATGATAAAATTGACAGCACATCACGACAGATTAGAAAGACGATATGTGTCTTTCACTATGCTCTTATTCCGCTGAAGTCACCTATCGCACTTTTAGTGTGTGACAGGCCACCTGTTGTGCTCCCAGTCCTCAGCAGGATGATATGCGCACAGGGGCAGCTACGTTCCTGCCACGAATAGGGATCACGGTAGGTGGTCTGCCATATACAGAGAGCACAGTAGGAGTGTGCTATGCATGAGGAGCACAATAGAGATGTTATTTTTGTCATTTTTAGACGTGATTAATTATATTTACTATTTTATTTATAAAAAAAAGCCAAATAACTCGCAGGAATTCCTTCCCGCTCTCTCTATCGCGCGGCAGGATGGTGACATGCTCTCTTTCTTCTCGTCTCCCCCGTGTCCTGCCCTGGGGCTCCATCATTAGCCGTGTAGCCAAATTTTTTTTTATCAGTTCTGAACTTCTAATAAGAGGGCT
This sequence comes from Phyllostachys edulis, assembly GCA_036346405.1. NCBI lineage: Eukaryota > Viridiplantae > Streptophyta > Magnoliopsida > Poales > Poaceae > Phyllostachys > Phyllostachys edulis. The sequence continues at coordinate 18,562,341 of CM070554.1, read as the reverse complement.
GAGAATTCCCGTCAGAATTATTAGGGGTTGAGCAACTTGGCAGCAACCACCGTTGAATTGGGGTGGGACTTCTTTTTGTTGGGTCTGTGATCTGGACCCTCGATTGCTTGATCAATTATGTGCAACGTGCACAACTCTCTGCTGTTTGTAAGGGGACTTCGATGAACTCTTCCAAGTATCATCAGCAAGTGAGGACACAGCCAAACGGGGGAGCATACTGAGGAAGAAGAGGCGTTCATTCAGGCATCATTTTTCACTAGCCTATAAGTTGGCCCGACATGCGAACAGTCCTTTTTACTGTTGTAAAATTAGCTGTTTTAGTAAATATTTAAAAATAATTTCAACAGCAATTATGAATATAAAAATATATTTCCAGCAGCATTTAAATGACAAAAATATCATACAACCAATGAGTTTAGCATGAAAACTTCTCATGTCAACTAAACATGATAATATGCTCAAAACATAGAACATGTGGACAATTAAAATCAATATAATGCTCAGATTTAATATTTATTTATTGCTCTTGGATGTCGGTTGCTCAAGAATTAAATCTTGGCCTCCTCGCCACTTTTGTCTAGTCTTTTCACTAATTAGATATGACAATTTTCAAAAAATAAATCAGACATTGAGCTGAACTAAATGCCTTACCAAGATGACAAGAACATAAGTCAAATTATCTCATAAGTCACAATGGCAACACTTAACACTTTCGGTCAACAGAATGATCAAACAGATCAATGTAAGATCATAATTTAAGTTTAATCAAATTCAGTTAGCAATGAAGCAACCGAACACAATGTAACAAACAAAACTATGTGACACTCTCAATAGAGATAAATGAACAACTTGACAACAGTATGCAATTAACAAGATCAAGTCTAATTTATAATATCATTTGTCAATATAATCTCACTAGGAACAAAATCTTCATCGAGCAATTCACAAGCCCACAAAAGGTACCATGCAAAGTCACCATGTGCTAGATATGGATAAAGACAATATAATCTGAAATATGCTAGCACAGCACACTATGCAAAGTAAAGCGATCAAACTTAAAATGCCAACTCACTGAGCGGATGGCACTCAAAGCCACCGAGTAGAACCGGGCAAGGCACGCGAATCGTGCTGTCTCAGAAAACCAATCACCCCACTGTGCCGCGAATGAATGGATGAGATCGTCGGAGATACAATGTCAATTCACAAACCGGGACACCAATTTGCGAAGTCAAAGTACAGAGAATGTTGTACAAGACCTAATCACAATACATCGGCCGAATGCAATCATGGAGCACCAATCACCAGGAAAAACCGAAGCCTTCTTCCTCACGGAAGTCAAGCCAGAGCTAACTAAACCGAGCTCCAAATGCGCAAGTACCAGTTTCCCAAACAGAACACCCACAGAGGAGAGGACACAATAAGGGAGCTGGCAGGAGGCACAAAGAGGAAGGTCCTGCAACATCCTAATTTTCTGAGCCTTTTTAAAAAAATTCAAAATAAAAAGAACCATTTGGTTTTGTTGAAGTTCTAAAGCTTAACTTGAGATTTTGTCATTTAAAAGCGTTTAAATGACTAAAACAAACTTCAACTAATCCAAGAGTTTGGTTTGTTTTGAGTTTGTTGGAGTTCTCTGGAGTTCTTTGGTGTTAAAATCCCTTTTCTCTGTTCGTTTCGTTTTCTCCTTGGCCCAGCCTTCCTCCCTTTGGGTTTAGATCTCCCTTGTGGTTTAGACCTGCCTCTCGGTTTAGACCTCCCTTGCGGTTTAGACCTTCCCTTTCGTTTGGACCTCCTCTTAGGTCCAGAACTTCCCTTTCGTTTGGACCTCCCATTCGGTCCAGACCTTCCATTTCGTTTGGACCTCCCCCTTTGACCGCGACCTCCCTCTGTGGCCGCGACCTCTCCTTGGGCCGCGACCTCCCCTTGTGTCAAGACCGCCCTCTTGGTCTTTTTGCAAAGACCACCCTCTTGGCCTTTTTGCAAAGACCACCCCTTAGGTCACGACCTCCTCTTTTGGTCTCGACCACCCTTTCGGTTGGACCACCCTCCAGAGTTTTGACTGGCCCCACCTGTCAGCTCTGTTCACCTTCTTTTTTTTCTCCCATTGCATCACTGCTGACGCAAAGATCCTTGAGCATTAAATGTTGTTGTGTCGTATTAAATGATGTTTTTCTATAGTACCTGTTTCCCCCTCTTGTCTCCTCCCAGACCTACTCCCATCTCCTCCTTCACCTACCCTTGAACTCGCGTGACCCTCTTAGTTTCTCAGTGACTCTCCTAGGCTATAAAAGCCTGAGCAGCCTTCTTTCATCACCTTTTTCCTCACCTAGCTCTCCTGCTCTCTTGCTCTCACCCTGTGTCTCTGTGCTTCGCTAGAGCCTGCTGAAGCCACGCTATCGCCTCCTCGTCGCCAAAGAGTTTGCTGGAGCCCTACATCTTTGACCACCTCACCGCCGAAGAGTTCACCGGAGCGCCCGCGCCGTTTGCCATCCTTCTCCAGTCTCTCTCTCTCTCTCTCTCTCTCTCTCTCTGTGTGTGTGTGTGTGTGTGTGTGTGTGTCCGGGTGAGTTCCTCCGCGCCTTGTTTTCTTTTGCTCTCACGACCACATTCTGTGGTTGTATCTCCTTTTACAACCACGTTGCGAAGTTGTGTCCCTTTTACGACCACGTGAGGTAGTCATATCCTCCTTTGGACCTCCTCTTCAGGACCTCCCCCTTTGGACCTCCTTCTTTGTCCTCCTTTGGACCTCCTCCTCAGGACCTCCTCTTGAGAGTCCATTTCTATTTCTGTGCATTTCTTTTGGTTTTAGCCTTTGTTTTTCATTCGGATTTGTTGTATTTATTTGGCTCTTTTCGCACGTGTAGATTCCGGCTTCTCTGAAGAGTTCTTGGACCCGGCGACCTCTACCGAAGCATCTCAGCTCTTCAACGAAGGCAAGTCGTAGACTTTTGATCATATCGAACCCCGTTTGCAAAATTACTTTGTTTTATACTAACATGCATGGCTATTTGTAAAAAAAATGGTTTTGGGAAAATAGCTACATACTTACTCGACAGTATGACTCCTTGAATAATTGTACTCGACATGTTGACATGTACCTTTGGACACCATAGGTTGGGTAATCTTAGTTGGACATCTTTGAGATACCAACATGGGTGCGTATATTGCTTAGCTCTGCTTTTAGTTGTGACGTCTCTCGATCACATGATTCAATGATGATAAACTTGACTAAATGACATATGGAATTGTGGTGTGATACCACTGATGTGCAACTGTCGTGCGAGATCACAGTTGTGCCATTTGTGGTATGATATCGCTGTTAATAAAATTTGTTGTGCCATGGCCAGGATGGTCATTTGGCCGAGTTGAACCCAAAAATGATTTTTGCTCGGGCGAGTGGTCGGTGACAAAGAAATGTGCGAGGCAAAGTGCGGGAGGCAATGAGGTGCGCGAGGCACATGGGAATCCAGAAAGCCTCGCCTAAGCAACAACTAAGGACTTAACCTTGTAAGCCATTGATCCGGACCATACCGTGCAACCACATGTCTAGGATGTGGTGGGCCTGGCCAACTAGTTAGCGATGTTTTGATTTGGTTCTGTTATGGTTGTTGAATTGGCGCAAGAGGGGGCCAGGAATGGCGAAACCTTAGAGGGCAGAACCGAGTCAAAAACAGAGCTTTGTAAAGGCCTTGTCACGTGCTCTATACTGCTTACCAAATATAGTGAGCAAGGGCATCGACGGGTGCCCGACCAACTAGAGAAGTCGTGTCTTGTGGGTAAAGCTGTACGACCTCTGCAGAGTGTAAATCTATTCGAATAGCCGTGTCCCCGGTTGTGGACATGCCTGGTGATTTCACGCAAGGGGTAGATTTTCTCAAAACTTGTTGGTCTTGGTTAGTTCCGAGTGGTCTGGGCAGTGACCAGGGTGGTCACGAGTGGTCTAAGAAATGATCAGAGTGATCACGAGTTATTTCAAAAGAACCTTGATTACTTATATAATAATCTTTCAACTTGTGCTTTGCAATCTACTTACTGTATTTCCATTCAATATTGATTTCTGCAAAGTAACCATAAAGACCTCCTTGTCAAGCCTTGCATGAGTACTATTTGCATACTTTTCCCTACGGCTTACTGAGTACATTCAAAGTACTCATGACTTTGTGCCCTCTGGTTAATCAACAGCTGAAGACCACCCAGGGACCTCCGACCTCTTCGAAGACCAGGCGAGCTAGGGGACGTCCTCCACTCGATTGCCTGTGGGCATGTCGGGCGGTTTCCACGTGTGTTTTGGTTTTCTGCTGTGTTGTAGCCCTGTGTGGTAACTCTGTAACAACCTTGACCATAAGGTCTTTTGCTTATATTATTGTTAATTTGTCTGCTTCTTCTATAGTTTGTTGTATGGTTATGATCTCATCGTGTTGAACTGTGCGGACTAGCTACTGATCAGGGGACTGGTCCAGAATGCACAGTTGGTCCCGGGGGTTGCTTACTCAGGGTGTGACAGGTCCGAGCTCACCGCCGACAGCACCGGGTCGACCACGGCGGCGCGAGAGCTCCAAGGCCCCAAAACCGAAGACCAATCGGAGGGGAAGAAGAACTACCGGGGGGGGGGGAGAGAACTCATTGATCTCGAGTAAAGAAAGAGAGAGCCGCCGGCCACCATATGAAGAGGAGAGGAGGAGTGGGCAACGTGATGGCTGTGAACAACCGGTGCCCGGGCCAGTTCGTACCTCCAACGCCGCCGCCTCGCTCACCAAAACCGCCGCCACCCCCGGGTGAAGCCCAAGCCGCATGCGTGAAAGATAGGGCTGGAGATGAGATTCCAGCCTTACCTCTTCCCTCCTCTCACCGACGGGTGGGCCCTGCCATTCTTTTCTTTTCTTTTCTTTTTCTATTTCCTCTTTTCTCAAAGGAGAAATTACCAAATGGCCTGAGCTATACAACATTTACAAACCTATGTACTGGTACCTAAGCAGCAACGCGCGTGCATAAGGGGAAAAGAAGACGATGTCCACAAGAGTGGCAAACATAACCACATCCAATTGAACCATGAATCATCCTGCTGTAGTATATGAAAAATGGCTAATCGGAATGTGGAGGAAGGCCTGGCCTGCATGTCTCCCCAGTACCATTACTAGAGACCGAATTATTTATTGCCTAATACTCCCACCAGTTATAAAAAAAAGTTGTTTTAGCTTACGTGTAGTCAAATACTGTAAATTTTGGCTATCAATAACTTTTTGAATACTTAGATTGAACACATAAAAATAATATGTGTAGATTTGTTCCAAAAAAAGTTTTACAATTTTAAAATATTTTATAAATATATTACAATAACAATAGTGATCAAATCTATATTTTAGAGACCGTGTCAATACCATAATTACTTCTTTTGTGACCGAAGTAACATCCGTGAAAACAAGATGCTTCCGGGGTTCAGTTCAGAGTGAGCTGGTCGGTGGACTTCGGGTCCATGCGTCGCGTGGTGCGGGCGAGATTTGTTTGTAGTTTTGCTAGGGTTTCCTGGCCGGGCATGCTGGGCCATTGCTCCGCCATGTGCCAGCTCAAATGTGCTTTGCTTCGGCCATCCGGCGCTGTGCAGTGGTTGCTCAGGATTCAGATACCGGGATTCCATGGCAATAATGGAGCACGGTATATGTATATATCCTCGGTGGCATGCGCAGGATAAAAATAGAGAGAGTGCTAGTAGAATAAAGTTACCATATGATGAACTAGCAAATACACATTTAAATATTGTGTGTAATCCAAATTAGAGGGGGTGCTAGTGGGACAAAGCTATCATGAGGTAAGTTAGCAAATACGCATTTAAATATTATGCGTAATCCAAATTGATACATAAATTATGATAAACAAAGTTAAAATGGGAAATAAAATAAAGTATTACCTTAATAATGGATAGTACATTTCGAAAACCCAAATGTATGCATAAATAGCAATTCTAAAAATAAAATTAACTAAATTTATAATACAAATAATGACAAAAGTTCTGAAAATATACCAAGAATATAACGAGCGCAGCCGATACTTCAGCTCCCTCACACCCCATAGTGCGTACTCCATTCTTTATCCTACTCATTTTCCCTCCGATCTGTAATTTGAGCCTACTGTTGCAGTTGGAATGTGCAAGTACAGATCGAGGGGCAGTTGACATTAGCAAGGGCGTACAGGATGCGGCTCTGACTGTCTGACACGCGTGTTACAGCTTCAACAGAAACCATGGGAACGTCCGTTTATGTGTAAGTACCAGAATACCCAAGAACTTGTCACGTGATAATATTTGGTACGTCGAAAAATACGTCCATACGGCAGCTCAATACGAACCGGCCAGAATTTTCTGACGCAAGTCGTTCGATTCAATTGGATGCCGTCGTTAATACTTAAGTACAGGTAGCCGTAGACCCGTAATCATGCTGTTGCAAATGTGTACAGTACTTCACCATCAATTCCCCCCGAGGAGGTTACCTGATACCGGCTAACTGGGTTAGAGTTTCTGCCTTAAATGACAATGTTAGCGTCTTTATTAACAAAAATGGCTGTCCCCACGTTGTAATGCCAAAACTGGCATAACGGACGTGTCGGTGTCCAACACGTGTCCACGTCCGTGCCTCCCACACCCGGATTCAATCTGCGCCGTTCCTGAGAGGGCCGAACGCTTCTGATCTTGCCACGTCGCCGCTATCGCTGCCTTGGCGCCTGGACAATGCCGCACCACGTTCCTAGTGCCCAGATAGCGCTTGTCCGCGCCCCTGGTGCCCGACAGTTGTGCCCTGCTAGTCCCCCCTCGGCCGACGCCGCCACATGGCCCTGCCGCCCCCTCGCCAGGATTCCAGCGCCTGCTGTGCCATGGTGGCACGGTACGTGTCATGCACGAAATCCAAGGGAGTCATCTAATTCCCATGTGGCATCTTCGGTCCTTCGTCAGGGTCCATTGGGCGCAAGTGGTTGCATGCAATCCCACGTACTGATGTGTAGGTGGCAGCACATATGAGCCTTCGTGCAGCACGGTTCCCTTCAAGTCATGTGGCGCCCACCGGTGATTAACTAGAAATAAATCCACTTGAATATTGTTTACTTGGCATGGGAATCGATGAATTTCATCAGCACTCCTGCATCCATGCAAACCACGATGGAATTTATGTATAGCAGCTCCTTGTTTTGATCTCTCGTGTACACTTGGTTTTGTGTATGAGCAGTTGCCCAAAAAATACCACCAAGCATCTGGTTGTGTAGACATGGGTCGACACTATCATGATAGCCTTGCACGCGGGACACCATATGGGGCCCACGTTACATGCATCAATAAAAAAAAGTCAGTTTTGTCTCCACACGTGGATCAAGAAACTAACCAAACAAGCCTAAGAACACTTAGGCTTGTGCTCGTGACACGAACTGCATGGCCTGGTATAGTAACGTGGGCCTAATATGGCTTCCGCAATAAATCCGGGCAATACCGTGCCACCATGGCACGGCAGGCGCGGACATGTGCTATCCGAGCGCCAGGGGCGCGGACGGCGTTGTCCGGTCGTTAGGGGCGCGCGCGGGATTGTTCGTTCTCCAGGGCAGCGGTGGCGGCGATGTGGCAAGATCAGAAGCGTTCAGCCCTCATAGGAACGGCGCAGATCGAATCCGGACGCGAGAGGCACGGACGTGGATGTGTGTCGGACACCGACACATCCGTGCCAGTTTTGGCATTACCGCGTGTAGACGGCTATATTTGTTAATAAAAGCGTCAACAGTATCATTTAGGCAAAAACTCACTAGGTTAACTAGTCTAAGCGTGAGCTGACGTACTTAACCCAGCATCAAGTACTATCTCTTTGAATTGCACAGTAGTCAACAAGAATCAGTGTATACAAGGTGCATGCACTAGTACTCAGTAAGTAGTTGTGATGGCACAATTAAGGCAGCAGACCACCTCACGTGAACAGCAGCTAGCAAACTGATGGATCAACTCGTTTAAACAAAGGAGTACTCAGAAAATAACAGATCGAACTCCTTTCTCGCGGCAAGAACAGCAGCAGAACTCAATACTTAATTCGGTTTATCCAAAAAGAATAGTAGCAAACCGATAGAAACAGCAGCAGAATTGATAACTTGCTGCAGCTTGAACGAATCAGCAAGAAACCAGCCAAATAGATGCAAATTAACCAACACATGGGACTCTCCAACCCGTGCTCCTTGGTGATGATCACGAACTGAAGAGGTAGAATCACAGGATTCAACTTGCCAATCTCAATCGCAAGAAAGAAACTAGTGCAGCAGGATCAAGCCTTAGTCGGTTTAACAGAAGAACGAAGGATAAATTGGATCGCCCTGAGCTTGGCGTTTTCTGGAGTTTTTGCTCAACAGGAAAAATAAATCACGTAGTCTCTCTCTCTGTTACATGGCGCTAGGCCCAGACTTGTAACCCCACGAGGGCAGACACAAACCGAACTGATCCTACTCGGACTCTAACTAGGACTCGACAGAAACAGTAGGTGCATGTGTTTACAACTCGGAGTAAGGAAAACAAAGACTAATTCATGTAGGAATTCGAATAAAAATAGAACCAACATAAACACCACGTTCCTGGCTTGTTTTCTCAACCTTGGACCCTATTATGGCTTGATAACAACGGCTTGCTTCTTTTTTGGCTTTGGCTCAACATGCAGGTGACTTTGGCTTGGCAACCTGCTGGCTTGTCTTCTCAACCTTGGGACCCTATTATGGCTTGATAGCAACGGCTTGCTTCTTTTTTGGCTTTGGCTCAACATGCAGGTGACTTTGGCTTGGCAACCTGCTGGCTTGTCTTCTCAACCTTGGGACCCTATTATGGCTTGATAGCAACGGCTTGCTGCTTTTTTGGCTTTGGCTCAACATGCAGGTGACTTTGGCTTGGCAACCTGCTGGCTTGTCTTCTCAACCTTGGGACCCTATTATGGCTTGCTAGCAACGGCTTGCTCCTTTTTGGCTTTGGCTCAACATACAGGTGACTTCGGCTTGGCAGCGCAAGTACAAAAACATCACTTTGTGTAGCATCTTGTCGATGTTTTACTATCGATCTTACGAATGAATATTAAGGTCTCAAAAAATTAGAATCATGCAAAAAAACACTACTACAAAACAAGATATAGAAAACACCTCATCACAGACGGTTTAACAGGAACTGTCTGTGTTGGGTCTGTCGGGGCTAGATACCGGCCTATCACAGACGGTTGTTATTACGAACCGTCTGTGATAGGCACCTATCACAGACGGTTTTTTAATAGAACCGTCTATGATAGTTCATGACGGTCTTTGTTGAGAACCGCTCGTGATAATCTCCAAGATCACGATGGTTCTCAACAAAGACCGTCAGGAACTATCACTGAGCATTTCTATTAAAAACCGCTCGTGATAATCTCTCGTACCACGTACGCTTGTCAACAAAGACCGTCTGTGAACTATCACCGACGGTTCTATTAAAAAATCGTCTATGATAGGTGCCTAATACGAACCGTCTGTGATAGGATGCCAATACAAATACCTAGTCCCGACAGACCGCCCCTGCCCATTCCCATTTGAGCCGCCGTCACCAGGTCCTTCCCCATTGCGCCGCCGACAAAGAGGGAAGTGAGGAGAAGGAGAGGAGGAAGGGAGGAGAAGGAGTGGATTCTTGAGAGATATTTGGTATTTTCGTCGTGAGCTCAGAGGGTAACAATCTATCACCCTTTATGTTTGCTATAAATTAATCGCTAATCAATTTAAGTATGTTTGGTAAATAGGAAGCCCATTGCGCCGCCGACAGAGAGGGAAGGGCGGAGAAGGAGAGGAGGAAGGGAGGAGAAGGCGAGGATTCTCGAGAGATATTTAGTATTTTCGTCGTGAGCTCCGAGGGTAACAATCTATAACCCTTTATGTTTGCTATAAATTAATCGCTAATCAATTTAAGTATGTTTGGTAAATAGGAAGAGTACGTACTTGCGGTTTATTAATCTAATTTGACATTAATTTGTTACATGCGTAGCGTAGATGGACCGAAACTGGATGTACGGTGTGAACCGTGTGAGTCAAGAGTACATGAATGGCGTGGTTGCTTTTAGAAGAGCCGCCGAGCAGGATATGTTAAAGAATGGGATAAATTTTATGTAATGTCCATGCATTGATTGCGGTAATTTGAAGATGTTTAACAACCAGGCGTAGATCGAAGCGCACTTGATTCGAAGGAGTTTCAAAAAAGGGTATACATATTGGACCAGTCACGGTGAAGAGCAGATTATACTGGAAGTTAATAATGACGGCGTCGCCGAGGAAGTCAACGATATGTCGCATGTGGACTGTGCTTTTGATGAGGATAGGTCGCACGATGACAATCTAGATCAGATGCTACGCGATGCAGAAGAGAACTACAGTGAGAGAGAGTTTTGTACATTCGAGGGCTTAATGGAGGACTCGGTGAGACCTTTGTTCCCTAACTGCAAGCCGGAATACACAAGGTTGTCTACCGTGATTGAACAGCTAAAATTGAAGGCAAGCAATAGTTGGTCTGATAAGAGTTTCACAACGTTGTTAGGTCTCCTAGCGGACATCCTTCCGGAGGGAAACGTGTTGCCCAGCATCACCTACCAAGCAAAGAAGGTTCTTTGTCCATTGGGAATGGAAGTAGAAAGAATACATGCATGTCCGAACGATTATATCCTCTACCGAAAAGAGTATGCAGACATGCATGTATGTCCCGTGTGCAAAGCATCCCGATACAAGCGTCAGAATACTGCTAAGGTGAAGCAAGGACCTCCCGCTAAGATGTTGTGGTATCTGCCTATGATCCCACGTTTGAAGCATTTATTTGCAAACCGAAAGGAGGCAAGATTGCTGCGTTGGCACTCGGAGGAGCGTAAGAAAGATGGAAAGCTAAGACACCCTGCTGATTTTACCCAGTGGAGAAACTTCGATCGAAACTTCGAAGAGTTCGGTGCGGAACTGAGGAACATAAGGTTAGGGTTGAATACAGATGGAATGAATCCTTTCGGTAACATGAGCAGCCGACATAGCACCTAGCCCGTGAATCTATGTATGTACAACCTTCCTCCTTGGCTGTATATGAAGCGGAAGTACATTTTGATGTCACTACTTATCGAAAGGTCGAAGCAACCTAGGAATGATATTGATGTGTACCTAGCACCATTGCTGGAAGATCTTGTGACACTGTGGAACGAAGGGGTACGGGTATGGGATGCATACAAACGAGAGAGCTTCACTTTACGTGCCATGTTGTTCTGCACCATCAATGATTTTTCTGCCCTTGGTAACCTGTCGGGCTTTAGTACAAAAGGAGCCAAAGCCTGTCCGCACTGCTTAGATGCTACAGAGAGTGTATGGCTGAACAACTCGCGTAAAACTATGTATATGCGTCATCGTAGGTTCCTTCCCAGGAGTTACCCATACCGTAAGATGAAGAAATAATTCGACGGAAATAAGGAGGACGATTCAGCTCCAAGGGCTTTTAGAGGGAAAGAGGTCTATGATATGGTTAAGGATATTGATGTTGTGCTTGGGAAGGGACGTAAATTAAGAATCCGTCAGAAGAACATTCGGAAGAAGCGGTCAATTTTTTGGGGCTTGCCTTATTGGGAGCACTTAGAAGTTCGCCACTGCATCAACGTCATGTACGTGGAGAAGAATGCATGTGATAGCTTGATTGGTCTCTTACTAAATATTAGTGGCAAAACAAAGGATGATATTAACGCACGGCGTGACTTGGTTGATATGAACATAATGACCGAGTTAGCACTGAAAGATACCGATAAAGGACGAACGTACCTTCCACCAGCTTGCTACACTCTGTCCAAGGCCGAGAGAAATGAACTATGTCAGAGCTTGCATGATGTGAAAGTCCCGTCTGGTTACTCCGCTAACATTAAGAAACTTATTTCTATGCAAGATTTGAAATTAATTGGTATGAAGTCTCATGATTGTCATGTGCTGATGACACAAATGCTTCCTGTTGCAATTAGGAGTATCTTGCCGAACAAGGCCCGAGTGGCAATCTTGAGGTTGTGTTATTTCTTCAACTCAAATGCTCAGAAGGTCATCGATGCCAAAGGACTAGATGCTCTGCAGGCCGAGGTGGTGACAACTCTATGTCATCTTGAGATGTATTTCCCTCCGTCATTTTTCAATATCATGGTCCATCTCATTGTTCACTTTGTGAAAGAGATAAAGATATGTGGCCCTGTGTTCCTACATCATATGTACCCGTTCGAGAGGTACATAGAAATTCTCAAGTCCTACATATGGCATCGATCTCGATCGAAGGGCAACATCATCGAAGGTTATGCAACCGAAGAGGTCATTGAGTTCTGCGTCGACTATATGGTTCAGGTGGAACCGATAGGTGTGCCTCTATCTCGTCATGAGGGGAGACTAAATGGTATCGGGACCATCAGAAGGAAATCAATCACTCCCGATCTGGATACGTATGCTCAAGCCCATTTCACGGTCTTGCAACATATGATCCAAGTGTCCTCGTACATCAACGAGCACAAAGACATGGTACTCCAACAGAATCCAGACCGGTCGGAGATTTGGATCATGAGAGAGCACAACCGTCGGTTCAACGAATGGTTAAAGGTGCGAATCACTGGGAGGTCATCAAGTGATGATACGCTGCTATGGTTGGCAAAATGGTCATAATTTACAATTGTCACATGGCAAGGATACGACATAAATGGGTACATATTTTATAAGACAGCTCAGGATAGGAAGAGCACAATCCAGAACAACGGTGTCCACATAGATGCATTCAGTACCGATGGGCTGAGGAGCTCCTACTATGGGCAAATAGAGGAGATATTGGAGCTCGACTACGTGCTTTTCAAGATCCCCTATTTCGTGCGTTGGGTCCATCTCCCACAGGTGAAGGTCGACAAGTACGGCGTCACTGCCGTGGACCTCGAACGTGTCGGATACAAAGATGAACCATTCGTACTGGCTAACCAAGTTGTTCAAGTCTTCTATGTAACCGACCCGGCAAATAATAAGTGCCACATAGTTCTTCATGGAAAAAGGGGATTGTCGGAGTTGAGAATGTAGTAGACGATGAAGAATACAATCAATTCGACGAGTTGCCTCCTTTCAGAGACGATATTAGGCTTGAGGAAGAATCCAGTGAGGAAGCTCGCTATATGCACGTCGATCATCATGAATGGCTATATTTAAATTAAGAATTTACTCCATTGTAATTAATTTATTCTATAACATGAGACATGTCAATGTGGACTTGCCATGTGTTATGGACTTGTAATCTCTTATATATTTTGATGTCAACATGGAATTGTCATCTCTGATTTTGATGTCAATGTGGACTTCATTGTAATGTGGAATGATAATATTATGCGCTTGTAATAGACAGACGATGAAAAGACCATATCCTTTTTACATCACAGACGATAAAAAAAGAATTAGCGATCCTATCTTAGCCTTCAAATCTTCATAAGCCTTCTCGTCGGCTTTAGTGGTGGCGGGATCAGCGACGATGAAAAGACCATATCCTTTAATAGAACCGTCTGTGATATGGAACGTATCACAGACGGTTCGTAAATAGAACGGTTTGTGATTGCTTTTCACAGACGGTTGCATAATAGAACCGTTTGTGATAGGCCCTCATAACCCTAGGCTCGCCCATTCATCTCCCCAGTGCCGCCCATTCATCTCCCCAGTGCTTAGCCCGCTCAGCTCTCGTGCGCTCCTTCGCCTCCTCTAGGGTTCACCCATTCACCTCCCCGTAAGCCCCGACGCCGCCGCCTCCGACCTTGACGCCGCCACCCCTGACCTCAATGACGCCGCCGTCCCCAACATCGATGAAGCAGCCGCCGCCTCGACGCGCGGCCTCCTCCCCGTGTCAGCGTCCTCCCTCTGCCGGCCTCCTCCCTGTCGTCCTCCTCCCCATGTCGGCCTCCGCCCAGACCGGCCTCCTCCCCTGGCCCCCCTCCTGACCGGCCCCCCCCGCCCTCCTCCTCCCGCGTCGTCCTCCTCCTGACCGGCCTCCTCCCTACACCGGCCTCCTCCCCCTGCCCTCCTCCTCAAGGCTGCCCTCCTCCTCGCCGGCCTCCTCCCTACACCGGCCTCCTCCTTGCAATCGTGAGTATTGCAACAAAAGAATGTTAATTATATAACTTTGATAATCTGTGAATTGAATGAACAAAAGAATGTTAATTATATATCTTTAATAATCAGTAAATTTGATAGTCTTTGATAATCTGTGAATTTAGTGAACAAAAGAATATTAAGTATATATCTTTGATAATCAGATCCACGTATGCACAAAAGAATGTTAATTATATATCTTTGATAATATGTGAATTGAATGGACAAAAGAATGTTAATTATATATCTTTGATAACTGTGAATTTGGTAGTCTTTGATAATCTTTGATAATCTGTGAATTGAATGAACAAAAGAATGTTAAGTATATATCTTTTATAATCAGATCCATGTATGCACAAAAGAATGTTAATTATATATCTTTGACAATCTGTGAATTGAATGAACAAAAGAATGTTAAGTATATATCTTTGATAATATGTATCCATGTATGCACAAAAGAATGTGCTGGATTGGCTTCAAATTCTATATTAGATTGTGCACTGAGAGATAGCAAAGTGGTTATGTAGGCTCGGTTGATCAGCTCTGTGATGAATGTCAAATCTGAAATCAATTTGATAATTGGAAACAATATTGAGCTAAAACTATTGCTTTCTGTTGTTAGGTTTAATATATAGCTTTATTCCTTTTGGTTGTCAGTTCTACATAGTTCAGATTATCCTTGTATGAGCTAGTTGATCTTTGTGAGATACTTACAAAGTTATTCTCAATCTGTGGATAATCCTCTTTGGTGAAATGATATTGTGATTATCTTGATATCATTACTCGTTCGCTTTTCATAATGATTGCCTTCGTTGTCTCAAAGGATATATTGACTCGATAGTCTTTGATAATCTGTGAACCGAAAGTTTATTTTGCTACCGTGAGATAAATTTGATATTCAATAGGAAAGTTTTAGGTTCAGCTCAAGATCTGTCTGATAATTGTTAAATTTGATTAGTGAAGATATATTGACTGATGTGTTGAGATTGCAAAGGTTAAATCCTTTGCATCCAGCATACTGGATGAGATGGCAAAGACTTGTTCTTTTGCAACTCTCCTTCTGAGAGCACAAACTATCATCAATCTTTTGCAACCCTGTGCTTATTTCATTCATATACATGTGGTATATGTTTAGCATTTCAATCAATTTAATGACTTGAATGATTTACATTTGATTATGTTAACTTGGTCATTTAAATGTTGTTGGATTAATGCTTTATTGTTTTATATTTATACTGGAATTAATTATTATTATTTGCTAATATTGCACATGTTGAGTGTATGTAACTGTTGGACCGAAAAGGCGACTAGAGGGGGGTGAATAGGAGCACGATCTCTTTTCCACCTTGATCGAATTCAATACGATTTTCACTCCAATAGCTATATAAGCTATGAAGATCAATATACAAGCACAGTGGAAGACTTGTATTGAATCCAATCAAAACCCCAAAGCAAATAGACCAAAAACATAAAAACTCAAAACCTAAATGAGTTGGACGGTCTGACCCCCAACTAGAAATCGGTCTGACCTCTCAATACATGATGGTCAGACCTCCAGGCCAATGAAGAGTGAAATCAGCCCGAAAACCAAAACTCAAATCGATCTAACTTTTGATCCGTGAGGCCAAACCTTACCAAATTTGAGACACACCTTCTCTAGGATATTGGGAACCTATTCTAATCAAGGATCGCATAGATCCATGCCAAAGGTCCTATCTTTTTCAGTTTGAACGAAGGGTGCTAAAAAACCGAGTCAAAATCGAAATATGATCTAATGACTTGCTCGTGGGTGATTGATGATGAAGATGATCCTAGATGGGTTCCCACATGTCACAGCAAGTTAGATCAATGCAAGAAACTAAGCAAAAACTCACGGATCAAAGAAAGACTCAAAATCACCAAATAGAGAGAAGGAAAGCAAATAGACTCATCTTGAGGAATCTTTCCTTGGATTCATTTTGATAGGTATTGGTTTACAGCCACTCTATCAAGGAGGACAAAGACTCAATACATGAGCACAAAATCAAATCCAACTCTCTAGAAACCTAACCTCCACTAATCCTCTCCCTAAGCAAACTAGGGTTTTAAAATAATGAAAAGGTTCAAGGGGGTGCAGCCATCTCCCTCCTCTATTTATAGTGGGGGCTTAGACCTTCTAGAAGAATTAACCCTAATGGGCTCCCGTTAAGGCCCACACACAGACGGGTCACACACGCACGTATTTTAAAGCGTCATCTTTATCTCCTCTTGACCTAATCCGCTTCATCATGCGTCGTCTTGCGCCGCGGGTTGGCAAAAGGTCACCAAGGTGATATTTGGTAAAATTACCAAAATATCCCTTCTCGGTCTTTTTGCAAAGACCGAGTCCCATCTTCGTGAAATACTTCCATGCTTCGCCACGTGTAGGTTGATCCAACGGCTCTCATCATGTCGGCAAGTCTCTCCCATCCCGGCCCACCGAGACCACCATGGCACTTTGACCGACTTCGCCGCTTGAACCAACTCGTCAGATCGAATCGCCTGCTCGGTCACCTTTGTCTCTCTTACGCCATGCTTGACTCCATTGACCTCACCCGCATCCTTGATCGCTCAACCTCACACTACTATAGGAACCGACATCACGACGGTTTGGAACGTCATCACGCATTTCGCTTCCAACCGCCTATGTTTGTTGGTCTGTGATAACAGATATTATCACAGCACGGTACAAAACCGCTCAGGATATTTGAAATATCACTGACGGTTTTATTAAAAATCGCTCGGATTCGAGAATATCACGACGGTTCTCAATAAAACCGCTCGGAACCGCTCAGGATAGAGAATATCACGCATGCTTCTAAATAAAACCATTCGTGATTTAGAATATCACGCACGGCTTTTGTGTAGAACCGCTCGTGATATTCTCCTATCACGCATTTGCTGATAAATAAACCGCTCGTGATACTTGCCTTCACAGATGGTTTTAACAAAAACCGCTCGTGATAGCTCATACCCCCGCCCATAATTTCTTTGTTTTCTGGCTAGCCTCAGAATTGCTAGCCATGCCCTCTGAAAACAAGCATTCACGTAAATGATTCAAGCATTCACAAAAACATATTCAAGCAAACCATGACAACTCAAAGTGATCATTACTCAAAATAAATTAGAAAAGATCGATTTGTTCAAGTATTGTCGCTATAGTTACAACTAGATTACAATTGTTTGCGTTGAGAGGTTTTAGTGGGGTGATGCTCGGGTTGGCGACGAGTGAAACTCTCCGTTGTCGTTAATGATTTTCGAGTTGATAAAGGCGCAGAGTTTCCTCGAATGTCCTCGATCTCTTCCGCAACGAGTCCATCACATTGTAAATTCAAGGCCTGCCGCTAGCAAGAGTAAAGTGGTAAGATATATATATTTAAATTTACAATTAGGAAATAATTATTTCGAGATTGACAAAGCTCGTGATCCTTCTTCCTAGCTCTAAGAATTAGTCGATATGATAGCAGAGCGAGATTGCACATAACTCATCATCTTTTGTCGGGCAAAGATCGCAAAAATAGAATTACATATATAGGTATAGTCATTCGAGACGCGTTATTATGAAGTATGATATAGGATTATTGTGTTGTAGCGCGATCGAAAATCCATCCCGCTTGTTAGTTGGCGCTCTTTCCATCGTGATATTCCTTTGTTGGCAACATAATTGATGAATGACCTACATGATTCAAAAAGTTATCCTCGCCATTTCAAACGAATGAAGACTACAATAGAGTTATGTAAGGAGGAAATGAGCATACCTCTCGAGTATTCCTCTTAGAGTGCTGAAGTCGTGCTTGTTGTGGTTTAGGGAATCAAGGTATATCACGTGGTTCCTCTTGGGTATAATAACTAAAAGGATCCAATGGTACCTACTCATGTATGTCGCTATAGTCATTAAACCTAAGTTCGTGGTTGCAGATAAAGTACAAATGAAATTTGTATAGCAAGTAGTGACACTTACCCCCGGTTGTAGGGCACCACTATGTACTTCATGTTCCTCTCAGAGAAGCAATGACCTTGTTATGTATTTCTCGGCGAAGGGATCTAGTCTTCTTGGATGGTTTGCAACGATACCACGTGTGGGTCGAGGAAACCCACCGATTCTTTCCATTCCGGACATTTTGCAAAGATGTATCTATACATAAGCAATGAGTTGTGATATTTATCGGTATTAGATGAATGTAGAACTTGATTGTACAAACTACACGATGTCCAACATCGTAGAAGCGAGACGCCGAGGCCAACGAGGTTGAATAGTTCAAATAAATCATTGAAGCCCACGAAGTACCTCGTCCGCTGAAGAAATGCTTGTCCTCGATTCGACGGTGATTCCAAGATCGCACCCTTCTTTTGGGTCTTGTCCAAGTACCGTGCATGCAAAGCTCGACAAGCATATCCGGCGTGCATTAATATCACACGAGCACAACGGTTTTCCGATGATGTATTTCCGGGTATCGCGGACTTCCGGGTATCGCGGACTTCCGGACTTCTCGGACTTCCGGACTTGGGAGGCGCTTTAACGTTCGTTGATTTCGATTTGGCCTTAGCGATTGGCGGCGTTTTTTGTGAGACGACGAACCGACACGTCGTAAGACGCTTTTTGTTGTTCCTTGGCGTCTTCTCCACGGGAATCAAGAGGTGGCCTTTTGTCGTTCTTGGCGTCTTCTCCACGGGAATCAAGAGTTGGCCTTTTGAGGCTAAACATGAGGTGGAGTCATCGAGGGTCCCGCTGAGAGGAATGGTCGTGTCGGATCGCGGCACCGCCGGGTCCAGACGATGTTCTTCTTGGGCCATCGGATAAAAGAGAGGACGGCATCCCTAGTGTTGTGATCTCTTCGTTCGGGCAAATGTCCGGGATGGCTCGAAATTGACATGTACCATATCCACTGACCTTGGCGTAACCGTGCACCACCGGGCACCGGTCAGACCGCCCTTCCTCGTATGGATACACCATCCTCGCAAGACCTCAATACAAAGGACCCATCCATCGTCACTTGAGCTTACAGGCGCCGGCTCCTACAAAACGATACACAATTAGCTAAGGCGTCGTTAGGGTCTATCTTTGGTGCATTCCATAGATGTACGCTACCTTGATGTCGCTCTATCGGAATCGGACGTCGTCATGTTCACAATTATGCGCGACGCGACGCCACTCCGACGCCGAGGAGGACTGCCTCCCAAATTAGTAGGGCGGCTTGCGCATCACCGCTCATGAGTATATCCATTTGACTCGCAATGTCGCCATCTCTACTTGAAATTGGTTAGTAATCATCTGCACTAACCGGTTGTCGTGTTTCGCCTTGGATCTCTTCCTAGTCCTATACGTAGTAGTCGTCCGCGAATCCATGACTCCAAGGCACGTTAACCCCAAGGCCTCGCGTGCGACCCGGTGCTCCTTGTTTCCCAAGGTCAGTAGATAGTATATCCTTCTCCCGCTCGCATGGAAGGAGCCTTGGGAAGCTTGGGCATCAAGTCACGCCGCAAGAGGTCAACACGTTATTATAGGCACTATGAAGTTATGGACTTATTAACAACTTAGTAGTTCGATATATTTACCACACGCTGGGACACTTCCGGTCTCCGGGTTTGTGAAGGAGATCTTGCTCAAGACGAGACTTGTGCCCTCGCTTAACCAATTTTAGGAACGCGGTCCGTGACATCGAAACGGGTTCTCCTTCTCCCGCCCATTCCTCAGATTTACCCGCTGTCAGCCGTGCCGAAGTCTGTCTTGGTGAGTGTTTCGTGTCCGAGAGCTTTGTGCGCCGACTTTGCTCCTTAAATTCGCCGACGCTTTCATAGCCACAAAGGTGTCCCATGCTTCCCGCGTCAAGAATCTATATCGCTGGCGAAGGGCGTCGACCGTGTTCACGTTTCGTGACAAGAATGCTCTTGAAGGTCCTCCACGATTTACCCATCGTGAGCATCGCCGTCCGTCGTGACGCGTGCCACACATGTGCTTCGAATAGTGAACTTCTCCGAAAGTTCTGGCCCACGCGCTTTCGCTTCTTCGTCAGTCCTTCCACCTTGGTGTGGTGATGAGGACCCGCTCCTTCCAAGTATCCCGCAGATGGTCCGGAATCTCGCCGTTGATCTCTTGGGACTCAGAGGGACCCCAAAGTCACCGACCTCCGTGATGACCGGTAGGCCAGAGGCATTTTCGATTGTCCTCTCGCCATCTCGCTTAGTGTCATTATCGCCGACGGTGGCGGATGACCTCGTCGGCGCCTCTTCCATCTGCGGGTCGGTGTTGGCGGCCTCGTCGGCGCCTCTTCCATCTGCTGGGGTCGGTGTTGGCGGCCTCGCTTGTCTCTTCCATCTTGGCGTCGGTGACAATGGCGAAGACGGTGCCTCGCCATCTCGCTTACTTGCTCTCGTGAAGAAGTACAAAGGTTGACTATAGAGATCAAGATGGCAAATGAAAAGTTGAATGAGCTCATCTCGACTACTAACATTCCAAAGATAAATATGAAACAATTAATCTCGTGAAGAAGTACAGAGGTTGACTATAGAGATCAAGATGGCAAATGAAAAGTTGAATGAGCTCATACTGAGACTACTAACATTCCTAACACTCCTTAATCCACGAGCTTCTATTCTAACACTCCTAACACTCCTTAATCCACCAAACTTCTTTTGTGATCTTTGTATAGATAGAAACTAGTGATACAATTCTTTTGCCCGAGCCTATCTTTGCTCGAGTTTACTTATCGAGCCCGACACATCGAGTGTACCATCCGCTTCATACCGTGGAGGATTGGCATGAAGCGAGGTACACTCAAGTGTGTCAGATCGACGAAGAAAATGCTAAGTAAAGGTTTAATGCTTCATGTACGTAAGACTAGCCTTTAATGAAGACATAGAACTAGAATCAAGTAAAATGATCGATTTAAGGAAATGCTAAGCAAAGGTTTAATCCCAACATAGAAACAAAATAGAATCAAGTAAAACTTTCTTTTTGGATTGTTGTAAAAATGCGCTTTTAGAAAAATTTCAGAATTAATCCCAACAAAATTAATTAGCATTAAAGCATAATTCCTAAAGAATTTAACACTCCTTAATCCACCGACCATCTCAATCCTATTGTCTATACTCTTCAGGAAATGAATATGATAATATAAATTCAAACTATGAGCTCTAAACAATACTTTGCTTAACTGTCAAATGATCTCAACTGTTAACGAAAACAGATTAACCTTCTAGTCAAACAGAGGTTGACTACAGAGATCAAGATGGCAAATGAAAAGTTGAATGAGCTCATACAGACTACTAGAAGAATCACAAACTAGTCAATACAACTGATCAATTTGCAATAGAACTATGAGCTCAACCGAAAGTAACCAATTAACAAGACAACATATTGACAAAGAGTAAGTAATACAATAGAGCTCAAGTATGAACTAACTATCACATTCAATCTCAAGATAAGATGAGTTCATCACAGAGCATGTCAACAAAGCCCATCGATCAATTTGCAATATCTTCAAGATTAGACTCGTAAATCGTAACTAATACAGATCAAGGTATCAACTAGCATGCATATATATATATATATATATATATATATATATATATATATATATATATATATATATATATATATATATATATATATATGCAAAGATCAACCACAGAGGAGCAATACTCACAGAGAGGATGCCGCACAAGAACTCACGCATGCATTACACTATTCCAACATATTAATTGATGATATTATGTGCGCCGTATGAGAGTAGCTAAAGAACAAGTCTTTGCCATCTCAATCCTATTGTCTATACTCTTCATTAAATGAATATGATAATATAAATTCAAACTATGAGCTCTAAACAATACTTTGCTTAAGCGTCAAATGATCTCAAGCTAATCTAAAACAGATTAAACTTCCAATCAAACAGAGGTTGACTACAGAGATCAAGATGGCAAATGAAAAGTTGAATGAGCTCATACATACTACTAGAAGAATCACAAACTAGTCAATACAACCGATCAATTTGTAATAGAACTATGAGCTCAACCGAAAGTAACCAATTAACAAGACAACATATTGACAAGAGTAAGTAATACAATAGAGCTCAAGTATGAACTAACTATCACATTCAATCTCAAGATAAGACAGTAGTTCATCACGAGCATGTCAACAAAGCCCATCGATCAATTTGCAACTAGCATGCAAATATATATATATATATATATATATATATATATATATATATATATATATATATATACGCAAAGATCAACCGAATCGCCACAGAGGAGCAATACTACAGAGAGGATGCCGCACAAGAACTCACGGTGCAAGGAGGAGGCCGGGGGCAGGGAGGAGGCCGATCGCGGGAGGAGGGAGCGGGGAGGAGGTCGACACGGGAGGAGGACGGCGCGGGAGAAGGCAGGCAGAGGGAGAAGGTCGGTCAGAGGGAGGAGGCCGACACGGGAGGAGGACGGCGGGCCGAGGTCGGAGGCGCCAATGCCTGGGCGGCAAGACCGAGGTCAAGGCGGCGACGCCGGGCTTACGGACTGGGAGGTGAACGGGCGCCGAGGTCGGGGCGGCGGCACCGAGGTCGGCGCCGAGGTCGGGCGCCGAGGTCGGGGCACCAATGTCGGGCGGCAGCAGAGGTCTGGGGCACCAATGTTGGGCGGCGGGCCGAGGTCGTAGTCGGCGTGAAGGCGAGCCCTAAACCCTAGAGGAGGCGAACGAGCGAGAGCGTAAGGGCGCGGAGAGGAAGTGAGAAGTGAGAGGAAAACCCTAGCGCTTCCGCCTTTAAAGTATATCACAGACGGTTCGTAATGAGAACCGCTCAGGATATTATTACCACAGACGGTTGTATAATAAAACCTTCTGTGATAGCCCAAATCCTGAGGACAATTTATGATATCCTGACAAAACATACTGAACCTGGTGAGACATAAATATCCTGAGAAAACATAGTGAACCTACTGAGACAAGTATGATGACAATTATGACAAGTCCATATGAATTCTAACCTGGTGACAAGTATGATGACAAGTTCATAACACATTTGACTTCAAAATTTTATATCTAATTCAACTCAACTCCAAATCAAGTGAAACCAATTTTGATACTCCACATTACAATGTACGTCCACACATTGACATTAATATCAAATATGACAAGTCCATAACAAGTTCATAACACATTTGACTTCAAAATTTCATATCTAATTCAACTCAACTCCAAATCAAGTATGATGACAATTTTGATACTCCGCATTACAATGTACGTCCACATTGACATCAATATCAAATATGACAAGTCCATAACACATCAACACATGACAATTTCACGTTGACATCAAAATATATGAGAGATTACAAGTGCATAACACATTATGTTATGGAATAAATTAATTAATTACTGATGATCGACGCGCATATAGCTAGCTTCCTCACTGGGTTCTTCCTCGAGCCTAATGCCGCTTCCAAAGGAGGCAACTCGTCAAATTGATTGTATTCTTCCTCGCCCACTACATTCTCAACTCCGACAATCCTCCTTTTTCCATGAAGAACTACGTGGCGCTTCTTATTTGCCGGTCGGTTACATAGAAGACTTGAACAACTTGGTTAGCCAAGACGTAATGGTTCGTCTTTATATCCGACACGCTCGAGGTCCACGGTAGTGACACCGCATTTGTTGACCTTCACCGTGAGAGATGGACCCAACGGCACCAAATAGGGGATCTTGAAAAGCACGAGTCGAGCTCCCATATCTCGCCTATTTGCCCATAGTAGGAGCTCCTCATCCCATCGGCATGAATGCATCTATGCGGACACCATTGCTCGGATCAGGCTCTTTCTATCCCGAAATGCCAGATAAAATGTGTACCCATTGATGTCGATCCTTGCTATGTGACAATTGTAAATTGTGGCCCTCGTACAACCATAGCATGTATCATCACTTGATGACCTCCCCCTGATTCGCACCTTTAACCATTCGCTGAACCAACGGTTGTGCTCTCGTGATCCAAACCTCCGACCGTGCTCGATTCTCATTGGCGCACCATGTCTTTGTGCTCGCCGATATACGGGACACTTGGGTCATGTGTTGCAAGACCATGAAATGGGCTTGAGCGTATGTATGCAGATCGGGAGTTATTGGTTTCTTCCGATGGTCCCGATACCATCCATCTCCCCTCATGGCGAGATAGAGGCACACCCATTTGTTCCACCGAGCCATGTAGTCGACGCAGAACTCAATGACCTCTTCGGTTGCATAACCTTCGATGATGTCGCCTCCACGAGATCGATTTCAGACGAGGACTTGAGAATTCCCATGTACCTCTTTAACGGGTACATATGACGAAGAACACAGGTCAAGATATCTTTATCTCTCTCACAAGGTGAGCAATGAGATGGACCATGATATCGAAAAATGACGGAGGGAAATACAACTCAAGATGACATAGAGTGGTCACCACCTCTACCGCAGAGCATCTAGTCCTTGGGGATCAATGATCTTTCGAGCAATTGAGTTGAAAAATAACACGACCTCAAGATTGCCACTCGGACCTTGTTCGCAAGATACTTCTAATTGCAACAGAAGCATTTGTGTCATCAAGACATGACAATCATGAGACTTCATACCAATTAATTTCAAATCTTGCATAGAAACAAGGTTCTTAATGTTAGCGGAGTAACCAGATGGGACTTTCACTCCATGCAAGCTCGCACGATTCATTTATCTCGCCTTGGATAGAGTGTAGCAAGTGGGGAAGGTACGTCGTCTCAGACGGTCTCTACGGTGCTAACTCATCCTTATGTTCATATCAACCAAGTCACGCCTGCGCTAACACCATCCTTTGTTTTGCCACTAATGTTCAACAAGAGACCAATCAAGCTATCACATACATTCTTCTCTCGTGCATGACGTCGATGCAAATGGCGAACTTCTAAGTGCTCCCAATAAGGCAAGTCCCAAAAATTGACCGCTTCTTCCAGATGTTATTCTCACGGGTTCTTAATTTACGCCCCTTCCCAAGCACAACATCGATATCCTTAACCATATCATAGACCTCTTTCCTCTAAAAGCCCTTGAGTGAATCGTTCTCCTTATTTCCGTTAATTATTTTTTCATCTTGCGGTATGGGTGACTCGAAGGAACCTACGGTGACGATATACACGCTTTGCTGAGTTGTTCAAACCATACACTCTAGTAGCATCTAAGTAGTGCGAGGACAGCTTTGGCTCCTTTTGTATCAAGTCTGAACAGTTACCAAGGGCAGGAAAATCATTGATGGTGCGTAACAACATGGCGCGTAAAGTGAAGTTCTCTCGCTTGTACGCATCCCATACCTGCATTCTTCGCTCCACAAAGGTCACAAGATCTTCCAAAGAATGGTGCTAGGTACACATCAATATCATTCCTGTGTTGCTTTGGCCCTTGGATAAGTAGTGACATCAAAATGTACTTCCGCTTCATATACGTACCAAGGAGGAAGGTTGTACATACATAGATTCACGGGCCAAAGTGCTATGTCACGCTCATGTTACCGAAAGGATTCATTCCATCAGACTCAACCCTAACCTTATGTTCCTCGCTCAAGACCGAACTCTTGAAGCTCCGATCGAAGTTTCTCCACGGGCGTAATCGGCAAGGTGTCTTAGCTTTCCATCTCTTACGCTCCTCGAGTGCCAACGCAGCAATCTTAGCGCCCTTTATGCTCGCAAATAAATGCTTCAAACGTGGGATCACAGCAAATACCACAACATCTTAGCAGGAGGTCCTTGCTTCACCTTAGTAGTATTCTCGACGCTTGTATCGGATGCTTTGCACACGGATATACATGCATGTCGCAGATACTCTTTACTAGTAGAGGCTACAATCATTCTGGACATGCATGTATTCTTTCTACTTCCATTCCCAATGGACAAATAACCTTCTTTGCTTGATAAGTGGTGTTGGGCAACACGTTTTCTCGGAAGGATGTCCACTAGAGACCTAACAACGCCGTGAAACTCTTATCGGATCAACCATTGCTTGCCTTCAATTTCAGCTAGAGTTCAAGCACGGTTGACAACCTTGTATATTCCGCTTGCAACCAGGAACAAAGGTCTCACCGAGTCCTCCCTTAAGCCCTCGAATTTACAAAACTCTCTCTCATCAGTAGTTCTTTTTTCAGATCGCAGAAAGCATCCGATCCAGATTGTCATCGTGTGACATATCCTCATCAAAAGCAAGATACCACATTCGCATATCGTTGACTTCCTACGATGCCGTCATTACTAACTTCATGTGTAATAATCGCTCTTCACCGTGGATCGTCCAACATGTATACCCTTTTGTGAAACCCTTCAATCAAGTGCGCTTCTATTTGCACGCGTTGTTAAACATCTTCAAATTACCACAATCAATGCATGGACAAGACATAAAATTTATCTCCTTCTTCAACATATCCCGCGTGGCTCTTCTAAAAGCAACCACGCCATTAATGTACTCTTGACTCACACGGTTCACACTGTACATCCAGCCGATCCATCTACACTACGATGTAACAAATTAGTGTCAAAATTGATTAGCGATTAATTTATAGCAAACATAAAGGGTTATAGATCGTTACTCTCTGAGCTCACGAAGAAAATACGATTCCTCTCCTTTCCTTCTCCTCTCTAAGGTGGCGAATGGGGAGGAGGCGGCGGTGTTGGAGGCGCTTAGGGTAAGGGTCCAACCTTCTCCTCTCTAAGTCGGGCGAACGGATAATTATTGATTATCTCGCATGATTGTTGATTAGATACGAGACAAAAGATAAGAGGAAGATCCTAATAACTAGCAAGTTGGTACAGCGCGATTGCTTGGTATCCGTTTTCATATAATTGAAACAATAAACCAATGTGATGACGCTTTCTTCATGGATATAAATGGAGGAAATATAAAATAGATCATTGCACATGTGACTTATCTTGGTGTGTCATAAATTCTTCTTTTTAACTGCTTCTAGAAAACTACTCATGAAATTAGTTCTCGATTAAGACTTTCACTTCTTTGCACGCATTTTACTGCTTTTGTCTCATCGCTGCACAAAGGAATTACACCAGATTAATTAAAGGCTACATGTTTTGCTTTTCATTTTCTAGAATTAGGGTCCATCAAATTGAGAGCTAGATGTACGACGCTTTTGCCTTTTCCCATCAAGTAGTATTAATTGAAACCTAAACCCTATGCTTCCGATTAAGGAATACAACAAAGAAAACAAAACATTAGGGTCTATGTACGAGTAGCAAAATCGGGAAATTCACTAATCAATAGAGTGGAAAAGGATAATCAGATACTTCATCTGCTTAATTAGGGAGGAGCCGCAGTTGGAGGAGCTAGGGAGGGAAGTGGCTTGGCACTGAGGGAGGAGAAGCTAGCTAGCAGATCTTGGAGCCCAAAGAAATAGGGGGCCGTTGATTATTATCCAAACAAGCAGCAGAGGGAGTGGCAGAGGCACAAGCGGCAATGGGACACAGGCAAGGCGGTAGAGGGATGTGTCGCGCTCAATTTATCTTAGATAGTATATCACGAGCATTTTCTTAATAAAATCGTCAGTGATAGTCATCTATCCTGAGCGGTTTGTGAATAGAACCGTCGTGAATTATCATAGAACGGTTCTATTCACAAACCGCTCGTGATAATCTTCAATCACGAGCGGTCCTTATTTACAACCGCTCAGGATATTACACGCATTTGTTATTAAATAGAACCGCTCGTGATTGGGATTATCATGCACGGTTTGTGAATAGAACCGTCAGGATAATTCACGCATTCGGTTCTATTCACAAACCGCTCAGGATAGATGACTATCACGATGGTTCTAAAAATACCGCTCGTGATATTCTTCCCGCCACCCGCAGTTCAAGAATGCCCAATACGGCGGTTCCAAAGGAACCGCTCGTGATGGGGCGTCTACTATAGCCTGTTTTGTAGTAGTGATCAGCTCTCCATGCTTAGTCCCGATCATCCTCGCCGTTGACCGTCATTGACCTCGAAGCAACCTGCACAACAATAGATAAAGAAATCGATTCCGGGAACAAGTTCTTCACAACTTGACCCATGTTAGTCAAAACATGCATCATGCAACACATATGCCATGAAACCCATGAACTTGACCTAACCCAACACTCATCGCCACTTTTGGTCGATAAATAAGTCAACGTCGGCCAAACCGCCACTCTGGCCGGTCTGACCGCCCCCTGGTCGGTCTGACCGCCACTTGAACGCCGGTCTGACTACCCAGCTGGGACTTAGCCAAGATTCCTCCCTGGAAATCCGAAACCTGTTGGAATTTTCAAACCAATAGAACTTTTGCCTGGAAGCCCCAAAAATTATGAGACGAAGAGTAGTAGAATCTACTCTCTTGTCTACACCCTCTATTTTTGGCCCAGCTCTAAAATCTAACATCTCATAATGGCCGGTCTGACCGACTTTCCAAAGCCGGTCTGACCGCCCCCCTGGCCGATCAGACCACCACCTGGACCGGTCAAACCGTCACTTACCCGACAGCAGTTTGAACTTCACCGAAAACGCGTGATTTGACAAACCTTCAATGCCATTGCCAATTGTATCATCATCCTAAGATCGTGAGCATATCCCCATAATATCCATAGTAACTTATATAGATAGCAAGCAAGCGAGATGGCAGAGGCGCCGTCTTCGCCGCCGTCACCGACGCCGCAGATGGCATAGGCGCCGTCTTCGCCGCCGTCACCGACGCCGCCTAATGTGTCTGGATTTCCGTCGACGATAATGATACGTAAGCGAGATGGCAGAGGAAAATCGAAAATGCCTACGGGTCAACTGATCATCATGGAGGTCAGTGACGTTGATATCCCTCTGAGTCCCCAGAGATCAGCAACGAGATTCCGGACCATCTGCGGGATACTTGTGAGGGAACGGGTCCCTATCACCACACCAAGCTAGAAGTCTCTGATGAAAGAACAGAGAGGCGCGCTGTGGACAGAACTTTCAAGCAAGTTCACTATCCCAGAAGCAGACATGGCACACGTGGAACGGCAAGCGTTGCTCTCGATGGATCACGCATGGAGGACCTTCAAGAGCGTTCTTGTCACGAAGTACGTGAACACGGGTGAGACGCCCTTCGCGAAGTATGGATTCTTGACATGGGAAACATGGGGCGCCTTTGTGGCTATGAAGACGACAGCCGAATTTAAGGAGCAACGCGCGGCACAAAGCTCCGCATACCTAAACACTCACCCCCACGCACTCTAAGACCACCGGCACGCGGCTAAATCCACGCAATGGGCGACGGAGGAGAAGAACGCAACCGAGCCATTTCCTGAGATCACATACCTGCATGCCCTAAGCTGGTTAAAAGCGAGGGCAAAAGTCTTGTCTTCGGGCAGCATCTCTTTCACAAACCCGGCAGACCTGGAAGTGTCCCAACGTATGGTAAATATGTTGAACTATATAGCTGCGAATAAGTCCATAACTTCATAGTGTCTATAATAATATGATGACCTCTTGCAGCATGAATTGACTGTCCAAACTTCCTGTGGCATATTGGATGGGCTTGATTTTTATTTCTGCTGTGTATTTGGCTCTTGTCAGTTTGTAAACAAACTTTGTAATCAACGCCATCGTTATTAAAGTCTCGTGGATGTATGTTATCACTTGTAATTCTCAGGAGAACTAGCCATTGATCCTTGGGGTGGTTCGGATCACAGGAGGGTTAGGACTTCTCCAAGTCCCATGACCTCCTTGGGTTGGTCTCTGGACCTCCCCCAGGTTTGGTCATGGCTCTTGGGGAGGTCCTGAGTCTCAAGACCTCCTCGGGTCAGTTCCCTGGACCTCCAGGAGGTCCGGCTGGACCTCCTGGGAGGCCTGGGAGGATTGCTCGAGAGGCCCTTGGGACCTCCTGGGAGGTCCTGGTGGACTCCCAGGGAGGTCTTGGAGGACCTCTCGGGTGAAGCCCCTGGCCGGGTCGTCACAAGTGGTATCAGAGCATCTTGACGGTAGGTCGTAGCCTAGTAGAACGGTCGTTAGCAAAGATTTTAAAACTTATTTTACAACAAGAGAAATAACTTGTTCTTTCCTTATCCGGGTCATCTTTCTATTCTTATCCCCTTCTCTGTATCTCCCCTTACCCTATTTCCCTCTTATCTTTTTACTTGCTTCAACGTTTTATAAAAGCTAAATGGAGCCATTTTGTTTTGTTGAGAATTCAAAGCTTAACCTGAGGTTTTCATAATTTGAAGTGTTTAAAATGACTAATTCAAACTTTGATTAATCTCAAGCTTGATTTATTTGATGGTATTCAAGCTCCTTGGAACTATCTCTCCTTTTGTCTGTAGGATCTACTCTTCCCTTGCCCAGCTCTTGAGCCAGATCTCTTTCCTCTATCCTGTTTGGACATTCTTATCTGTCCAGACCTTTCCTCTCGTTTGACCTCGCCGGACCTCCCCTCGCATTTTGTTCGGATTCCTTTATTTCAGACCACATCTTTGTTGACTTGAATCTCTTTGGTTTAGACCTCCTCTCTGGTTTCTCTTCAGTCTTGACCTCTCCTTCGGGTCACAATTACCCCTGAGATGTCCTAAGCTCAGGTTTGTGTTTCAAATATCCTTGATCTCTGAAATCTAAACTTTGGGTTGAATTCCCCCTTCTGGATCTCTCTCTTGTTTGGGCATTCCTTTATGCCCAGATCTCCCTCTTGCTTGGCCATCTCTTGGATCCCAGATCTCCCTGTGTCTGGAACTATCTTGTGTGTCTAGACCTCTTTCGTGTCTAGACTACCCTTGTATTTGGACCACCTCTTTGTTGGTTTGAATCTCTTCAAGGTTTAGATCTTCTTGTTGCCTGGGCAATTCTTTTATGTCCATAACCCTCCCTTACTTGGACACTCCTTTGTGCCCAGACCTCTCTCGTGTTCATTTGTACCCCCTGTGTCCATTTGAACCTCCCTTTAGTTCATTTGGACCTCCCTGTGTCCACTTGAATTTTCCTCTTGTTCATGTAGACCTCCTGTGTTCACCTAAACTTTCCGTGTGTTCCTTTGGACCTCCTTGTGTTCATTAGAATCCCTTCTGTATTCATTTGAACCTCCCTTGTGTTCATTTGAGTCTCCCTGTATCCCTTTGCCCCTTTCTGTGTTCTTTTGGACCTCCCCGGGTCCCTAAGGACCTCCTTGGTCCTTCATCTTGGCAGTCAAGACCTCCCTGTGGCTTCATCTCGACCGTTGAGACCTTCCCTGTGTTAGTCTTGACCGTCGAGATCTCCTTTGAATTTATCTTGACCGTTGAGACCTCTCCTGTGTTGGTCTTGACCGTCGAGCTCTCCTTGATTTTCTCTTGACCGTCGGGATCACCTTTGAGTTTATCCTAATCATCGAGACCTCCTTTGGACCACTTTCTGTGGATCTCCTCCGTTGGATCCCTCTCCCTTAGAAACCTCTCCATCCAGACCTCCCTTCACCTGGATCTGATGGTCCAGACCTTCCTTTGTTTGGATCTAAGGGTCCAGACCTCCTTTGTGTTGCCTTCTTGGGTCCAGACCTCCTTAGGCCTAGACCTCCCAAGTATTTGGACCCCCCCTCGCTCATTTGGACCTCCCTGTGTCCTTCAGGACCTTCCCACGTCCTCTAGGACCTCCTCTATATTCACTTGGACCTCCCTCACGTCCGCTCGAGCCTTCCGCTTAATCCAGACCTTCATCGCTTGTGGACCGTCCGATCTGTGTTGGACGGCCCGATCTTGTGGGTGCGTTCGGATGGTCCGAACATCCCCATCATTTTGGACCACCCGATCCAGTTCAATAGCTGTGATCTAGTGGTAGTTTTGGATGGTCTGAACGGCCTAATCCCTTTGGTCCGTTCGATTGAAATCCAATGGCTCCCGCTTCTTATCTTGCTATCGCTCACCTCCCTTGTTTAGATCTTGACCGTTAAGACCTCCCCTCTGGAGATCTTAGCAGTCAGGACCTCCCTTGTTCAGATCTTGACTGTTAAGACCTCCCCTCTGGAGATCTTAGCCATCAGGACCTCCCTTGTTTAGATCTTGACCGCTAAGACTTCTCTCTCGAGATCTTAGCCGTCAGACCGCCTTGTTCAGATCTTGACCGTTAAGACCTCCCTCCGAGATCTTAGCCGTCAGACCTCCCGCTTAGATCTCGATTGTTAGGACCTCCCTTTGAGATTCTAACTGCTCGCACCTCCCTTGTTAGATCTCGACTCACACGACCTCCTTTTGGAGATCCTAACCGTCTGCACCTCCCCTTGTTAGATCTCGACTGCTAGGACCTCCTTTTAGAGATCCTAACCTTCCAGCACCTCCCTTTGCTAGATCTCGACCGTTATGACCTCCTCTTTGAAGATCCTAACCGCCCGCACCTCCCTTTGTTAGATCTCGACCATTAGGACCTCCCTTGGAGATCCTAACCGCCTGCACTCCCCTTGTTAGAACCCACTGCTAGGACCTCCCTTGAGATCTTAACCGTCTGCACTCCCCTTTGCTAGATCTGACCGTTAGGACTTCCCCTTTAGAGATCTTAACCGTCCAGACCTCCCCTTTGCTAGATCTGACCGTTAGGACCTCCTATTTGGAGATCTTAACCGCTCAAACCTCCTTCCTTGGTTGGATCTTGACCGTTAGGACCTCCCCTCTGAGGATCTGACCATCAGGACCTCCCCTTTGAGGATCTGACCGTCAGGACCTCCTAGTTGTTGTGTCTTTTGGGACCTCCTACCTGCAGGACCTCCCCTAGAGCTTTGACTGACCCCATTTGTCAGTCACGGCCTCTTTCTTTATCCTTTGACCATGTCCTTTACACTTGGAAGTCCTCAAAGCATTAAATGATGCTTCCTTTTGGCAGCACCAGGCTACCTTTTTGTCTCATCTATTACCTGCTCCTATCATTTCTTCACCAACTCTTGACCACATATTCCCTTGGAGATCTCAATGGCTTTGGATACATAAGCCTGTGCAGCCTTTCCTCTCCACCCTTTTGCTCATTTCCACTCTCTGGACCTCCTCCTAAAGCTCCAGACCTCCTCCAGCAAGCTCTCTAGACCTCCTCCTAAAGCTCCAGACCTCCTCCAGCAAGCCCCTTGGACCTCCTCCAAACCGACTTAGCCTCTCTGTTGGTTTCATTTTGGAGTTTCATTGAAGTTTTTTGGATCTTATTTGAGCTTTGTATTGAGTTGCTTTGGTTTCCTCGTGTAAATTGTGAAGACACTGAGGAGCAAGAGCTCCCCGAGGAAGAAGAAGACATCCAGGCCTTTGAGCAAGGCAAGTTACACTCTTGATCATATTGCACCCATTATTTTACCCTATATATGTTCCATTTTAAAATGTTAATGCATGCTTACTTTACTAAGTTATTTTAATACATGTCTTTAAGATTGTAGCTATGCCTAAATCCTTTGTATAGCCACTTTGTTGATCTTGAACCTAACATGTTGTCACCTTAGGCAAAACCCGTTGATACCATAGTGTGGACCAGACCTCTTTAAAAGTAAAGCTTAGTCATGCATAGATAAAGAATCTTGATTTGGGAAGTTTTGGCCAAAAATATCGCATATATAATGTTTTGAACCATGGCATTGGTGTGTCATGGGGGTTTTACAAATGACCATGGCATTGGTGTGCCATGGAGGTTTGAAAAGCCAAGAAATGAAAAATAGATTTGGACTTAGGCGGCATTGGTTGTTTGGTTGGTGCAAGTCTATGCACGAGGGTCGTGTGATCCGATACCCCAGGGTTGTGGTGGCCGCCCGGGTCAGTTAAGGACCGGCCTGCGAGTGTATTTTGCTATGCCCTTATCGTGCAACCACATGTCCTGTGTGGGCGGGACCTGGCCAAATAATTTGCAAAGTTCCATCGCGATTGATCCGGCTAAGGTGTGGGTGGCCTTTTATGGCCTGTCTTTTATGACTATGTAATTTCCACTGGCTCAAGAGGGGGCCCTGAAGGGCGAAACCTTAGAGTAAGGTGGATTGTGGTGGGATGATGCATTGTAAAGGCCTTGTGGTAATCCCTTCGTCGCACACCTTCGGGAGTGTGTAAGTAGACAGTATAAGTGGATTACCTTTTGTGGGTAAACCTGCACACCTCTGCAGAGTGTAAATCTATTCGAATAGCCGTGTCTGTGGTTATGGACATGCTAGCAAAGCTTCTCAAAGTTAGACCTCTGGTTTGTTTTGTAAATGGGTTGGTTAAAAACTGGTTTTTGGATTTCTATCCAAATAGGTGGGGCAGGGAGCCTTGTGACAGGAGGGTATTCTTCACCATCTTATTGATGAAAGTTATCCAACTGTAAAATGAGACTTTACAAATGAATTTTAATTACTGTTATATGCTTTGGAACTTAGTACTTGTATTTGAAACAAACTTGGCTTTGTGCAAACTAAACATATTATGCCTTCATTTGAGATATTCATTATGCATGTCATTCTGTTAATTGACGGGTGTAACTTGCGAGCACGGTTGTTGTGCTCACTCTTGCTTGATTAACAATTGAGCAGGAGAGGACCTTGAGGATGATGAAGCTCAAGATGGCTAGGCCGATCTCCAGCCAATTGCCTGTGGCGTATTGGATGGGCTTGATTTTTGTTTCTACTGTGTATTTGGCTCTTGTCGGTTTGTAAACAAACTTTGTAATCAACTCTTTTGTTGTTATTAAAGTCTCGTGTGGATGTATGTTATCACTTATAATTGCTGTGAGAACTAGCCATTGATCCTTGGGACTGGTTCGGATCACAGGAGGGTTAGGACTTCTCCAAGTCCCATGACCTTCTCGGGTTGGTCTCTAGACCTCCCCCTTGGTCGTGGCTCTTGGTGAGGTCCTGAGCCTCAAGACCTCCTTGGGTCAGTTCCCTGGACCTCTAGGAGGTCCGGTTGGACCTCCTGGGAGGACTGCCCGAGAGGCCTTTGGGACCTCCCGGGAGGTCCCGGTGGACTCCCAGGGAGGTCTTGGAGGACCTCTCGGGTGAAGCCCCTGGCCGGGTCGTCACATCACACGTGAGGCCTTGGGGTTAACGTACCTTGGAGTTATGGATTCGCAGACGACTACTGCACGTATAGGAGTAGGAAGAGATCCAAGGCCGAGCGTGAGGACCGGTTGGTACAGATGATTACTGCAAAATTTCAAGGACAGATAACACAATTGCAGGATCAAATGAATCAACTCCTAAGCCAGTCGCAAGTCGCCCCCGTTAATTTGGGAGCTAGTCCTCCTCGACATCGGAGTAACGTCGCGTCCATGCATAATTCTGAACATGACAACGTCCAATTATCGATAGACAATATCAAGGTAATGTACATCTATGGAATGCACCAAAGATAGACCTATAGGACGCCTTATCTAATTGCGTATTGTTTTGTAGGAGCCGACGCCCTGCAAGCTCCAAGTGAGGATGGTTCGGTCCATTTCTATTGAGGCTAGGCAGGGGATGGTGTATCCATACCAGAAGGGCAAGAAGACGGCATGCCCGGTGGCGCGAGGTTACGCTTAGGGTCCAGTGGACATGGTACATGACAATTTCATGGCCGCCTACCGAGATTCGTCCAACGAAGACATCGTAACACTAGGGGATGCCAGCACACATTTATCCAGTGGCCCAAGAAGGACATCACCCTGGTCCCAGCAGTGCTACGATCTCGACACGACCATTCCTCTCCAACGGGAACCTCGATGACTCCACCTCATCCTTCGCCTCAGAAGGGCACCTCATCGGTTCCGTGGAGAAGATGCCAAGGAACAAGAAAAGCGCCCACCAGTATTGGTTCCCGAGTCGTCTCGCAGAAGACACCGCCACCGTTAAGGGCAAATCAAATCGATGAACATTAAGGCGCCCTAAGTCCGAGAAGTCCGAGGAGTACTCCATCGAAAACCGTTTTGCTTCGGCTACGATTAACTCGCTATTTGGATTTGCTTTGTCGCTTTGCATGCCCGGTACATGCGAAAGACCGAAAAGAAGGTGCGATACTAGAATCACCGTCAGATACAAGGATGAGCATTTCTTCAATCTGCCGAACAACTTCGTGGGCTTCAACGACTCATATGACCTATTCAACCTCGTTGGCCTTAACACCTCGCTTCTATGATGTTGGACACTGTAAGTGTGTACAATCAAGTTCTACATTTACGTAATACCGATAAATATCACAACTCATTGCTTATGTATAGATACATGATGAAAAATGCCCGCATGGCGAGAACCTGGGTTTCCTCGACCCACACGTGGTATCTATGCAAACCATTGAAATAGACACGTCCTTCGCCGAGAAATACATAACGGCGCATTTCTTTGTCGGGACAACAAGGACTACATAGTGGTGCCCTACAACCAGGGTAAGTGCTTTACTACTTGCTATACAAATTTCATTTGTACTTTATACGCAAAGACGAACTTAGGTTTAATGACTATAGCGACATACATGAGTAGGTACCATCGATCATTTTAGTCATTATACCAAAGAGGAACATGGTGATATACCTTGATTCCTAGTCAGAAACAACCACGACTTCAGCATTCTGCAAGGAATACTCAACAGGTATGCTCATTTCCTCCATACATAACTCTATTATAGTCTTCCTTCGTTTGAAATAGCCGAGGATAACTTTTTGGAATCATGTAGTTCATTCATCGCCTATGTTGGCCAAGAAGGAGCATACAATGGATTGAGCGCCCAACTAACACACATGATGAAATTTTCGGTACATGCTACAACACAATAATCCTATATCATACTTCATAATAATGCGTCTCGAACCGACTATACCTATATATGTAATTCTATTTTTGCAAAGGTCGCTTAGCAAAAAATGATGAGCTATGTGCAATCTACGTTTGCTATCATATGCAAAGAAATCATTCGTGCTAAGAAGAAGGATCCCGAGGTTTGTCAATCTCAAATAATTATTTCCTAATTATAAATTTACATATATATGCTTACTACTTTGCTCTTGCTAGCGACAGGACTTGATGATAGATTTAGATGGACTCGACGGGCAAGAGATCATGGACGTTCGAGGGAAGCTTTGCGCCTTTATCATGTCAGATATCGTTAACGACAAAGGAGAGTTTCACTCCGTCGCCGACCCAAAGTTTCACCCTGTCGATACCTCTTAACCACCTGCAAACAATTGACTCAATTCGATCTTTTGTAATTTATTTTTGAGTAATGATCACTTTGAGTTGTCAACAATTGATTATTTGTGATGTATCTGTTTTCTACATGCTTGTTTTCAAAGGGCATGGCTAGCAATTCCTGAGGCTAGCCAAAAATCGAAAAAAAGTAGTTAGGGTAATGAGCTATCACAGACGGTTTTGTGTTGAAACCGTCTGTGATATTTTGAATATCACAGACGGTTTCTAAATAGAACCGTCTGTGATATGCTAGTACCACAGACGATTTTTAATGGAAACTGTCTGTGATACCATGCCTCACAGATGGTTTCAACAAAAAAAATGTCTGTGTTATGAGTATCACAGACGGTTTTTGAACCGTCTGTGATAACCGACGTTATCACAGACGAACAAATACAGACGGTTCAAAAACCGTCTATGATGACAGTTCCGAACCGTCTCTAATGAGGCTGTATGTAGTAGTGAAATGACACAGGGATTTATACAAGTTCAGACCTTCTCCGGAGAGAATAACAACGCTACTCATGTGTTACTGTATTGAGTGTGCTTATTACAATCAAGAGGAAGACTAAAGTCTAATGTCTTTTGCTCCAGATTGCCTCTCTCGTCTGTCTACTGACTTCATCCTTTATATAGCGCATGAAGAGGTGACAGTTTCTCCAAGCCAAGAGACACCCCAACATTCTAAATGATGAACGGTTGGTGGAGGTTACTGTCAAAGAGATAACACCCCCACGTTGCCAGAAAGTTATTGTCAGAGACAGAGATATAATATGTGCAATTATTCACAGAGAATAACAGCGTAGATTAACTCCATGTGTTGAACATGGCGCACAAAGACTCCCTAACTGACTAGGCCTACATGTCTGTAGACTCCATCGATTATAAGGTAGTCGTAACCAGGGGCGGTCTTGGCTTGGTTCAAGGGTGTTCAGCTGAACACCCAAAAATTTTGGACAAAAATTCAGTATATATGAGGTATAATATATGTATATACTAGAAATTAGGTTAAATCAACATGTAATGTCCTCAAAAGCCCATTCCGTCGGCACCTTACTCGCAGCCCACTTGGCACTCGCACAACCCACTAAAGCCAAGGCATTCCACATTTGGTCACTGTTCCAACCTTCCCCCCACAATGACTCGGCCCAATATCTCAAGGCTCATTTATTGGCAAACCATAACCCGATCTCTCTTTCTCTCAATCGCACATATCTCTCTCAAAGAAACACACACGCATACATCCTTGCCGTTGCGCCTTGTGGCGGTAGTGGCGTCGTGCCACGCCGAGCGGGAGCGGCGAAGGGCGAAAGCGGGTGGCGGCGGCCACGGGCCGCAGCTGCCTAGGAGAAAGGGACGCCAGAGAAGGGAGGAGTCTTTGTGGCGCTGTGGCACTGCTCACCGCTCGAGCAACCGAAGCCCGAGCGCAGCTGCCAATGGGTGGGGGGGGCGGGGTGAGGCACGCCGCTGGCGTTGCTCGAGGACCGAGGCTCTAACTCCGGAAAGGGTGGTGCAATGGAGGCGGTCTGTGATGGACCGAGCTAGCAACTAGGTAAGCCGTGAGCTTGGTTGGCCAAGAACGGCAAGGCGGGGGGCAAAGCGTGGGCGTGTCCATTTGGGCGATCGAGCGACGGTCGGGCGAGCCTCGACCCCGAAACATGTGTCTTGAGGAGTGACGACCGAGCCATTGAGGTGAAGTATCTAATCCCAAATCCATAATTCCCAAATGGTCAATCCGGTTTGAAAAATGAATTGTGGTTAACAAATCTTGTATTTATGTGAATTGTAGATCTTAGAGCGTTAAAAAGTGTACAGGGTAGTTCAGATTATTACATTATTGGCTGACACAAAAATGAGGCATTAGATTGCCCTCATAAAATTTAATCTTATATAAACACATTATACTTTGAAAGCTTTCAAGTATCCATGTGGAGTTCTCATTAGATAGGAAGATAATAGAATATCTAGACCATTTTTAGCCAAAGCAACTAAACTTTCAGCTCAGCTGAGAGCATGAGACTAATAGATAACTCTAAATTTAAGTTAGATTAGCAGGCTGTAGCAAATGATGATGGCATACTTCAGCAATTTGAACATAAATTCATCTAGACACGCCTATATAATTTATCGATCTCAACTTATCAAGTTATACAAATTCATGTGATCAATCAAACCCGCAAACTACAAATTCATGGGCCGACGAGTTAGGCTACATACGTCAATAGCAGCACATGTACATCTCCAATTCTCAATTCATCAATTCCTTGGTCCCAAATCCCAAATTCACAATTCAATATTTTTTCTTAATTATTTTGTAATTTCTCTCAATTCTTTGTAGTGTTATTTCTAGTACGAAAAAATTGTACTTTGTTTCTTTGCTATCATGGACCTTTAATTTTTTTTATTTAATAATATTTTATTAACTCCGAACACCCATTCGATAAATCCTGGGTCCGCCACTGGTCGTAACCGACTAGATTGTGAAGAGACTTATGACCACAAGGTGCTCATAGAGAAGGCTCACAATCAGAGACGGGTCGTAGAAAAGTTTACGACTAGAGACTGGTTATAGAAAGACTTATGACCAGAGGGTTGTCGTAGTAAGACTTACGACCACTTGGTTAAGTTTCTCCCTTATAAATAATAAGGAATATACTTGCGAGTAATATAAAGATATTGCTATCTATAACAAAAATTACGGATAAATAATTAATTAAAAATTAATTAATTAAGAATTATTAGATCATCGTCATCACAAGCTGCATGGACGGTGCATGCGTTGATGCACGTGCTCGGTTAGGCACAACAGTCATGTTCTCGCAGTGATCTTCACTTTCCACGCCGTTTTCCCTCACCTCTCTCTCGGCACTTACAAGTATATCTTCAACAAAAAACAAGAATTGATATCAGCTGAAGTGTTTGAGGTTTGTAGGGCCTCGTCGGTACCTTCTGCTTTTGAATCGTCACCCATTCACCAGGTAGGGAAATGATTTTTTTTTTTTTTTGAAACGTTGGGATAGGAACTGTGTATGTTCTAATTG
Organism: Phyllostachys edulis; assembly: GCA_036346405.1. Lineage (NCBI taxonomy): Eukaryota > Viridiplantae > Streptophyta > Magnoliopsida > Poales > Poaceae > Phyllostachys > Phyllostachys edulis. Next base: position 18,522,065 of record CM070554.1, on the reverse strand, counting down.
TTCATATGTAGAAAGTACCATACTTCTATGACTAGAGTTGGTGCCATAATCTGTTGAGTGGCTCCAAAGGTCCACACCTCTCCATCAGTGTTGGTGTTACACCGTCATGCTTAACCCTGCCATAGTGGGAAGCACATTCTCTTCTCTCACCGTCGGATCCCTTCACCCCCCTCCCCTCTCTCTTCGAGGTGAACGACGGATGCGGGGGCTCTTCTGAGGCCCCCCGCATAAGATTTATTTTCGCCATAGTGCCATCGGCAAGTTTAGCGATGCCTCCAACTCTCCAAGGCTGCTGTACCAATGATAGTACCAATTGATAGGGGCGATTCTGGGACAGTCAGAGCATTCCTGCCTAATGTACGCCCGTAAGCATGTACCAAGTAGAGTACTAAAGCATATTACTGGTGAGATGCATCATGCAGCGCACTTGAAGTTAAGCATAAAATCGTGTAGTGGCAGGAAATAGCATTAAGAAAATGGATAACATCGCAATGGAACTTGATCGTAAAAAGTTAAAATTAGAGAAATAACATTGCAATGGAACTTGACTGCTAAATAACATCCAAAATGCTAAAAAGTTTAGAAAACAACACTAAGAGAATATTCCAACACATTTTTTCCTGGAAGAAACAATTACCCCCCCGTTTTTCTCTCCGATTGTGTCGCGCCTCCTCCGGCCGCGGTGCCACATGTGAAAGCTACACCGTTGCTTGGAGACTGGCCCCGAGGCAAAGCCACGCCGCGCTGCCATGAGCACATCGGTGCGGCGCGGCACATTTTGGATACCGACGGCAGCGGCGTTGATCGGCAATGGCGGCGTGCTTGGAGACCGGCGGTGGCGATGGCACTGCTCAAGTGAAGTGGCGTGGCTTGTAGACCAACGGTAGAGGTGACTATGACACGGCTTGGGGAGGCGCTGCTACTCGGACGAAGAAGAGGGAGAGAGAGTGAAGCCGAAGAAGATGGGGGATGCAAGATAGGGCAAAATCATCATTTTACCCACGGATGCTATTTTTCTAAAATTTTTTTGATGTTCACGGTATTATGAGACATATAACTATGAATACAATGTCATTTCTCTAAATCAGAATGATTGGGATGTCACCGGACTAATTTTCCGTAGCTCGCGGGTGAAGGGAGCATCCGTGGTCGGTGCACACGAACACACGTACCTTCTTGCATTTTTTCACGACAGTATCACAGATTTCACATGGCCTGGCCCAAAAATGAGAGAAAGGCCTAATGTAGAATCCCGGAATTGGCTGGACCATCGAAAGATCCCCACACACAAAAAAAAAAAAGGCATAGCCGCAATAAAGCCTATCTTTGCTCGGCCCATTCGCCACCGCCGCGAAGATGCCTCCGCGTCGCCTATATAACCACTCGCCTCCGCTAGGGTTTCTCGTCGGTCGCAGCCGCTTCACTTCCCAGGTAAACTAAGCCCCAGGCGGAGCCGCCGCCGCCCCCGATCTGAAACCCTCACCCCCAGTCGCGGCGCCTCTCCCCCTTTGGCTCACGTGGATTTTTGCCGCTTCCTTTGCGCAGGAAAGGGTTTCGTCCATGGCGCCGTCACAGCCGAAGTCGGGTCTCTTCGTGGGCATCAACAAGGGCCACGTCGTCACCAAGCGCGAGCTGCCGCCGCGCCCGTCCGACCGCAAGGGGGTAATTGTCTGATCCCTTGACCCGAGCTATTTCTGCAACGTACTGTTGTTTGTGATGCGGTTGGTAGTGTGCTTTGCGGTTGATCTGTGTGGATCCCGTTAGGTTTGGTTGCTTGTTGGTAGATTATGCGGCGGAAGCTTGTTTTTTTTACTAGTTATGTGTCGAGCATGGAGTTGTTGTTCATTAGATTATGAGTAGTTGCTAGAATTGATGGATCTAACAACGTGCCACCATTTTAGTGGAAGTGTACCTTTGATCTGTCCATTTATTTTTCCTGCCTTGCCAAATGTAATTTTTCGAAACAAGATAAGTAGCGTTATATTATATTTTATACAAATAGCGGTGTTAATTGCAAAGGTAGTAGATGGAAGATGAATCTCATGCATACAGGCGCTAGGTTCTGGTTTTTATTTACTTGTCTTTGTGTAGTTAATATAGAAATATGGTTATCTGTGAGTGAGCAAATAGATTATCATCTTCATGCTACATAGTTCATGCTACATAGTATATGTATTGTTTAGAACATTCTGTTATTGGAAAGTGAAGTTAAATATGCTTGTACGCTTGGTTTTGGGGGCTTCTTGTTTAATACTGTCTGGAAGATGAAATCAACTTTCGCATGATTCTTAGTCTGTATTCGTTGCCAAGTTGTAGTTTGTGATATAGTGTTGGCTTTCTGAGGTTTCTGTCCTAAATGATACTTTTGAGATGTTAAAGCTCCTTCGTTGTTTGTGTCATAGTCTTATATAAAGCTAAGTCTTTTTCCTGGTCTTGAAGTAGGTATTACAGTAGATTATGCTTGGTTCATTGTTTTAATTATGTATGTTTTTCGTGTCTGTTCCACAGTTTACATGTCATGGTTGTTAGTGTCTTTTTTTCTGTACTGTCATGTCGATTTGCAGAAAAGCACCAAGAGGGTTAGTTTTGTCCGGAACTTGATCAGGGAGGTTGCTGGGTTTGCTCCTTATGAGAAGCGTATCACTGAGCTTCTCAAAGTTGGCAAGGACAAGCGTGCACTGAAGGTGGCGAAGAGAAAGCTTGGTACCCACAAGAGAGCAAAGAAGAAGAGAGAGGAGATGGCCAATGTCCTCAGGAAGATGAGGTGTGTAAATTTCAAACCTTGCTAAGTTACAATTCAATATTGCCTAGTATCTATCTTGTATTCAGTTGCAGTGGAGCTTGTGCTTTGAAATATGGGTAAAATTATCTTGGGATGCATTTTTGTGGTTAACTACGCTTATGTAAACTAAAATATTATACTGATTGGTACCGAGTACTCAGTGTCTGTACTCTTATTTGAAGTGTGGTTCAAGTCAGTAGCTTGGTGATAAATGTTGACCAGCATTTTTTTGTGATTAGCTGTGCTGAATGATTAATTTGCCTTTTCCTTTTAAGGCAGCGAAAGTATAGTGTAGGATAAAATGTTTGATCTTCTTAATCATGTATTAACAGGGAATGAGATATCAGAGTATCATACTTGCTGATGATACTGTGAATCTTTAAAATTCTATAACAGCCAAGTAGGCACATGTACTGTTTTGCTTTCAGTGGTTTCTTCTGTCATGGTAGCTGGTACCATCTATTTAGTAAACTGTTACCGGAAAGAGCATTTAACTTGGCATGTTTATCTTATACTTAAATGTTTAGAACTTCTTTTATTTTCTTACATATCTTTTTTGCGTGCAACTAGGGAAAAGAAACTTATTGCACATTTCAATTTCCAACGATCATGTCAAACTTTTTCTTTTTCACGATACTTTCGAGATGTCTATCAATACTTGATATAAGTTTTAACTGAACTGTCTGTTGTGGTGTGCAGATCTGCTGGAGTTCACACCGATAAGAAGAAATAGAGCATCTCAAGTTCATGAAGTCGATGACAATCTTCTGTTCTGGTGTGTTGAGTTTTCCCTACCTGTAGAACGTACTAGACTTGGCACTGTATCTGCCAGCTGAACATTACGGTGCTAGTTGTGTTGAACCTCCTCTCATGAGTTTTCGGTCCAATTTTCAATGCATGGTTTGTCACCTTGATAGATCTTAGTTTCTTGATGATTTGTTTGCCCAGTTATTATTACCGCTGGTTTTGAGACCGGGGAACCATTTGAACTTTGAAGCACCTGTAGGCCAAGTAAGTCGAGGCTACATTTGACGTGATTGAAACTGCGAACTAACGATTAGAGGTGCCTTTGTTTCGTTAGATATAGATTTTGACCAAACGCTCGCCCCATGCCTTTGTGCTCGCAAGATCTTTGTACGCTCGCCGAACAGGTTACATTTGGAATGTTTGTGTGGAACGGGCGACATACTGGCATGGCAATTGGCATCCCAGCAGTGGCCTCGCAAGTTTGGATCTGCACATCTTTTATCAGACCAGGTGAGGATTTCTGGGCGATCTGGCTATCCCTGCTGCACTCGCGTCGCAGACGCTCGTTTCCGGAGCCATTTCGAACGGCTTATGTGCGTGCCGTCGAGGTCATCAGAGATTAGACCACATGGCCATGGCCCAGTTGGGTCACGAAGTCTGCATCAAACAAGAGTTTTGGGCTAACGTGGCGGTGTAATTCCAAATTTAGTCCTGTCCCGACCTGTAATGCCTAAAATAGCACTGCGTAGTTGCTGGTGGCCAATATTTAGGCAAGTCCGGTCCTTAGGGGTAGGGATGGAAAAAAAACTTGTTAGGTCTTGTTTGGCACACAAGGGATTGTATCCAGGTGGAAATCAACCCCTAAGTGGGTTGGGTTGATCCCTCCCATCCACCCAATCCCCTCCCATGGCTCTTTGGACAATCCAAGCTTGGGGAAGGGAATGGGGCAGGGAATGGGTGAGGGTAGGGATTTCAATTGGATTTAATAAATGCTACCATTACAGTTTAGAAAAATGCAACGATTGTGATAGTTTTCTATTTTCTTGAAGCAACAATTGCTTTATTTAATAAATGATTTAATAAAATAGTTTCGAAAATTCGAAAGTTGATTGAAAGGATATACAAAAATCCACAAAATAGATAATCAACATTGCGTGACAACCTTAATAAAGATGAGAGAGATGTAAAAATCCACAGTTAATCTCAACAGTTAGATATTTGCTCTAATACTCGATGATTTTAACATGACAATCTCAACAACATAAGACTACAAAGTTCATAACTAACGATCAAACATATTCAGATGCATTCCAATATTTCAACGAACATGCCAAAAGGTTGTACAACTCGATAACATTCCAAACGCATCCTTGATTTGTGGACCACTTAAAGGCTTCCAACGGCAACAGTAGTCGTCAGCGTCCAACATTTGGCAACTGGAAAACACAATTGTTAGCAGTTATATTTTTAGATAATATCTAGAGCTTTTTCTAGAAGACCAACACACTGAAAGACAATGAGGTAGAGAATCACCCACCGCCAGAGTATACGCGCCTCTCTCACGAGCAGATCAAGCCCGACAGCCTTCCCATCAGTCATGACAAGAAAATTCAAGTGCCTACAATGAAACAGTTTATTACCAGTACTTCCATTAGCTACATAGCATCATTGTGTGTCAGAACATAGAGCATCAAATAGAACTTGATGGCAGTTAAATGCTTGCTTCATGGAACAGTTGCTCTACTGCATTGATCACAAACAAAAATAATCTCCCCTGGTAATGAAAACGACTGAAATCTGAGCTCTCAACCATACCGATCAAAACAAATTTCCATGCATTCTTGTAGGAGGTTTCTTAGACCAGCTAAATCCATTTACTGCTACACTAGGTACCAGTTAGATAACTAAATTCCTACGTCATATGGTGGTTGTGCCGACAATCGGTAACTAGAGCAGAAATCTGTAACACCACCTCTAATTTTTTTTTCAATTTGTACACTAGTAGACAATAGATGTAAAGTTGACAAAACAACGAACATCATGTCGTCATCCTCTTCCCTCCTCCTTTTAGTTCGAAGCACCCTTCTCGAATCCATTTGGCCACTAAACACAAATATTAAACTACTAATCATTTGAAATAAATAAATAATGTAGTTTTTAGTCTCTAACAGAGTATGCATATCATTAGTCTCTAACAGAGTAGATCGTTCGAAAGAAAATAAAGCAACGCTGGCTATGGTTTCAGCCCAAGAAATGAATAGTTTTTTTTGTTCAGTTGAATGTGTAGTCCGATAGTATAATTGATCATCACCAAAAAAGACGTTTAATAGTATGATAGATTTTTTTTTCAGTTGAATGCGTGTTGATGACTTCACCATAAGTCCAACACAGTGTCCTCGAAATCAAAACTACACTGCACAGCCAATTTACATGAACTGGTTGCTCCATCTATATTTATAGCACTAGTATGATGTGCAATGTGCTCCTATCCCATTTTACCCCAGAAAAGAGGCACGTAAGATGCCATAACTAGCAATGGATACTTGTACTGATTGGGAGCATTAATTATCACTTGATTAACCTCATCTTACCTCATCTTCTACTACAATGTAACGTAGCAAATTGCTACCACCACATCTCGCCACTCTGCTACTACTACCATCGATATTCTCGCCATCGCTACTTCATCGTTGTCGCTACTATACTACTACTAGTACTTGCTTCTACAACTAGTCTAGTAGTACTAAGGAGTACATTAGTATTAGTATTTAGTACATTACTACTTGTCGTCATGACTACTACTACTAGATCTACGAGAACTGTACAATGGCTGCAATTGCATCAACTGGAACAACATACATTCCATTCAACTGGAATTACTTGCGGCTTGAAAAAAATGACAGACGCAAGTAATATATATTGCATACATTGCATCAACTGGAATAAAAAATGACATACAAAATGACAGTTGAATGTATGTTATTCCAGTTGATGCAAGAATAATGTATGTTATTCCAGTAATATATTTCATGGCAGTGGATTATCTGATATCGGTCAGGGAATGATTTCAGTAGTCCAGAGAAACTCATCAGTCATCACATTAACTGCGCACAAAGCTATCATGAAGAAGCAACATATGAGAGTGAGGATTCAAATAAGATAGTGCATACCTTTTGGAGAGAACTCAGAGAAGAACTAAGCTCAATATCTCATCATTTGGTGATCCAAGGTATGCTTGTCAATTTGAACCAATAATCTTTGTTCTTCTCGCTCAAAGGTGAACTCCTACAAATAATTGATGACTTTGAGTTTCCAATGAAATCAAAATACAAATCCTTAGCAAAGAAAAGAGGACCGACTTCAGTGGAGGGTCCAACAGACGTTCAAACTGTGATGGAACCAGAACAGAACAAACAAAAGTGGCCTATGACTATTTCAACCAAGAACAGCCGTTTGATGTTTCAGATTTCGGTGTTGTCCAAAGTGAACCATAAGAACTTCATTAACCTGAGTAAAACAAATCTAGAGCGGAGGACGAATCTCCAGCACACCCTGCGTCGCCGCCTCCCACCATGGTCAGAAGCTCCTCGGCCGAGTTCTCTCCTCTAACCCCTGTCCACGGATCCGTAACGAAAAATTGGAAAAAAAAATTGAGGCTACAAACCCTAGAAATCGTAGTAGGAGGAGGAGGGGACTAACCGGATGTTCCTCCCAGGGCGGTGGGATCCTCGTCACCGGAGGCAAGGGGGAGAAAGGGGGAGGCGACGCCGTTTCGGAGGAGTAGACGACGGAGCGCGGAGTCGCGAGAGCGCAGCGACGCTGCGATGGAAGAAACGCGAGAGCGAGGCGAGGCGAGTTTCCCCCGTGGATTGGGGTGGAATGGGGGCGGGGATTTCGATCCCGGGAGCAAGCCAAGCGGGCGCAGCGTGACGGCCGGGAAAAAGAACCTCCGCCGGGATTTTCCCGGTGGATGTTCCCCAATCCCGCTCGATCCCGCTATTTCCAAACAAACCCTTAGTGGGGTTTGTTGACTCGGTTTAAAACTACTCCAATTAAACACATTATTTGGTCAAATATTGAAATGAGTCAATTTTGTGCCCTTAGGGACTGGAGCTTCCTTGGTCGAGCCCTAGGGGCACGGTGATGCTCTTCCTCGTGCCATAGCGCTGTCCCGTGCCCTAGGGCACGGTCCCAATTGCGCCAAAACCGGTTCTCAGGGCACGGTGTCAGCCTGCACACGGTTTTCTTCACTATGCATGCAATTAATAGCTCAAGTTCTCTCTCTCAAAAGAAAAGTTTATTAATTAACAGCCCTGACCTCAACTCACCAAATGATATAGAAGAAAGAAACAATTGACACATTTCATTTTGTACGTCAACCCCTTGACAAGGCTTATCTAATGTATGCATATGTATACAAGCTAGCTTGCATATAATTGTGCAAATCTATCGATGGATCGATCGTAAGGCTGTCCGGAACTCCGTTTTTAAAGTGCTCACTGCATGCATATGCAGCTTAGTAATGGTAGCACACACATGCATATGCTTCTATAATATAGGGATACATTTTGTTTTTTGCGAATCTATAATATAGGGATACATGCCAACATTGCATATTCACTTGTCAGAAAAATTACAACAGAAAAATTACAACGCACCGAGAGAAAGGAGCAAACAAATTACGCTAGGAACCGTACAAAAGAAATACTGCTTCTTCCTCTGTTTTGCAAAGGGTGCAGTTGCTTAATTATTATATATAGTCAGCCTTAACACATGATCAAATCCCGAAAAAATCAACCAATTAATAAACATTTGTATTCCCTCCATTCAGAAATATATGATGTTTTGGAAAACGTGCAATCAAACTTTTTTTTTTAACTTTGATCACTAATTTATAAATAAAAAACAGTTGTTTTGGTCATGTGAAAATAGTATCATTAGATTAGACATGAAAAATATTTTCATAATATAATAACTTTATATTATCTTATGAACATATTGACATAAAAAGTAATGATCAATGTTGTATGTGGGAGACCGTGCCGATATCTAAAACGTCGTATATTCTTAAACAGAGAGAGAGTAACATATAGACAGTGAAACTCTAGTTGCTGCTGCTGCTTATTTTTAATTTGCAAAGGGTATATGCGCGCACGCGCGTAGCTAGCTAGCATAAAGTACCGGTTAATTGATTAATTAACCATTAGGGTTTTACCAAACCAATGATGAAAGAAGAAAGGAACGACACACATATATACAACACAAACATATGTAGGGCTAGCTCAATATTCTGCTGGTTGCATAGCCGGCTGCACGTGTGCTAGCTTGATGGAGAACATTACGGAAATTCAGAAGCCCAAGTGTAATTAACATTTCCACCGACCAATATCTGCGGACAAAGCGAACAGTGAACACGAGGAGGTAAAAGTAAACTTAAAGTGTATGAGGGTACTGTATTATATGTGGAACTAAGATAGCATCACATGCAGATGGGGCACCGGTCTTCTATATCATTTTGTGAGTTGAGGCCAGGGCTGTTAATTAATAAGTTTTCTGAGAGATAAATTGAGGAGCAATTAATTGCATGCATAGTGAAGGACAACGTGCGCAGACTGACACCGTGCCCTAGGAGCACTGAGTCGGACATGACTGTGCCCCAAGGCAGCAAACAACAGCGTGTCACGAGGAGGAGCATCACCGTGCCCCTAGGGCACGACCAAGGTAGCTTCACCCCCTAGGGGCAGGAGCACGGAAGCACCAGGTCCAACCATCAAGGGGCCCGTTTTGTGAGGGGAAGTCCACCCCCTCTGGGGGCCAGACTTGGCCACGTGTTTATCATGTGGCAAGCTCCGTGGTGTAATTTTTAGCATTACGGTCGGGAGATGACTAAATTTGGAATTACGTCGTGCAACGGTGCTGCCATTTAGCCAAAAACTCCATCAAACAAGTATACTATGGAAATAGATCCTAAGGCTTGAATGTAGTGGATCTACAGTATCATGTATTAGAAGTCAATATTCACCATCCGATCGAAAAGAAAAAGTCTATATCCATCACTACATTGTTGCTACGGTAAAAAAAACTCTGCAATAAGTACTTCCCTGTTTCTGCGATGTTACTGCTGAGTACTATTCACCCACTCCCAGTCCTCAGCATATTGTTTATACAGTAACCCTCTGCATTGCAACAGATTGTTTACACAGTAATCCTCTGCATTGCAACAGAAGATCCGGATCCGGTTACTACTACTTTAGTTAGTCAGTTGCTCTCACACGAAGCATAAAGATTGTCAAAATTTGACTGAAATCCACTGGGTGGAGTTGACGGGATCTGAACCCGTACGCAAACGTGTCTCGTTTACATTTGAAGTGCCCTGGTGTTTGTGTACGATAGTATTTGAACTATTTTGAACCAGATTATTTGAACCTGCGTGTACGTGCAAGATGCAACGTGTACCTCAGATGCACCTCTGAGCTATATCAAGTTATCAAAGGACAAAGTTATGACCTCAAGCAGGACAATAGGGATTAAAAACATTGCAAAAACCAAACAGAACAGAAGAGAAGAATTAGGAAAGCATCATCATATATTCAAAAGCTGCTTAGCTTAAAAGTTCCAAACCATAAGCGAACAAGCCTGCCTTTCACAACTTCATCAAACTTCTACTACCGGATGACACGACGACACGACAGAGCACGCACAAGACGCGCTGCAAAACACCAGCTGAAACATCACGTAGCGCAGATCCATGGATGACCTTTGAAACAGCTTAGTCGACCTCCTCGATCTTGGGGCCTGCGCCGCTGCCACCAGCCGGCGCGTCCTCGTCCATGCCTCCGGCCATGTCGGCGCCGGCGCCCTGGTACATCTTGGCGATGATCGGGTTGCAGATGCCCTCCAGCTCCTTCATCTTGTCCTCGAACTCGTCGGCCTCCGCGAGTTGGTTACTGTCCAGCCAGCTGATGGCGCCGTCGATGGCTTCCTCGATCTTCTTCTTGTCGTCCGCCGCGAGCTTGGAGGCGATCTTCTCGTCCTTGATGGTGTTCCTCATGTTGTAGGCGTAGTTCTCCAGCGCGTTTTTGGCGTCCACCTTCTTCTTGTGCTCCTCGTCCTCCGCCTTGTACTTCTCCGCCTCTTGCACCATCTTCTCGATCTCCTCCTTGCTCAGCCGCCCCTTGTCGTTGGTGATGGTGATCTTGTTCTTCTGCCCCGTCGTCTTGTCTTCCGCGGAGACGTTCAGGATGCCGTTGGCGTCGATGTCGAAGCAGACGCTGATCTGGGGCACGCCGCGGGGAGCGGGGGGGATGCCGGAGAGCTCGAACTTGCCGAGGAGGTTGTTGTCCTTGGTTCTGGCACGCTCACCCTCGTACACCTGGATCAGGACGCCGGGCTGGTTGTCGGAGTAGGTGGAGAAGACCTGCTCCTTCTTGGTGGGGATGGTGGTGTTCCTCGGGATGAGCACGGTCATGACACCTCCGGCCGTCTCGAGACCCTGCGATAGCGGCGTGACGTCGAGCAGAAGCAGGTCCTGCACCTTCTCGTTGCCCTCGCCGCTCAGGATAGCGGCTTGTACGGCGGCGCCGTACGCCACGGCCTCGTCGGGGTTGATGCTCTTGCAGAGCTCCTTGCCGTTGAAGAAGTCCTGGAGCAGCTGCTGCACCTTGGGGATACGGGTGGAGCCACCGACGAGCACGACGTCGTGCACACTGCTCTTGTCCATCTTGGCGTCGCGGAGGCACTTCTCCACCGGCTCCATGCACTTGCGGAAAAGATCCATGTTGAGCTCCTCGAAACGAGCCCTGGTGATCGTCGTGTAGAAATCGATGCCCTCGTACAGCGAGTCGATCTCAATGGTGGTCTGGGCCGTCGACGACAGCGTGCGCTTGGCACGTTCGCAGGCTGTCCGGAGCCTGCGCAGGGATCGGGGGTTGCTGCTGATGTCTTTCTTATGCTTGCGCTTGAACTCCTGGACGAAGTGGTTCACCATGCGGTTGTCAAAGTCCTCGCCGCCGAGGTGAGTGTCACCAGCAGTGGCCTTCACCTCGAAGATACCCTCCTCGATGGTGAGCAGCGAGACATCAAAGGTGCCGCCGCCAAGGTCGAAGATGAGCACGTTCTTCTCGCCGGTGCTGCCCGCCTTCTTGTCAAGACCGTAGGCGATGGCAGCTGCGGTTGGCTCGTTGATGATGCGCATCACGTTGAGGCCGGAAATGACGCCGGCGTCCTTGGTGGCCTGCCTCTGCGAGTCGTTGAAGTAGGCAGGGACGGTGACCACGGCATTCTTGATGGTGGAGCCGAGGTAGGCCTCGGCTATCTCCTTCATCTTGATCAGAATCATGGAGGAGATCTCCTCGGCGGAGAACTGCTTCTCCTCGCACTTGTACTGGACGACGATCATGGGCTTATCGCCAGCGCCAGGCACGACCTTGAAGGGCCACAGTTTCATGTCGCTCTGCACGGACGGGTCAGAGAACCTCCTACCGATCAACCGCTTAGCATCTGCATTGAGAAACAGAGCAACAGCGGTAAGTTGGATTGTTCCTTTAACACATTCCATTACAATCAAGCAGAGAATTTCAAGATTGTAAGGCAAATCTAAGCATACAACCAAGTCTCTATTTATTTTACTACAAAGCAGCATTAAAAAGGTAGATTTCATTAAGCCGCCTCACACAACTCTCCAAAAGGATTTACAGTACTATTCAAATTCTCAAATCAAAATTAACAAGCATATGAAAAAGAAGATTCATTCTAAGGTAGCCCCCGATAGAATTCTAGCAATCCTTGGAAGAATCTAATAGAACGTCAGAATCCATCTAATTAAACATAAATACTGAGCAGCATATACCATTACGAACAGCAAAACCAATCACACGACTAAATCAGAGGCGCTACCATATTTCTGAACAGATTTTCCTCTCTTAACTGTATAAACAAATAGCAAAGCTAATCTCAACTAGTAAACAATCTTAGAAACAAGGGACCACATGACGACAGAATTTCACACTAGATTCGACTTTTCTAATGGTTACTCCTAGTCATACCAGAGTGCGGAAACTAGAAACTGCAACAACTACTGCGCACGCTAACATGCCTGGCATCAACACCTACGGAATTCCGACGCGGGCAACTAGATAAAGCGACTAATATGATGGGTGACGTCTTCCATAACACAACAAGTGTAAATCGAGCAAATCTGGAGGGGTCGGGACTCGGGACCGTACCGAAGACGGTGTTGGTGGGGTTCATGGCGACCTGGTTCTTGGCTGCGTCGCCGATGAGGCGCTCGGTGTCGGTGAAGGCGACGTAGGACGGCGTGGTCCGGTTCCCCTGGTCGTTGGCGATGATCTCGACGCGGTCGTGCTGCCACACGCCGACGCACGAGTAGGTCGTCCCCAGGTCGATCCCGATCGCCGGCCCCTCCCCCTTCGCCATCTCCTCGGACGCTCGAAAACCTCACGAATCAGAAGAAGAGAAGAACTGGAAAATCGAAAGGACGCTCTTGGTTGCTGCGATTCGCGTTGCTCTGCGGAATTTTCTTTTTCTTCCAACGAAGAGGAGTGGAGGAGACGGGAGGGGTTTTATGGCGGAGGTGGCGGGTCTAGAACGTTCCGGCCCGGGCGATCTGGGCCGTCGGATCGGGGGTTCTGGAAGGGTCGGGACTCGGGAGGGAGCGAGTCGTGGTAGGGCAGGGCCGGGGGGCCCACCCGGAGGCGACACGGCGGGTGGGAGGGCGTGGGGCCCAGCAACGCGTCCTTTTCGAACGGTCTCCGGCCGCCTTGCCTCTCTGGTAGGTTCTACACTGTGCGGGAAGATAGGGTAGCAACGTCACCGCCCGACTGATTGTGGTGGACGAAATTTGTGAGCGTCACGCGAATTGGGCGGTGACGTTGTCACGCGCTCCCGCTGGAGTTTTTACTTTTTATTGCTTCGGCTAACGAGCTCTGTCCTTCGGATGCAAAAAGCAAATGAATAAATGATGGATTGAGCTAGAGAAGAGAACCGCCCGTTTCTAGCCTCCCCAGCACAGGCAGTTGGGCTGCGCTACTTAATCCAGGCCTACACAAATTGGTGGTTGGGCCAAATTTGAGTTGAACCTTGTTGAGGTAGGACAAATTTGAGTTGAACCCAGTAGCACTGTGCCCATCTTTGCCTCCAAAACAAAACTCGGTGCTGGAGCGCTGCAGGACGCTGTCGAGCGGGTCATCGGGGACGGCGAGCGCGGAGCCGCCGGCCGCGACCGGCTGCCGTCGATCGGTCAATGGCTTTGGAAATTTGGATGCTTTTGTTTGAGCGATACTTATGGCGCTAGCTCGTGTACTACGTCCGAATCGGCAACAGCAACACAAGCTAGCTGTATTCGAGTCGGCGACGGGTGTTGCCTTCGCGTCGCGGTAGTACCATGTTGCGCTTAGCCTAGCCCAACCAAAGCCACTGATCATGGGGCCAAGAGGTTTGTGCGGAGCCCCTTTCGTTTTTGAGTTTGTTAGCATGGTTTTTATCGAGGAAAATTATGCTAAGTGATTATATCAGAGTTTTCACCTCTCCGATCAAGGATCGAACCCAGACTAGAAGCTATGCACTTGGGCATTTTTAACTATTGGGAACCCCAAAATGGTAGTTGGTTCAATATTTGAGAAATGTACAGAAAAAATAGTAGGACTTTTATGTGATAGTAGTAGTTTTTATTCGCAAAATCCATGCTCCCCCCCTCTTTCTTTTGCCTTTATAATCTAGGATGGCTTTTGCATGTAATCATGTTGCATATACTAAAATTTTGAACCTAAAACAACAAAAAAAACTTGTGAATGTTCAAGCTTCGTATTTCATGTCCTTAATAGTCCATAATTAAGTTCACAAGTTTTCTGATGATTCAAATGCAGCATAGTCTCTTTGTTGGGCCGAAACGGCGACTAGAGGGGGGTGAATACGAGCTATGCCTATTTTTCACCTTTATTGGATTCGACACGACTTTCTCTCAATTAGCTATAAAAGCTATGAAGAACAACGAACAAACACAGTGAATGTCTTATATTGAATCCAAATGAAACCCCAAAACACGACACAAAAAACGCATTGATGTACAAAGGCTTCAGATACGGTGAATAGTAAACCAATAAGACCGAACAACACCGATGAACGAGAGCGAGAGTGCCGGTGGACGGTAGTGTCGATGAACAGTTGCGGTATTACCAGATGAACAGTCCTAATACGTGAAACAGTAAAATCAGCACGAAACCAAAAAACCAAAATCGGCTCAACTTTTGACCTGAAGATCCAAACTTCATGAAACTTGAAACATACCTTCTCTAGGATGTCAGGAATCTATTCCAATCAAAGATCGTGAAGATCATTACCACAATTCCAACCTTTTTTGGTTTGAGTGAAGGTTGCTCCAAAACCAGACCAAAATCAAACTTTGATCCTAGAACTTGCTCGAGGGTGAGAGATGATCAAGATGATCCTAAATGCATTCCCACATGTCATAGCAAGCAAGATCTCAGCAAGAAACCAAAGAAAAACCAAAGGTGTCGACGATCAAGTCGCCGATCTTACGAAAATGAACGAGGAAAATGACGTGGAATATCCTGGAATGGAATGGGGGTCGCTCTTTATTGATATGAACTGGTTTTACAAGATGTGGCTAAATACTACCTGAATTACACCGAATGGGGAATGTCTAATCGGTAATCGACTTAGAATATGAGTCTAAGTCTGATTATCTAGCCTCTAATTCCACCGCTTAGGCTTCTGTGTATTCTGTTGAACTGTCGTTGTTCTTGTCTTTGTTGGTCTTGGTCTTGTTGTCTCTCTGTCCGTGTCCGTGTCCGTCCCTTCGTCTTCTGCGCTTCACATTTAAATAACTTCCGAAGAGGTGGCAGTTACTCCTAGAGAAGACGTCCCTGGTGAAACGTTACGACTGGTCGGAACGGTGGGGCAGTTAGCAACGTGCTAACTTCCTTGTGGTTGCCTGTGAAAAGCTTAACCGTAGGGTGGTTAATAGTCAGTGTCTCAGGGTTGTACCATCGCATGGTTTGGAACGTATAGCACGTGTTCCATTTATCATACGATAAGAAATACCGACCGAGAATCTTACGGCGGTTATCTCGGTCGGGATTAGGCACAAAGCCTCATCCCACAGTGGTACCCATTAAGTAACCTTCGAATACTAACGACCAGGAGGTCGTTAGTCTTAGGGTCACGACCATGTAGACGTATGGTCTTTTATTATGTATTAAAATAATACATAGAGGTTTTAATCCTCGTCACCAGCCCCTAACTTTAAATGAACGGTCGTATATACCTTTTTCCGATGAAATCGTATCGCGTAAACCCATTTAATGTCGTGGTATACTGAAGTGGTCTGTGTTCACTTTAAAGTTGAGAACTTGCCTTGGGAAACGAAGAGTTCTCTCGTCTGCTTGAACAAAAAGAAGCTTTTTGTCAGTTGGACTTTTGTGGGAATCCTTCGAAAGTATCGGAAGTTTATAAAATCTCCTCTCGCTGGGCTCTTAGAATTTTTATGCTTCCAAAATCCCCTTTCGATCCCCTTTAGCTTCTCGCCAAGAAATCCTCCAGAGCCTTTTCCTGTTCTTCCGACCACAAAGTCTCCAACTTTCACTACTCATCCTTGAGGATTTTCGCCATGTCGGAGCAGATTACAAAGTGGTTGCCTTCGGAATTGGGCAAGAAAAAGCTTGAGGCTTTGGCGAAGATGGGAATGCTCCCAGATAGGAATCTGATTAATTGGAGACCGGCGACTGGAGAGCATTTTCCGAGCCGTGAAGATGAGGAAATCCTGTTTTCTTGCCTACATCGAATGTGAAATTTGAGATTACTGCAGTACACAAATTCCTTCTCCGCGTTCTTGAACATTACGGGTGGAATTAGTGAATTTGGCCCCAAATTCGATCGCAAATATCGATATTTTGCATATTTGTGCGAGGCATACCGGGAATACAACCGAACTTGAAGCTTTTAGTTATTTCTACCGCATGGTGATGGGAAAATCTGCGGCAAAATCAAGCAACTCCTCGGGAATGCACATTGCGTCTTCATGACGGGAAGGCCGATGAGTACATCCTCATGTACGCGAAATCTTCGTGGTCGTCATGGAAAAAGTACTGGTTTTACATGACGGTTACGAAAGACGATGGCCTCTACTTCGACGGAACTAGAGCAAGTGAAAACCCCAAGTGGAAGGAGACCAGAAGAAGACAGGATAGTCAAAAGATGGGCGGATGCCATCTATGACTTGCGAAGTCGTGGGCCCGACTTCGTGGCATGTGGTGAAGGATTTCACCTTTCGCCGATTAGCCCATTGAAGCTCAGGACTCATTCCTCGCCTCGGTGCCTTGATCGTGATGAAGCTACCTCGGAAGGTGGTAAGTCTTTGAGATAAATTCGATCGGTATTTTGATTTGATTAATGTATTACCTTAAAATCTGTCTATTCTTCCTTCATAAAGCTCTTTCCCCGGGAAATTAGAGAACGAGTCGGGATGATCTGCAAGGGGAGCTGGAGAAAAGGTGAATGCCCCAAGATCTTAGCCATAACTCCTATTGAAGGAGACGGCAAGGCTTAAGGTAATTTAATCAAAATTCCTTTTACCATGTGTATACATATATTCCACCAGATTTCCAATCGTGCTCTACATTTGCGATCGGTCGGATTATGAATCATACAATCTGGTGAGGATCAACGCCCCACCTTAGTTAGTTGCCCCGAGGCACTTGAAGGAGATGAATCCTCGAGGTAATAGAACATTTGGAATCATATATGTACAAATTTTTAGATAAAGGATTTCTTCACCCAATCAAATTTGTTCTTTGATTTAGGTGGATAAGTTCGAGGGCCCGCAGAATGTAATCATGAGGTGTGAGACTCAGAGTGGTCGTGCACGACCTTTCGGTTGTTACTGAAACAACTGATCTGGAGATTGATGAAACCACTCCCTCCGACCAGATAGTCAGGAATGTGGACCTTGATGAACTGGTCAAGGACATAGCTTCCGACATCTTGTTGGAGGATGTGAGGGTTCCAACAAACCTTGCTGGTCGAGAACCAGCAAAATTGGAGGAGAAGAAAAGGAAGGCTAGCGGCACAGATTTCTCTCTTGCGTTTGAGTCAAATCCTGAGATTAACAAGGTATGTACAAATGAAAATGGTCGATAAGTATGTACCTTTAATAATCCTTGATGATTTGATACTTTGAACTTCCCATCTTCGGTTTGCATAGGTCTTCGATGTTCGGACGCTTCCACTGTGTTCTTCCCGAGGACGCACCTGTGGAAGTTCCCGACCAGAGCACTTCTCAGGACCAAGTTCCTGAGGAAGTAGTGGTCGAAGAAGCCCCGGCGGTGACAAGGGCAACGGTTGAGTTGGATCCTTTGGTGATTGAAACCCTTCTTGGAGGTAGATGCCTCGAAAGGTCTCAACAGTTCGATCATCGTTGATAACCCTTCCCAACCTAACAAGTTCCTTTTCGCCCCGATTTATCGAGGATAAGGAGCTTGATGAGGCGTGGCGAAAGTATCGGATACTCAACTCAAGATGCACCTCGATTTGATTTTTTTGGTTATAATGACCAGCAATTCGTAAGTATTCTACGACCACTTCATAGCTCTTCTTTAAAAAGTTTATAAGAAACTTAAGAAAGAGAATGCTATTTGTGTAGCATTTGGTCGAGAACTTTGTTTGGATCGGAGGATGACCCAATGAAGTTAAGGACTTGGAGCAAAAGCACTCGAGTTGGAAAGTAAGAACTTTTCCTTTTAAACTTTTGTTTCTTCTTCAATACTTTGCTCCTCTACAATTATTCTCCTTATCGTATTCGATAGATCTGGAGAAAATAAAAGAGGAGGTTGTACGAGAAAGCCAAGACGACTCTTCTTGAAGAAGAAATAAAAGCTAAAGACTACCATTTGTCAAGCAAGTTTAGCTAAAGACAGGTTGATCGTGAAGCAACGACCAAATATGAAACACTTAGCAAAACAAATGAAGGTAATATGTCGTAAGCTTGATTTTTCCTTCACTTATGCTTGTGTTCATTAATCGATTTGTTTTTGCAGAGCAAACGCAAATCTTGAAACAGAGTAAAGAAAACTCAAATTTGAGCAGATAAGGAGGCGCTCTTGCTCAAAATATTGATGAAAAGATTCATGCTTTGAACAAGATGATCTTTGATATGGGATCAGGATCAAGCCCGCCTTCCTTAGGAGATCCAATAGAGAAAATGAACTATTTGGGTCAACTTCTAGAGGACCTTAAAGTTCGCTCAAAACTACTCGGACGAATTATGCCTGTGCCCTAAAAACAAAGCGTTGCAAGTGGAGTTAGTTTTGCTTTGGCAAACCGAAGCTTCCGACCCTCCATAGATCTCCAAGTGTTAAAGATGACTTCAATCGCCCACTGAAGAGGCTACCAAGTTCATGGAAGAACTCGGGCCACTCGGAGATATAGTTGTAGAGGAGATGGAGGTCTAATCTCCACACAAAGATAGTTAGGTCAGATATTTCTTAGAGTAGGTTCTGCAAGTGTAAAAATATTTGAATATCTATGAAAACTTACCTTTTATGTCATTGACAAAGCTTTTGTTTATCCTGTTTGACTTTTTAAAATTCTCGTATATTTCCTAGCCCCAACGCTTTATAGTAGAAGAACGCATCGCAAGCAAAGGAGCCAAGAAAGAGAATAAAAAGGTCATAACTATGTATGTGAGTTTTGAAGGTATGTTTGGATATGTAAGACAAAATTGATCGTTGCAGTACTAGGAAATCAAATGTGGTCAGGACCAGCGTACGATTTCGACTAGTTATAGATCGTTGTTTGTCATAATGGAAATACCAATCAAAAACACTATATATGGTCGGAAAAAAGACTTTGTCAAACTTGACATAAGAAGAAATGCAAATATGTATGCAACAGATTATAAGTGAACTTTGTTTATATCTATTGTCCCATAGTCTGGTCGGAACTAATGCTAAGACCTGAAGGCATACGACATATATTTTTTGAAACGTGTTCAAATTCTATATCCGATCGGTAGCGAGGATCGAAGAAAAGAACCGCCGCCAGAAGCTCCTTCGAGCAAGGTGACCACGTGCGAAAAAGGAGAGACTTCGACTAGGAGGTTTTCCGTGTCCCACCAAGAGCTGCGACAAGAATAGACCGTAATCTTGAAATAATGAAGTATAATCTTCGTAATCGTAAGCATATCATTCATGAGATAGTTAGTTGTGTGGCGCTCGATTACTCATTTTCTTTGAGAAAAGAGTGTAGTCGCGTGGGAATCATTTGAAGAAAATGCTCACGACTAGGACCATAGAGTATCGATATCCTTAAAAGGATATCGGAGAGAAAAATGTCTTCTCCGACTGCACTAACAATAATAAACGACTGTAATGTAGGTGTATATATATAAGCAAGGTTGCACTTCTTAATTAATTAATGAATTTAATGAAATTGAAATTGAAAGAAATGAAAGAATGAAAATTAAACATAGAACTTACGCAATTGATCGATGTTCCAAGAATTTGACAAAATTTGCCCATCGACATAGCTAGTCGACGGAACTCGGTCGGGTGACTTCGACCACGATGTAAGGACCTTCCCATTTAGGAGAAAGTTTATTGCGATTTGTTTGGCTCTGAATTTTTCGAGAACGGATCACCTACAAGAAGATCGCGAGGTCGCACCTTACGACTATGGTACCTTCGCATGGCTTGTTGGTAGACCGCCGATCGCATAAGGGCTTGGTTTCGCGTTTTTCAAGGAAATCGACGCGCCGAAGTCGTCGCTCATTCTCGATCATTTTCGTCAAAACGATCGGTTTGAGCAGAGCCAATTTTGAGTTCGGAGGAAGCATGGCTTCAAAGACCATAAACCAAAAAGAATGGAGTTTCACCGGCCGCACGATCGGTCGTGGTTCGAACGCCCATAACACGAGGGAAGTTCTTAACCCAAGCTCTCGACCGCTTGATTAAGCGGTGAATACTCGGCGCTTGATCCTCGCATAAGGATACCATTAGCGCTTAATCGCTCCGCTGCTCGTGGATGAGCAATGAAGCAAAATGAACTTTGACACCAAGTTCATCGCAAATTCACGGAATTGAATGCTAGAGAAGCGGGAACCATTGTCTCGTGATGATACTGTTGGGTACACCAAATCGCGTGATCACATTTTTCAGAGAAATCTCTTAGCGGCCTCGCTTGTTATTTTAACGATCGCTCGGCTTCGATCCATTTTGTAAACGTGTCAATCATGACGAAAAGGAATTCAAGCCCCGGTGCTCTTGGGAAAGGTCCTGAATGTCCAAATCCCAAAGTTGCAAAAGGCCAAGAAAGAGGAATTGTTTGTAAGGCTTGTCTTTGGTGGTGTACTTGTCGGCTATGAAACCGACATTGTACACACTTCATCACAAGCTCTTTTGCATCATGAAGGCGATTGGCAAGAATAGCCCTTGGAAGGCTTTACCGACTGTGGTTCTCAGAGGAATGGTGTGCTCCATGACGCCTTCATGGATTTGGTTAGCAATCTAATGCCATCCGCTTGAGATATGCATCTCATCAACACTCCATGAGATCCTCGTTTATACAAGATACGCTCGATTAGAGTGTATGATTTGGCTTTTCGTTATATCTGATCGCCTCTACATCATCTTCTCGAATTGTGTCATGTCAAGATAATTGTAGATCGATGTCATCCGCTCTCTACCGTGATCGTGATAAGCGCCAACCGTCAACGATTGTGGAGCATCCATGTTTCCTTGATTAGTTTGTTCAACTTGCAAAGAATCATGTATGTTCTCAAGGCTCAACTACCGAGGGTGAATTGAGTTGCTCGAGAAAAACTCGAGGCAAGTGACGGCCGACCTCGTGGAGGCCATCCGTGCTAACCGGAGTCCGCCGAAAGTTTTCCTTTCTAGGAATATGTTGATCCGAAACCAAGAAGTGCTTTTCGAGTTTTCAGTACTTCCGCCAGATAAGATGACATCTTGGTACTCGAGCATTGATACTCTTTCCCCACTTGATTCGCTACTAGTTGAGAATCGCCTTTCACTAGTGTCATGAATCCGAGTTTAACGAGCCGCCGAGTCTTGCCTAGTAAACCTTCATATTCTCGCCACATTATTGGTGGCGTGAAAATTTCTTGGATGGCGACTTGATGTGTTCGCCAAGAGGGATATCAAGACCACTCCACCCCGATCCTTGTAACATCAAGGAACCGCCGAATACAATGTCCACTGTCGTGGTGTTCGTGACTCGGGTCCTTGGGTGGGTTCGGGGTTTGTCCATTCGCAATGAATTTCGCTATTGCCAGGACTTTATTGTCGTTCGTGAAATAAAATGGAGATCGAACGCCCTAGCTCGACCGCCCATTTGGCTATTCGATCCGATGATTCCTGTTTCAAGGACTTGACCAAGAGGATATCCGGTAGGTACGACCACTTTGTGGGCCTCGAAAGTAGTGCCTTAGCTTTCTTGAAGACATAAAGAGGCCATAGAGCAACTTTTGTACTGTGGGTATCTTTCCTTTGGTCCATGTAAGACTTCGCCACGTAATAGACCGGTCGTTGGATATTATCCCTTTCTACAACCAGTACACCGCTAACTGTCTGTGGTGTTGTTGCCACGTAAATTAGCAATGTTTCTCCCGATCTCGGAGAAACTAAAACCGGGGTACTTGTAAGGTACTTTTTAAGTTCCTCAAAGGCATCGCTTGCCTCTTTAGTCCACTCAAAACTCCCATGTTCAAGAAGTTTAAAGAAAGGTAATCCTTTTTCCCTAACCTTGCTATGAAACGACTTAACGCCATCTGATAGGTTAGTTTTGGACTTCCTTCTTCGTGGTCTGAGGGCGATCCGGTCGATGGCCGCAATTTTTGCCGGATTTGCTTCAATACCTCTAGCGAAACTAGGAAACCGAAAGCGCTTTTCAATAGAAACTCGAACACACACTTTTAGGATTTAACTTGAGGTTATGTCTTCTCAAGTTATTAAAAGTTTCTTGTAAGTCAGGAATGTGGTCGCTTGGCGTTGGTGGTCTTTACGACCGGATCGTCAACGAAGCTTCTAGATTCCTAACCGATTTGTGGACTAAAGGTTTTTGCATCAACCTTTGAAAAGTTGCACCGGCGTTTTTGAGACCAAATGGCATCTTAATATAACAAGAAGTGCCATATGGGGTGATGAAGGAAGTTTTCTCCTCATCTTCTTTACACATACTAATCTGTGGTACCCGAATACGCATCTAAAAACTTAGTAACTCGCACCCGTAAGTAGAGTCTACCGGTTGATCAATGCGAGGAAGGAAAGTCATCCTTCTGACAAGCCTTATTAAGATCTCAGAAGTCGATACACATTCGCCATTTCCCATTGTTTTTCTAACCATTACAGATTGGCAAGCCACCGTGGGTGGTCGACTTCATGAATAAATCCAATTTTGAGAAGCTTGTCAATCTCCGATCGATTGCTTCCTTCCGATCAAAAGTAAACGTCGAAGTTTCGCTTGATCGGTTTTTGTCGGTGGAGAGCAAGCGTGCTCGATCACCTCCCGGGACTCCAGCATATCGGACGCTTGCTGTGCAAACACGCCCCGATTCGCCAGAGGAAGGAGACGAGCGACTCTTCCTATTTAGGGTCGAGTCTTGCCCGACTGAATCTTCTTGGCGGTTGGGTCCGATGTCGACCCATGTGACCACTTGACGCTGTCCGAAAAGCGCTTTTGTCGAGTGGTACCTCCTTTGTCCGGTCGGATGGTTTGGGTGTCATCTTTGGCCTCGAGTGCTTGACTCGCATGGGAGTCGGGTTAACCTCTCGGTCGGAAGTTCATCAACCAAAGGCAAAGGATTTCGATCGCATACATAAGCCATTTTCGATCTCCTCGAATAGTGATGACTCTTCGCCCCAGCATTTTTAAACTTTGATAACCGTAATGCGTGGCTATCAAGAATTTTGCTAACGCCGGGTCGATCGAGAATTTCGTTGTATCTTGGATTCAAGTTTACTACATCAAATGGAATCTTCTCTGCTCGAAGTTGTCGCTTTCCGAACGAATCGTAAGGAAACTTGTCCTATCGGTTTAGCGGTAGAACCCGGAACTATGCCATGAAAAGCATATTTCGACTAGGTTGACCTCTCGCTCTATGGCCTTCAGATGACGTCTGGACTCGTATGAAGAAGATCCTCCAAAAATCATGTTGATGTGTGTTGGGGATCCCGGTACTCCATCTCTTCGCCGCCATCCTTGTCCTTTTGGAGCTCGTTTCTCCATGTTCCTCAGATTATGGAAATGGTCCTTACCCGCATAATAATCCTCCAGTTTTTTTTGCAGACACGACAAAAGCGCAGATCATGCCCTCGTCACGTGAAGTGGACACCACTTGTTCGTTCTGAATGCAGAATCCTTACGGAGCTTTTGCCTTGCTTCGACCCAAGATAGTCCTTCTTGCCCTTCCCGAACTTTTCTCGAACGGCGAGGACTTCTTTGTCATCGGTCTGCGGTTCTTTTTCTTCTTGAGAGACTTCTTGTTCTTTTCTCCTGCTTGTCGGTGCCGGTCGGGAATCTTGTCTTCCGATCAATGGCTTCACACCACTCGATTGCTTCGCTAGCGGTGGCATACTTGTCCGCCATATCAAAAAGCTCAATGGTTGTTCTTGGAGGGTTCATTGCTATGTCCTCCGTAAACCGCCGATTCCTCAGCCCTGCTTTTAAAAGCCCAATAACAGAGGATTCTCGCGACTTCGGTATAGAGTTACTTAACTGGGCCGAACCTCTTGATATATTGACGTAAAGTCTCATCAGATCCCTGCCGGATTCTGTGGAGATCGTCCTCCTTCCCAGGGCGGTCGTACGTACCCTGGAAGTTGGCAATCAGAAGATCACAGAGTTGTTCCCAAGTATATATTGATCCGACCGGTAAGTTTAATACCACGATCAAGGCGCACCCTTCGAGCACGGTGGGTAAATAGTTGGCCATTACATTCTCATCGCCACCAGCAGCCCTGATGGCGGTGGTATATATTTGGAGAAATTCCAATGGGTTTTGAGTTCCATTGAATTTGTCCAAGTTGGCCGGTCGGAACCAAGTTAGGCTAACGATAGCTTGGAGCCCTGCAGAGAAGGCTCGACAACCTGTGATTGATTCATGGCGTCTTCTCTGGGAAGGTGCCGGATTGTAATCGGTCGGAGACCGATCCCTAGGATTGGGACGCTGGAACTCCGGTGTACCGATCCGGTCGTGGACACCGATATGATGCCTCCGACCGCCCACTTGGTTCAAACGATGTCGGAGATCGTTAGGTCCTAGTGGTGGTTCCTCTCGACACAGTTGGGGAGTAGCTTCTTGGAATAACCTTCTCCTCGTGACTCCTTGGTCGGAATCGCCGAGGAGGTCTCGGATCGATCGCTCTCTCGGTATGACCGTGTTGTCCCTCGCCGAGGAGGAGCGTTGGGATGAAGTCATAGTCCGACTTTCAAACCCTCTGTTCCCGATACGCCTGCTCATTGCATGGTCTGTTGGAGAATTTGGATACCGACCTACGAGTTGTATTAAAACTAGGCGTTCTCGCTAGAGCAGATCGAATTATTTAACATGTTTTGAATACGCCACAAGTTTTGTCTGATTATCAAGGTCTCGGGGTTCATCTTGGTCGTTGGTGTATGCCTGTCTCAACCTTCCCGACCTTCGGATTTGTTCGTCCCATCACCACTCTGGGCAAAGGCCAAAGCGAGTTAAGCGATTGACGCCGATTAGTTCCGTTGCCTCCGGAAGTTGGTGCTTGACGCGGCGGATGATCTCTAACAACACGTGATGGCGTGGTAGAGAGTGTAGGACCGCAGGCATCTTGATCTTCATCTCCGATCGCTGACTTCGTGCTTCCAAAGATTGATCTTCCGATGAGCTTCCATCATAACTAATGGAGAGCTTGTCGACTTCGCGTAATCTTCCACGATGGAGATCGGTCGGAGATGAGCACTTCTCGAGGTCTTCTCGGCTTGATCCGACGAACCGCCGATCGTATGTCGAGTGTGATCATCCCCACATGGCCTACGCACCGGTGGAGGTTTCATCGACACCGCTATCAGTGACGGTTGACTCTGGAATTGCCGTGGTCAAGGAGAGTATCTTTCACCATGATTTCATCAATGGTATAGAGTTTTCCGGTGATGGGGCTGAAATTTCTTCACTGCTTCACGGCCGAGAAGACCGGCTTGAAGAGATCCTCTGGCATTCGAATCGGGTGAACGGCGGTTCTCCTAGTTGCGCCACCAAGAGTGGCGGCAAGATCTTCATCCATCCGGCCGACCTCGCTAACGTCGGCGACGCGAGCCGGCGGAGGAGGAAGAGGAGGATGACTGCCATTTTCTTCCATGGCGCGGATACATCCTTCCATGTCGAGGTCGGCGAGTCCGCCAAATCGAACCGATTTTCCTCATCCCAAACTCCGCATAGTCGCATGAGCGATTGCGAGATTTTGGGCGAGGATTTTCTTGAGCGAAGAATTTTCTTCAGGAAACTTACGCCTTCTTCCCCACGGACGGCGCCAGCTGCCGACGATCAAGTCGCCGATCTTACGAAAATGAACGAGGAAAATGACGTGGAATATCCTGGAATGGAATGGGGTCGCTCTTTATTGATATGAACTGGGTTTTACAAGATGTGGCTAAGTACTACCCTGAATTACACTGAATGGGGGAATGTCTAATCGGGTAATCAGACTTAGAATATGAGTCTAAGTCGATTATCTAGCCTCTAATTCCACCGCTTAGGCTTCGTGGTATTCTCATTGAACTGCCGTTGTTCTTGTCTTTGTTGGTCTTGGTCTTGTTGTCTCTCCGTCGTGTTCGTGTCCGTCCCTTCGCTCTTCTGCGCTTCACCTTTAAATAACTTCCAAGAGGTGGCGATTACTCTCGGAGAAGACGTCCTCGGTGAAACGTTACGATTGGTTTGAACGGTGGAAGCGATTAGCAACGTGCTAACTTCCTTGTGGTTGCTGTGAAAAGCTTAACCGTAGGGTGGTTAATAGTCAGTGTCTCAGGGTTGTACCATCGCATGGTTTGGAATGTATAGCACGTGTTCCATTTATCATACGATAAGAAATACCATCCAAGAATCTTCTGGCGGTTATCCGGTCGGGATTAGGCACAAAGCCTCATCCCACTGTGGTACCCATTAAGTAACCTCTGGAATACTAACGACCAGGGAGGTCGTTAGTCTTAGGGGTCATGACCATGTAGACGTATGGTCTTTTATTATGTATTATAATAATACATAGAGGTTTTAATCCTCGTCAAAAGGATTATCAAAACACCAAAATCACCAAAGAGAGAGCAAGAACAAGATAAGACTCATCTTGAAGAATCTTACTTGGATTGATTTAATATTGAAGTTGGTTTACAACCACTCTACCACAGAGGACAAAAGCTCAACACATCAGCACTCAATCAATCCACCTCTCAAAAACCCCAACCTCTCCACTTTTCTCTCCTATCCCTAAATCACAAACTAGGGTTTCTAGGTACAAGAGTTGTGGATGCACAACCAGCACCCTCTCCTTTTATAGTGGAGGCCAGCTTCTAGAGAGACATCCCAAACGGGCACTTGTTAAGCCCACACACAAACGAGTTTCACTTACGCACGCATCTCAAAGTGTTATTTTCATTTTCTCTTGACCTAAACCATATCTCCTTACGTCGTCTTGCACCGCGGTTTAGCCAAAAGCCATCAAGGCGATATTTTGGTGAAATTACCAAAATAGCCCTTCTCGATCCTTCTCCAAAGACCGAGTCCAATCTTTATGAAGCAATCTCATGCTTCGCCACATGTAGGTTGATCAACAGCTCTCTTCATGTTGGCAAGTCTCTCCCATCCGGCTCCACCGAAACCATCATGGCACTTGCATCGACCCCCGCGCCGCTTGATGCAACCCGTCGCACCGAACTTCTCGTTCGGTCATCCTTGTCTCTTGTCTATTTTGTGCTATGCTTAAGTCCACAGACTCCACCTGGCATCCTCGATCGTACTGGACCTCAGCTCTCCAAGTCTAGTCTCGATCATCCTCGCCGTTGACTGTCGTTGACCTCCAAGATTCTTGCCCAACAAGAGACAAAGAAATCGATTCCGGGAACAAGTTCCTCGCAACTTGACCCACATTAGTCAAAATATACATCATGCAACACGTATGCAATGAAACCCATGAAATTGACCTAACCTGCAAACATCGCTGCCAAACTGGCTAGCGAACAGAACAAAACTAGTAATACCACCAGTAAACTCTGGTCTTACCGCACTGCGGTAGTACCACTCAAGAGATGCGGTCATACCGTTTCTTAGGGAAGAAGAAACTCCAAAAAACATGCGCTCTAGAAAAAATGTACAGCCAGCTAGAGTCCGGTCATACCGCGCTGCAGTAATACCGCTTCTTATCTGTGGTCAGACCGCGCTAGGTAGTACCGCTCCTCAATTGCGGTCATACCGATTTTACTAAACTTCGTAAAAAAACGAGTGTTTCGATAAACCCTCAACACTATTGCCAATTGTATCATCATCCTAAGATCATGAGTATATCTCCATGATATCCATAATCTCCCTCTTGATGAACATATTGACAATTTCTCAAAAATAAAAGTTTGAGGTTTGAAGACGAAAAAACTCAATGTTTTCGCGCAAAGGCACAACTTGAGTAAGAGAATGTAATAGAAATAACCAAGTTGGCTTCAAATTACCATAGGCAAGTAAGATAAGGCAAAAAAAAAAAAGAGCAAGACAGCTTCAATATCTAGAGAAGAGTAAAAAAATCTCACTTAAGGTCCATATGAAAGAACAATTGTTCAATTTGACCTTTGATCTTTGTGAGGTTCCAAGAATTGCAACTCAAGCTCAGAAATGGTAATAAGATAACAAGAATGCAAATTAGATGCTCCCCCTCACTATGATCATCATTGTTTCAAAAAAAAATTATTTTCTTCCTTTTCCTCCAAATAGCTCCCTCTTTTTAGCATTTTTGCTATATCTTCTCCCTCTTTAACAACGGAGTCATCAAGAAATCACGTCTTCCTCTCATCTAAAGATGGCAAATACAGAAATAAGGAAGAAACGTAAGAAAGAGCATGCATGGAATGCAATGGAGTGGCTTTATTTTTAATTTTTTTTCAATTTTTAGTACAAGAAGCTTTGTAGATTACCCAAAAGAACAAGCTAGCATTTCTATTATGACTCAAAACACATCAAGCTTGAAAGTGCTATCAAGATCATGTTAAAACATGTATATCAAAGCTAAGCTAGAAGGCTCAAAATGAAGTGATGAAATTTTTACAAGTTAAGCAAAGCTTCGAAAATAGCAAGTTCATCAAAGGAGATCCTAAAGTGATAATGACCATGGTAGAATGTCAATGTGAGATTAAGAAGCTAGCAAAGACCATTATAGAAACAAAAAGTCTTAAAGTGAATCATTTTGCTCAATGTACCTTAAGCACCCGATTTTTTTTAACAAAAGTTTTCATTTGCAATGGATATTAATGTTGATTAAAGGTCTATCTTAGTGAAGAAGATCCTAGATTAGGAGCCATCCACAAACTCTTCCTAAGCTTCAACCGTGGCGACAGATCTTGAGGATCATATCAATTTTGACAAGCAGTCCCCATGAGATCGTCTGGATCATCAAACTATCTCCAAGTTTATGTCTTTGACATGCAGTCTCGTGAAAATAGTTTGGAACAATTTAACCACATGAGAGCCTTAAAATTTAGCTTTTTATTTTGCACAGGAGCAATTTTAGATTCACAAATGAACAAAAGGCTCAAATGATGTTCAATCATAGATTTAAGAGCTAACAAAGCAATTTTGACATGGCCAATGTCACAAAAAAAGATCACTAATTGTGCAACTAGCTAAAAGATCCACAAATTGCCAAAAAAATTTGTTCAAGTTGTCTTAAAGTTCTAACTCATGAAGCAAAGACTAAGCTACACGTGTGAAAGCATGATAGTTATAGCAAGTCAATGAACTAGACATGGAATTGAGCAAGAATTGAAATACTAAAGCTCAAGAGGGTAATAAGCAAAGTTTCATCAATTTAAAAGACAAGTAGTAAAGCTTATATTACAATGCATATTTTTGTGATTTTCTTATGGATGCAATATGATATAATGAGATGTAGGAAAA
This sequence comes from Phyllostachys edulis, assembly GCA_036346405.1. NCBI lineage: Eukaryota > Viridiplantae > Streptophyta > Magnoliopsida > Poales > Poaceae > Phyllostachys > Phyllostachys edulis. Next base: position 18,492,369 of record CM070554.1, on the reverse strand, counting down.
CTCAAAAGCCTAAAAAGATTATAAAGATCATAAAGTTCAGAAGAAGATCAAGGATAGATCAGATGAACAAGAAAAGCTCAAAAGAGAACCAACGTGGCAAACCTAGTTGGGTCTAAAGGCTTGGTGAGGATATCTGGTAACTGAGCCTTGGACTCCATAAATTCTAGCACAATATCACCCTTCTCGACATGGCCTCTAAGAAAGTGACAGTGAATGTCAATGTGCTTGGTCCTAGAATGTTGCACAGGATTCTTAGCAATATTAATGGCAGAAGTGTTATCACAGAGAAGAGGAACACTAGCAAAAGCTAACCCATAGTCCTTAAGGGTGGACACCATCTACAGAATCTGATTGCAGCAACTAGCGGCAGCTACATATTCAGCTTCTGCAGTGGATTGTGCAACAGAGGACTAACAGACGAGAGAAGTGCCTAAGAAGTGATAAGTGCCTGAGGTACTCTTCCTATCTAGCCGACAGCCTGCAAAATCAGAATCAGAAAACCCCCGAATAGATAAGGAAGAAGAGCAGGAATACCAAATGCCATACTAGAGGGTAGAGTGAAGGTAACTGAAGATGCGCTTGACGGCTTGGTGATGGGAAATCCTTGGAGACGCCTGAAACCTCACACAGAAACAGACCAGAAGTGGATGTCCGGTCTTGAGGCCGTTAGGTAGAGAAGGGAGCCGATCATGCTGTGGTACCCGCATTGATCCACAGCTGAAAGCATCTAGGCCCCTAAAAATTGTTTTGGTAATTAATGATAATATGTGAATATGCGATTAACGTGTTTATTGAATATTTACAAGGTTAAGTCCCATTGGTGAGTTTGATGTCGTAAAGATGCATGCTAAAGGTTTCAATGAAGATCTACATGGCTCAAGATAAGATACAAGTAGTCTATGATCTTTTTTACATTTTGCCGGTCTTAGGAGAAATGGTTGGAAGACCGGATTACAGATTAAATGATGTACTATTAAGAGGGATCGTGACTAGTAGCTTGAAAACATAGTCTTGGGCAATATGGATCAATTTAGGATCATGCATGCATTTGAATTTGAATTTGAAAGCTCTAAGTGCATTTGTCATAAATCGGTAGTACCGGTTACACACCGGTTGTACCGTCATGGTGCAAGACGATCAAGACTTTACTTGGTGGTACTATCGAAGTTTTGAACGCTTCAAATTAATCGATCGTTAATGCGGTACGACCGGCTCTATGAGCGGTACTACCACATTGTGGTCGTTCTGATTTCTAGTTGGCGGTTTGATAAAACCAGAACCGATGCATTTTGGCTCGGAGCTCTCCCTGATAATCGGTCGTACCACATTTGAGAAACGGTCGCACCAATCTGCGGTTGTACCAATTTTCATAAGGCGGTACGTATTTTACAGAGAGCATGTCATTTCGGCGAATTTGGAAACCCTACGATCGGTTGTACCGCTCCTCTGTGCGGGTATGATGGCGATCTTGTTGTACCAAGACTTTAGTTAGCGGTCGTATCAAGACCGAATTTTCAACGGCTATGTTAGAGTATTTAATGCCACTGTTATAGCCGTTACTGTGCTGTGACATGGATGCGGACGTACCGCAACTTAGTTGGCGGTCATATCATATTTCGTTGAAAGTTGGGGATTGCCTCCCCAACGGTCATAATTGTTGGTGGGGGTTATAAATACCCCCCCACACCTGCTCAAGGACAAGGTGCTAGAGTTCATTTATTATCTATAGAGCCTTGAGCATCCTCACAACACTCAAAACCCTCTTGTGCATTTATTGTGAGGTGTTGAGTTCATTCAAGTGCATTCACTCATCCTAGTTTATCCTCTTGCACTTGAGTGCCATCAAGCGAAGGCCAACGATTTGTTACTCTTGGAGTTTTGCTGAACTCCTAGATGGCTTGGTGGTGATTGCACGGTGATTTCTTCAAGAAGCTTGTGAAGGGGCCCGGTGCCAAGATTATGATTGGCTTGGTGTTTGCCATCTACGGAGCGGAGCAAGAACAACCAATATTGATCGAGGGAAGGCTTAATTCGTGGAGCCGGCTTGAGTTATCAAGCTTCCTCAATGTGGACTAGTGAAGACCGGCAGGTCTTCGATACCACGGGAAAAACATCTTTGTCTCATTGTGGTTATTTCTAGTCTTTACCATTTCCACATTTACATTTCTAGCTTATTTCTTGTGTTGAATTGCATAGCTACAATTGTATCTTGTTTAGACTAAGTTATTAATTGGCTTAAATTGTTAAATTGTTAAAAAGTTTAAAAACCTCCTATTCACACCCCCTCTAGTCGGTTATCCTTGATCCTACAACGGCTTCCCTTCCTCGTCTGGATCCAAAGCAGTCGAAGTCGTCATGGGAGTGGCGATCGGCTTGCAATCACCCATCTCGAAGTGCTTAAGCAAATCCTTGGTGTACTTCGTCTAATGATGAAGATCCTTTCCTTGCATTGCTTGATTTGAAATCCCAGAAAGTAGTTGAGCTCTCCCATCATACTCATCTCAAATTCCCTAGGCATGGTCTCAGAAAAACTAGAAACAAGTGCATAAGAAGAACCATCGAAGATAATATCATCTACATAAATCTGAGCAAGCAAGAAGTCATTGCCATGCCTAAGAATGAACAGAGTCTTATCTACCTTACCCATCTCAAAGTTATTCTTAAGTAAGAAGGTTTTAAGTTTATCATACCAGACTGTAGGGGCTTGCTTAAGACCATACAAGGCTTTGGATAGTTTGAAGATATGATGTGGATGCTTGGGATTATCAAAGCTTGGGGGTTGTCTAACATACATTTCCTCCTCTATGTAACCATTCAGAAATGCACTCTTGACATCCATCTGATATAACCTAAACCTCTTAGATACAACAAATGTAAGTAGAATACGAATGGCTTCTAATCTAGCAACAGAAGCAAATGTCTCATCAAAATCTAACCCCTCAACTTGGCTAAAACCCTGAGCTACCAATCTAGCCTTGTTTCTAACTACAGAACCATCCTTATTTTGTTTGTTTTTTAACACCCAACGGGTTCCTATCACATGATGACCACTAGGAGGTTCTACTAGGTTCCAGACGTTGTTCCTCTCAAAGTTCTCTAACTCCTCATGCATAGCATTAACTCAACTCGAATTAGATAAAGCATGTGATATATCGTGGGGTTTGAAAGAAGCAACAAATGCTCATGAAGATGGCCAATCATCTGATCCAGAGGATGACGCCACTGAATGTGAAGTGGAGCGCCTGGGGGAGATAGCATCTCTTCAACCTCCGAAGGTACTGCTGATAATGAAGATGCAGTAGGAGCCTCAACTGAAGGTGAAGTAGTCGAAACAGGTTCTTCAATTGGATCAGGAGGTGCAGCAACAGCAAGTGGGAGACAAACATCAGCTTCATCCTCATCTTCTTCCACAAAGATGCTCTCTATTGCCTGTGTGTCACCTGAAATATCTGATCTAGCTACAGGGGTAGTCTTATCAAAGGTGACATTGCATGTCTCCTGGATAACGTTAGTCTCAACATTAAGAACCCGAAAATCCCTCGAATGTGTAGGATAACCTAGAACTAAACCATCAGAAGTCCTTGACTCAAATTTATCTAGGTTTCCTTTCTTGAGAATGAAATACTTGGTTCCAAAAACTCAAAAATGAGAAACAGAGAGTTTTCTACCAAATCGAAGCTCATATGATGTCTTGCAAAAAGATGGTCTCAAGAAGACACGATTGGCAATATGACAAGTTGTAGCAATAACTTCCACCCAGAACCTCCTCGGAGTGCTATACTCATCTAGCATCATCCTAGCCATCTCAACTAAGGTTTTGTTCTTCCTTTCCACCACACCATTTTGTTGAAGGACGTGTGGAAAAGAGAACTAATGCTCAATACCACGCTTAGTACAAAAAAAGGCAAATGAAACATTCTTGAACTCCATGTCATTGTCACTGTGAATCGCTCTCAAGGCACCGAGGAGTTCAAAAGCCAAGCCAAGAACACGATGATGAAAATGATCAAAAGCTTCATCCTTTGAAGCAAGAAAGAACACCCAAGAGTATCTTGAAAAATCACCGACTATGACAAGAATATACCATTTGCCATCGGCTGACCAAACCCTAGCAGGACCAGCAATATCCATGAGAAGCAACTGTCCTGGTCCGTCAGTCATGACCATAGTCAATGAAGGGTGTGAGGCAGCAACTTGCTTGCCATGCCTACAGTATGACATACAAAGCATCCTTGATGGCTTTGAGTTTGGGCAAACCTCTCATGAGATCAAGGCTGCTAACTCGCATCAGATGATAAAAACCAATGTGCCCCAAAACGATGGTGTCAAAGCCAGAACTCAGAAGAAGATGCAGTCAAACACTTGAGAGACCCAACAAGAGATTCAGAAAAGCTAGTTCCAAAGATCCTACCAAATCTAGAAATTCCAAAGACAAGCTCACCAACTGAATCAAGCACATGACAAGCATTCTTCTTAAATCTAGTCTCGTAGCCATCATCAAGAAGTTGCAAAAATAGAGAGAAAGTTGTACCTTAGCTTGTCCACAAGGGCGACGTCCTTTAGGATGAACTTGTCGTTCACCCTTATCAATCCTGTTCCTTCAATCCGTCCTTGTGTATCATCTCCAAAGGTGATGAAGTCATCACCCGCTGGCTGCGTGAAGGAGGTGAACCATCTTGAGTCTCCGGTCATATGGCGTGAACAGCCAAAGTCGATGAACCACGTGTTCTTTCCCCTTCCGTGGCAATCCTGAAAATCAAGGCACAAAAGATCGATGTGTCACAATACCGGGGTTAGTTAAACATGACTTGGGAACCTAGTACTAAGACACACGTCTGCGGGAAGTATGTAAAGCAGAATTGATAGCCTTGATCCTACTTGAGGTTCTATCATGAGCAATGGTTACAAGAATATGAGATGCATCCTGTCTAGAAACATGATGATGATGAGCATGTGAAACAAATCCTAGTCCAAATTTCTTCTTTTCTAGATGACCATGTCTCATGAAAGCTCTAGGCTGATGAGATGAAAGTCTAGCAAGATTTTTCTTAGCATTTTTCAACCTACGCCAACAGAACTCAAGTAAATGCCCATCCTTCTTGAAATAGGTGCAATGGTACTTGGTACCACTGGGAGAAGCACATTTTGACTCAATAGATAGTTGGGCAAAACCTGCAGATTTGAAAAGAGTTTTTGCAGGTTGGGTTTTGAACTCAACTAAGCAATCTTCCAAGACTTGAATGACATTTGGCTTGGACTTGTCTTGGGCAGAGTTGTATCCTAACCCTTACTACTTATAAGGAGTTTTGGACTTGTCAAGAATCATGTTTAACTGTTTTTTACCCTTAGAGAATTTTTCTAATGTATCCTTGAGATAAGCATTCTCTTTTTCAAGGTTAAGACATGATTCACAAGTTTTAACCTTAATGGCTCTAGCATGCTTCTCCTTATGTATAACAACTTCAAGATTAAGGGCTTCACATTAAGCAAAAGGGGCAGAATTAATTTTGTCCTTAAGCTTGGCATACTTAGCTCTAACTTCTTCTAATATGTCTTTTACTTCATGTTTACGTTCTAAGCAGAAAGAGCAAGTACTAGACTCGGTCTTATCAGAAGCGACCAACTTGCTAGATTCTAAGCATTTTTCACATGGAGTAGATTTAACTTCAATAAACTCAGTCCTAGCATTTTCTAGTTGTCAAGAAATCCATAGAAGTTTCATGCGCTACTTCACGATAAGACATGATGGTGCTCAGTAACATTACAAGAAGTGAGAACAATATCATGTGATCCATATAACGTTTTGGAATATATGAAAAACTAAAGTTCTATATCTTAAGGGCCTGTTTGGAAATTTATCGTTTTTTCCGAAAAGCTGCTTACTACCGTGGTCACAGGTCAATCTTCACCGTTGAACTACCGGGTCAAGAGATTTGGTGTTTGACCGTCTAGCTTTTAGATAGGCTGGCTGCAACTTCTGAGATAGAAAATATCTGAAATGACCCCAAGGACAGTCTTACCAAATCTAAGCTCATAAGAAGTCTTGCCAAAAACAGATCTTAAGAACACCCTATTAGAGATATAACACGCATTAGAGATCGCCTCAGCCCAAAACCTCCTAGGTGTGGAATGCTCATCTAGCATGGTCCTGGCCATCTCTACAAGGGTCCCGTTTTTCCTCTCTACAACACCATTCTCATTGGGAACTCTAGGTGAAGAGAATCGGTGCTCTAGCCCCCATCGTAATGAAGGTGGCAAAGGAAGAATTCTTGAATTATGTCCCATTGTCACCCTAATGGCTCTCAAAGCTCCAGAAGATCAACAACAAGTCTAAGGACCAATTTCTAAAATAGCCAAAAGCCTCATCCTTAGAAACCGTAAAATAAACCCATGAATACCGAGTAATCATCCACAATCACAAGCACATACCATTTCCCACCCCAGATCAACTCTAGAAGGACCAACAAGTTGTCTAAGTGCAAGAGTCGACTGTGTCTATCACCATCACTAGAGTAAGAGGTGGATGAGAAGCAGAAACCATCTTACCATGTCTACAGGGTGTGCACACAAGGTCTCTAACAGCCTTCAACCTAGGCAAACCTCTAGTCAAATCCTTGCTACTTACTCTAGTCAAGTGGTCGAAACCTATGTGACCAAGCCTACGATGCCACAGCACTAGATCATGTGAGTCAGAAGCTATAAGACACCTAGGGCTAGAAGCAGAAGAGAAGCTGAAATCAGCACAAAAGATCCTCTCAAACCTAAAGATCTCAAAAACAAGCTCACCCGAGGAATCTAGAACTCTACACTCACCACTCTTAAATCTCATCTCTAGACCTCATCAAGTACCGAGAAAAGTAAAGCGATTATACCTCGCCTTAATTATCAAAGCGACGCCTTGAGCATGAACTTGTTGTTGACGCAAGACCGTGCCCTTAGTCGTCACTTGCCTCAAGAGAAGCATCCCCAAATGTGATCAATTCATTGCCGGATGCACGTGAGGGAGGAGAACCATCTAGAATCTCCGGTCATGTGTCGAGAGCACCCAGAGTCAACAAGCCATATGTCCTCCTTCCTCGCATCTATGCATCTATAAGGCATGAACATGAAACATCCGTGCCTCAAGATCAAGTTAGTGATAAAAGACTTGGGAATCCAAAGATCGAGTCACACGATGCTTGGGCAAAGCAAGAGAAGCAAGAAGAAATGGTTAGGAGCAAAATCATAAGAATGCACACGAGAACCACCTAAACCTCTCCGAATCGACCTACCAAAAGGTCGGACTCCCCTGCCTAGATGCTACCCGTGGTCTCTCCTCACGATACCCTAACCCAAAAGCGCCTAGAGCTACCAAAAGAGTCAAAGAAGTCCTCACTTAACCTAGGCCTATGTCTAGCAGAAAGACATGTCGCCTAGCTCTAGTGACTACAAGCAGTGAAGAAACTCCTCTAATGGTTCTCAAAGCACTCATCCTCTCCTTCCTCTCAATCTTGGCTCTACTGAAGCGTAACTCAACATGTGGCCATCCTTCTGCGTAAGGTGCATTGGTACTTGACCTTTTGAGGAGTCTGACCTGTTGAAGTAGAAGCACATGTCTTGCTAGAAATGGTTTGGGCAAAACCTGCAGATCTAAAGACTATCTTGGATGGCTTATGGGGTTCTACCTCAAACAGGCCACTCTCAACAGCTCTAACAATTTTAGGTGGATGATTCTTGGAATGCTCTAGGGAATTGAAACCTAGGCTACTATTCTTCACACTCACCTTAGATTTGTCTAGAATCGTGTTGAGGTTCTTCTTCCCACCAGTAAATCTCTCAAGAGTCCTTTTAAGGTAGTCAATTTCTTTGACTAGCTCCTTACATGAGGCACACTTATTTGACTTGACAGCCCTATCAGACTTTTCCTTATAGTGACCTACCTCAGCTTTCAAACCCTCACAAGACACACAATAGTTATCTCTAATCCTATCCAACTACTCTTTGAACTTAACTCTAAAAGCTTCTTGTATCTTATCTACATTGTGCCCAACTTCAATACAAAGAGCAAAAGAATTAGAATCAACAACTTTCTTGGAAGTAGTCATGGACATGAATTGTTCAATTTTAGCTTTCTCTCAAGAGTCTTGTTTAAGGCATCATTCTCAATTGTGAGTTTAACACGCTTTCACATGAAGCAGCTTTTAGAATAAAGAACCATTTCACCATCTCCTTCATTTTAATCCTACTATCCTCACAATGAGAACACATGTGACTAGCATCAAATTTTTGCAATTCTTTAGTAGCACTATCCAATTTCAACTCAAGTAATGCACAATTTGAACAAGATGAATGAATAGCATCTACAGCAGTCACATCTAGAGCAATAGCATCCATGCAAATATGACTAGGACTCAACTTGAGAGAATCTAGTTCATAAAAAACATCTTTCAGTTGATTAGCAATAGAGGAATGAGCATATTTCAGATTTGCTAGTTCATTAAGCAAGCTAGAGCAAGAATCACAACCATCAGCAGGATTAATGGATTTGAGCCTATCAACTTCTAGGTTCAAGTCATCAATCATGGTATCCTGTTTCCTAATCATTTTTGCTTGCTTATTCAGTTTTTATTCAGCATGGACCAAAGCACGCTTCATATCGCAAGCGAGGACGACTCACCTGGATCACGAAAAGGTCGCTGCCGTTGGAGGAGTCAACGCCATGGCTGTCCCTAGCCATGAAGCACATACCGCGAAGTCTCGGCCTTCTTCTTGCCATGAGAGTCGCCGCCGCCGCCCTTCGCCTCCGAGTCCACATCGCTCATGTCAACATTCTCAAGAGCTGCAAGGACTTGGCCGATTTAACTTGCGATAGTTGGGCTTCTTGCCTTTCATGTCTTTAGCTTGAGGACGCCTCCGAGAGTCCTTCTCCATCTTGCCCTTCAGCTTGGGGCACTTGGAGCAAATGTGGTTCAGCTCAACACACTCAAAACAAGTGACATGGCCACCTCTCCTCCTGTTCCTCACCTTGTTGTAAACTCTCGAGAATTTGGTGGATAGGAGGGCTAAATCATTCTCGTAGCTCTCTAGTCGCCATCGCTCAAAAAATGTAAAGCGGACAAAGAAAAGCCGATGAGCCAAAATCAAAGGAATCGACGAGCTACCCTTAGATGGGTCGACCACCAAAGCCATCGACTCTGTTTGGGGAGACGCGAGATAAAGTCAATCTCATGCGTCTTCAACCTCGAGTAGAGCTTATCCATCGAAGCTCACTCATGACAATGTTGTCATTGATGGATGTGATCTTCATCCCCTGCACCTTCACATCAAGAGCACCCAAAAGTGGCGTATGTTCTCGCACTCAAGGAAAACAAGATCTACTGCACATAGGCCATAAAGAATCTTGGAGAACCTCCCCCACAGCTCATCTAAAGACTCACCAGGCCTTTGCTCTATCTTTGAGTATTCTTTCTTGAGCTGGTTCTGTCTCACTTCCTTGATCGCAATAGAGCCCTCGTGGTGGTCACAAAGGGTCCTCCAGATCTCGTGAGCAGACCTCAAATGAGCCACGCTACCAAACTCGACGACTAAGACCTTGGATCAGAAAGTTCCGAGCCTTGCTATTAGCCTCAACATCTAGAGTGATCACATCGTCATTGACCGGCACGACATATGCATTTTTAACCTTAAGCCAAATAGCGTGCCCTTGAGCCTCGATGTATGCATGCATACGAGCCTTCCAATATGCAAAATCAACTCCATCGAAAACAGGTGGTTTGGTTGAATACTTGTCAGTCGCCATGGCTCCAAAGACCGGTTAAGATCTATGAGAAGAGCTAACCGGGCTCTGATACCACTTGTAGAATCGGAAAGGCGACTAGGGGGGTGAATAAGAGCTCGCCTAATTTTCACCTCGTTCAGATTCAACACCAGATTTACCCCAATAGCTATGAGAGCTATGAGGATCAACAGCAGAAGACTTGTGTTGAACTCGAACCAAAATCCCCAAAGCAAAGAATCAACAGAGCCAAACCCTAAAAGGGCGGTCAGACCGGCATGTAATGGGCGGTCTGACCAGGGTGCGGTCTGACCGGTGTGTAAAAATCGGTCTGATCGAACCTGACCAGAAGCACTGTTGACAACCCGAAACCAAAACGAAAATCGGTCTAACTTTTGATCTACACGGCCAAACTTGACCAAATTTGGAACACACCTTCCTAAGGATATTAGGAACCTATTCCAAGCAGAGATTGAGTAGATCCACGTCGAAGTTTCGACCTTTTTCCATTCTACCGAAGGAAGGTTCAAAACCGGGCAAAAACAAAAACCTGATCTAAACCTTGCTCGTGGAAGATTGATGATCTAGGTAATCTTAGATATGTTCCCACATGTCACAGCAAGGTAGAAGAGGGCACGAAACCAACCAAGAAGCACTAGATCAAAGAAACCTCCAAAATCTCAAATAGAGAGCAAGAACGCAAAAGAGACTCAACTTGGGAATCATCCATAGATTGATCTGAGGTTGAGAGAGTTTACAGCCACTCCATCCATGGAGGACAAAGCTCAATCCATGAGCACACAACTCAACACATCTCCCTAGAGCTGTAAGCCTCTCCTCTTCTCTAAAACCCTAAAACCAAACTAGGGTTTACAAATGAAGTCCTTGATAGCTGCCTAACAACACCCTTCCTATTTATATGAGGCCTAGAGCTTCTAGAAAATAAACCCTAATGGGCTCCCGTTAAGGCACAATCACAAACGGGACAGACGCACGCATCTTAAAGCGCCATCTTCATCTTCTCTTAACCTAATCCACTTCTTGACGCACCGTCTTGCGCCGCGGGTTGGCATTAGGTCACCAAGGCGGTATTTGGTAAAATTACCAAAATACCCCTTCTCGATCTTTTCCGAAGACCGAGTCCAAACTGCGCGAAACACATCCATGCTTCGCCACGTGTAGGTTGATCCAGTGGCTCTCATCGTGTCGGCAAGACTCTCCCGTCCGGATCCCACCACAACCTCCATGGCACTTGCACCGACCCCCGCACTGCTTGATCAACTAGTCGCACCGAACTGCCCGTTTGGTCATCCTTATCCATTCTGTGCCACGCTTGAGTCTATTGACCTCACCCGGCATCCTTGATCATTCTAGACCTCAGCTCTCTAAGCTTAGTCCCGATCCTCCTCGCTGTTGACTGTCGTTGACCTCCAAGCCACCTACACAGCAATAGACAAGCAAACACGAATCTGGGAACGAAGTTCTTCACAACTTGACCCACGTTAGCCAAGACATGAAATATGCAACACATATGCATTAACAAACATGGATATGATATATCCCACAATCAATTCACAACTAAAATCAACAATCAGCACTAAAATCGGTCAAACCGCCGTTCTGGCCGGTCTAACCGCCCCTCGGACTGAACCAGAATTTTCACTTAAGGCTTGGCCGGTCTGACCGCCCAAGATGCCAGTCTGACCGCCAGCAACCTGACAGAATAGAAACTTTGCCGAAAACGCTTGAATCGACAAACCACAAAAGCCATTGCCAATTGTATCATCATCCTAAGATCATGCACATATCCCCATGATATCCACACTTGCCTAACATTTAGATGCACACTACCAGACCACCAGGATACAAAATTCCACACATAATATTTCATGATCTTAGAAGAGGGCACATAATTCCACACAAATCAAGATCCCAAGAGGGCAAAATGGGATCATCATGATGTGCTGAAGGAGAATTAGCTATCAATTTTGGAAGAGAAGCTTTGTGGGCGAGGAATTTGGGGAAGACACTGGTGGTTTGAGGTGGGTGGCTCGGGGGAGGAGGGAGCTGGGCAGGAGGTGCACACTGGGGAGGAGGGAGGTGGAGGAGGGCAGCACGAAGGAGGGAGCCGAAGGTGACACGGAGGTGCCAGGGGAGGGAGTAGGGTGGCCAGATCTGGGAGGAGGGAGGAAGCATCGCAGAGGAGGAGGAGGGAGGTGGAGGAGGGCGGCGCAGAGGTGGGAGGTGGAGGAGGATGACGCGGAGGGAGCCGAAGGTGACACGGAGGTGCCGAGGGAGGGAGTAGGGTGGCCAGATCTGGGAGGAGGGAGGAGGCACCACGGCGGTGACGGAGAAGGGAGCCAGAGGCACCGAGGAGGAGGAGGAGGCGGGCGGCGGGGAGGAGGGAGGGAGGCGACACCGAGGCGGGAGGAGGAGGGTGGGCAGCGGAGCCAGCGAGGGAGGGTGACTGGCGCGAGAGGGAGGAGCGGGCATCTGGGGGTGCGGGAGTTGGATTTTATTCGATGGCATTTGGCGGGTAATTATCCCCGAACTTTAGGGGTGAATTAGGAATGGGGGCTGCGGGAAGCCGCAGAAGCTCCCCGCGGCTGGCTTCCGGCATCCACATGTTGTATGAGGAAGCGACTTCGGGGAAAAGCGGGGGAAGAAAGCCAACCGTTTGGTTCGGCTTCCGGCTTTTTCGAGCGAAAAGCTAAAGCCAAACCAAATGACCCCTAATATAGACGGCTTTGTCACACCTTGGCTCCTTTACACACGATTCCATGTGAGGAATTGGAAAAAAAAAAGAAACAAGAAGAAATAACACACCCCTACTAGTTGTCAAGAATTCCATACAACTTTCGTATACTACTTGCATCGTCTGAGCATGACACAAACAATTGTAAAACCACGTGCCCCCTCAATCCACCACCCCACCCCCTCTTCTACCGCCCTCTTTTACTGCAGCACTACAAGATATTTACAGCAACTTCATTGTGCCTTTTACTGCAATATCGTTGTGCTTTTACTACAACACTACAAGAGATTTACTGCGACTTCATTGTGCCTTTTACTGTAATATCCTTGTGCTTTTACTGCAGCACTACAAGTGATTTACTACTACCTCATTATGCCTTTTACGGCAACACTACAAAAATGTACTACGATCTCACTGTGTCTTTTACTGCAACCTCCTTGTGTTTTTACTGTAGCATTGCAAAGCGATTTATTGCGACCTCATTGTGCCTTTTATTGCAGCACTACAAAAGAGATTTTACTGCAACCTCGTTGTGCCTTTTAATGCAGCACTACAAAGAGATTTATTGTCATGCTGAGTGCAGAGGGCATGAGATCGTGACCTGATGAAAAATGTTCGCTTAGGTGTGATGGGGCAGTAAAAAAGGGTATCACAATTACTTTTCTCATCGTTGCAAGTTACTGTCACGTGTGAGCGGATCGTGGGATTGTGACCCGAAAAAAAAACATTACACTATGAGATAGTCTGGTAGTAAAAATAGTATTAGAATTGCTATCACATATACTACCTATTACTATCAATATGCGATGCGTCTTGGATGACGTGGGTTCTTGGCCCATAATTGTTCTGATTGGGTCGCTCAGACTAGGTTTGCGCACGTGGACCGCACGCCCGTACTGACGTGGTGGGTTGACTGGCACGTAGAATAGCTATTCTACACTTAGCTACATAATAGTGTTTGTGTGTGTGTGTATCAGACTTGATTTTCTGCCCAGGGTTAGCTACCCACCCGACATCCACCATTCGATTTTGCGTCAAGATTCGTGCTCTTTCTTCTTCCTATCAACTTTGAAGACTTTTAACTCAAAATTTGAAGACTTTCAACTCAAATTTTCTCACTTCCACCTAAAAAAATCAACTTTCAACTCAAAAAAATGGAAAATTATTAATACCGCAGTTGAAAAATATCAACTTGAAATCGGTGACTTTCAACTCAAAATTCCCACTTTCATATAAAAAAAATTCAACTTTCAATGGAAAAATGTCGAAATTCAACTTTAAAGATACAGGTGGGCTACCCACTGGGCAGCAACATATTTCAGATATATATACTACTTCACAACAACAATGTGATGACTCACAATAAGGTAATGCTACGGTGAGGATGTCTGATACTAGCGTGTTCCGTTCGTACGCTCGTATCCACGTAGTGGCGAACGCAACACCGGTGCGAGCAGGGGTGTGCGCACTTGCTCTAGCCGCCGAGCCCCTGGAACCCCCCAGCTACCATCTCCTCCACTGGGTCCATATCCATGGACAAAGCACCGGCTAGCAGTGGCACAAGCAAGAACTAAGAAGGCAAGAAGCCAAGAAGGGAGGGAGCAGCAGTCATGAATGAAAGAGGGAGCAATGAAGCTTTGAAGAAGAAAGAACTCAGGAAGACAGGAAGCAAGGATATTTGAGCCGTTTGGGCCATATTCTTTCCATAATCCAATATCATAGCGGCCATTTTCGCACTCCCCAAATCCCTAATTCCCCATTCCCCACTCCCCAAATCCCCATTCCCGAATTCCCCATCCCCACTAGAAAAGACAAAACCTTCCAATTGGTCTATCGTCTCATTGAGCTAACATTGATTCTTCCTGTGGCAACGACATCAGTTGAAAGAATCTTTTCAGCAATGAAAATTACCAAGACAGACTTGCACAACAAAGTCTTCGATGAATGGCTCAATGACTTGATAGTGTGCTACACTAAACGAGAGATATTCAAAAGAATTGATGATAAAACAATCGTGGATCATTTTCAACAGATGAAATCTTGTAGAATGGACTTGTCTCCTGCTCCTAATCATAGCTAGCGATTTTGCAGTATGTTCTATACTTCCATTTCATTTCAATGTTTGTAATTAGTCATAATTTTTTGATTGTCTCACTAATTTAGCTACTTTTGTTCTACAGATTGCTACTCACACATATTTATAGGCCTCTTCCACCTACTTACTGGCCACTTTGCTTTTGCTTTCTCGCATCTCCAGCTTCTCCTATCTTCTTCAACCAAGCAAACATCAGAGTTGTAACATCCCCAACTATGGTTTATATTTCAAATGTATAAAAGTATGATATTTTAAAAAAAACTTCCGATGAATCTCATGAGTTTGCACTAGGTTTTTTTAAGTTTGCTTTGAATTTCAAGCTTTTGACTTGAATTCAAGTTTCTAGTTGATTTCAAAAAAACATGTGTATAAAAGTATCTACAAATAATTTTGTAAAATATTAGATTATTTATCATGGATTAATATATTTGTTCACAAATTTTTAGAAGTTATTTTGACTTCAGCAAAATCCAAACCAAATTAATAATACAGTTTTGAAAAGGAATTTATTTCAGACAAATGGAATATGAACAGTGGTCAAAATAAATTTTCTTGAGTCCTATTTGAATCTAACAGCACTCACAAAAAATTTCAGAATTTTTAGAATTTTATTGCTATTTTTAATAGCCTAGTCAAACCAGTTTTATTTCGGTCAAAACCCTAATTCAAACCCTAGCCGTTTGGACCAGTCCGACTTGAGCCTAATCGTTCGGACCATCCGAACCGTCTTGGCTTAGTCGCACCATTTCGCTGGACCCGAGTCAGACTCGGGCCCATTCTTTCGCCGCTTCACCACTGCCACTAACAGGTGGGCCCCACCTGTCGGAGCCACCGTCTTTTTTCGTGCACATTAATCAGCTGTGGAAGGCTGGCACACAACAGATAAGTGCACGAGCTCATCGCTACCACCTCATGCTCCCGGGACCGCTCTCGAAGCATCACCGGGACTTCATCTACCTCCCGAGCCAATCCAATCGTCTTAACTCGCACCTTCTCGCCTTCTCCGCTCGTTTCTTTCTTTCGGTCGGAGAACAAGCCGAGGGGAGCGTCGCTGCCTCGATGTCACCCTTGAGCCTGTGACCCTGGCGCTGAGGTCCTCTCTGCGCGCTACCTCCATTTTGACCAGTCCGGGACCTCGTCGACTCCTAAATCACCGAGAGCTACTTCTTCGTCCTCGCCTCCGGTGGCCAAGGCCCCATAGCCCTTAAGGCGTTCCGGTGAGTCGTTTTCTTCGGCACTTGGTCCTTTAGAATCGCAATGTTCCATTGAGTTTAACTGTGAGTTTAATTTGTTTTTGGAGCAACGTCGAGGGCGTGCGGACCTTTCTTCTCTGGCTTCGGTCAAGCGTCACCGTGTCTATTCCGAGCGCCACCGACCTCCTCCGCCATCAAGGTCTTGTGCATCTCGCTCCTGGAGCCAAGGCGGTCCCGAGGCGCACCTTCCCGACCACTATAGCACTTCCTTCGTGTGAGCCGTACCTTCGTCTCCGCCTCTGGCCACCAAGAGCTCGTCGCTGGCAGCCTCAAACCTCCGCGTCGTCGTCATCGAGTTCAGGAGGTCGTTGCACACCTGGTGGTGTCGTCCCTGAGCCTGAAGTATCTCTCCTTCACCAGATTTCCCTCCTCGCCGTAGCGCTCGGAGCCTCCGACGAGCCGCTAGCGTATTAGGTGATAGGAAACCATTAGGGCTTAATGAATCTCTTAAGTATTTGATTGACTTGTGGACCCCGCCGGTTTGAACATGATTAGAAACCTTATTTGAAAACAGTTAAAACTTAGAGTCTTTGACATGTGGGCCCTCACGACCGATTAAGTAATTGTGCAAATCGTGAAGTATGCTTTCCAATTTGGGAAGTGTATTTCTTAGAATACTTAACTAGGAATTACGTTGAAAGTCAAGACGATTCGATTTAACACGCCGACGCTATTTTGTTGGGCTAGGTCAAAGCTTGACCCAGTTAAACCTCGGCCTCGGTCCCACCGGTCAGTGACTGTGGGCTAGCAGGGCGCCAGTGTAAAAAAAGTGATAAATCCTTTTAAAGATTCCGAAAAGAATAAAATTTGAGCTGAAAATTCAAATAACTTAGAAAATTCATAACTAATTCAATTTAGCTCCAAATTGAATGAAACCAATTTTGTTGGTTTTCATTATTAGTGTACTTTTAAATGGAATAGATTTGAAATGTGTTTCTATCCCAGAATTATTGAAGTTGAATTAATGTCTAAAAGGAATTGTTCCTACACTAGAAATGGTTTAAACTTCAAAAATTCATAAGTATTTCATTTTAACTCCAAATAGAGTGAAATTAATTTTGTTAATTCTCATTTTTCCTATAATTTAGCTTGGCATAAGTTTGATTCATGTTTATATTTTAGAAAATTTTGGTAATTAATTTATTTATACAATTATGCCTTTAACTTGTTAAATTCCTAGAAAATCCAAATAAATTCATTTTGGACTAAAACTTTCATCTAAAATCTTTAAAAATCAAACTCTACCTACTGGGTGTGCATGTTTGATGAAATTGAATTTTGGTTATTTTTGGGTTATTCGTTCTTATTCGCTCTTTTGTTCGATCACTAGATTTTGACGATTCGGGTACTTACGAGAGTGATCCTCAGCAGCAAGTAGACTGTCTCCAACAAGGCAAGTAGTTCCTCCTTTGATGCACGTTGATCCTATTATATTCACATGTTAATATTTCAATTTCAATTGTATGTATGCATGCTATGTTAATGAGTAATTTCTCATATTGCGATAGTTAACCTGAATAGATATGTGAACTGTAGGTAAACATCCATCCTATACCACTGAGCCTAGGTTTATATCCGCTGTGATTTTGAGTTCAATGGATGGGCTCTAGTCACAATATATTTAGTATGCGAGTTGTTGTCGCTTAGCCATGCTTAGAACGGTAGTCTGGTGATCATTGCTTCAGCGATAGTCATTACAACATCACTTTAAATACTTGAGTCAGGGTACTCATGTATGTATTATATTTTTAAAAGAACTAAAACTGAAAACAAAAAGGATTTAGACTTGGGCACATGGATGATGGTGTGGCTATTGGGAGTGTGGTTGTGTGCCCGAGTCAACAAGGACCGAACATCTTGTAACACTGATCTAAGCACTTTTGCGTACGTCCACATGAGGGTATTGGGAACCCCTCTTGACTTAATACTTTCATGTGTGTTAACTAACTCGCAGGCAGTGATTGTGTGTTGTGTTTAAAAAAAGAGAGATGTGTTGTTATGTTGGGTGTGCAGGAGTGGGATCCTGGCTAGGTTCTCTACACCGAGGGGCATTGTAGTTGTCCGAGCCTTTACCCCCAAAGGGTAGTTGATTGAGGCTTTATAATGATTCCGACACATCGTATGGGTTTCTATCCATACGAGCGGCTCATAGTTAATACATAACATTGGAAAACGTCTCGTAGGACTTAGCTCTGCCGGCATACCTTTGGAAGTGTGCTTTATCTAGTGGCAAAAGAAGCGGTGTGACATTTGGGTAAAGTTGTACACCCCTACAGGGTCTAATCTATTCAAATAGCCATGTCCTTGGTTATGGACACGCCTAGGGAGGTCTTCCAAGAGTTAGACTATAAAATTTTGATAAAACTTGAGATTGGATGGTACAAATGGGTGATTCGTGCTATTGTTGTGGTGACATGCCTCTAGGATGTTAATATTGTTTATAAATGTTGTCTCACTGATATTTGAACAATTAAAAACTGTTTTGGATAAATTGCCTTCAATCTATTACATTATTGCAAATAAAATGTTGCTTTACGCTGAAAATAAACTCTATAGCCTTCTCCATTGAATTAAGTTTGCATGTAGCTATGTATAGGTTTGCTAATCGTAAGTCTTACGAGTATAATTTTTTGTACTCAACTACATTGTCTATTTGCTGTAGAGGAGGTTGACCCCAAGGGGTTGACGTTTATGAGGCTGACTTCACTTTCGACGACTAGCTTAGCGTTTTCGATCGGTTGCCTTGTGGGTAAGGGCAGCCGGTTGGCTTTTGTTTACAACCATCTTATGGCAGGTGTTTCTGCTATAGACTTAACCTTTTGTATGAAGTTTAGATGTATGTTGTATATGTTGTAGAATTATGAAGACTTCGGTAATGTAATAACTTGTGTATGGAGTTGATGCTTATTTTTGTGAGGTGTATGTGTACTTCAGTTCTGGGAAGTATATAATACACCGAGAATGGGGAAATTTGATTTGTGATACTAGAACCAATGAAAAGGTTAAGCATTACAAGTTAGATCGTCCGGCGACTCTCACAAGCACTCTCTGTAACACCCTGGCCCAAAATCCGCTCAATGTCCAGCCCACCGTGGGGTGGACCCGCGAACACATAACACCTCACATAAACTTTCGTCCTCACTTCGTGTACAAGGGTTAACCTGAAGGTACTACGTTTGGATCCAACATGCATTATATACTACTACAACTCACTTTATGCAAGCAATGTGGGACTAATCGCAGCACAAAACTCCTCATAATACATGGGCCGACTACGAAAGCAAAGTCGGGAATTACATTCACTCTTAAGGGCCGACGCCTTAGCAAAGAAATCGCATACGCTGCAAATGCCTGTAACCACCCCTCAGACACGCCCATGCATCCGCATCTTGAGAGGAAGGCGGTGACGTAGACCCAGAGAGGGAGGCGGCTGAGGCCCCCCCCCCCTCCCCGAGAAGTCACTGGCCAGTAACGAACCCGACCGGGACCAGCGAAAGGGAAGCAATCGGAGGCCGGCCAAGCTCCGGGGAGGTCAGAACCAGAGGGGGAAAACGATAGGAAGCTAGCCCAGCCCTAGGGAAGCCAGATCCAGACGGGAGGAGGAGGATCTCCAGAGAACAAGAGAGGATGGGAAAAGCCGAGAGGGAGAGAGAGGGAGTGCGGGTGAGGGGAAGAGCCGAGAGGGGAGAGAGAGAGAGAGAGAGAGAGAAGGGGGTAGTGCGGTGTGTGTTTTGCGGTGTGTGTTTGGCAATGTGTGCGCGCGTGTGTTTAGTGTTTGGTGTTTGGTGTTGTTGTTGTGTGTGTCTGTGCAGTAGGGTGTGAGTGTAGCGTTAGGGTTGTGTTGCGAACACGTGTCAATAAGTAGGATAGTTTAACCTCAGTTAATCCAGGAACTAGGGTAAACGCAGCCCCGCCTTTCTGTTTCAAACCAACCCCTGCTAGAAGCCAGCATGCATGAGCACCGTGACATTAGGCTCTAGAGCTAACAGGTCGTAGGGCAATAGCAACTGGGGAGCACTAGTCTAATAGAGGTCTGAAAAATTTAATAAATTAAAATCTATCGAAGAAAGGACCAACTAATTAAGTTAAGCATAATAGAACCCCAACGACTAAGTATTTTTTTCATACACGTCTGTCGTATAATTGCAGAAGACGAACTGGCTGAGGAAGGAGTAGTTGATCCAGGATTCGTTGACATAGATCTTTACTACGAATACGAAGGCAAGCCTATTTCTTGATCATTAACCTAGTTATCTTAAATGTAAAAGTTACATTCTGTATAACCATATATGTATGTGCATTGAAATTATTTATCAAACCAAATCGGATAAAAGAAAGAAGAGAAAAGAGATGAATATGAGAAAAGAGCAGTCCAGCTCAGAGGAGCAGCTGGGTTGTGAGAGTAAATACTACGGTTGGTAAAGGGGGCCCTTGGGAGGGAAGAGGTGGAACCCTTTACATATGGATAATATATAAGGACCAACAAAACTCCCACTCAAATAGGGGACAGTACTTAAGTGCCAACCATTTTTTCGTTTCGGCGGGCAGAAAATGTTACGTTGTTATGTAATTATACTCTCCACATCGGGTAAGTAATATAGTGCGAGTGTGATGGAAGAACCCAGGTGGAGTGTTGGATGAAGGGATAACGGTCCAACCAACATTATGGGAACTCGGTGGAGGACTGGATGAGTGCCCCAGGACACCGACAAAAAGTGATGGGTGGAGAATTAATCACGTAACTTGGAAAATGTTTTGCACTCTGAACTTGACACCGCATCAAAGGGAATGTGGCAGACCTAGCTTAACAGAGCTCATAGTAGCTATGATTAAAGTGGTACAATCCCGTAGTACTAAATAAAACCATGAATCCATGCCTATCTCCTGGATTGGAGTCTACGTTGACCACTAGGGGTATATCTTCTCACCGAGTGATAAGTAGTCTTTTTAGAATTAAAACCGCCACTTAAATCTTGGTAAATTATTTTCCAGAGAAAGAGATGAGCTAGAAAGTGTGATAATCAACAGAGAAGAGTCATACAGTGCATCTTTGCTAATAAATGCTTGCTGAGCACACTAGTACTCATTCTTGCTATTATTCTCCTTTGTTAGATCCTAGTCCAACCAGGGATTATCCTGAGTGGGATGAAGGATACGCAGGTGCCAAGGAGGCCGTAGGAGGTGAGGGCACTTACTAAGAGGACCATGGCAAGGTGGACACCTTATTCGGTCAGTGGGACAAGTAGACGCCCGATGGAGTAGGGCAGGCAAGCGAGGGGATTTCTTTTCCCGTTGTAGTTAAATACTTGTATTAAAGACCATAGCCTTACATGGCTACCTGCTATAATAAAGTGCAGTTTCTTTCTTATTGTTCTGTTGTGTTAACTTTGGTAAGACTTATTATTCATTGGAGAGGTGTTCTACCGGGCAAACAAATAATAATCTGTATGCCTAAGTGTGATTACCCTCGGGGTAATCACACGGGGCGCAATAGTTGGTATCAGAGCAATCGGTTAGGGCCACACTAATAAAATAGAAACTGTTGTAGAACTTAAGTATGCTTTTCTCGCTTGCTATATGGCACTAAGTACCCTATTAATTCTTGTCGCTATATCAATTTCTATTCCAGTCTCGTCTCAAAATTATTATGTTAAAATCCTTCTTAAAGTGACACCAATACTAAAATAGAACTATCCCTTTTGCAGGATGACTAGGTTTAGTATTCCACCCGAGAGAGTGCGGGGGGAGCACATGCTGCTTCTAGGGAGACTGCTGCATCACTTGGGGGCACATTCCCTGAGTACTTCCAGGAGGTGCGAGCGGAGGATGCTGCACCTTTAGTCGGAGTCCTAGTAACTGGGATTCCCCTGAACTTGGCCTATAGTTTGGAGTGTGTATAGGAGTGGTGTTCCACAGATGATTACGTGTCCTTACAGGAGGTAGCGCATAGAGCCATCCACGCTCTTAGGGCCCAGTTTAGTGATCAGTTGAGGGGTTCGTAGTTCGGGGAGATACCACCCATAGCCCCAGGAAGCTTCATATTACAATTTAGTCCCAACCATACCTTTAGCTACCCTTACCCACCACTCTCCCAAGCTGCCTCAGCCGTACAGAGAGGGACCATTAGCACGATGCTATTGGCTAGCACCATGCTGCATAACACCACCCGAGGAGCATTAGCCAGAGCAAAGGAAAGCTCAAACTACTAGCGAAAGCAATACCGGACCCTAGCGGCTCTACGAGAGACCAGCCATTCTCTAACCCCAGATGGTCCTTCTCACCATCCCACCCACCCCACCACTGACCCAGGGACCAGTTCTCCTAGAGCTCTAACCCCAGATCCACACCACTACCACCCAACTGCACCACCTCCTTCTGCCTTTGACCCATATAGAGCTGACAACTTCATCCTAGTGCTTCCAACAGACCACATTCCTTCCCCATATTATGATCCTCACCCCACCATCCCTACTCCCCTGTACCATCCTTACCCCAATATCCCTACCCCACCACCACAGGGAATTTTAGGAGATATCCCAACACCTATACCCGATTGCCCACTTCCCCACCGTCTGAGACCTGAGCTCTGTGGTCCCTGTATCACTATACACCCAGACTCGGTCCAAGACACGTCCATCCTAGATGAGCTATACCACACCTACTTTGGAGATCTCAGTAGTAGTCACGCTGCCAGAGGGGGAGCCAGTACCAGTCAGGGACTAGAGGACGAGGAGGAGAGTGACCCAGAGGAGAGGGTCCAGCGAGTCCATAATGTGATCCTCCCAAGGGTAAACCGATGTCTACAGAAGTAGTCCAGTGGTGCTTTTGTTTTGCTTTGTAGTTAGTTGGAATTATGAGTAGTCGTTGTATCAGCATGAGGGTTCTGTTGATGTACTTGTCACCACTACCTTTATTCTCGTCTACTTGTTGTTGTCATAAGATTTGTATTGTTATCTCCTCCTAGTAAGTTGTCAAATTGGCATTTCGACCCAGGATAGATTGCTTGAAAATGTAGGTGATGGAATATTATTGTAAGATTATAGATTGTAGTGCCTGGACTAGAGGCATGGAGTTAGAATTCTGGCGGACCATACCCATAGGATTCCTTACCCCTTCATCTGTATAATTAAAAGGACCTGTCAGCATTCTAAAATAAAGAAGTGTAATTAAAGAAAGCAAATAAAGGCTGATGGCGTAAAAATATGACTTATCTGATTTCTAAATACCAGATTTCCCGAACGAGTAGTTCGTGGCGCTCCCGAGCATATAGCTTGGGCGTACCCAGGAACGAAGTCCTGGGTGTACTCAAGAATGAACCCTGAGCAGTCCCAAACATGTGGTTTGGGTGGACTCGAGCTAGATCTCGAGCGTGCCTGCATGCGTAGATCCAGAGTAGTATATGTTCATACTACAGGCAAGCTCTGAGCACTCCCAAACATGTGGTTTGGGCGGTGTGACTAAGCACGAGAAACTCATATAGTGTAGGATTTAGATCTTTTTGCCTCTCATTGTTTCTTGGTGTTATTCGTTTACCTTGTATGGCATAACACAACTCACCCAAGGGTTAACTTTTGCCAGATAAATATGATATCGTCTTCCCCATCACAAAGTACTGCTAAAGAAGTAAGAAATTAGTATAACCAATGGAATGACTCCTCAAAATAAGATGCTATAAGTCCAACTGCTAATACAAACAATTTATTAACACCACACCACCCCTACAGGATGGAAGGTCAAGGACGCGATGAACAAGAATTGGTTCTGAGATTGGGACTCTTGCCGCAGGACAGACCAACAGCAAACCCACCAGTAGATGTTCAAGAGACTGCGCCTGGCCAATCGCGAACTACCACCATACCGGAATCCAGCCACCCGCCACCCGCTGGAGCAACAAATCCTCTAGGAGTAATGGCAGACATCCTCAAATTCCTAGAAAACTCCAGAAAGGAAGCCCAGGAAAATCAAAATCACTTTATGGAAACCCACTTAACCCGAGTAGCGCCTACAGCCCCATAGTCAACCCGCGGGGTTAGTTTGGGTGACTTTCTCCAAACTCGCCCTCCCACTTTTGCCAAAGTAGCTGACCCACTAGACGCAAGCGACTGGCTAGTGGAGATGGAAAAGAAACTTGATACCGTAGGATGCTCGGATACAAAAAAAAGTTCGGTATGCGTCACACCAGCTGACCAAACCGGCAGCTACGTGGTGGCTCAACTACAATCGCAACCGTGTTAGTAAGCAACCAATTACTTAGGCCGAATTTAAATTGCGTTTCTCATAAACCCATGTGCCCACAGGAAGAATGAAGCTTAAGAAGCGAGAGTTTAGAGCTTTAACCCAAGGAGGGAGAAAGATGATAGAATATCTGAGTCAGTTCAACAAACTCTCCCACTATACTCTAGCTGACATAGACACCGAAGAAAAGAAGATAGAAATTTTTTTGGATGGAATGCACCCTTATCTTAAGATGCTCCTATCCATCCACAAAATCAACGAATTTCAGGACTTGGTAAATAGAGCCATAATATTAGGAAATAAAGACTCTAACCTAACCGAAGAGCGAAGAAAGAAAGCTTAGACAGACCACCGTCCACCACCTACTCATAGACCTCGTCCCCACATGCCGCAACAACCACCACCAAGATATAGACCACCCAGGTCAAGACCCTTCGATCCCTCTTTCCTGAGACCCACAACCTATCAACAGCCAGTTGCAATAACACTTAGATGTGCGAAAAGTGGAGGAAGCCATTTGACAAAGGACTGCCTGAGAGGCACGAATGCATGCTTCAACTACGGGAAGCCTGGACATCATAAAATCGAATGCCCCCACCCAAAAATGACATTTGGACCCCCAACGCAACCAACTTTTGTGTCAAGATTACATGCCCCAACACCACAACAGATCAGCCGCCCAACTCAGCCCAGAGGCAACCAACCAGCCATGGGAGTAGCTAGAAGAGGAGGACTAGCATGCCTTAACCACCTGACCATAGAATGGATTGGAGAAGCCACAGATGTAATTACAGGTAATCTATTGATTCCACCATCCATGGGTATTGTTCTTTTTTACCCTAGAGCAACTCACTCCTTTATATCTCATAAATTCCTAGTAGAGAACAATCTAACATTTGAACCATTGGAAAAATCCATAAGAGTTAGTACACCGGCTGGAATGTTAGAAGTGACGTCAATTAGAAAGGAGCAAGCCATTATAATTCACAATACCAAGTTCCTAGCCGACCTCTTTATAATCCATTTAAGTGGCCTAGAAGTAATTCTGCGTATGGATTGGTTATCTGCCCAAGGGGTAAGTATAGATTGCGAATCCAAAGTTGCATCCATCAGAAAACCCGACGGGACAAGACTGCACTACCTAGGAGTCAGAACCCGACCGAAACCATCTAACCTTAGCTTGGCCAACCTTCAAGTAAAAGAAGTAAAAGACATACCAGATATAAGGGACTTTCCAGATGTATTCCCTAAAGAGTTACCAGGTATGCCCCAGATAGAGCAGTAGAATTTGTTATCAACCTAATTCCAGGAACAACGCCAATTTCCAAAAGGCCCTATGGATGAATGCGCGGGAGTTGGTAGAATTGAAAAAGCAGTTGGATGAACTGGAAGCCAAAGGTCTCATCAGAGAAAGTACATCACCTTGGGGAGCCCTAGTACTATTCACAAAGAAGAAAGAAGGAGGAGTAAGGTTATGTACGGACTACCGGGAATTGAATAACGTCACCAGAAAGAACAAATACCCCTTACCCAGAATAGATGACCTCTTTGACCAATTGAAAGGAGCACAGGTATTTTCGAAGATAGACTTAAGATATGGATACCATCAAATCAAAGTCAACCCCACTGACATTGAAAAGACATCCTTTGTATCTCCGTATGGGCACCATGAGTATACTGTAGTTCCCTTCGAAATGACCAATGCCCCTGCAATTTTCATGAATCTAATGAATAAACTATTCATGAAATATCTTGACAAATTCATCGTTGTCTTCATCGATGACATCCTGATCTACTCTAAAAGTGAGGAAGAACATCTTCAACACCTCACTATCGCCTTGGAGATCCTCCGAGAAAACCAACTTTTTGCCAAATTCAGTAAGTGTGAATTTTGTTTGACCAAGTGGCATTCCTAAGACATATCATATCTGTCACCTCATGGAAGCGTCTAACAAATACTACAAGAATTAGGAGTTTCCTGGGATTCGCAAGATATTGTCGAAGATTCATAAAAGGATTTTCTTAAATCACCTCACCCCACACAAAACTCCTGAAGAAAGACATAAAGTATGTATGGACGGACGTTTGTGAGCGAAGCTTCTAGGAGTTAAAGCAACGCTTAACCACAGCACCAATCCTTACTCTACCTAAAGATGGAGTCGAATGCATAGTATATTGTGATGCCTCAAAGTAATGGACTAGGATGTGTGTTAATGCAAAAAGAAAAGGTCATCGCTTATGCTTCTAGACAATTAAGGCCCCATGAGATGAATTATCCCACTCATGATCTTAAATTGGGAACAGTAGTCTTTGCCCTAAAGATTTGGAGACACTATCTGTATGGATCTATGTGCACATTGTACAGTGACCATCAAAGTCTCAAATATATCTTTACCTAGAAAGAGCTAAATATGAGGCAAATAAGATGATTAGAATTAATCAAAGATTACGAGTTAACCATCAATTACCACCCTGAAAAAGCCAATGTGGTAGCTGATGCCCTAAGCCGCAAAACACAATGCCACTACCTTTCTCCTGAAAGTCACGCCTTGGACCTAATTCAAGCCTAGGCCAAAATGAAGATAGAATTGAAAACTACCTCCTCCGAAGTTACTATTGCGACAATGATATTTCACCCTACCCCCGTGACCAAATACAAGAACAACAACTCTCAGATCCCTTCATCAAATAAAAAAATCCAAAGGATTAAGTCAGGCCAACCCTCGGAATTCAACATAGATGATTTCGGAGTCCTATGGTGACACGCAAAGATTTGCGTTCCCGACTGCTCTCAAATTAAAGAGACCATACTACGTGAAGCCCATGATACCCAGTACATAATACATCTAGGCAACACGAAAATGTATAGGGATTTAAGCGAAAACTTTTGGTGGGCAAATATGAACAGAAAAATAGCAGAATACGTAGGTCAATGTGATACTCATCAAAAGGCTAAGGCTGAGCACCAACGCCCAACTGGATTGCAACACCATTGGAAATACCTGAATGGAAATGAGAAAATATATGTATGGATTTCATAACAGGCCTTCCTCTAACAGTAAAAAAGAAAGATGTCATTTGAGTCATACTGGACCGCCTTACCAAATCAGCCCACTTCATTACCACCAACCGAAATATTCAATGGATAGACTAGTCTAACTCTACGTGGAAAGGATAGTCACTCTACACGGGGTACCAAAGACCATCACCTCAGATAGAGGATCAGTATTTACTTCAGGTTTTTTTGGAAAAGCTTACATACTGCCTTAGGCACCCAACTTAATTTCAGCACAACCTATCACCCACAAACTAATGGCCAGACTGAAAGGGTAAACCAGATCTTGGAGGACATGCTATGAACCTGTGTGTTGAACTTTGGAGATTCATGGGAAAAACATTTAGCTTTGGCAGAATTCACATACAACAATAGTTACCAGTCCAGTATTCAAATGGCACCATATGAAGCTCTCTATGGCAGAAAATGTAGATCACCCATCTGTTGGTATGAAGTTGGAGAGAGACCATTAGTGGGCCCGGAACTTGTACAGGAGAATGATGAGAAAATACGGCTAATTCGAGAACGTCTCAAAGTTGCCCAAAGTAGGCAAAAGAGCTACACAGATAAACATAGAAGGGACCTAAAATTTGAAGTTGGGGATTATGTTTATCTAAAGGTATCACCTATGCGCAGGGTATGCAGATTTGGATTAAAAGGGAAGCTAAGTCCACGGTATGTCAGACCATTTAGGATTTTAGAGCGTAAAGGCACCCTAGCGTATCAATTAGAATTACCAAATCAGTTATCACGAATTCACGACGTATTCCATGTCTCACAACTCAGAAAATGCTTGAGGGAGGCCTCACAGCACTTAACCAATCTCAACATACCACTACAAGATGATCTAACCTATGAAGAGCATCCAGTAAAAATCCTAGAGACATAAGACCAACAGTTAAGAAATCAGACTATACGTTCTTGCAAGGTACAGTGGAAGAACCACGCCGTCAGTGAAGCTACGTAGGAGAAAGAGGAGGAACTACGCGAAGCCTACCCCAAACTTTTCAAGTGAGAATATGATTTCAGGGACGAAATATTCCCAAGGTGGGATGTTAGAACCCTAAGACTTAAACCAATCTAAACAACAATAAACAGTAATACGCAGTAAATACAGATTAATATTGAACATATCGCCAAACAATTTCATATAAGATTATATTATCAAGAGTTCATCCATAGAATTTACAATATGAATTATTACAACAAAAATAAAACATCGATACAATCTCAGAATTAATTACAAGAATTCTTTACATCAAAGCAGAATAAAAATTACGACATCATTTAAACTACCGAGTAAATTCTTGCATGCTTGGTAACCGGAAGCCGTTGCATTCCCTTGTTCGAGTATCGCCAGCAAATCGAGCCCTTCCCCGGCCAATCCAAGAACCTGCCACCACTCCAATCTGATTGTCAGCAAAAGCCAAACGGCTGATAGCAAACCAAAAACCAATAAATTAGAATAGAGAAAAGAAATGATGCCGTCAGAAAACGTGAAGCTCACCGAGGTTCCCAGATTGTCCGGGGCCAGTCGGCATCCTCTCACTAGGGTGGGTTTCATCACCCGACATTTAAAAAAATCCAACACACACTTTTCTGACTTACCTCAACTGCAGAAAATTCGATGAATATTGCATTATGGACCATTGGTCCAAGCCCTTTACCCAGCAAAACAGAATTCACATAGAGGAGAAGGGATAGGATGAGGGCAATTTGGGAAGTGGACAGTAGGGAGAGAGAGGGAGAAAAACAGCCAGCCACAACCAAAGCCACCACAAGCTCCACATAAAAGCCCCTAGCTCACAGCCAGTTTGCCCAATTGCTTTTCTCAAAAGAACCAGCCAAAACCACAAGAAGCAAGCCCCACTGCCAACCAGCCACAAGCAACAACAGCCACCCCCTGCCACCACAAGGCTAGAACAAGCAAACAAGCCAGTAGAAGCACCAGCTCCATCAGCCCCCACACAAAGGGAAGTCCAGGGAGGGAGGAACTAGGAGGCAAGGAGTGGAGAAGGCAAGGGAAGGCAACCAAGGGACAACCACGGTAGCCTTGGTCTGACCAAGCTCCACAACCAACCCACCAGTCCCCCGATCCACAAGCTGTCCGGTAAGCCCACCATTTTAGCCCTTCCCATTCTATCTCCCTTGGCATCGTCATACAACACACACTGCACACAATCACCACCGACCGGGAAAAATGACCATAGAAGAAAGTACACCCTACCCTAGTTGGCATTGACACCACACCACCAGTGGCAAGCCGCAAGGCCACCATGCGCCCTCAGAAGCGGGAATGAGCTCCCCGGCGCAAACCGCGCTCCGAGTTCTATCACAGCGACACTAGTAAGCTAACCCAAGTATGCATGGGACCAGTATAGTAAAGAAAAGTAAGAAGCTAAATTAACAGAACAATTGCAATATGTGAAAATGAAAGTACCTAGGCTAAGGACTGGAGCAAAAACCGAAGCCTTCACCACGGCCATTAGCAACATCACCGAAACCACAATGCCAAAGGCCCCCATGTCCAAAGACCCAAGCCAACACCGAAGATCACCATGTCTAGGGACCGAAGCCCACCAAACCATCACCATCATACCCAAGAAACCGAAACCACCATCACCATTATACCCAAGAAACTGAAGCAACCATGCCCACCGACACCATGGAAGCTAACATCACGACCATGCCCAAGAAATCGAAGCCCACCGCCATTGCCACCATGCCCAAGAAAACGAACCCACCACCACCACCATCACTAGACCGAAGCCCACCCGGCCACCACCAAAGCCAAAGAACCAAGCCATCCCCTTCATGCCACCACCAAAAATCCCCCGAAAAACCCACCAAACAGACCTCCCAATACAACCAACGTATAAGGGTAAAGGTAGAGAGAGGAACCATCGAGGTAGCCAAGCCAGTGGCGACGGTGTAGGTCCAAAGAGGAAGGCGACGGCGTAGACCCAAAGAGGGAGGCGGTTGGGAGCCCCCGAGAAGTCACCCGGGCCAAGCAGGGCAACCCTGACTGGGGACTAGCAAAAGGGAAGTAGTTGGAGGCTGGCCAAGCTCCGGAGAGGCCAGAACCGTAGGGGGAAAGCGATAGGAGGCCGGCCCAACCCTGGGGAAGCCAGATCCGGAGGGGAGGAGGAGGATCTCCAGAGAAGAAGAGAGGAGGGGAAAAGCTGAGAGGAAGAGAGAGAGTGCGGGTGAGTGGAAGAGCCAAGAGAGAGAGAGAGAGAGAGAGGGTAGTGCGGTGTGTGTTTGGCAGTGCGTGTGCATGTGTGTTTAGTGTTTGGTGTTGTGTTGTGTGTGTGTAATAGGGTGTGAGTTTAGTGTTAGGGTTGTGTTGTGAACACGTGTCAATAAGTAGGACAGTTTAACCTCAGTTAATCCAGGAACTAGGGTAAACATAGCCCCACCTTTCTGTTTCAAACCAACCCCCGCTAGAAGCCAGCATGTGTGAGCACTGCGACATTAGGCTCTAGAGCTAATTGGTCGTAGGGCGATAGCAACTGCGGAGCACTAGTCTAACAGGGGTCCAAAAATTTAATAAATTAAAATCTGCCGAAGAAAGGAGCAACTAATTAAGTTAAGCATAACAACACCCAAACGACTATGTATTTCTGTCATACGTGTCTGTCGTATAATTGCAGAAGACGAACCAGCTCAGGAAGGAGTAGCTAATCCAGGATCCGTTGACGCAGATCTTTACTACAAATACGAAGGCAAGCCTATTTCTTGACCATTAACCGAGTTGTCTTAAATGTAAAAATTACATTCTGTACCACCATATATGTATGTGCATTGAAATTATTTATCAAACCAAATCGGATAAAAGAAAGAGAAAAGAGATGAATATGAGAACAGAGCAGTCCAGCTGAGAGGAGCAGCTGGGCTGTAAGAGTAAATAATACAGTTGGTAAAGGGGGCCCTTGGGAAGGAAGAGGTGGGACCCTTTATATATGGATAATATATAAAGACCAACAAAACTCTCACTCGGATAAGGCCGTACTTAAGTGCCAACCATTTTCCCATTTTAGTGGGCAAAAAATGATATCTTATTACGTAATTATACTCTCTACATCGGGTAAGTAATATAGTGTGCGTGTGATGGAAGAACCCGGACCGGTAGGAAAAGTCTGGAAGTAGGGGATCCAAGGCCCTATAGTAGCGCAGGTGGATGTTGGGTGAAGGGATAACCGGCCCAACCAACAGTATGGGAACACAATGGAGGACCGGGTGAGCGCCACAGGACATTAACGGAAAGTAATGGGTAGAGAATTAATCACATAACTTGAAAAACGTTCTGTACTCTGAACTTGACACCACATCAAAGAAAATACGGGAGACCTAGCTTAAGAGAGCTTAGAGTAGCTATGGGTAAAGTGGTACAAGCCCACGCAGTGCTAAATAACATCATGAATTCATGCATGTCTCCTGGATTGGAGTCTACGGTGATCGCTAGGGGTCTATTTTCTCACCGAGTGATAAGTGGTCTTTTCAGAATTAAAATTGTCACTTAAATCATGGTAAATTATTTTCCAGAGAAAGAGGTGAGCTAGAAAGTGTGATAATCAACAGAGAAGAGTTATACAGTGCATCTTTGCTAATAAATGCTTGTTGAGTACACTAGTACTCATTATTGCTATTATTCTCCTTTATTAGATCCTAGTCCAACTGGGGATTATCCCGAGTGGGATGAAGGATATACAGGTGCCGAGGAGGCCGTAGGAGGCGAGGGCACTTAATACGAGGACCAGGGCGAGGTGGACACCTTATTTGGCGAGTGAGACGAGTAGACGACTGGTGGAGTAGGACAGGCAAGCGAGGGGATTTCTTTTCCCGTTGTAGTTAAATACTTGTACTAAAGACCATAACCTTGCGTGGCTACCTGCTATAATAAAGTGCAGTTTCTATCTTATTGTTCTGCTGCGTTAACTTTGGTGAGGCTTATTGATGAGGACATGACCCCTATGGATACAACCATATTTGCTATGTTTAGTGTTCCAAGTACAAGAGCTCGTATGCTTCACTTAAATTATCAGGTGAGCTTGTTTTTAGGAGTGTCTTTATATTATATGAACTATATGATGCTACCTAATGATGAAATATATATATGTGCAACACCATATCACTTTTGGTCCAAGACAAGCAAGCAGTTCGAGCTAGACCTGTTTTGGAATCAAGTTCGTCCTCCAGAATCAGCTTGATAGCACCAACTTAAAACAGGCATAACTTTCACATATGGAGTCCGTAGAAGGTCCACGAGTACTTGATGGAAATTTTATTTCGGCATCTTTCCAACGGATCTGGCCTCACCTCCAAAATCCTTCTGGATTGATCGCAATCATCAAAAGAAGACGTCATATCACCTGTTTGGGCCAATCTGGACTTTGTAATCGTACTCAACTAGGCCCATATGCTGGTGGCCCACCTAGGGGCGTGGTACTGTTCATGTGAACAGTGACCCACGACCTTTAGTACCACCCCGCTATTTCTTTTAGTTTTGTGGCTCCTCATCCCCTATTTAAGGAGGACGCACCCCCTCTAGTCTCTTTGGATTTTGTTGAGTTAAAAGTTAGCATTGCTGCAACTTCGTGTATTTGCTTGTGTCGACTAGACCAACCTTAATACCGCTATCAGAATCCCAAATTCAATATTTCAATGTTTATTTGCAATTTCAGATTGCTTTATTTTGTTCTTGCGTGCTTCTTCGGTGTATGCAGGAATCGACCTTCGTGGTCAGGTCAACCGGGTATTCGTGCACGGTTGATAACGACTTGTCAATCAGTTCAGCGATTGCGTGGTTTTGAACCTTGCATGTTCGTAGCCAGGATCATCAGGGTTGAGCGACGCCTACTGGACTTATCGTCTCTCATCGAAAGATCGGGCCAACAAATAGAACCTTAGGGTTCATCACTTATTATTCGTTAGAGCGGTGTTCTACCGGGCAAATGAATAATAATCCGTATGCCTAAGTATGATTACCCTTGGGGTAATGACTCAGGGTGCCACACATTGATTCTTCCTGTGGCAACGGTATCAGTAGAAAGAATCTTTTTGGCAATTAAACTTATCAAGACAGATTTGAGCAACAAAATCTCCAATGAATGGCTCAATGACTTGATGGTGTGCTACACTAAGCGAGAGATATTCAAAAGTATTGATGATGAAACAATCATGGATTGTTTTCAACAGATGAAATCTCATAGAATGGACTTGTCTCCTTCTCCTAGTCATAGCTAGCAATTTTACGGTATGTTTCATACTTCCATTTCATTTCAATGTTTGTAATTAGTCACAATTTTCTGATTGTCTCACTAATTTAGCTACTTTTGTTCCACAGATTGCTACTTGCATGTATTTATAGGCATTCAGACTGTTATGTTCATTAGTCAGGTACTACCTTAAGTTTATTTTACATTCTCGCTTTGTCTCTTGTTTATTTATGTATAAATTTAAATTGCATTAGACATTCAAATGTATTACGTATTATTGGTACGATTTTATCATATTAGCTTTCTTCCATGAGCACCCCCTCTATTTTTGTCATGCGTACACCACTGCATCCACATCCACTTGTCCACCCTCAAAAGCATCGAATGCCTCTTCCACCTACTTACTAGCCACTTTGGTTTTGCTTTCTCACATCTCTTGCTTCTCCTATCTTCTTCAACTAAGCAAAAACCAGAGCACTCTTTGTAACACCTTGGCCCAAAATCTGCTCAATGTCCAGCCCACCGTGGGGCAGACCCGCGCATACATAGCACATCACTTACACTTTCGTCGTCGCTTCGTGTGAAAGGGTTAACCCGGTAGTGCTACGTTTGGATCCAATAGGTATTATATACTACTGCTACGCACTTTAGACAAGCAATGTGGGACTAATCCCACCACACAAACTCTTCATGGGCCACATGGGTTGCACTACGAGTAGGCCGGGGTATTACATTCACCCCCCTTTAAGGGCTGACTCCCTCGGTAGCATACCACATACGCGGCAAATGCCCAGAATCACCCCTCGGTACATGTCTATGAGTCTAGTTCCGGCACATCTGCCATGCCGTGTGTCCACTCTAGGCCCACATGCGCTATGTGCCATATGCCCGCGCCCTTGTCCCGCACACCCCCGTGTATCGAAGGTTGATGCTCTGATATCATCTGTAACACTTTGGCCCAAAATCCGTTCAATGTCTAGCCCACCGTGAGGCGAAGCTGCGCACACATAGCACCTCACTTACATTTTTGTCCTCGCTTCGTGTAAAAGGGTTAACCCGGAGGTCCTACGTTTGGATCTAATAGACATTATATACTACTACAACTCACTTTAGACAAGCAATGTGGGACTAATCCCACCACACAACTCCTCATGGGCCACATAAGCCACACTACGAGCAGGTCAGGGTATTACACACACTCTCTCTCCTCCTACTCCTCCTTGCTACTCTCTCTCTATCTTGTGCCACATACGGCCATGGTTAGCTGGAGCACGCATGACCCTCCATGCTCTTCTATCCTCCCTACCATCTCTTGAGATCTGGTAGAGCACGAGAGTGGTAGTTGGTGGCGGCAGGCGGAGGAGGAGGACGACGAGGAGGAAAGATGGAGGCAAGCGCCGGGCTAGTGGCCAACTCCCACAACTGCAACAAGCTCGTCACCATCCGCTGTGATGGTGATCCTGGGGTACGTACGGTGCCAGCCGGCAAGCATTACATCACCGCGACATGCGTGGGTTCTGGGTAGTGTGCGGTGCTAATTCTGGTTGGTTTTTCTCGTTGGCAATGCCCAATCCCCACCTCCTCGTTTGGTATGCTTGTTGCAAGTCGATTTGTTGCAGTATCTTCTCAATTGTTGCACAGATTATTTCATTCTGTTGCAATGTGTCTTCTTAAAATGTTACATCAACTTTTCTAAATTGTGTTGCACATGGTCATCTTTCTTATTGCAGTAGCGATTCTCAATTTTTGTTGCGAACATTTAATTCTATTGTTGCACAAGCAATTTTAAAATATTGCCAATATTGTTTTCAAATGTTGCAGTATCGTAAGGCTGTAAACTTTTGGTCGGTATTTCAGATCTTACTTTAGCCTTTAGCTAAGTCATATACTCATGGTTTTCATTCTTGTTTTAGGTGAGAAGATGATTTTTTTTTCTCGATATTTTTCTCTGTTGTTCTGCATTTTGTTACATGCGTTGATTACAATTGTTGCACAAGTTATTCACCGATGTTGCATTGGAGCGTACGATGAGAAATTTTCCATCGTATGTCCAGGTGCTAATTGTACCCCTCTCAATAGCATCACATGATGTGAGAACAATAACGTGATCCATATGAACTTTTGGAAGATATCAAAATTAAACACATGTATCTTAGCACGACACCTTTGTTTTCAATAATAGGTGTGAATTCAATTTTGCCATATCATTCCTCGCAAAAACAAAATTCCATATCATGCGTTTTTTGTTCTTAAAAAATAGAGTATCCAATGTTGCTTTACATGGCACGACAAATACTAATTGCTACCAGTTCTATCTAACAAATGTTACGCGAAACTGTTGAGGAACCATCGTTGGCAAGTCCAATCCGAGCGATTACCTCATAGACAAACATAGAATCGTAATAACAATGCAAGAACACAAGAACAGAATAGTAGATTGAACACAAAGATATGTGGGGACTTTTGGTTTCTCTTTATTGCTCTTCTGTAAACGGTAGTACAATGGTTGGGGTCTCCCCTCCTTTATATAGACTACTGGATAGATGAAGAGGCCATCATTGGCCAAGACAGCCGGTCTGGGCCCGGTTTCTTAACACTTCCCCTTGGACACTCATCCGTCATGTTCATATCTCGTCAAAACTCTATAAAAACCCAATGGAAAATTTTTTAGAGAAAGAGTATATGAAACACGTTTTGCCGTGCTGCACGAATTGCCTCATTAAAAACCTTAGTCGAGAAACTTCAGGAAAACTCGTCAAGGGAAAAAGAGTACAATCCACCCAATTTCCTTTAATCTACAAGATTTATTCTTTGGATACTCAATTTTCATGATCAAGTTTCAATAATGACTTCGTAAAGATTCTCCCCATGAATTCTGCACTTCTCTAAGTCTCATCATTCCAATTCCACGTATGCATCTTTCAAAGCTAGACGCTGGAAGTGATTTAGTGAATAAATCTGCAAGATTTTCACATGACTTAGTATGCATCACTTTAATTTCATCCATCATTTGCAATTCATGAGCATAGAAGAACTTGGTGTTGATATGCTTTGTGAGTTGACTCTTCACATAACCCATCTGCACTTGTGCAACACATGATGCATTATCTTCATAGATAATAGTGGGGGTTTGTACGGTATTCAATCCACATGACTGCTGGATGTGGTGAATCATCCGCCGAAGCCAAGCACATTCTCGTGAGGCCTCGTACAGTGCTATTATTTCTGAGTGGTTGGTCGAAGTCGATACAAGACTTTGCTTAGACGATTTTTGTTGGACCAAAAAGGCGACTAGAGGGGGTGAATAGGAGCACGATCTCTTTTTCACCTTGATCAAATTCAATACCAATTTTACTCCAATAGCTAAGCTATGAAGATCAATATACAAGCATAGCGGAAGACTTGTAATGAATCCAAATAATACCCCAAAGCAAATAGACCTAAGTTACCAAAAACACAGAGTTGGGCGGTCTGACCTCTCACCATGGGCGGCCTGACCGGTCACCATGGGTGGTCTGACCTCCAGCTAGTTGGCGGTCTAACCTCCAGGCCAATGAATGGTAAAATCAGCCCGAACTCAAAATCAAAAAATGTCTAACTTTTGATTCGTGACTCCAAACCTTACCAAACTTGAGACATACCTTCTCTACGATGTCGGGAACCTATTCCAATCAAGGATCATGAAGATCCATGCCAAAGTTCTGACCTTTTTTCGTTTAAGTGAAGGTTGCTCCAAAACCGAGTCAAAATTAAAATATGATCTAGAAACTTGCTCGTGGGTGATTGATGATCAAGATGATCCTAGATGTATTCCCACATGTCACAGCAAGCTAAATCTAACCCAAAAACCAAAGGAAAACTCGCGGATCAAAGAAAACCTCAAAATCACAAAATAGAGAGCAAGAACACAAAGATACTCATCTTGAGAAATCTTTCCTTGGATTGATTTGATATGATGTTGGTTTACAACCACTCTATCCAGGAGGACAAAGACTCAACACATGAGCACAAAATCAAATCTAGCTCTCTAGAACCCTAACCTTCCACTATCCTCTCCAAGCCCTAAAAACAAACTAGGGTTTCACTTAGCCAAAGGGTTAAGGGGGTGCAGTCACCACCCTTCTCTATTTATAGTGGAGGCAAACCTTCTAGAAGAGTTTCCTTAATGGGCGCCCGTTAAGCCCACACACAAACGGGTTTCACTCACGCTCATATTTTAAAGCATCGTCTTCATCTCCTCTTGACCTAATCCGCTTCTCCTTGCGTCGTATTGTGCCGCGGGTTGGCAAAAGGTCACTAAGACGGTATTTAGGTAAAATTACCAAACTACCCCTTCTCGATCTTTTTCCAAAGATCGAGTCCAATCTTCATGAAGCACTTCCATGCTTCGCCACGTGTAGGTTGATCAACAGCTCTCATCATGTCGACAAGTCTCTCTCATCCGGCTCCTACCGAAACCACCATGGCACTTGCACTGACCCCGCACCGCTTGATCCAACCCGTCGCACCGAACTGCCGGTTCGATCATCCTTGTCCATTTTGCGCCATGCTTGAATCCATTGAGCTCACCCAGCATCCTCGATCGTTCTGGACCTCAGCTCTCCAAGCCTAGTTCCGATCATCCTCGCCGTTGACCGTCATTGACCTCCAAGCAACCTGCACAACAATAGACAAAGAAATCGATTCTAGGAACAAGTTCTTCGCAACTTGACCCACGTTAGTCAAAACATACATCATGCAACACATATGCACTGAAACCCATGAACTTGACTTAACCAAACAATCATCGCCACCGAGTTGACCGATGAACAAGTGAAAACCGGTCAGACTGCCACCCTTGGTTTGCTCGACCGCCCGGCCTGGCCCGAGCTACACTGCTGGCCTTGGCCCGACCGCCACCTGGAGTTAGCCAAAATTTCCACTTTGAAATTCCGAAACTCTCTGGAAATTTCAAACGAATAGATCTTTTGCTTGAAAGCTTCAAAAATTATGAGACCAAGTGCAGTAGAATCTCCTCTCTTGCCTACACCCTCTATTTTTGGCCCAGCTCCAAACTCCAAGAAATATTATGGCCGGTCAGACCGCCACCCATTGGTCGGTCTGACCGCCAGCTACTTAGCTTGAGCCTCACTCGAGACCTGGATGGTCTGATAACCAATGTGGCCGGTCTGACCACCACACAAGCTTGCTCGACCAAGATCTGTTGGCCGACCGCCTTGATGACTGACAGAATCTGAACTTTGCCAAAAACGTTTGTTTCGACAAACCTTCAACACCAGTGCCAATTGTCACATCATCCTAAGATTGTGAGCATATCCCCATGATATCCACAATCTCCCCCTTGATGAACACATTAGCAATTTTTCAGAAAATGCAAATTAGAGGTTTGAAATTGGAATTACTCTCGTTTTCGCCCAAAGACACAACTTGGTCCAAAAGCAAGAGAAAGCAAAGGAAAAGACCAAGCTGGCTTCATAATAGCATAGGCAAGCGAGATAAGGCAAAAGAAAGCAAGAAGGCTTCAATTTCCAGAGAAAAGTAAAAAATCTCACTTAAGGTCCATATGAAAGAACAATTGTTCAAATTGACCTTTGATCATTGTGAGGTTCCAAGAATTGCAATTCAAGTTCAGAAATGGCAATAAGATCATAAGAATGCAAATAAAAAGCTCCCCCACACTATGATCATCATTTTTTTTCAGAAAATTTCATTTTCTCCCTTTTTCCCGACAGTTTTCATCAAGAGGTTGATTTCCTCCCTCTAATGACGGGAAACTATTCTTATCAAATATGCTATCGGGTTTAACCGCATGCAAATCTTCACCATATGGTCCAGATACGATTATGGATGTTGTCTCATAACCAACGATATCGGACTTTCGGAGAGGTCCATTGCGTTATTGCGGTGGTGGTATAGGTACATAAACCTTACAACCAAACCTGCGGAGATGAGAGATTTTCGGTGCTGACCCTTGCGCTAGTTGCATAGGTGAATGGATTTTATATGCCGATGGTCTAAAATTGATGAGAGTTGCTACGAGCAGAACTGCGTGTCCCCAACATGTAGTTGGTAAATTATAATTCTTCAAAGTGGCCAAACAAAAAATTAATCCTTTTAATTAATGCCTTTGCTAGTCCATTCTGGGTGTGGACATGCGGTACGGAATGCTCAACTTTAATTCCCATTTTCATGCAATAATCATCAAATGCCTTCGAAATAAACTCTCCGACGTTGTCCATTCTGATGGACTTCACATGATGATTAGGAAATTCATTCTTAATTTTAATTATCTACGAGATTAGCTTTGCAAAATCGTGGTTTCTCGTAGACAATAAACACACATGCGACCATTTCGAGGAAGCATCGATGAGCACTATAAAGTACATAAATGGCCCTGACAGAGGCTGTATAGGACAGCAAATATCTCTCTGGATACAATCCAGGAATGCAGCGATTTCATCCTTTACTTTCAGAGCAGAAGGTCTAGTGATTAATTTTCCAGTGGCACATGCGGGGCACACAAAATCTTCTTAATTCAGGAAATTCTTTACATTGATATTATGTCCATGTGAATTGTTAATTATATTTCTCATCATCCTAAGACCGGGGCAGCCTAATCTATCATGCTAGAGACAGAAAAGTTCAGAGCTTCTAAACGTAGTTTTCAGGACAATATAGGTTGTAGGTGCATTAATATTAGTGTAGTATAGCCCGGTTTCATATGAAGGAAGTCATTCTAATACCCTTTTCCAATTTCTTCACGTTTTGTAATGAGCAGGTATTGCTTACCATACTCTTCTTCAGTCTCTACGTGGAAACCGTTAACATGAATATTCTAGAGAGTTCTAATCGATTCTGGGTACAACAAGGCTTCTTCAATTACCAAAGTTGTGCCCATTGGAAGTATAATTGTGGGCCTTCCTGAGCCTATTATACAAGTACGCTGCCCGCGATTTTCATAAGACTACTAGCATTCTTGCTGATCGATTGGAAAAAAAACTTTATTTCTCTCAAGATGATATTCGTTGTGCCGCTATCCGCTAAGCACACTTCCTCCATAGGGTGCCACACACATTTTGATACTTCAAATATCAGAACATAACTTGCTATTACAAATACGAGAATAAAAGTCTTACAGGACTCATAACATAAATTTAATGCTTTGCACTTCTAGAGCTTACAACCATTATTCAAAGTTCCATCACAATCACAAACTGCAAGTGACTGTAAAAAGATCTGAGTGCAATACGTGCACTAGATCGAATCAGTGAAGTATGTAGAAACTTTTGCCTGAATTTGCTTCATGGCGATCTTATCCTCTTAGGCAACTACGGCTGTGGCTGCTGCGATGTCCAAATGGGGGGTAATAGGGGCTGCTACTGGGCAGTCCACATCCATGAGTGCAACTTGGCTGTGGATCCTCTGTGCCTGCAATGGCGAGGTGTGCCTCATGCTATCGTTTGCCCTTCTTCTTAGACTGGAAAGCATCAATAACGTGCTGCGACCCACGACCTTACCCTTCTTGCCCCTCTCTTTCGTGAGAGGCTTCCTCACCTTGTAGCTACTAGCATTGGCTTCATGGCCAACATTGCTACTAGGTGGCTGTGAGATGTAGTTCTTCCTTAGAACACCATCTTGAGCTTCCGCAACTTGCGTGATGTCAATCATTTCGGCATACTTCTTGTAGCCATCTTGACGATAGTTGCGTGCAGATTGCACCGCATTCGGGTGAAAGGTAGAGAGAGTCTTCTCAATCTTCTACTCATCCCGTGATTACCTTACCACCGAATTGAAGACTAGTACAAATAATGGCCATGCTGGGTCAGTTTTTCGAACTCCTGGTTTGTGATGCCAGTCATCTTCATATTCGTGCAAATAGTTCATAAGATTACTACTGGTAATTTCCATAAAATGGTTGTAAAATTCTCATAATGCTCTTCAAACTCCCAGTTCATGATCCCGTATTTTTCTATGCATTTTCATAATTTACTGCTATTTTCAGTGATTAAAAGTAATATAAACAATCACAAATAATCAAAATAGTAAATACAATATATAAATTGCATAGAAATAACCATAACAAAGTTAAACATGCTTCAAATGCAAAAACCGAGTCAAAATTTGAATTCCCGAGGCCCTTTTTTGCTAAAATATGAATTTTCGGCTAATTCTGCAATTTACAGGGGCTTAACCGCTAAATTTCAATTCTGAGAAATTTTTCGTGCAACTTTCAGAGAGTCCGAGGGCCTTCTTGCAAAAATTCCTTATTTGCGTAAGGATCCCTGAAATTTTCAGAATCCCGAAGGACCTTTTTGCAAAATCTCCTTTTTCGGTTTTCTCCCTTTTTTCTTTCCGAAAACGTCCAGGCCGGCCAAAATTTGCACCGAAAACATTCAAACCGGCCGAAATATGCATCGGAACGTTCAGACCGGCCGTATTTCTTCTTGGGCCATGGGTTGGCCGGCCCATTTGGCCTACTTGGCCGAGCAAAAGGAGATTGCACAGGGGGGAAGGGTTTCCCTGCCCCTATGCGAAGGGGTGGCGGCGCAAGCGCTTCTTGTGCGGGAGTCGGCGGTGTGGCGGCTGTGCACATGGTGTCCCCTGTGCGTGAGGCGAGCGGCGCGTTACGCCCGGTAGGCCTTGTGGCGGCGGCCTCGCACGTGAGCAGCGACCTAGGATTTCAAAGCGACGGCGTCTGGCGGAAGCGAGGAGACGACAAGCAGCGCAGAAAGCCATGTCACCGCGTCTTGCGGCGGCGTGTAGGGCCTCATCGCGTGGAGGCGCTAAACGAGCGCGGAAGACCCGTCTTGATAGGCGATGGAGTTGCACGGCCGGAGATTGGTGGCGCGGCTATGGGCCGACGCTATGCGGCGTGGTCGAAGCGACGCGATGCGCAGCTGGCCGCGAGGCCGGCGGCCATCGCGCGACGTGAGTGCGGGTCGCGACGCAGTAACACGGCGCAATGGCATGCTCGCGAGGCGCCACATGCGGCGGTGTGCGTCTGGCGGCGTGGTGACGCCGCGGCGGGCCGGGCGGTAGTCAGGCACGCGTGTGCAGATGGTGGCGTGCATGCGATGCGGTGAAGCCCGTGTAGGGGTGGTGCCGGTTTTGGGCGGTGGTGCACACGGTGGTCTGCGGCAAGCAACCTGAGGCGCCCGGCGGCTACCTATGTAGGGACGGTGTCGGCTTCGGGACGATGTATGGTGGTGCACACGGCACTCAGCGGCAGTTCGGCTCTAGGGCGGCGGCAGTGGGGGGTGGAGCCCGTGCGAGGGCGGCGCCGACCGACGGTGGCTCCAGGCCGTACGGGGCCGTCAGCTAATTTTTTTGTTACTGTTCATGCGATAAGATGTAGAATTTACTGTGCAATCGACATCTGTTCTTTCATGTAACCACCGATCGGCTTGGCCGGCGACTTCAAGTCAACTCACAGTAAGTTAGAACGGATTTGCAATTTTCAATCTACAGTACAATCGACATCCACTATTCCATGCAATCTACCGATCGGTATTGTGCCAGCGACTTCAAGTCGACTCGCGGTAGATTAAAGTGGATTTGCACTGTAGGATACAATCTAGAAAGCCAAATTTGCATAATTGAAAGCAATATAGAAAAGGGTAAAGTCCATTTTACAACCTTGAACTATTTGAAAAGTCTGGATTTCAACCCTAAACTACAAAACTGGGTATAAGCCAACCTCTAACTCTCAAATCCGTTCATTTTACCCCCCTCAACCGAAACAGGGGCGGTTTTGGGTGACATGGCACTGACGTGTCAATGATTTTGACACGTAGTATTATTTTTTGATGACATGGCAGTCACTTAGCAAATAAAACAAAAAAATACATTTATGGGCCCACATGTCATCCTCTCATTTCTTTCTTCTTCCTCTCATTTCAACACTATTTGACAACGCATGAAGCAGACACCAATCAGGAGCAAGCCAAGGCGGCAGCGACAAATACAACACACAAACATCAACGCGATAATCAGCAAGCAACAACAAGAACACAATAATATTAAGGGTAAAGTCCATTTTACAACCTTGAACTATTTGAAAAGTCTGGATTTCAACCCTAAACTACAAAACCGGGTATAAGCCAACCTCTAACTCTCAAATCCGTTCATTTTACCCCCCTCAACCGAAACAGGGGCGGTTTTGGGTGACATAGCACTGACGTGTCAATGATTTTGACACGTAATATTATTTTTTGATGACATGGCAGTCACTTAGCAAATAAAACAAAAAAAATACATTTACGGGCCCACATGTCATCCTCTCATTTCTTTCTTCTTCCTCTCATTTCAACACTATTTGACAACGCATGAAACAGACACCAATCAGAGCAAGCCAAGGCGGTAGCGACAAATACAACACACAAACATCAACGCGATAATCGCAAGCAACAACAAGAACACAATAATATTAACTCACCACCCTCAAGAAGACACACAGTCAACTACGGACATTACATCCATTGTGCGCACATACTCATCCGATTAAGCTTACAACGA
The DNA here is from genome assembly GCA_036346405.1 of Phyllostachys edulis. Classification (NCBI taxonomy): domain Eukaryota; kingdom Viridiplantae; phylum Streptophyta; class Magnoliopsida; order Poales; family Poaceae; genus Phyllostachys; species Phyllostachys edulis. The sequence continues at coordinate 18,448,489 of CM070554.1, read as the reverse complement.
TCTTGAGCAACTATGTCGCGACAATTAGTCTGAAACATAAATCAAGATCACGGTTACACCTAAAGCTTACCACCGCCATCGACATGGCAAAGAAGATTCAAGAACGAAGCGGTCAATCCCGGCCGCGCGGACTCACCTTGGCGGGCGCCACGCCCACGCTATGCGAACACTTAACCGGCGGCGGAGGGGCTGGAGCGGGCGTGCCAATGGGGGCTTCTGGCGACCTTGGCCTTCTTGGTGGCGTGCACATGGGCATGCACCGGTAGTTTTGGCGGCGCCTCGGCAAGGGTCCTTAGGCTTAGGTGGGCGGCATGAGTAGGGAGGAGGACCTGACCTGTGGGCGGCGGCAAAGGCTGTGAGTCCTTGGACTTAGGCGGGCGGCAGGGCGCGGCAGAGGAGGCAGTGACCAGCGGCTGTGTGTGGCGGGAGGCTGAGCTGCTTGGCTTGGCGGGCGGCTGGGAGCGGCGGGAGGCGGGGTCTCAGCAATGTGCCAAGGCTTAGGGTCCTTGGGCTTAGGCGGGCATGGAGTTGAGAGAGAAGATGGAGAAGGATAAAACAGAGAGGATGCTGAGAGAGATGAGTGAGAATGAGAGGAAGAAAAAGAAATGAGAGGATGGCATGTGGGCCTGTAAATATATTTTTTTGTTTTATTTGCTAAGTGGATGTCATGTCATCGAAAAGAATATTACGTGTCAAAACCATTGACACGTCAGCACCATGTCACCAAAAACCACCCCTGTTTCGGTTGAGGGGGGTAAAATGAACGGTTTTGATAGTTGGAGGTTGGTTTATACCCGGTTTTGTAGTTTAGGGTTGAAATCCAGACTTTTCGAATAGTTCAAGGTTGTAAAATGGACTTTACCCTATAGAAAAAACAATTCGATCTACGAGTGTCGTGCTACAACGGTTACCTTTCGATTCGAGAAGAGTCGATCGTGCTGATAACGTGTTGAGGAACCGTCGCTAGCGAGTTCAATCCGAGTGATTACCTCGTAGACAAACTCAGAACGTAAGAACAATGCAAGAACACAAGAACAAAATAGTAGATTGAACACAGAAATATGAGGGAACTTCTGGTTTCTCTTTATTGCTCTTTTGTAAATGGTAGTACAATGGTTGGAGTCCCCCTCCTTTATATAGGCTACTGATGGATAAGAAGGCCATCGTGGGCCAGAACTACCGATCTGGGCCCGGTTTCTTAACAAAAACAACCTCTTAGGTGGACTTGAAAAACACGTGTCTCGAATTGCTCCATACAAGATCCACAAATTTAGGAATAATTTAGATCGTTTGAACATAGAATTACCTAGAATTTTGTAGGTTCTGCAAGTTACTATTGGATTCCTCTCGCCCTTGTCCCCGGGGATGGCGCGTCGGTGGGCTGCATCCGCTTCTTCTCCTTCACCATCGCCGCCGTCATCTCGGTGGAGGCCGTTGTTTCTGTGTGGCGAAGCCGTCCCCACCAGCAGCACTGAGAGGATTGGGGCTAGGGTTCGCTTCTTCTCCTTCACCATCGTTGTCGTCGTCTCAGTGGAGGTTGCTGTTTTTTGTGCGTCGAGGTCGTCCCCACGAGCGGCACCAGGAGGATCGGGGCTGGGCTTCTTGGTGCCGCCGCCTCGCGTGGAGCCGCTATGGGCAGGAGGGCGAAAGACTGGAGAAGAGGAGAAGGGAGAGGAATGAAGGAAAGGCGATGAAGACGACGTGGACTGAAGGCACAACAAGCGACAAAGAACCGAGGAGCTAAGACCACGTGGATCGGAGGAGAGCGTGCGTGGGAGCGCTCCGCCACGCTCTCCGTCGAGAATGATCAAACGACGGAGAAAGAAGGAGGAAAAGCATCGGACGGCTCAGAATAGAGGCAGCGGCGACGACTCGAAGGAACCGCAGGCGTGCGAAACGAAAAAAAATCGAATGGTCACAATGAAAAGCAATGTCAAATCCGACGGAAAAAAAACGGAGCAACGTGGTCACTCTCTCCTTGCCTCAAATATGCGCTCCTTTGCCCGGTAGGATTTATAGTTCCAAGTAGTATCCTAAAAATAATGTTTCCAAATAATAATGAGTATCTAAAATTAGCCCGGTTGTTATCATTAAACCAACAATCTCAAGCTTCTTATAAATCATCCAGCCTGTAGTTCTCTCCTCTTCCTCCCCGATTTCATCCCCTTCCCGTCCGACCTCCAAACTCTCACGTCTCCACAAATAAAGCTCGCCCCGAGGGCGGCGAGCCAGCCCCATCGCCAAAACCCTAGCCCCGATCCGATCGAGCTCTGCTTCCCATGGCGGCCACCACAAGCCAGGCGTGCCTCCTGCTCCAGAAGCAGCTCAAAGGTATGGATCCGAACGGCGTCGCGCTCTCCTCTCCTTTTGCCCCGATTCGATGCGATCGGCTCCTGATCTCGGCTTCCGTGCCTGGGGGATTGTTGCAGATCTAACGAAGAACCCCGTTGATGGGTTCTCGGCGGGGCTGGTCGACGACAGTAATGTCTTCGAGTGGCAGGTCACCATCATCGGCCCGCCCGAGACCTTATAGTGAGTTCCATTTTTTACCCTATTATTACTGCATGATTGCTGTGTAGTTATGGATCGCTTGGTTCGTGCATGTGCGTAGTCGCGTTCGGTTCCGATTGGTTTGCGTGGTGTAAACTGTGGTGATTCCACGTTTCGCTGTCGATCGTCAACGTTTACTGATGAATTTAGTTGTGGTGAACATGTTCGGGTTGTGCAGCCACTGAATTTGCATTACCCATGTATCTCCGTGTCGATCTGTGGAATTACTTGGTTAGTTGTGGGCCTTGGGACTGGAGAAGGCACAAGGCCTGTCTTTGTGGTGCTACAATTGATAAATAGAGTGTGCCCATAAGCTATACCAACATTAGTGAATGAGTTGGGAGTAAAGTGCAGCCAATTATTTTGTTTCATTATTGTCTCTCGTTGATACGGAGAAAGAGGCCATGTTGGTTGGCAGAGCTCCTTACACATTGGAGGGCATTGCTGGGACACCCGAATTTTTTTTTCGGGAGATGCAACAAAGTTTCTGGGAGGACAAGCTTGTGCGTATTTATCTGCATCCCTCTCCTGAGAGCAGCTATTTTTTACCTACGCGTAAGTCTCAATGGTCCCTTCTCTCGGTGGAGATTTCGTGTTCTACCCCTGGCAAATTCATAGATGTAATTTGCTCCAATAAAATAGGTTTGGAGGTAGTACCAATGGGCAGTGGAATATTGGTTTGTTCAGACTTCAGACCTCAGATGCAACTAACATGGATCAGATGCAGTTTTGGATCGATAATGCTTATTTCTAATGCATATTTGAGGTAACAGTAACAGATTAATAATTTTGTGTATTCTTATGAATCTGCTAGATCATCTGGCCATGAAATATTGAACAGGGACAATGACAACTGATATAAATTATAAAATTCGGAACCTCCCATCAAAATGCATCGAATCTTGGAGTCACATGCCTTTTGTGATCTTCTGGTTTTGTAAATGAGTTCTAAAAAGGACTAGGAAGCATATTACTTCTTTGGCAAAGAATATGGAAATTCCTAAAAAATCTTGTACCTGGTATTTTGTAAAAAAAAAAAGGATGCAAATTTCACCCTCAGATCTGCTTTGAAATATGTGGATCCAGCCCATGTAGGATTCACCAGACCACCCAAACCTATATTCCAAAGTGCCCATTGCCTGCGCAACAGGCCCTCACTGCCAGCTGTGGGTCATGACAACCGTGGGGACAGTCGTGGTGGTCACTTCAGATGCAGGTTCCCTAGTCATCCCTCTCCCAACAAAAAAAAATACTGAGCAGGGCATACAACTATGTGATAGTCATATATATATTATAACTATTCGGCAAGTATATTTTGTTATCTGACCTATTCAGATTGCATCAATGGTGCTGATTTTGCCTTGAATGAGCCCAAGTTAGAACCCAACAGTCTTGTCTGTGAATTCAGATGCTATATCATAATAAATTTTGGCTGTTGATGTACATCACGTCATATCATCTAAGGATAATATATTAATATCTCTTGGATTTATTACCTATAATGAAAGGTTTCATTCACTGCGTGACACTTCGAGTAACCAATGCTTAAATCTGCTTAGTTTGCTAATGAAGTATTACTGAGTCGAAATTTATAATGTGTACTCCAAACGGATTAACCATGAAGGCTTGAAGCACTGTTAATTTCAAGTTGTATCTTGTGGTTTGCTATCTGTACCTAAAGCTGGGTCGATGAAATGGTTTAACCATTTTCTGAATCTGTTGATCACTCTGCAGTAGCATCACTGGTTAAGTGTGTTGTGCTTAGTTGCATTTCTTTGTTATAGTGAACTTGGGAAAATTCATATGAAAGACATCTGCTGACGAAATGGATGTGTTAAACATGTAATCTTTCTCTATATTCCTGGAGTTTCTTGGAATTAAATGGTGAACTTTTATTTTTGCAGTGATGGAGGATACTTCAATGCAGTAATGACCTTCCCCCAGAATTATCCCAACAGTCCCCCATCTGTAAGATTTACTTCTGAGATGTGGCATCCTAATGGTGAGCTCTGCTAGCTAGCTGTTATTCATATGTCTATTAGTTTGTTTTATCATGTCAGTGTTCCGACAATGTCTATAATGTCCATTTCTCAGTTTATCCTGATGGACGTGTGTGCATTTCTATTCTTCATCCACCTGGTGAAGATCCCAATGGTTATGAGCTCGCAAGTGAACGATGGACACCGGTGCACACAGTAGGGCTTCTTATACAGTGCATACAATTGTTTTGTTCTCTTTCTGTGCTTCTACAGGGCTGGGTTTTTTCTGACATTTTTTATGAAGTCTGAAATCTCTTATCCTGGTAAACCTGTACTGATCAGAATCTAGAGGAAAATACTCTATTTTTATGCTGATTCTGATTTTTTTTTGGCAATGGATGTCTATTACCTTTTACTTACATCAAGATTGTCACTAGCAACTAGTGGGTGAGTTCAAAGTGTTCTTTTTTTTAGATAATAACCCTAGAGACATTGATTCAAAAAACAGCTCCAGGCTGGTTTCCGTTTGGTGGTGGGAACCTGTTTCCAGGTTTTTTTCGTTTCTAATCATCCGAGCTGTCTAGATCTAATAAGAAATCAGCTCTTTCCGAAATCAGCTGGTTGCTGACTAGAAACCAATCAATATCAGATGGTTAACAGATGAGTTCATCCTGATTGGAGTTGTTTTATTTTAGTTTCACTAATTGTGAAATATGATTGTTTTATTGTGTAAGCACGTGATTCCACTCAAAAATCATCCAAAAGAACCTCAAATTCAGTTGTAGCTTGTCCTTACATTATCAAGCGTTAGTTTGGAATATTTTGTGGTTAAACAGATTGAATATGGGTGAACTATCCTGCAAGTAATTCGAACATCAACTTGCATCTTGCCTTAGCTAATTTATTGTGTGTTCATATCATGCAGGTTGAGAGTATAGTTTTGAGCATCATTTCAATGCTCTCTAGTCCAAACGATGAGTCTCCAGCAAATATAGAAGCGGCTGTAAGTGCACTTCATTTATTAGTTAAAATGTCCACTTATTTGCAGCTGGTTTCAGTTTTGCTAATTGATGAACAAGATCTCTTATTCAGTGGTGGAGCTTAATGTAGGCCAAAGGTGGCCATGGCCCCTCCTGCAAAAATTTCTTGTACAAACACTTATTTGCACTACTTCCATACTAATAAAAATACTAATTTAAGTATGTTTCTCTTAGCTTGCCCCCCCCCCCCACCCCACCCCACATTGTCTCTCTTCAAACTCCGCCACTGCTCTTATTGTAGTTTATCATTCAAAATATCATTATTTGCAACTTAGCCTATTGAGCGTGGATGGGTATTCCTTTCCTCCTTGACCTAAGTTGTGGCACAGAGTACTGCTGTTGTCGTTGTAGTTAGCATACTATTTCTCGTGGTGGTAGCCTTGAAACATTTGTGTGCTTATGAAGTCTTAATTTTGGTCTGATTTGTGCCATGTCTGAAATTTTCTTGTATTTTTTGTGAATCATTGTAAATGTATAGTTTGTATGTATTTTATGAACTCCCTTTGGTTTCTGAAGTATGCATTGAAATTTGTTGCGCAGAAGGACTGGAGAGAAAGGAGGGACGACTTCAAGAAAAAGGTTAGGCGCATTGTTCGCAAATCTCAGGAAATGTTCTGAAAGAGGAGCATAGGGGGAGTTAACAAGTGCTGCAACTGGTGTAATACATTTCACCGTCTGTCACCAATTGGCCACCTGATGCCAGCATTTTTACTTCTCCCCTGTATATTTTCCATTCAGTGTCTCATTCGAATGGTGAATGTTGGTCTTGTCTCTGAGATATTCGGGAGTGTTGCCTATTCTAAAAGTTCGATTGCATTGCGTGGCATGGAGTGTCAATGCGAACAAATATTTTGGAATGCTGCCAGTTAATCATATTTTTTCGTAACGAACATCATAACAGAGAAATTGGTCGCCGTCTAATGAATCCTAGTTTTGTCATCTTCTTGGATGTGGCGAATATGTTTGGGTGATCTGGAGCAGTTCTGAATGTTAGCTCATTCATTATATAACTCTGATTTGTTTGGTATAAGTTCTGAATGTGTCTTTTCTTTTGTCGCCTCCTAATTCCTTTGTTCCATACCCTTCATGTAAATGACTGACACTGGAAATACCTCCAGCATTTATCGGGCTAACGAAATCAGCTAGTGAGCCATTGGAGAACCTTTTTTTATTAATTAACCCTTTTTTAATTATTTTTATTGTTAACTCCCAGTAAACTTTTATTTCTAATTCTAACTCTTTTAGTCACGCCACCATCTTCGGTGTGATAAAACAATATTATCATGTTATAGGATAAGTCCGTTAAATAGTACTTTTTTGTCACGCTACTGGTGGTGGAGTGATCAAACAACACTGTCACGCTACTAGTGGTGGCTTGACAAGATACGAGTTAGCGTGATAGTACTGTTTTGTCGCGTCACGGGTGGTGGCGTGACCAAAACGGTTAGAATTAGAAATAAAATTTGCGGGGTTCACAATAAAAATAAATTAGTAAAATGGTTAATTAATAATAAAAAATTTGCCATTAGAACCCCTTGCCCAGGGTAACATAAAATTATCTCCATGAAATAGCTAGATCCATAAGCTACGGTGCAAGTCCGAAAAAGATCATCAACCCGAAGCAATTCCACGTTCTCACCAGCGAAGAAAACAGATGCAAGTTGGGCACAAGTAGATCGACCACCAAAATGCTGGTGGTGTACAATTACGGTCAATTGTCGGCCAATCCAGCAACTCCGTCCTTCCTTACCTGTCCCATCCTCCATGCTTGGGGTAAATTTAATAGGCAAAGAGCAGCAAGCTAACGAATGCAGACTTTGTATTCACTTGCAGCAAAAGGAAAAAACCAGTATGACAACTTATCATTTATCATTTATATACACATAGGATTGGAAAAGACAACCATTGACAGCCATCGAAAACGACAGGATCACTAGAAACAATTACGCATTCATCAGTCGATATTTTTTTTGAAATAATAATATTTTTAAAAATAAAAAAAAGTTTTTTATTACAAAACCAGGCTACCGTAGCCAAGGTAGTGGCAATAGGGGCTTGAACAATTCCTATCGCCAATTGAAATGACGACAGAGACCTATCACAACTCCAAATGGCGATAGGACTCTGTTGCAATTTCAACTGGCTGCAGGGATTCTAAATTTTTTAATATTAAAATTTTAGAAAAATCATCATTTTAAATGGCGACAGCTGTAAGTCTCTGTCGTCATTCCAAATGACAACACAATATACCCTATAAAAGACTCCAAAATTCTGGCATAACTCACTTTTATTCAGAAAAAAAGAGAGATGGGAGAAAGGGAGAGGAGCAGAGAGGAGCAGAGGGGATGAGAGAAGTTAGCGAAGTGCTGCCCGTCCGGTCGCCCACCTTTCAGGTAATTTTTTTAACCGAATGGATTACATAGTTTTAGATGTGCAGTTACATAATGTAGTATGTTGTACATAATCCTTTGCAGTAAGTAGTTTAGTTTTAGATATGTGGTTAATCGTGAAAATCTTGTTTACGGTGCACGACGTCAAATATGTCGGACGCCACCAACTTCAAAATGTACTACGGTCAGGGGATTATTCTTGAGGGACCCGAGGGGATTGATTTGCATTATTTCCAATCATCGGCCGTGACCCTAACAAGACCAGAGCAGCGTACATGGAGCGCTGTGATGCGGTGGTTGTTCCACTCATTCGATTTGGACCATGCTATGCATGATCTAATATTGAGTTGCCTTGCCAACCGAGCACCACAGGATACATATTGGAAGTTAGTGCAGCTCAAAGGAACAAGGTCATGGCAGTCATATGTATGCAGGATGAGAGAGGAATAGTGGGATTTGGCCCTTTTGGCCCAGACAAATACCAAGCCCACTCCTGCATCGGCGGTTGAACAAGAAGGGAGTGGTGATGCCGAAAAAGAAATCGGGGACTCCAGCCATAGTGCGGCACACACAATGGCCGAAGGTCCGAGAATTGCTGATGCTGTCGATGAAGACCCTATGGAAGGAGCTCCTTCAGTCAGGCAAGCCAATGGGCTTGCTGACAAGGGTGAGGAGCTGGAAGCCCTAGGGCAAAGGATGGATCTCTGTCGACGATCGAGTCGCCGATCTTACGAAATAAATAGAGGAAAATGGCAAAGAGTTCTTGGGAGAGAATGGGACTGCTCTTTATTGCTATGAACTGGCTATTACAAGGGGTGCCCTCGACAAGGCAGTTGACTAATCCTAATTATACTGAGTGTAATGCTTGCTATACGGTTGAATCAGACTTGAAACATGAATCTAACGTTGATTGCCTTGCTTCAATCTAATGTCCTCTGATCTGCTCCACGCTCCATCTTTAAATGACCGTCGAAGGGGTGATAGTTACTCCTGGAGAAGACACATGTTGGGAAGTGACGTGTTCAGTCGAAGGGAGGCAGTAGTTGATAAAGTACCAACCGTTCAGCGGTTGTGCGTCTGAGAGACACTCAACCGTATGGTGGTTGTTGTCAGTGTCTTAGGACCATAAAACGTCATGTGGTATAGAACAAATATAATATGTGTTCCATTCATCACACGGTAAGGAATATACTCGGAGTTAGATCCGAATACCAGTTTATTGCTTCTTATGAGCAGTCATCTGGTCTGGGACTAAGTACAGGACCTCATCCGATCAGGATACTTATTATGTAACATCTGGAATCCTTACGACCACAGGGGTTGTTAGCCTTAGGGGTTATGACCATGAAAATATATGGTCTTTTAGTATGTATTACAGTAATACATAGAGATTTTAATCCTCATCAACTCACCCCTGAACTTTAAATGAATTGGTCGTGTGAACACTTTCTTCTCGATGAAGTCGTATCGGGCAGATCCCCATTTAATCTCGTAATATACGAGATGGTTTGTATTCACTTTAAAGTTGCAAAACTGCCTTGGGACCCGAAGAGTTTTTCCTGTTCGTTGGACTCTGGTTTGTGTTTGTTGGACTTTAGGTAACTCCCCGACGTAGTTAAATAAATTACGGCTATAAAAATCCCTTCAGCGCAAGGCTTTAGGGTTTTTACACCTCCTACTTTCCCTTTTCATCTCCTGAGAGAAAGATTGTCTCCGACCTCCTTTTGTCTACAACCTTCTACGACCTCCTTTCTTCCTTTATCCAAAACTCAGCCATGTCTGACTTTATCGCCAACTGGTCGGTTTCGGATTTGAGTGAGAAGAAACTTGAGAGCTTGGAGAAGATCGGGTTGCTTCCTGATAAGGATCTGATTTCTTAGAGATCAGCGGCCAGAGAGCATTATCCGAGCAATGAAGATGGAGAAATTTCTGTTTTCCTCGCATATATCGAATATGGATTCAGGTTGCCAGTTCACTCCTTCCTTACGAAGATTTTGTAGCATTACGGAGTCGAATTGGTGAACCTTGACCCCAATGCCATCGCTAACATCAGTGTCTTTGTCTATCTCTGTGAAGCGTATTTGGGGATTGTCGTAGATCTAGATCTTTTCAAGTACTACTACAGAGTCAAAAAGATCAAGAAGATCAGAAGAAAATACCACTTGAAGAAGGTATCAGAAAAGATCCACTCCCCCTCAATCCAATCCATAAGGGTAAACTACCCCCAACTCACTCCTGAAGGTGGCAAACCTAGTAGGATTTAGGGGTTTGGTGAGGATGCCTGCCAATTGTGCCTTGGACTCCACAAACTATAGCACAAAGACTTCCTACTCCACATGATCTCTAGGGAAAAAGACTCGACTAGCTAGGGAGCAAAACACCAATACTAAAAATATTACAGACTACTCAAAACCTGCTAAGGACTAGTGACTGGGAGACAAGATCGACCTAGGTTGTGAGAAGAGTACATCCTAGCAAACCATGGGATAAGAAGAGTGTCTAGAAAGGACACATGCTAGAACAGAACCTTCGGGAACTACTCCAATAAACAAGGGTAAGGGAGTCGATTGGGACTCTTAAATTTGTCTGCTCGAGGAAGTCAAGCCTGTTTTTACACCTCAAGCGAAATTACCTCATTGACCAAGTCTTTTTCTGGTCAAAACGTAACAGCGACTAGAAAGATTCTGCTTCCAGCCACAGTACTGCGACCACTCGGTGACCGTTAGATCTCCCACGACCACCTTGTAAGTCGCAAGATTATTTCACAACTTTCTTGACCAAGTAAATTTCTAGTCAAATGAAACACCAGTCGAAGAGTTCTTCCTTCGACCATTTCCCTACGACCACTTACTGGTCGTAAGACCATCTACTGCTCCTTTTCCAAGTAAGTTATTTTCGCTTAAGCTAGGGGGCTAGATGACGAGGATATAACAATCCTTATTTTATTATATATCTATAATTCATATTATGGATAATAATGACGTCATATAACTCTTGAGTATACCCCTTAATATTCATAAGGGAGAAGCTGGAGGTCGTAAGTTCTCCTACGATCACCCTATAGTCGTGGGTCTTCTTACGACTACCCCATAGTCGTAAGCCCTTCTACAACTATCACGTGATCGTAAGCTCTACTACGATCGATCTGTGGTTGTAGGCTCTACTACGACTACCATCTGGTCGTAAGCTCTTCTACGACCAGTCCTCAGTTGACAAGACTCACAGACATGTGGGCCTAGTCGATCAGGGAATCTCATGTACCGTATCCAAGGATACGATCAATCAATTACGCTGTTATTCTCTAGAATAACAAGACGACTCTCCTGTTATGGTGATAATTGCTTGGCAGCGTGGGAGCGTTATAACTCCGTAATAACCTCCGTGAATGACTCCGAGGATCAGTGCGTTAATGTGACCTTTATACTGAAGATCCAACGGTGCACCCCGGGGACAGTATAAAAGGCAAGGATCATCAGGAAGAGGTGGGAGGCGAAAGAAGATTAGAAGGACAATACTCTAGTCTCTGATTCCATCTTGTAATCCAGTATACTCAATACATACACACAGGAGTAGGGTTGTTATTCTCCCAGGAGAAGGCCCGAACTTGTATAAAAATCCCCGTATCTCCATCTCTGTGTGATTTTGAGCCTAGAGGAACCCCCGAATCAAATAATCTTTACGTAAGTTCGGTTCTAAAATACCGACAAGTCTCACAACACAATTGCAAATAATTGAATATAAAACAATATGAGTATATATAAACTACACAAGTTTTATATACTCAAAGGATATGTTTCAAAGTAGAGATCTCTAATATATGTGGATAAAGAAATATGGATAAATACTAATGAAACCACAAAACATAGAGTGAACTCCCCCTAAATGTGTGCATACACGAATGTGTAATAAAAACATATACACATATTCAAGTTAGACTTTTAGTGAAGTTCAACCTATACTTTGGATCTGAGGAACGTAACAAGATATAAGAATATGGTATCGAGTGCATACCTCCATGATTTTCACATTTTCATCCAAATAAGACTACACAATAGGTATATCAATAGAAGTGTTATTCTCACATATAGATTTATCATTAATCACTAAAATACTCCATTAACTCATGATGGCGAGTCTAGATTGTTCAGGGTCAGAGAGAGAGAGAGAGAGAGAGATTGTAAGGGAGTGACGTGGTGGCATTGGCTCCGGCGAACGGCGGCACGGAGGGCAAAGAAGATGGACAAAACGGGTTGTAAAAGCCTTGCGAAGGCGATGAGGAGCGGTGTCACGGCCATGAGAGCACGACGGCCGCGCTGGAGACGTCGGGGCGGCGGCCATGGCCTGGACGGATGGCGGCGGCGACATTCCGGTGGCTATCTACAAGGACCCACAGCTGTCCTACGCCGTCGGCATGCCCTCACGTGCCATCTCCTCCCGCGCACTCATCGCTATCGTGTGAGGTTGTCTTCCCTGGAGCTGGCTGTTGCCCCGCTTCAGTGTCTCGTCGTATCTTTGGTTATTTGTGAAATCCATTCGTGCCATTCTGTGTTTCCGAACATCTTGAGTATTTCTCCTCAATCAATTTCAAATTTGTTGCAGATCATCACTGAAATTTCTTGTCTTTCTCGTCGTAGTTCAACCCGCCACCGCCGTCGATATCATCATCCTCGGTGAGCATCTTCGCATTTCCTTTCAACTGTAGCATCACCACCATCTCCTATACCTGTTCCCCACCTCCATTCCTCTGATTGCACCGCTGTGGAGCTCCACCACCACCACCTCATCTTCTCCAACGCCGACCGTCGTAGCCTCGCCGCCTTCGATCACCTCCGGCCATGATGTATGATCCGGTGGCCTCCCATCGCCTTCACCGTATCTAGGGGTGTTCGTTCGGTTTTTTCGGTTTGTTTGGTTCGGTATATATGGTATATACGGTAAATACGGTTTTGTTACTTCGGTAAATACGGTGTTTTTAAAAATACGGTTCGGTTTCGGTAAATCCCAATTTGTTTCGGTGCGGTATCGGTAAATACCATATTTACCAAAGTTGACGCGAATTGCAAACGACGACGCGAATTGCGAACGACAAAGCGGTGAGTTGGGCAACTTATTGAGATATTTCTTGGTCAATACTACGACAAAGAATCAAGAACTATAATCTTCTCTCATAAGTATTTACCAGTTATATGTAAGAGTGGAAAAAATACTTAGAAATTGATGCATGCATGACCGACCACATTGTCCAAGTTGAATCATGAATTGAATGTGAAATAAATTCATGCTTATCTGAGATGGCGATCATTTGGCGGCTTCTTTGCCGCCTTGATCTTCTTGATCTTCTTGTCATTTCTTTGTCTTCAAGACGCTTCCGCCGCTCTTCGGCTTTCTTGCCATTGGTTATTTGCAGACATGCATAGCCACAAAGACGTTGCATGCGACTGCCTCTGAATGGGCCGCGTCGAACCGCGTGGGCGCGTCGATCTGCACGACGCGACGCACGCATGAGCCGAGCGGCTAAGCGAAGCGCCAATGCCGGCGTAAACTAGCGATCGACTCTGCCGCATGAAAAAATCGGCGATCGGTTTTTCGGTTTCGGTAGGTTTTACGAAAAACCGAAATCCCAAAAAAATTTCAAAAGCCGTCGAAAACCGAAACCGGTAAACCGAGTTGACCGGTTCGATTCGATGTATTCGATGCTTGATTTGTTGGTTCGGTTTAAAATGAACGACTTCTAATCAGATCCGTCTTGCCGATTCCCAAGGAACCGCACCGGAGCGCCCTTCTCTCCCGTGCATGTATCGCCACCCAGCTCGCCTCTAGCATCGCCGTCGTGCACCCTTGCCTACGACGCCGCCTCCCACCGCCTCCCCAGGACCCTTCTAACCCATTTTGGCCATCACCTACGACTCCCGCATCGCCGCTCGCCGCCAGCGCCGTCGTCGGAATCGACCGTCGCCTCCTCTATTTTCTGTGTGATGTTTGGCTCGGGCCCCACTTGTCATAGAGGATAGAGGGAAGGGTATAAAAGTTATTTTGTAGTGTTTCTCTCTCTAAAACAATGGATAATAATATAATACTCGCCTCATTGTCCTACAATCAATATCTATATATTTTCGGTGTCTTTTTTGGCGAAGACGTGATTTTTAGATGTCCAATAGCTAAGAGTGCAAAAGATTAGTGTCATATAGCCAATTTTACCCTAGCAAAATGGAATCATATCAACAGTTCAGCCCAAATCTCTGGGGTTTTCCCCCCGAAGACGTAGACAACTTTTTCGGGCCGCGTGGTGTTTTGTGGGGGCCGTACCAGCCGGTGGGTGGTAGGAATGGGCCGTGGGCCCCCTACGGGCTGGTGTGATGGAGCGGGCCGGTGCTGATGGCATTGTGGTAGTGTGGTGTGGTTGGTAGCATGCTGCATGCTTTGCTTGGAGACCAGTAGCCTACATATATCAGGAAAGATGGTAGACCTGTAGACCACTACTAGTGGACCCAATGTGGGGTACTGTAGCGATGTACCAGTGCAATCGCAATAGCAGGTGATGTGATTCCATCAGGAATGGCCCTTGCAAACGGGAAATTTGATCGACAAAGGCTAACTGGGACTTCAAGAGTAGAATTAAAGAAAGCTAAAAGAACTGCCAGTTGAGTCATTCGAAGGGCCAAGAGAGGAAGGAACAAAAATGCCGAATCACAACTCTCGTTTATATGGGGACTGACCAAACTAGTGATTAGGATTGTTGGGGTTAGCCGAATCAGCGGTGGTGTCGTGGTGTAGTTGGTTATCACGTCAGTCTAACACACTGAAGGTCTCCGGTTCGAACCCGGGCGACGCCATTTTTTGTATTGGGGACCTGATCACCCTTTATGTTCTTTGTGTATCTTATAAAAAAAAAATTTGTATTAAATTATCAATACCCTGCACATTTTTTGTGGAACCTGCTAAAAAAGGCGATTGGTTGAAGATGGAAAAGAGATTCCAGATAGCTGATTCCTGGTTGAGGTCTGGTGGAGGTGCTGTTGGAGTGTCTTAATGTTTAGACTCCTCTGTATTTTGAATATGTTTTAGGGTATGAATGTTGTTGTTAGCTTTTTTCTTTGTAAAGGGACGGTGATCCTGTTTCTGTTTGCAGGAGGATCTCGTTATGGGCTTAGCTTGGATAACTGGTCTTCCCAGCTTGATTTTATTTTCCTGTTTGGTTTGTGGAACCTGTGTAATCAGTTGATTAGCTTTCTATAAAAGCTGAGCTATGTGCCTCGTTGAAAAAAAAAGTTAGACTTAGCATTGCCAAACAGAAAAGTTTGGCGTTATGTTTTGCGAATAAAAAAAATGCGTTGAGTTGTTTCACATAACTTCGCATGCGAGCCAATTAAGAAATTAAGGGGTGCTTAAGTGAAAGCTATGTACAATTTTAGGATCTCATGTGTAATTTGTTCATTATTTACAGTGGAGTACGTACGTACCATCTAATAAATATCTTGAAACGTCTGTTATGCAAGAACGAAGAAAATACTCCACTTGTTTTTAGCAAACACCGCCAATGCTAGGCTAGTGCAGGTGCAGGGATTAATAACGGAAGTGTTATCTGTTCATACATAATTTATTAATTTGTACAAGCCCATTTGTGTTTGTAGAGTTTGTTTTTGGTCTTTAGGTCATGTACAATGAGTTTACATTAACTATTTATAGCGTTTGCTATGTAGAATTTTAGCTAAAGTAGAAGAAAGAGAAAAGAGAAAGAAAGTTGATGGTCTACGATCTCACAGCCGGCTGTATCGCCGAAACTAAAAAATTATTGACGATCGATCTCCCAGTTGTGTCGATGTCGTAGGCAGAGTCGTCTGCATCAACACGAATTTTTGGCAAATCTAGCATCTTTTTGTGACGTATTTACCGATCTGACCACGAGTTGTGCGTATTTGCAGATTTAGCACCATTGGCTGGTCACATGTAGGTGGTTAGTGGTTAGGGTTAGGGTTAGGCTGAAATTTGGAAGAATTTTAAAATAGAGCAAATGAGTCCAAAAAATTATGAAATTTTTTGTGGAGCCTCTCGACAACGTGTATTTGCTTGTGTAAATTTGCCATAATTTTGTTCGTTAAGAATTTTTATCGCTATTTCGTGTAAGTGTCCTGTTTGTAAAAATCAATAGAAAACTGTGTCATGTGTTGTTTGCCCAAACATCTGAATAAGGCCCTCCCTCCATTTGCCTTACTTTTCTACTGAAAGCATCAATCACTTGTCATCTTGTCACCTCCTTGTCTCATCCATCAAATCTTTGTACCCGAAATGCATGCCTTAATTAGCGTGCGCGGGATAAGGATTCCCTTCGAGCAGCGACTATAAATGCCTTAATGAATGCCCGTAGGGTGCACCTCACGAGGTCATTAGAACGTACCTCGTTGCTTACCTTCTCCAGCTCTTTGATTGGGTCCTATTTCCAACCACAAAGGGCAATTTTTTGTACCCCAGTTTCATCCGCGTCGCTGAGTCTTTGGTTGACGCGGGAGCTGGGCCGATGCCTCAGTACAACTAGGGATCAGCAGTCCTTTGCGCCACATACCGGGGGTTGTGTGGCGCAGCACCGCTGATACCAACCTGGCCGTCTGCTACATGCTCCTACAGCTGTGGAGTTGGGAGCACTTCCCTGTTGGGCGGCCGACCATCAAGATAGCAGCGCACCCGTACCCTGTTCCGCATGACCAGGTAGACGGGCCCACCATGGGCTTATGGTGGACTGCTGCCCATCTGCACTGGGCCAGCGAAAGACTGGCAAGGTGCTACTCATTGTACCACAACAAGTTCGAGTTGTTGCACGAGAGTGACATCATCTGGTGTCCATGGTATCAAAATTTCCTGCGCACGGTAGTGCCACACGGGCTGTCCGTGCAATACATCCAAGACAGAGGACTGTGGATGACGACCTGCCACCTGGTGTTCGCACATATGGTGGAGCCTTACGTCTTGCGCAGGCGTAATGCGACGATTTGGTTGATACCACTCGTGCCCCCTACGGCAGCTCTACAATGAGTCGTACACTTATGAGTCAAACTTCATCCGAGTAATGTTTACAATCCTTACGTTTTCTTTTCTAACATCAATCCTCGCAGAAATACAGGCAATCGAGGGTGGGTGGGCATACTCAGGACTGATGCCCGGTCTGGGAGGAGTGGACTACGGCCTGGAATGAGCCACGTCCGTACGACCTTGAGACGTACGGTGCATACTTGGAGTGCTATGTGCCATGGACACGCGCAAGACTCACTATTCCTCCACCGGAGCGCCCGGACTGGGTGACATCGTAGATGCACCACGAGAGCCTCCGCCGCACATACAACCGTCACAGCACTTCGCGGCGTGACGACACCGTACGACACTTACAACCTCTGGTCGTTTCATTGACGACATTCGTACTTTTTGTTAATGAACCTGTTACGTATGTCACGACAGTTGGAGCAGCGCAACGCGTCCAGAGCGCATCGGAGGCCGCCCTTCACAGACCAGATAGAACCCCGGTGGGATATAAAAAAGTTTTGGAGCACATCTCGGTGGAGATGAAGAAGATAATACAGAACATGAGCTGCGGTCGTTCGACGGACGATGTCTTGTACCTCGGGCACCAAGTGGGGGGGGGTGTGCTCACCCGCAAGGTCACCACGACCTAGCGAGTCCGGCAAGCGTCATAGCATTCCTCGTCGGTCATCCACAGGTCAAGTCGGCGCGGAGGTAAGTCGCTATGTACAAATCTACGTTCAGTTTTTTTGGTTATGCCTTATGTTCCGCTAACATCATGTCGTTCTCCCACCGTAGGTCCGTCGGGATGGATCAATTCTTCCATCTGGACCTGGTACACAGACCGGCGCTCCCCCTCGGTCATCTGCACTACACATCCGGGAGGTACGAGGTTCTCCATTTACATCCAGAGTGTTTATTTGTACTAACATCATTTCGTCTTACAACCTTCAGTTGGCCGTGGGGGTGACGGCCAGTTCACGTCGACTGATGACGACGATACGAGCCTCCTAGCTCCTGCCAGGGAGCAGTACACGGTGCCAGGGTACGGACAATTGCAGCCAGGGTTTCTAGCATACGCAGGGCAGAGCTCCTCCGGGTTCGTTGTCGCATCGTACGTTCAAGGGCAGAGTTTCTCTGGGTTCACTGCCCCACTGTATGTTCAAGGCCATATCTCCTCCGAGTACGCGGGAACCCCGTACGTCCAAGGCCAGAGCTCATCCGCGCAACCAGAGTTGCAGGCATCGTACCCTCAGAGTGATTTTATAGGCTCCCTCGTGGATGAATTCTTCGGAGGTGTCCCCCAGGTTGACATGGCCCATCACGACGACATGTACGCCTACCAAACTCTGCTCCAGAGTCAGCCTACTGGTACACCTCCGCCTCAACGCTCTCCGCACCACCTCCGAACCGTCACGCGCTCTTCGGACCGGTGGACGTATTCCACGGGTCATGCTCGGCACAAAACAAGGCCGCACGCGGACACAGCCGCAGTAGGCAGAGAGTAGTGGCTCAGATGAGTGAGCCATATAGTATCATGTGTTATGCGATTTTGTTTTGCTATATTTGTACGCGTATTTTGGTTGTTAGGTGTGTACTCCAGTGCCATATTGTATATCGACAACTCCAATGGAGTTGCAATGCAGTTTTTTTTATACATTCTAAGTCACAAGAAATCATGAAACCCTAATTTCCGAAACCTAAAATCGAAAATTTCGCGACCTAAACCCTAAATTTTCAAGACAAATACCAGAACACATATAAAATTGACGAAACATTACACAATTAAGTCCACTGCGTGAGGAGGCTTCAAAATAAAATTCATAATTTTTGGAGTTCATTTTCTACATTTACAAATTCGTACAGACAAGACACTTATACGAAATAGCGATAAAAATTTTGAACGAATAAAATTATGGCAAATTTACACAAGCAAGTACACGGTGTCGGGAGACTCCGCAAAAAAATTCATAATTTTTTGGACTCATTTGCTCTATTTTAAAATTCTTCCAAATTTCAGTCTAACCCTAACCACTAACCACCTACACGTGGCGGAGCGAGGGCTGTTGGCGCCAACAGTTGGCGCACGCCCACTGTGCACCAACGACCGACGTGGCGGGAGTGGGCAGTCAATGTGGTGGCGAGCTAGCGAGCACGCGGCGGCGGCTCCGGCGTTGGCGCACGGCCACCGTGCACCAACGGTGCTAAATCTGCAAATGCGCGCAACTCATGGTTAGATCCGCAAATACGTCATGAAAAGATGCTAGATTAGCCAAAAAATTCCATCAACAAATTTTGGTGGGCCTTCCAATCCTGTGTGCACTCCCTCTTCTCTCTCTCTATCCAATGCAAAAAGGTTTCTTCTCCTGTGCGCGAAAAGCGGTGCCGTCTTCCCCCTTTTTTTCCTCTACTCAGCGCCAAAAATTCCCGAATCCGTCACGCGCGCTCCGCTGCCAATCCCTTGCGGGTACGTCTTGAACCGATTCCTTTCCTCCTTAGATTTTGATTAAGATGCTTTTAACCGCCGGTCGTGGCCTGCCGTCGCAGATCTGGTGGGCTATGGTTTGAGGTCGGTTCTTGGGGAGCTCCAAATCTATGGCCTTTGGGGTCAGCATCGGCGCATCGCTACTGGGTTGGTGCCCCGAGGCCGCGGATAGCGTGGATCGGTGGGTTTCTTCGCTTGATTCAAGCTGGGTTTGGGGTGTTCTTGTGCCGATTTGTGGCCCTCCCTGAGGACTTGGTTTTGTTCATTTCGTTGGATTTTTCGACAGTTTTGGGGAGGTCAGGGCTTGATATTTTGTGGTTTTGTGGAGGAAGTTTGGATCCAAGGTAGTGTAGGTTCGCACTCAAAGGCAAGCTTTGAGCAGTTCCAAACACGCGGTTTGGGCCGTCTTGAGAATGAGATCTCAAGCGTGACTGAGCACGAGAGACTCAGCTAGTATAGAATTTGGATCTTTTTGCCTCTCTATGTTTCTTGGTGTTATTTGCTTAACTGTGTATGGCATAACGCAACTCACCCGAGGGTAACTTCTATCAGATAAATATGATATCATCTTCTCTACCACAAATGACTGCTAAAGAAGCAAATCAATTGGTAAAACCAACAAAAGGCTCATCCAAAATAGAATGCAACAAGTACCACCACTGCTGCAAACTAAGGTGAATTGCACGATGCGAAACCTACCCCAGCCTGTTCAGGTGAGAGTGCAATTTCGGGGACGAAATGTTTTCAAGGGGGGAGGATGTGACAACCCGAATAATTAATTTAAGCTAAGCGTCGATAAACAGTGTTAAACACCATTGCACAGTAAAATAAACTAATCAACAAAGTAATTACCAATGATTTGAACACAGAACAAACTCAACTTTCATTGACTTTACAAACTCAGAGTTATGAACTTGAAAATTTCGACTAAACTAAAACAACGCTAATCGACATTTGGTAGTAAATGAAATTCACCTAAATAAAAACAAAGCATAAACTCACTTGATATCAAACGCATGATCAAACAATTTCATATAAAAATATATTATCAAGAATTCATCAAACATAAGTTACAAATGAATTTATAAACACAGGATCACAATCAACATTATAATCTCAAAATCTTTACAAAGAGTCCATCTCAAGCAAAAGTAAAAGGTTACAATTCAAGCCTTGCTTACAGGATTGTGTTACAGCCAATCAAAGTATAAATTACATCATTTAATTTAAAATACAATCTAAAATCGTTGCATGCTCATCGCCGAAGCCCTCTTTGGCCATCCTGCCCATTTATCGCCGACCCATTAGACCTCTCCCATATTCACATCTCCATAAGCGACCAACGAGATCATAATGCAGTTAGAAAACTAATTGCGGTATTTATGAGTTAGCATAAAAAGAGGTTGTCGTCATATTCCCTAAAGTGCAGTAGGATACCCGGAACAACCTGAGTAGTCGGTCCCTTGACCATCAAGATACCCAGACCAACCGGAGTTAGTCGGTCCCTTGATCGTAAAGATATCCAGACCACCCGAGGTCATTCGGCACCTGTCACTTCTGTGGGTTTTTATCCCCCGGCAGTTTAAAAATCCAACACCCACATTTCCCAGATTTCCACAACCCAAATAAAAATCCCACAATACATCTCTCCATAAGCCATACCCTCAGTCGAAACAAAAACATGGTATCTCAAAAACCAGCACCATCAGTACCCTTGTTGTGCAGTCAGCACAACCCTACGCATATCCAACATCAACCCTCACTGGGAACAAGAAAGCACAGGAAAATGATAAGGTCAAGACTACATGCACAGAGGGAAGGGATAGAGCCTTGCAAAGAGGAAAGAAAGAGAGCACATCAAAGCCATTCCCCCTAGCCGAGCGCCACATTCAGCTTATCTACATAGCACAAGACAACCATAGCGAGGAGCACCTCCCCTCACATGCTCATTCACCACCAAAGAAAAAGGCAAACAAGCCACTACCTCTCATTAAGCAAAGCAAGAACACAAGCCAAGAGCAAGCAAAGGCAGCCAGAGCAGCCACATCCCAAGCTCCACCAAACTCACTACCCTCCACATCCCACTGTCCACCAAGAGCTAGAAGCCCAAGCAAAACCCTAGACCAATCAAGCCCTTATAAAAGGAGTGGTGAACAAGGAGATTAAGCAAAGGGAAGAAGAAGACCAAGGCGATAGGATCATGGTAAAAAGGAATAGGATCATGTAATAAGGGGATGAACAGTGCAGTGGATAAGGGCAGCTGAAGCCTTCCCCCTGGATAAAGCTCCCATCTCCTCACTGCTTCCCTCGAAGCCAAATCCAAATCCAGCACTATCCCTCTTCTTCTTAGCCGAAGGCAAGCAAGGAAATCCAAGGCAAGCTTAGCATCTTCACCATCACAGCTTGCAAGCCACCCACAACAAGGGAGAAGAGGAGAGCACCAGCATGAGGCCGGCACTGCTATTCTCTTCCCCCACCCCAAATCTCAATAAGAGGTAACCCTATTTACACCTCAGTATGCACTACACATACACCTAGAACATCTCACAGTAGCAGCATCATAGCTCTCAATTTCTTCATCACAGAGCAGGAGATAGAGAGTAGAGGGAGGGTAGTAGTTACCTCGATGACCACAGGCCACCAAGAGCCTTTGCGCATCACCAGAACCGTGCCTCTACCACCACTAGTAGCAAGCCCACCCCCATCACCATGCTCACGCATCCAGCACCACCACCATCGCTAAACCTAGGTAGCCCACCCATCAACTTCCTCATGCATGCAAACATTAAACCACTGTAATGAATCCATCAAGCATCAAAATAATTGAATCAAGCTAAAACCATTAAAAATTGGAATAGCAGTAAAATAAAGAAAAGGGGGGGGGCCACAAAGCACGCTGGTAGCGAGCCAGAGGCCGGAGGGGAGCAAGGTGGGCAGTGGGCACAGGCAAGAGGCGACGCCAACCTAGCCGAGGCCGGCGCTGCCTGAGCGAGCCGGGCTTGCGAGTGAGGAGGAGGCGCAGACAAAGAGGCCGAGCCAGACCGAGGGTGCAAGGAGGAGCCGGAGGTTGAGGCGGCAGCGATGGGCCAGGCCGCATAGACCGGGGGAGGTGCCATGGCCAGGGGAGTTGCGACGCAGGAGGCGGCAGGCGGGTGACTGGGAGCCAGGCGGGCGCAGGGCCGGAGGCCTGTGGGCCGAATGAGGCAGTACCCAGTGGAGCAGGGGAGGAGCCGTGCGGGAGGACCGGGCGCATGGAGCTGCAGGTGAGCCAAGGCTGAGGGGTGCGTGCAGGTGACGCAGCCGGCAGACGTGGTGGCAGTAGAGGAGGCGGCGGCGGCGCTAGGAGGGAGAAGGCGTCAGGAGGAGGCGGCGCCATGGAGGAAGTGGAGAGGAAGAAGGGGGAGATTGGGGGGAAGAATGGAAATAAGGGGGGTTGTGAGTGTGTCGGCCGGTTTGGGGGGATAAGGAGCGAGGAGATCAGGGATTAGATGAGAGGGATTAGGTGGGAGTAGAAGCAGGTTTAGAAAATTAAGCATAGGAAAAATTAGGAAAAAGGTGTGGAATTTCTTGTGATTTTAATAAGTGTTTTCAATGCTGGCACTAGGTAATTAGTCGACCAGACGAGTTAATGAGATCACGTAGGAGTAAGCAATCACAAATCGGTCTGGTGCAAGATAAATTGAAACAAGATAAAATACCATAAAATGTTGTTATTAAAAGGTTAGTTTTCGGGCGTATCAAACCTATACGTTTAGTCAAATAGTCTGACATGTTAGAATTACGGTAACCTTGCTAGGATAATTAAATTAATCAACCCTGAGTTTATTTAGAGAATTAAATAAATGCGTACACGCTTAAATAAAATCAAGTATGTGCGCGAAAAAATTTGTTAGACTTAATAAAATGCGATCACGTGTAGTATATTCTTTTCGTGCGATAAAACGTGAGTATCGGCCATCCTGACCCTAGAACCAATATACTAGAACGACCGTGGTGGGGAGTGCTAACCTAACACAAGACCCGAAAAACGTTATTAAATTAAAGTATGCTAATAAAAAGAAATCGCTGACTATTGTACACCTAATAGCACACAAATACCACGAAGTATTTACTTATTTATTTATTATTCGCTCCGTCGCACAATTACAAAGGACGAACCCATGCAGATCAGAGTAGCTGGTCCAGAATTCTTCGACTCCAATCTTGTCTATGACTCCGAAGGCAAGCTACTCTCTTGAACATGAATATAAATATATTAAATGTAAACCGTATATTGTTGTATCATATATGTATTGCATCAAAATTATTTCTAAAATCAAACTGAATAAATGAGATTAAGATGAAAATGGGAAGATAAGAAATAAGAATGAGATGAGGAAAGAGAACTACTAGGTTGGGAAAGGGGGCCCGGGCAGGGGAATGCGACAACGACGACGATGATGATGAGGTAAGAGGTGGGACCCCTTTACATATGGTTAAAATATAAGGGCCAACAAAACTCTTACTCGGTCAGAGGCCGTATTTTAAGTGCCAACCATTTTTTCCGTTTCGGCAGGCAGAAAATGCTACCTTGTTATGTGATTATCCCCTCCACAATGGATAGGTAATATTGCATGGGTTGAGTTAGGGGAGAACCCAGGATCGGTAGAGAAAGTCCAGAAGTGGGGGATCCAGGACATTATAGTAACGCATGGTGGAGTGCTGGGTTAGCACCCCAACCAATATTACTTGAACTCGGTGGATGACTAAGTCAGCACTGTGACAAGGTCAACACCGAAAAAAAGTAGTGGGTGGAGACTTAATCACGTAACTTGGAAAACATTCTGTATTCTGACCTCGAACCGGTATATAAGGAAATGCAGTGGACCTAGCTCAGACAGAGCTCAGAATAGCTATGGGTAAAGTGGTACAAGCCTGCGCAGTGCTATATCAAATCATGAATTCATGCTAGTCTCCTGGATTGGAGTTTACGGGAACCGCTAGGGGTCTATCTTCTCTCCGAGTAACAAATAGTCTTTTCAGAATTAAAATTGCAACCTAAATTTTGATGACTATTTTCATAACAAGAGAAGAGGTAGGAACACGATAAGGACAAGAGGTAGTCATCAGGTGCATTTTTTATTAATGCTTGCCGAGTACACTAGTACTCACTCTTGCTATCTCTCCCCTTGCTTAGATTCTAGTCTGGCCGGGAGTTATCCCGAGTGGGATGAGGGATTCGCAGGTACCGAGGAGGCCTGATGTGGCCAGATTATCTATAACAAATGTTTCTGATTTTTCTCATTTAACACTTGATCAAAACAATGGGCATGACATTCTCAAGGCTACTGGAGTGCATGAGGACATCACACATGCTGTTCAAAGCCAAGGAAATAAAACTTCATGTGTGCATGTAGTACTTGAGCGGTGCATGGAGTCAAGCCATGCATATACATGTTGTAAGATCGAAGAGGCCGACTAGAGGGGGGGTGAATAGGCGTTTTAAAAACTTCTTTGGCTAAAACCGATTTCTAATGCGGAAGCTAATACAAATATGGTTTTGCACAATTAAAGCCTAAATCAACTAGGTTCAACTAAGTGCACCAACAATATGAGACTATATAAATGATAGCAATCATACACATACAATTACGCAATTTAAATACAAGAAATGTAAATTGCACAAGTAATCAAACCACAAATGATACGGCGATGTTTTCCCGTGGTGATCGGAGACTTGCCGGTCTCCCCTAATCCACGTTGAGGCAAGCCCAAACTAATTGGACCGGCTCCACGAATTGAGCACCCGCCTCCGAGGTAAGTCCAACCACTTGGACCGGTTCCAAACCGAACCAACACCTCGCTCCACTAGGGTTGCTCTTTCCTCTACTCCGGAGATGACGAGCACCACACCACTCACAAACCGCCCGGATCTTCTCACAACCTTCTTTGAGAAGCTCACCGGCGCAACGACGCCACCACGCCGTCTAGGTGTCGACAAACACCAAGAGTAACAAGTCTCCAATGCTCACTTGAACCAATCAAGTGTCTAAGCTCAAATGGATACGAAATCCACTACCTAAGGCAACACATGCACTTAGGGTTTGCTCTATAACCTCACTAAGTGCAACACATGCACAAAAGAGAATGAGAGGCTTACTCTTTGCTCAAAGGAATGTCTAGGGGTACCAGCACACAACCAGCCACCTCTCCCAACCGGCCAAGGTGGCTATATATAGCCCACACACAAAAACTAGCCGTTAGGGAAAGATTCTAGAGAATCTGGACGAAATCGGTCTGACCGCCATGTAATGGCCGGTCTGACCGCCCTTAGCTCCAACGGCTATAAAACTAGCCGTTGAGCTTCTGGTAGGTCGACCGCCAACTAATGGCGGTCAGATCAAGACACCAATCGATCGCCCAAGAGACGCAGGCACCGCTCCACAAAAAGTGGCTAAGGACCAGAAAAGCACTTCTCTGGAAAAAAGTCGACCTGTCTCTTGACACGGATGTCGTCGATCCGCACCAACTAAGCCGGTCAGACCGCTAACACTGGCGGTCAAACCGCTAGCAGCCATCCAAGCTGAAAACAGATATTTGGTCTTTGCACCAACTCAATTTGCAAAACACATTTGCCAATTGATGCAAGATGCACACAAGGTTAAAAGCAAGATTCTCAACAAATTGTAAAACACATTTGCCGACTTTTAGAATCAATGGCACAAGGAATAAAGGTACATGGACTAAACCCGTTGGCAAAACACATTCGCAAACTAAAGTCACATGCTACAAGGATTATGCATGAGCCTCAACTATTCGCAAAACACATTCGCAAATATTGGCAACATGCTAAGATGAGCTAGAGCAAACACAGTGAGCTATCAACACATGACTAACTCAAGCTACTAGTAAAAGACCCCCTCTTAATAGTACGACAACCTATACTAGCAATCCGGTCTTCCAACCAAACACCGAGACCGGTAAAAGACTAGGAACAAATCCTTAGCCCTAGCTAGTCATACCTTTGCTATGCGCAACCACTTGAAGCTTGACGACGCACATCTTTGCTTCAAGTCTGGATCATGATTTGATATGCATCAACTCATGATGCATCCTTTATTTGACTTCCATCAACACATGATGGGTCTTCTTTTGACTTGATGATCAACTCATGATCATCTCCTCTTCTTGAATTTGATACACATCAACATATGATGCATTCTTTACACCAAGCTCTTGACTTGATGACCATCAACACATGATGCCATCCCAAATTGTCAACTTCATGGAACATAACCTATTTCATCCAACTCATAGAAAATGTTAGTTCCAACAATATGATTATCATTATTTACCACATCATACCATTAACTCATAATTGTGGGACAAGATACCACAATCTTTCCCCTTTTTGGTAATTGATGATAACCACTTCAATAACAAATAATTGAATGTAGATTGATGTGAGTATATACGACCTACACAAGTTATATATACTCAAAGGATATATGAGCACACACGCCTCATATATACATATGAATATATTAACTACACAAGTTAAATATATTCAAGGATATGTGAGTGCACATGAACTACACAAGTTATGTTATACTCACATATAAGTATACTTAGACTACACAAGTCTTATATACTCATATGAATATATTAACTATACAAGTTAAATATATTCACAGGATATGTTTCAAAGTAAAGATCCCAAATATGTGGAAACAGGAATATGGATCAATACTAATAAAACCTAAAAATATAGAATGAACTCCCCCTATATGTGTGCATACATGAATATGTAGTAAGAACATATGCACATATTTAGGTTAATACTTTTGGTGAAGTTCAACCTATATTTTGGATCCGAGGAATGCAACATGGTATAATAATACAAAGTAGAATGCATACCTCTTTTGTTCTTTATATCCAAACGAGACTAATCATGAGATATAACAATAAGAGAGTTAGTCTCACAAATAGATTTGTCATTATAAATACATACCTGTTTGGATTTTCCTTTTGTTTATCCAATGAATTTGATTTGTCATTAATCACATACATGCCTTCATGATTATCACCTTTATATCCAATTTAGACTAAACAATAAGTATATCAATAAACATGTTAGTCTCACAAATGCATTTGTCATTAATCACCAAAACACTCCATTAACATATAATGGCGGGCTAGATTCTTCACATGTGTACGCACGTTGTTGGGTGTGTTTGATCCAGGAGGAGGGCATGTAGTGCACATCAAAGAGTTTGAGTTCCTTGAGTTCGACATTGGTACATTCAAGGAAGGCCAATCGGATTTGTTTCACAAAATGGAGATCGTTTCGGCAAGGAGATTGTTGGACCGAAACGGCGACTAGAGGGGGGGGTTTGAATAGGAGCACTATCTCTTTTTCGTTTTGATCGGATTCAATAAGATCTTGACTCCAATAGCTATGAGAGCTATGAAGATCAATAGATAAGCATAGCGGAAGACTAAAACTGAATCCAATTCAAACCCCCCAAAGAAACAGCCAAAAACACAAAAGATCCAAAAATCGGTACTACCACAGTGTAACCAGCGGTACTACCAACTAATCGGTACTACCACAATGTACATGGCGGTACTACCGATTCCAGAAATCGGTACTACCACTGTACAATGGGTGGTACTACCAATTATCCTGGAACTCAGCACGAGAACGAAATCCAAAATTGGTATAACTTTTGATCCGTAACTCCAAACCTTATGAAACTTGAAACATGACCTCTCTAGGATGTTGGGAACCTATTCCAACTAAGGATTGTGAAAATCATGGCCAAAGTTCCAACATTTTTTAGTTTGAGAGAAGGTTGCTTCAAAAACCGAGTTAGAGACCTAAATATGATCTAAAGCTTGCTCGTGGGTCAAGAATGATCAAGATAATCTTAGACGCACTCCCACATGTCACAGCAAGCAATATCACCACAAGAAACCAAGGGAAAACTCGCGGATCGAAGAAAGCTTCAAAATCACAAAATAGAGAGCAAGAACACAAAGTGACTCATCTTTGAGAAATCTTTCCTTGGATTGATTTGATATGATGTTGGTTTACAGCCACTCCATCAAGGAGGACAAAGACTCAACACATGAGTACAAAATTAAATCCAACTCTCTAGAACCCTAACCTCCCACTAATCTCTCCAAAACCCTAAGGACACAAACTAGGGTTTCTCAAAATGAAGGGTTAAGGAGGTGCTGGCTAGCACCCTCCTCTATTTATAGTGGAGGCTAGTTTCTAGAAGGAAAACCCTAATTGGCACTCGTTAAGCCCACACACAAACGAGTTTCAATTACGCACACATTTTAAAGTGTCGTCTTCATCTCCTCTTGACCTAAACCGCTTCTCCTTGTGCCGTCTTGCGCCGCGGGTTAGCAAAAGGTCACCAAGTCGGTATTTAGGTGAAGTTACCAAAATACCCCTTCTCGATCCTCTCCGAAGACCGAGTCCAATCTTCATGAAGCAATCCCATGCTTCACCACGTGTAGGTTGATCAACGACTCTCTTCATGTCAGCAAGTCTCTCCCATTCGGCTCCCACCGAAACCACCATGGCACTTGCACCGTCCCTCGCGCCGCTTGATACAACCTGTCGCACCGAACTGCCCGTTCGGTCATCACTGTCCATTTTGCGCCATGCTTGAATGCACTGACTTCACCCGGCATCCTCGATCGTTCTGAACCTCAGCTCTCGAGCCTAGTCCCGATCATCCTCGCTGTTGACCGTCGTTGAACTCCAAGCAACCTGCACAACAATAGACCAAGAAATCGTTTCCGGGAACAAGTTCTTCGCAACTTGACCCACGTTAGTCAAAACATGCATCATGCAACACATATGCACTGAAACCCATTAACTTGACCTAACGAAAAACCAATTCACCAAGTCGATCGACAATCGAACAAAATCGGTCATATAGCCATGTAAGCACCCCAGATACTCTGATCTTGCAGTAGTACCGCTCCCAAACCTACGGTCATACCGATTTCCAAGAGGACCAAAAATCCAAGAAAACACGTTCTCTAGAAAATCCATTCCGCCAACTAAAAGCCAGATATCAAGATCAAGCAGATACTACAGCTCTACCATTGCGGTCATATCAAGATGTTACTTGCTTAAGATTACGAAAATCGACTTTCTTGAAAAAGAAGATTCGACAAACTTTAAGAACCATTGCCAATTGTTTCATCATCCTAAGATTGTGAGCATATCCCCATGATATCCACAGAGATTAAGTCTACGTTTTTTTTCCTCTATGCAATCTTGAATGGGGGCCACCAAGTCAACCGAAGCTAGTTTAATAAGGAGAGATGGTGCACTAGAAGTTAATTTTATAATTACTTACAATAGGATAGTTTAATCTATTTTCAGCAATTAGAGTAGCTTAAATAGCTAATCAAAGTAGGAGTTTTTTTTGGCTCGGATACTGTTCACATGAATAGTATCGAATCGGATTACTGTAGACGAGTCGGATTACTGTTCATGCGTGGTCACTATTCATCTGGACTATACATTTAGGGGTAGACCTCCATTGTAAGCAAGTTAGAGTTGAAGAAAATACAGAAAAATCACAGGTTTATGTGGCGCATAATGAATACATGCGTTTCGGAAATTCCCGTGTAGGGTTTTGTGATTGCGTGAATATTGGAGGGAGGTTGTTCTTTCCAGATCCGTGATTCCTTGTGGATCATCTCACCAATTCGTAGCATCGTCAATTGCTCATGGTTTGGTGTTGTCTTCGGGTTTGATTTTGTTTCTCTCTTCGGATTGATTCAACATCAACCAAGTATTACTTGCTTTGGAGATACACTTGTTCTTCCTTTTTGCTAAACTAGGAGGAAAGCTAGAGTTTTGCTTCGATCAAGATTAAAATACAAGTACCGTGAAAGATTAGGCCACATTACGCATCAACTACACGTTGATCCGTATCAAGGCCGTTGGTAACGAGGGTGTTGGTCACGAGGAGCAGGGCGAGGTGGACACCCTATTTGACTCGTGTGACGAGTAGACTGCCGGATGGACCTAGCAGGCAAGCGTGGGGAATATATTCTCCTTTGTAATTAAATAATTGTATCAAGAACTTTTGTCTTGTGTGGCTACTGTTGTAATAAAGAACAATTTCTATCTTATTATTCCACTGTGCTAACTCTAGTAAAGGCTTACTATTCGTTGGAACAGTGTTCTACTGAGAAAACAAATAGTAATCCGTATGCCTAAGTGTGATTACCTCTAAGGTAATGACACGGGGCGTCACAGGTGGCTTCTCTCTAGTGAGTCGCTATGTTTGTTTGCAATTACATTAGGTGTGCTTTCGTTGTGTTAGTTATTTTTCAAGATTCCTAACCTTGTACTTCTTCACTGCAGATCAAGGCAATGGAAAATTCATGACTCTCAAGGTTATATGAAGAATAGTTTATATTGAGCTCTTGTTCAGTTTGTGGTCTCCGCTTCTTTGCTCCTGCTCAAGTCTAGCTGTGTGTCATCAAATTCAAAGGTGGAGATGAGTGTGGAGTACAATATGGATGAGGCTCTCAAAGCCAGAGATGTTGCGGAGACGAATGAATGACTAGTACAAATAGATGCATTCTTTGACAGCTTGATTCACTCTTTGACTATTATGGATTTATCATTATTTATCTATTTCAACCATATTCATTTTCTATTAATCAAGTATCCGAAATAACAAGATTAAAACAACACAAGTAGTCCACAAAGATGAAAATTAGAGTTAATCACCACATTTCTTAGGTCTATGAAAGCATTAAAAGATTGTGTGATCTATAAAGATAAGTAAAAAGATAATATATTATATGACCTGTCTTTAATGCTATCTACAGATAACATAGAAAATTATCAGAAAGCAGAAATTTTACCGCACTATCATACTTAAATCTAAAGCCATTTCGCCCGACTTGCGCCCCCCGGCCCCAACCCGCCACCGTTTGGGCGTCCAAAATTTCCTTTCACCGCCAAAAACGCCCCCGCGCGTCGCAATCCTCACTGCCCATCCGTCCGACGCCCCAGATCCCTCCACCTCACCGATCCGCGCCCTCCACCTCTCCACCAATCACATCCCACCGCACCCTCCTATAAATTCCCCCACACCCCAACCCAAATTCCCCACCGCATCACATCGCTTCCTTCCGCCGCTTCTACTCTCCTCTGCCCCTAGCAAGTTCTACTTTTCTCTCGATCCGTCCGTGATGGCGCCCAAGGCGGAGAAGAGGCCGGCCGAGAAGAAGCCGGCGGAGGAGAAGGCGGAGAAGACCCCGAAGGCGGACAAGAAGCCCAAGGCGGAGAAGCGGCTGCCGGCGTCCAAGGAAGGCGGCGCGGACAAGAAAGGGAGGAAGAAGGCGAAGAAGAGCGTGGAGACGTACAAGATCTACATCTTTAAGGTGCTCAAGCAGGTGCACCCGGACATCGGCATCTCCTCCAAGGCCATGTCCATCATGAACTCCTTCATCAACGACATCTTCGAGAAGCTCGCCCAGGAGGCCGCCCGCCTCGCCCG
This sequence comes from Phyllostachys edulis, assembly GCA_036346405.1. Lineage (NCBI taxonomy): Eukaryota > Viridiplantae > Streptophyta > Magnoliopsida > Poales > Poaceae > Phyllostachys > Phyllostachys edulis. The sequence goes on along the minus strand of CM070554.1, from coordinate 18,416,506 downwards.
CTACAACAAGAAGCCCACCATCACCTCCCGCGAGATCCAGACCTCGGTGCGCCTCGTCCTCCCCGGCGAGCTCGCCAAGCACGCCGTCTCTGAGGGCACCAAGGCCGTCACTAAGTTCACCTCCTCTTAGATTAGGTCTCTGTGTGTGTTGTGTGTTCTTGTCTCTTTCCCTCGTCAGGGGTCGAGGTTCTTTGTTTGTAATTGGTGCTGGCTATGAACAATGAATGGTACTGCGCTCGTTTCCAATCTGTTAGTATATCAAGATTGCTGCAATTCGATCGTATTCTCTGCAGTATAAATATTTGTATGAGGAGGCAAAATTAAAGAAGGAATTTGTGATTGTAATGGCATTAGTTGTGGACGTCTTCGTCTGTGTTCGCGGCGGCGTCTTCCGGATTGACGAATTCTTCCGGCAGGCTGACGGGGAGGTCGGAGCCGTAGACGTGTCCCATCTTGGTCCGCTTCGTCTCGAGATATTTCTGGTTCTCCTTCGTGATTGGCGATATCACCGGAACCCTCCCCACGACGGCGAGCCCGTAGCCCTTGAGCCCGACGAACTTGGCCGGGTTTGTTGGTCATCAACCGCATCGTGCGCACGCCGACGTCCCTCAGAATCTGAAATGGATAGCAAGATCATTGTCAGAACACTGCGTATGAACTTATCAATGTCCCTGAAGAATCTGAAATGGATAGCAAGATCAGACATTGCGTCTGATTCTGAATACATCATTGTTCCTAAGAATCTGAAATGGACCATGAAAAATTCAGATGCCGCATAATTGCAAAAGAATAGCGCGTTGTTTTCTACCTGGGCGCCGATGCCGTACTCGCGGGCGTCCACGGCGAGGCCAAGCTCGATGTTGGCCTCGACGGTGTCGTGGCCGTCGTCCTGCAGGTTGTAGGCGCGGAGCTTCTGGCCGAGCCCGATGCCCCGGCCTTCGTGGCCGCGGAGGTATACGAGAACGCCGCGGCCGGCCTTCTCGATCAGTTGCATCGCCAGGTCCAGCTGGTTGCCGCAATCACAGCGGGCGGAGCCTAGGATATCTCCGGTCAGGCACTCGGAATGGACCCTCACGAGGACGTCTTCACCGTCGCCGATATCGCCCTGCGCATAGCCATATATGATTAGATCGCCGGAGATAAACTGAATATTAAGGCATTGGTGCCACATTTGCAGGGACGAACTATCATGTATTGATGTATTTTCTACCCCAATCTCAAGTCCCAGGAGACGGTAAAACAGCAGAATTTTCACTACCTTCGCAACAGCAATGTGCTCGGTTCCATCAAGCTTGGATTGGTAGCAGTAAGCTCGGAAAAGGCCCCATTTCGTGGGCAAGCGAGATACAGCAATCAGTTCCACCAGCTTCTCCCTTTTCCTTCTAAACCTGAATCACGGCAAAAAAAACAAGATGAGATTTTCACAAATGACGTTCGCGACATGGGAGTTATCCCAACACAAAGGGCATTTCATTTCAGGTATCTATTCCATCTTGGGGAGTGATTTCAGTAGTATAATTTAAGAGTAAATATCAGAAAACTACAAATACTTAGTACAAATTATCGCAAAACTACACCTTTAAGAGAAGTTCTCAAAGAACTACACATAGATTGTTAAAAGAGAAAATTGCACTGTAGATTCTTGAACTTGCGAGGTTGTACCATTTAGCTCCTGAACTTGCATTGAAACGAAGTCCGACGGATGCGATGCCGGCGACTTCGTCCTTTCCGAGTCCGGCGGACTCGTCGCCATCCTGTTCCGGCCGTATTCATCGTTCCCGTCACCTCACGCTGACAAAAACAGATTTTTTAGGTTCGGGAACACACCGTGCTCGCATCTTCACCGGAACTCCACCGTCGCAGCTTGTCGCCGGCCTCGCCATTGCCTCCTCTGAGTTGGCCACGAGAGAGAAGTACATTCCCAGTACCAGAGCAGGGGCACAATACATCTCTCTCGGTGATTTGCCAGCTTAACCTTTTCTGTTAGCAAACGGCCAAATAGACTTCGTGCATAGTGGGTAGCTTCTGCTCTGGCACTGGGAATGTACATTTGTCTCTCTGTCTCTCACGGCCGACTCAGAGGAGGCAAGGGCGAGGGCGACGACAAGTTGCGACGATGGAGCTCCGGCGAAGACGCAAGCAAGGTGCGTTCCCGGGCCCGAAGAATCCATTTTTGTCGGCGTAAGGTGATGGGGACGATGAACAGGCTGGAACGGGGCGGCGACGAGTCCAGCAGACTCGAAAGGGACAAAGTCGCTGGCATCGCATCTGACGGACTTCGCTTCAACGCAAGCTCAGAGAGCTAAGTGACACAACCTCGCAAGTTCGGGGGGCTGAGAAAAGTAAAATAAAAGTTCAGGGAGCTAAGTGACACAACCTCGCAAGTTCAGAGGGCTGAGAGAGTAAAATACAAGTTCAAGGAGCTAAATGACACAACGTCACAAGTTCAGATGGTTGAGAGAGTAAAATACAAGTTCAGTGAGCTAAGTGACGCAACCTCACAAGTTCAAAGACTTACAGTGCAATTTTCTTTTGTCAAAATGTATAAAAAAACTACACTTTTAACCAAACTCCGTCCTAGACAATGGTATGACAACACGGGCCCACTGGCACGAGTCACATGACACGATGTCAGCCCGTTGCCTAGAACGGAGTTTGGTTAAAAATGTAGTTTTCTGAAATCGATGTGTAGTTTTCTAAAAAATTCATTGTCTCTCTTGCTGGTGGGCCCGTGCTGTCAGACCGTTACCTAGAACAGCGTTTGGTTTAAAGTGTAGTTTTCTGATACAATTTTCCAATACATGTGTAGTTTTTTTTTCACTTTTTGAAACCTTCTCTTAAATATGTAGTTTTGTAATAGTTTGCACAAAGACGTGTAGTTTTATGAAATTTACTCATAATTTAAAGCAGAATAAAACAGGCTATAAGTTCACAAAGGCTTCACCTTAAGGTATACTAACCGGATGAGATCAGCAATTAAAACAATTGGAATATCATGTTCCAAAGCCATCTGTTTCAGCACTGGTATCCCTGCCATCGAACCGTCCTTCGGGTCGATGACGGTCGACAGGACAGATACAGGGCGCAGACCAGCCAATGCCACAAGATCAACGGATGCCTCAGTGTGCCCAGCTCTTTTCAGTACACCTCCGTTTCGGTACTTTAGGGGGAATATATGGCCTGGTCTTCTCAGATCACTCGGCTTAGAATCAGGGTAGGCCAGAGTAAGGATGGTTTTTGCCCTGTCTGCAGCTGAGACACCGGTAGATACGCCCACTCTAGCATCCTGAATAGATATAAAACAATGCTTCAAGTTATTGTCATAATTAGGAACCAGAAATTTGTCTTGATTCTGGATCATCTAGTGTTCGCAAACGCTACAGCAGATTGTTACCACTGTCACTGTGGAAGCAGCCGCTGAAATATCCTCGATTTCTGTAATTGGAGACATCATAGGAATCTTCAATCTTGCTAGGTCCTCTTCCTTCATGCCCACTGAGATGATCCCAGAACCATTCCTGATCATGAATGCAATCGACTCTAGGTTCGCTAGAGTAGCAGCCATGACAAGATCCCCTTCATTATCACCGTTTTCATCATCTACAGCAATAACAAACTGGAGAAGAATGAATAGTTAACTTTGTAGCTAAAGTCAACTATACAAGGGTAACAATAATAACACAATTATGCATTCAAGGTCCTGTCCTGAATTTTGAAGAAAGAAAATAGGCCTGCTACATGGAAATGTGAGAATCACAGGATTTCATTTGTTTAGCCTATCATTTGTATTAAATAAATAGATTTGCTCCATGAAAATGTGCAAAGAAAAATGTAAATAATTCCTGACTATTTCGGAAATCTTAAGGAAATTTGCCATTACATAAATGTACTAACAGTACAGCTTGGATTCCCCCCTGGTAGACTATGTAAGTGGGATTCACCTAGTCAAGCTACAAAATGCAGTGAATAGTGCAACACCACGCTACTGATATAATTTTGCAGAATCATTCAGTACACTGTGCATGTAAAAGATGAACCTCAAGATAAGATATCCAATTTGGCCTTGATCATGCAGGATCCATGTCCAGGAACTACATGAACAGGACTATTTTATCTTCAGCAAATTAGTTTCACATTAAAATGCTGAATACAAAGATACCAAATACAGAGATGAAAACTAAAGGTGTGAGATATTCTAAGGTACGTATTTCACCTACCTTTCCATCATGCAAAGTGTTTATAGCCTCATCGATTGAGGAGAAACCCTCTGTAGGTTTGTCTGGGTCACCCTCAGCATCGCTGACAAAGAAATCTCCTGTTTCCTGAGTGATTTTAGCACCAACAGTTCGAAAGGGAGCACCGGATCCATTGAGTCCTTGCAAAACAGGCCCATTATTGTTCTCCTTCAAAGGATCATTCAAATGCCCTGGACCACCAAGTCCATCACCAATTGCATAGCATCTTAATTTTAAGCATCCCTTTCTGATAACTGCAAATCCTATACTGTTGAGCCCACCGGAGCCTTGCAGTTGCTGAAACCTGAAAAACCAGAATAACTGACGGATTACGGAAAAGACATGAAATTTTATGGTCTCAGTAAATTTTCGAATACCTTTTTGCAGAGATAAAAGTAGTGGGAAGAATCATACCTTGTGTTAACAATAGCGTGCGATGACAAGTGGGAGCTCAGAAGAACACAGTCCATTTAGTGATCCCAGTTAACCGATCCTCAGACCTCAGCTCCGAGGTATGTTTATATACCTTTATCGCGTGCACTGTCACAACACCTCTCAGCCTACCACTTGGACTTATCTGCTCATGTGGATAACACAAGGAAAATCCAACAAGGCGGAGGCAAACTGACCACATGTTTCTGAGCTGCAAGATAGCAGCAGCCACATTTGAGACATCACACACTTCAGGTGATGACAAGATATCAGTATATCACCCTTGGAATGTCATTTATTGTGACTTGCAAGTGTACTTGAGTCAAATGTAATAGAAGTTGGACTTGATAATGACACGCAAACGAACTCCCCCAATCTCATCTTTTGGATGGTTTCTCCAATTCTCCCCAAATCTACAGGTCAATGTCCATAAAAAGTAGCTCAGTTACAATATTAGCTACTGTTTCAAGCAAGATGTAAGTTTCATCACTTCGATAACGTCTGCAGTTTCCACTGAAATGGCAGGGGGAAAAAAGCTAGTAGGGTACCGGGCTTGCCAATGCAGGCATGGTGGCCGTACACCGACCAGCGGGCGCGTAGCACGGCGGCGGAGGAGAACACGGCGCCCAGGGCGAACGAACTGGGCGCGAGAAAGAATGCGTCCGAAGAGAGCAGCGGCACCGCGGCGCGCGGGGCAAGGCGGACACGGAGGCCCCGCCCATTGGCCAAGACGACGCGCCCCGGCGCAGCATTTTCGACGGGCGCGGCGGATTTTGGAAATTGGGAGACTGCCTGCCGTCCTCGGCCCGCTCTGGTTCTGCTCGGCTTCACGATCTGGAGGAGTATCCAGGAGGAGCTCGATCCTCCATGGTTAAGGAAAAGAGGGGAATGAAAAACAGGCCGGAGAGAGGCCAACTTCGTGGTGACAAGACGAACATGAATATACCTTCGCCGAGCCATTAACATCGGCATGTATAACAGAGCATGTAACAATAGAATCTACACCCGTGTGCAAATATAATGCAGGACCAGTTTTTCTGAGTCTGTAACCATCTGAATTCAAGGGAGCAGCATGAACTGTGCCTGTGAGGTGGTGATTCTTCTACTCTACACTGACAAAGGTTTACATCTGTATCACATGTACCCTTGAACACTATATGTTGGATTAACTTTAGTTGAATATATTTTAGTACCAACTTGGGTATCGCTTATACTTAGCCATACTTTAGCTATACGATGGAATCCACGATCACATGCTCTAGAATGTTTAAACTTGACTTAACCAAATATGGAATTGTGGCGTAGCCACTCTTGATAAAAGTTTGTTGTGCTATGACAAGAGTTGTCATTTGATCGAGTTGAATAAAAAATGATTTATACCCGGGCGAGTGATCGTGCAGTAAAGATGATGATTTTGGGATGTGGTTGCCTTACCTGAGTAGTCACTAAAGACTTAACTTTGTGCGCCATTGATCTGGGCCATACTATGCAACCACAAGTCTATTTATGGGGTGGACCGGCCCAACTAATTAGCAATGCTTTGAGTCGGTTCTGTTTGGGTTGATAAGTGGCGCAAGAGGGGACCAGGGCGGCGAATCCTTATCGAGCAGAATTGAGTCAAAACAGAGCTTTGTAAAAGTCTTGTGATAATCACTTAGTCGTATGCCTTCGGAAGCATGTCATGTCTGACAGTATAAGATGATTATCTCTTGTGAGTCAAGCTGTACAACCTCTGCAGAGTGTTAAAAACCATTCAAATAGCCGAGTCCCCGATTATGGATAATACCTGGTGATTTCACATAAGAGGTAGGTTTTCATACAAATGTTGGAATGGTTTAGATGGATATGAGTAGTTGGTTTTGGTTGATGGTTGGAAAGTGAATAGGGTGTTGATTAGTTGTTTCAAAGAACTTGATTAGTTATGTATTAATCTTTTAAATTATGCTTTATAATCTACTTACTGTATTTACTGTCAATATTTCTTTCTGCAAAATAGCCATAAAGCTATTCTTGTCAAACCTTACATGAAACTATTTGCATACATTTTTCAAAGACTCACCGAGTACTTTAAGTACTTACGGCTTTGCACCATTTGTTGATCAGTCGCCGAAGAAGACCCAGGGAACACCGAATTCTATGAGGAAGACTACTTCAAAGATTATACGAACTAGGCCGCGTCCTCCATTCGATTGCCTATGGCCTGTGGGCATGTCGAATAACTACCACGAGGACGTTTGGTTTCCGCTCCAAGTTTATCTTTTGTTGTTAAGCCCTGCATGGTAACTCTGTAAGACTTGACCATAAGGTCCTTTGGCTACTAAGTAATATTAATTTGTCTGCTTCATTAGCTGTTTTGTTGTATGGATATGATTACATCGATGTTGTAACTGTGTGAGCTAACTACTGATCTGGGACTAGTTTAGAATACACAAAGGATCTCGGAGTTGCATATCTGGGGTCCCGACATGCAGACATGCTAGCATCAGTGAAGATGAGAGGTCGCCCTGGTAGTGAGGAAGCCACAGTGTTGAGTTGACCAACGTCGAAGGAGAAGAGCGATCGACACAAGAGGACATCAAGCATATATAACATCATGGATGCATCCGTACGAATAGAAACATGGACGTACAGAAGCAGAGGAGCAGAAAACTCGGAGTAGAGATGGTACAATCATAGGGAATAGGCTTGAGGAGATTGTGAGAGGTGTCCCCGGCAAAGATTGACGACGGTTATATTTGTATGCGTGTTGATGTTGCAATGGTCAGTATTAAGCAATAATTAAAGAGAAGTAGAAGATAACTATGTGGTAAAATATTGCATTGGAAGGTAGCAATTGAGAGGGATCGATTAAGAATTAGGCTTGTTGTTGGAGGTTGAAGTAGAAAAGCTGTGATGACAAGAAGAGATAGAAGACACACGGTTCAGTGGAGGCAGTTGGCGTATAAGGGAAGAAAAGTCAAGGTATTTCGTCCATGACGCTTCGGTGTATGCGTTAGCAAGGTATTCTAATACCATGCATACTAATAAGATAATTTGTTATGCATATAATCAATATATTGCTTGAGATTAAATAGAGATATATGTGCATGCATACAATTTGGAAAAAAAAAACTAGTGGATTAAGAATAGGGGCATGCACCTACATGATGGAGTGTGGTTATATTTCTAAAAACTCTAACAACTTATTATGCTCAATGATTTTCTTCCATCGAAGCTCGTATTTCAATTACATCCCTCAAGTTGAATTTTCCGTCAAACCTCTATTGTTATTTTCAATGTTTAGGAAGTCTTAAAAATCTAAATAGCCTATAAGATACGTAAATATATTCTCAAGCATTTAATTTATATCATTTTATACTACAAACTTCAAAACAAATCTAGCGGCACAAATACGTTGACTACCCTGCTAGTTCTCTAAGATACAAAAGGAAAAAGAGCCAAAGAGGCATATCAGCTCAACCAAATTACTAGCCATATCTACGTACAGAAGAGAAACTCATCCAATCTATATACCCAACTACCAATTGCCCATGGAAAATGAGAATCGCACCAACAAATAACCGATGCACTTGTGTATTAATTAATGAACGAATGCTAACACATAACAAAAATTCAATAAGATCCAAACACCAAATTAATTATCAACCTACACAGGCAGGTTAAGCAGACGAGTCTCTCGTTCGGAACATTCTTCTCCTTGATCACCACCACGATCCTCCAGTGGTAGGTAGTTCAAGTTAAGCATCTCCGGTTGCTTCACGCTGGCCTCGGCCGGCGCCGGCGCCCTGCCCCTGTGCTGGCGCATGTGCCCGCCCAGTCCCCATAGGGAACTCGAGCCCTCACACGGCACTCGTACGCCCGAGCCTGCTTGGCGCCCGCCACCGCGTGCTCCGGGTCGTGATGCTGTTGCAGCGAGTGCCACAACTTCAGCCGCGTGTGCTCCATCCGGCGCCTGCCGAGCGCCTGAAACGACGGGAACCGCCTGCGGCACGTCCTGCACTCGAACGCGTCCCCGGTCGTGCTCGCGCCCCGCTCCCTCCTGATCGCATTGCCTCCTCGTCAGGCCTCCAACGCATACTCATGAAGATGGCATGACTGAGAGGAGAATGGGCCGAAGGAAGTGGCAGCCCAGCAAAAGTTTCCTATCATCCGAATGGGCTACTTAGAGTTGGGCTGATTCTGAACAGTAGAGTAGGGGTTACGAAACTGCTTATTATCGTCTAGTACTTAAGCTCTTAGCCTGCGTGTTGCACGCAGGGGCATGATCTGATTTGTAAAGACTGAAACCACTAACTCATCTATCTACTATCTTCCTTGTCTCCGATCTCCATTCTCAACCTAGTTCTTGCTTCCGGTGCTACCCCCTCCTTTCTTAATCCTAGGAACATAACAACTGGTATCAGAGTCACCGATCCTCGGCGAGAGACAAGATGGAGAGATCCAAGTACCAGACGAGAGCCCAAGAAAAGACACCGCCATGGAGCAAGAAATCGTCGCACTCCCTTGAGCGATTCAAGCACAAAGTATCACGATCCAGACGATGGTAGATTCTGTGGCCGAGATCAAGCCGGTGGTACTAGAACTAAAAAAATGGAAGCCTATGATGACTGCTACAGTAGATGATCTGCGGAATGAGGTAGTAGAGTTGCGTGACCAAGTCAAGCAAATGACTCGCGATCCGATCTCGGGATCCAAGACAACAGGGTTACCACCCTTGTTACCAATTCCAGAGCACCTAAAGCACAAGGAGCCAAAGGAGGAGGGTGATCACGGTCATTGACCGAACGGCTACTGCGAATCAACACAAAACCAGGGAAAGGCCTTGGGAAATCTCACCCTAGAGTTACCCCCGGGCAATGGTATGTGTGACTCTCCTTACTTGCCCATGACCTCTCATGATGCGGGCAAATAAGTGAATAGATCTTCAATGGGGTATTACCATCATCCAACACCACCGAAGTTGGACTTTCCTCAATTTGATGGAGAAAACCCAAGAGCGTGGAGACTAAAATGTCAAATGTATTTTGAGTTTGTGCTACACGTTTTGATCTATGGGTTAGCATAGCCACCATGCATTTTGTGGAAAACGCAGTGTTATGGCTCCAATCGACTCATGCTCATACTGAATGTGCTGGTTGAGAGGAGTTTGTCGATGCTGTTTGTGTGCGCTTTGGTAGGGAAGAATTCCAGTAGCAACTTCGTCATTTCAATCGCCTCAAGCAGAACAGGACAGTCGCTGAATTTGCCAAGAAGTTTAATGCATGCATGCACAATCTTATTGCTCACCACACTTGGGATCTGATGTTTTTTGTTACTCAGTTCACTAACGGACTACACAGTGAAATTAGAGCCGTAGTCATTTTGCATCAACCCAATGATCTTGATACCGTGGTTTCCCTTGCGTGTTTACAGGAGGAGGTTCTGGAGTCTATGCGGTGGGATACGCGTCAGCCGGAGTATCTGATGGAGGGACGATCACAAGCACGAACTGCATTGCCATTGCCTGCACCACCGGGAAGGTCGTTTGGCATTATCAGAAATAGAGCAGATGACAAAAGAGGAGTAGATGGCGCTCGTGCAAACGAACCTAATGACAAGGTAGCAACCCTTAGAGCATACCGACGAGCTAAAGGCTTGTGTCATACATGTGGGGGGGGGGAAGGGAGTTGGGAGCACCGGTGTGGACCTACGGTTCAGCTTCACGTAGTCCAAGAGTTGTGGGATTTAGTTCATAGTCCAAAATCAGAGGTAGCACCAACAGAAGGGGCGAGTTCGCATGGCGATGAAGTTCTGGCAATCTCAATAGCAGCTACGGGTGATACAGAAACACCGAGGACAGTAAGACTCAAGGGTTGGATTCAAGGTCTTGAGGTAAACATCTTGATGGACTCGGGAAGTACCCACATTTTCATCAGTGAAGCTTTGGTAGTTAGGCTCAAGGGGGAACAAACGCCACTCAGAATGCTCACGGTCAGGATCACTGATGGAGGAACCTTGTGTCGGGACCCGAGTAGCAACCCGGAACCCTCTGTGCACACTGGACCAGTCCCATGATCAGTAGAACTGGTCCGCATAGTCTCAACAACGATGTCATCACAACCATACAACAAACTAAAGAAGAAGCAGACAAATTAACACTTATATAGCAAAAGACCTTATGGTCAAAGTTGTTACAGAGGTCTGCCGCACAGGGCTAACAACAAAAGAGCTCACAGCGGAAAGCAAAATTAACACGGGGAGGCCATTCGACATGCCCACAGGCAATCGAGTGGAGGATGTCCTAGCACGAGAGGTCTTCAATGACCTCCTCTTCAAAGAGCTCGGAGCACCCTGGGAGGTCTTCTTCAGCTGTTGATCAACCAGAGGGCATAAGCCATCAGTACTTTGAATGTACTCAGCAAGCTGTAGGAAAAAGTATGCAAATAGTATTCATGCAAGGCTTGACAAGGAGGTCTTTATGGTTACTTTGCAGAAAACAATATTGAATGGAAATACAGTAAGTAGATTGCAAAGCACAAGTTGAAATATTATTATATAAGTAAACAAGTTCTTTGAAAACAGCTCGTGACCACCCTGATCACTTCCCAGATCTCCCGTGACCACCCTGGTCACAGCCCAGACCACTCACAACCACCCTGGTCATGAGCCAGACCACTCATGATCACCCTGGTCATGAGCCAGACCACTCAACACGTTTTGAGAAAGTGTACCCCTTGTGTGAAATCACCAAACAGGTCCATAACCGAGGACACGGCTATTCGAATAGATTAACACTCTGCAGAGGTTGTACAACTTTACCCACAAGACACGACCTCTCTAGTTTATTTGGCACCCGTCGATGCCCCTGCTCACTACCTTAGGTAAGCAGGCTAGAGCACGTGACAAGGCCTTTACAAGGTTCTGCTCTGACTCGATTTCGCTCACTAAGGTTTCGCCTTCCTGGCCCCCTCTTGCGCCAAGTGTGCGTGTCCATCCCATGTCTTACACACTTCCACCAAAACGGAACCAAATCAAAGCATTGCCAATTAGTTGGCTAGGACCACACCATAATGGTCTTGTGGTTGCACAGTATGGCCCGGATCGAACTCTTACAAGGTTAAGTCCTTAGTGGATGCTCAGGCGAGACCTCCTCATCCCAATATGCTTCCTGCATCCCCTTTACTTCACGATCACTCGCCCGAGTGAAAACATTTTGGGTTCCACCCGACCAATGACCACCCTAGCCATGGCACAACAAATTTTATTAACGGCAACACATGCCAGGGCATCGTAGGCCAAGGCAACACATGCCAAGACAACATATGCCACAATTCCATATTCACTTTGTCAAGTTTAACATTAATGAGATAAGTGATCGAGATACATCGCATAACTAAGCAGGTCTAAGTAACATACGCACCCAAGTTGGTTATCACAAAGAGGTCCAACAAGGATTACCCAACCTATGGTGGTCCAAAGGTACATGTCAACATGTCATCACAAGTATTCAAGGAGTCATACTGTCGAGTAGGTGATTAGCTAATTCCCAAACCATTTTTTACAAATAGCCATGCAAGTTGGTATAAATCAACATAAATTTGCAAACTGGGAACAACATGATCAAAGGTCTATGACTTGCCTTCGATGAAGAGTGGAGATGCTTGGTGAGGTCATTTGGGTCCAAGAACTCCTTTGGGAAGCCGGAATCTACACGCATGAAAAGAGTCAAATAAATACAACTAAACTAAATAAAAACAAAAGCTACCAAACTAGAACCAAAAGAAAGACACAAAGACAATAGAAGCAGGCCTTTGGGAAGGAGGTCTGGCGGGGAGGTCTATAGGAGGATCTGACTACTCAAGCGTGGTCGTGAGATTAAAAAAGAACAAGGCACGAAGGAACTCACAGGACACACACACACACACACAGAGAGAGAGATGAGAGAGAGGGCGAGAGCAGTGCAGTGCTCGGTGAACTCTGCGGTGGCGAGGAGGGCTCCAGCGAACTCCTTGGTGAAACACCAAACACGGAAACTAGGTGAGAGCAAGAGAGAGTTGAGAGCTAGGTGAGGAGAAAGGAGATGAATGAGGGCTGCTCAGGCTTTTATAGCTAGGAGAAACGAGAAGAGTCACGGGGACTCGGAGGTGCACGTGTTCAAGGGTAGGTGAAGGAGGAGATGGGAGCAGGTCGGGGAGGAGACATGTAACGTCCCAAAATTTGGCTTTTCAAAAATCTTTTAAGTAGTTTAGGTCCCTGGAAAATTTCACCAATTTTATTTGAATTAATAAAGCTTAATCGGGACTTACATAAATCAAAAACAATTTAATATGATTAATCTCAACATCAACTATTATCAAAACTATTTTATTTGGATTCTATGTGCTTGGATATATTTTCTAGAGTTTTTCCGAGTGCATTTGCTATTTTCTATTTGCCCTTTGTGTTTTCTGCTATTTTCTAAAAAGAAAACTAATTATGAAATCTCAGATTCTAATTGGGTCGAATCCTTTTGATACGGCCCAATCCCATTCGCTTTCGGCCCGGCTGCACCTTGATCCGTCCCACCTCGCCTCTCTCTCATCCGGTCCAGCCGCCAAGCTCTCACCTTCCTCCAGCCTGGTTCGCTGCTCAACTCAGCCCAGCTCGCGTCGCCACTCAGCCCAACCGGATGTGTGCGCCGCCAAGCCCTAGCACCTGGGACCCCACCGGTTAGCTCATTTGCGCCTCAATCGCCGCATGCATGCTCTGGCGCCCGAGCAGCGTCCTCTTCCACTGCCGCCCTTGAGTCGGGATTGCACGGCCCGTGCTATATAAATGCCCGCCAACCTCGTGTCTCGCGCCTAACCGCCTCGGCCCGCGCCTCGGTGCCCTAAACAGCTAAGTGAGCCACCAAGCGTCGCCACCGGGTCCATCTTCTCCAAGTCTGGCGCCGCGCCCGCAACACCGTCCTCCAACGTCAAGCTTCCTCGAGCTACCGCGTCCGCGCCACAGCAACCGCCTCGGTCTCCTCCACCGATTGCCACCATCACCTCGAGCTTCGGTACCCCTCACCGCCGGCGCACGCTCCATCTTCATCAGCTCCGATCGCTGCCTTTCACCGCTAACTACATCATCTCCAGTGAGCTTCGACGCGATTGAACCCCACCTCCACCTTCCCCAGGTCGCGCTCCCACCTGACGCTCTCACCCACTTCCCCAGAGCGTGGCCGTAGCTCCTTGTCGCCGTGCGAGCCACCGTCGTCACCGGCGATTGCGGCTGTCCCTTGCCGTCGCGATTGCATCACCACGACCACCTTCGCTTCCTTGTTCGGTCGAGCCTACCCCCTTGCGCCGCCGCGACCCGCAGCTCTGGCGAGCCGGCTTGACCGAGCACCACCGTGGGCAGTGCGCCACCGTGCCCATGTTCTTGTGCGATGCCACCTCGGCGCGTCCACGTCAGCACGCCACCTCACTGCCATGTTGTCGCCGTGTCTTGTGCCACCTCAGCGACCATGGCCACGTAGACGCCCACGTGTCCACCCCTACCAAAACCCAAAACCGAGACCATGTGGACTTGATCCACCATGAACCAAGTCACTTACCTGTGGACCCTGCTTGCCATTGCCCTACTCCATGGACCCATTCCACCAGGGTCCTTTGACCAAACCGAGTGGACACGGTTCACCAAGAACCTAGTCTATGACCTATCGACCCCGTTTGTCAACCCTATTTCATGAACCTATTTCACCATGCACCATAAACCCTAGATCGTGGACTTGATCTATGGACCAATGGCCCACCTGTCATCCACTCACCCTTTTTCAGAATTTCCGAAATAATTTAATTGAGGAATATTCTATGGGTCCCAATTGTCATTCCCTCTTTATCTTGTTCTCTCTTTAGTACCTTGGCCCACATGTCACCCATTGATTTCATCTCTCTCTCACTTACTAGTGGACCCCACTTGTAAGTCTCCAATTCTGTTTATTTATTTTAATATGAAAAAATATTCTCTGAATATTCTTTTCACTCTCAATTTCATCATTTCATGTGATCTTCCAATGCTCATATTTTTTGCATCTGAACTCCGTTTGAGTCCATTCAAATTCCTAAATTCATCTCAATTCCAGATCTATTTATTGAGATTATTATTTAATTTTTGGAGTTTGTTTGCTCTCTGTTATTTATTTATTTGGTTTATTTGCTTGTTTGCGAGTAGACGTTGATACTTCGGGAAGTTCTGATCAAGAAGGAGCTGAAGATCAAGGAAGTAGAAGATTAAAGATAAATAAGATCATTATTGATATATCAAGGCAAGTTATACCTTTGATCATATTGAACCTAGTTTTCAAAAATTACTTTGATTCAAATTATTTCATTTACTTTAAGTATTTATTTAAATGCTTTTGGGTGTAGTTATTAATCCCATTTGTTATATCCACCTTATCTATTGTTATGTCATAATCTTTTGTCACCTTTGGTTTATTTAGTTGGTAATATCGTAGCACCAACGTGGGTTGGTTAGATACGGGTAGATTGCTTAGCCATGCTACGAGTCATCATCTCATGTGAGTTGCAAATATAAACCTGACTAAGTGATTATGAAACTTTGTGATAAAACTGGGTGTACTGTGTGCTATTACTCGTTGATGGCATATGTTGCACATAACCAACTAGGTGGGAAAAGATTTAGACTGAGGCAAGTAGTGGATACTGGGTGAATTGGTGGACTCTGTGAATGGGAATTGTAATCTCCGTGGCATAGTTAGAAATTGGAAGTCTTACCTTGGTCAATGAAGGACTTAACTTTGTACGCTATTGAACTGAGCCTCTCGTACAACCACATGCTTGATGGGACGGGCCTAACTTAGTAGGTTACGGAGTCTTGACATTGATTACTCAGGTTGTAGGTTAGGTACTCAGTGATGGGTGGAGGTGTGTTACCGTTGTGGTTAGGTGCACATCGCGGGACGGCTCACCGCTTCCCTGTCCAATGGTGTGTGTTATGCCAAAGCACTGTGTTAGGATTGGCATAGCGATTAAGCACACTGGGAGTATCAATGCTTGAAATGAAGTTTCTGAAAGGTTTTGTTATGATTGCTCAATCACATACTTCTGTATGGCGTGTCATGTCAGACATGATGCGTTAATTGTATCTTGTGGGTAAAGTGTACAACATCTACAGAGTGTTAAATCAATCTATTCGAATAGCCGTGTCCGCGGTCATGGACATGCTCGGGGATTTCATACGAGGGGTAGATTTTTCATAAAAACCTTGGGAAGGGAGCTATGTGATTTATGTCATATGGCTATGTGTCTTTGTGAAATCAAACTGATAAATTATTATTGTCTATTGTTTCGAATCATGCTTTCAATCTATTATTCATATTCAAATTGCAAATATTGCATTTCTGCAAAAGAACCTGAAGCCATTCCTTTGGAATAAGCCCGCATCTATACATTGCATTTACGTGGTATGACTTGCGAAATACGGTTGTGTACTCATGCTTGTTATAAAACATGCAATGTATGGAAGAATAAATCGATCGGCAAGGTCTACTTCAAGGATCGTGGAGAACTAGGTCACGCTACCCTAGCAGTTACTGTGGGCATATGGATGGGCTTCAGGTTATTCTCATTACGTTCATTGCGACTTCTTTGAGATATCGCCCTCTGAAGCATTAATTATAGCTTTGACCTTAAGGTATTTACTCGATGTTTATTGTTATTTGCCTATTTATTACTCATCTTTGTATATGGAAATGATATTTCACCGATGTTGCCCTTGTGTGCACTAAGCGTGATCTGTGCTAGTGCATTATACGAGAGGGTCGAATTGTATTTTGGATCCCGACAGAGGTGGTATTAGAGCCATATCGATTGTAGGTCGTGACCTTAGTTAGAATGGTCATTGATTAAGGAAAACTTCAAAACTTATTTTACAAATGGAATTTAATGAACAGTAATAAAATGCTTTTCATAGCATTTCTGGTCATTTTGAAACTTGGGCAATTTGTTACAATTTAAAACCTCCATTTTCGATTCACATCTTAGACTTGTTTTTGAAACTTCAAAAGAAAATGCAAGTCAATGCTTGTATTGAGACTGGGGAAGTATTTTTACCAAATACTAGAAAAAAATTATCTTGAACAAACATGAATTTTGTCAAAATTTTAGAAATCATTTTGACCTTAAGAAAAATCTTTGATCTCGATCAAACCTTTTCGGTTAAAGTTTTTATTTAAATATTTTTAAAACCGAAACAATGATTTTCAAAAAAATTCTGGGACATATATCATCCCAGTAGCCTGTCTACAAAATTTCGTATTTTTATAAATTTCTTTGATATTTTTAAACCCCCGGTCAAACTTTTGAAGTTGATTTTGGGTTCAAGTCAACTTTAAACTCAAACCTAACTTCTTGGCACTGTAGCGACTCGAGCCACTTTGGTTTAAATCCAACCGCGTGCCTTTGGAATTGGCTCATCACGTTAGAGCTCGGCCCCAACCTCCAACATAATCGCCACCATTCATTTTCAATCCAATTGTACCTTTGCTTTGGTTTGAAAGCCAAAACGTGCTTAATCTCTAGACCCTTGGATTCAAACTCAACGGACCAGATCTTGTGGGCCGTTCGGACCGTCCGAACGCGCCATGCAATTTGGGCCGTTAGATCTAAATCGGGCATGCGTATTTTATCGGGCTAAACCAATTTCAAATGGAAAAGCCGGTCTTGTAGCATAAGCCTTGGATTTGAATTCAAGGGCCAGATCAATGAAATTTGTTTCGGACCGTC
Organism: Phyllostachys edulis; assembly: GCA_036346405.1. Taxonomy (NCBI): domain Eukaryota; kingdom Viridiplantae; phylum Streptophyta; class Magnoliopsida; order Poales; family Poaceae; genus Phyllostachys; species Phyllostachys edulis. The sequence continues at coordinate 18,399,087 of CM070554.1, read as the reverse complement.
CGAACGCGCCATTGATTGTGTTCGTTGATTCAAAATCAAGCGCCCAGATCAATTGGGCTGTTGAACCATCCAAACCACTCATTGATCTTAGCCGTTTAAATCGGATCCAGCGGTCTTTGCTTTAACGTGTTTGAAACTCAAAACGCGCAGTTTCACTTGGTCGTTGGATTTCGATAGTATGGTTCACATGAGTTGGGCCGTTCGGACCGTCTGAACGCCCCACTCAATCTGGGCCTTTCAAATACGATCGGGCGGTCAATATTTATTTGAGCTCGCTGCTATGCATATTCACTAAGGCTGACAGTGGGGCCCATATGTCAGTGACTCATCGTCGTCCCTTGGCGCCTTTGCGCGTAGCAAAGCTTCGTCGCGCTATTGCGGTGGCGTTGCGCCGTGCGTTTGGCAGCATGCATGTGACACTTGGCACCCTTTTGCTGCCAGGAGGACACACATGAGCTTCATTGTCTTCTCCGGCGAAATGGGTATAAAAACCCTAGCTCTCGCTCACGGCCATTTTTGTTGCCGCAGCGATTCTTCTTCGTCACTGGCGTAGCTCTCTCGTTCTGGAGCTCTTGTTTATCTCTTTCAATGCTTTGCTCACCCTGTTAATGGGAGTCTTTGGCATTGCTTGTAGATCAAGAATGCGAGCTTGTCGTTTACGCTGTTCAGAGCACACCTGGAGCGCCGCCGTGGCGGTTTTCGTTGCTCCGGTGAGATTTTCTTTGGCTCTTTCGCGTCACATCGTGCCATTTTATCTCAGAAGCAAAACCCCTCAATCTATTGAACTTTTGATTCACAGGATTGTTGTGATTTTGGATTCTCCCTTTTTCGGTCAACTTCGGTTCTAGCATCCTCAAATCCAATCTGGTGAGCCTTTGTTCAACCCCTTTTTGTTTAGAGCACCTAGGATCTTTGCTCAAGCTAATCTGATCGCTAACTCCTTTTGTTTTGATCTAGATTATCTTATTCTTGGGAAGCTATCATCATCCTTGTTGTCGGTCACTTTCTTCATAGCAAACCTTGGCTCTCTGACCATTTCTTAGCCCAGGTAGCTTCTGTTGTGACCTTTAGATGCTTAAATAGGATACCTTTTGCTTAGATCCTAGCCTGGTTGTGTCACCTTTTTGCTGGGCAAGTTTGTAGAAGCTAGTTGCTGTTGTCGGATTTCTAACGAGGGCAGTAGCTAGTTAGTTGATAGCTTAATTCTTGTCGGTTAGTATTAGGTAAGTGTTAATCTAGGTTGTTATCTTATTAAAAATTAGTTATAACTTAAGCATTTTGCTAGTTGTACATTAATACTTTGAGCATGCATCTTTTTCAGTATTTTTGAATCTGTTGTGTTTCTGGATGTTCATTTTCCATTTTTCTTATTAGGATCTGACTTAACCGACGTGAGTGAACCTTTTTCTGAAGCTCCAGCACCTGAACAAGTGGTTTATTACCAAGGCAAGCATCCTCTTGCACCATGTTGATCCCTGATTTGATACTTTAGGTTTTAAAATACGGTGATCTTTGTTTGCATGCTATTTTTCAAGTATTTAAGCGTGAGTAGTTATTTAGATCCCAATGATTGTGGCTTATCCTGAATTAAACTCATACAGTTATGCTTAAGTTAGAATTCTTGTAGTGGTACAGTGTTCTGTAGATTTTGCTTATCCTTGCAAGTATGTAGAACGTTAGATGTTTGACAAGCTTATCTTGTCAGACTTGGGAGACACCTTTTGATTTTTCTATCTTTGATTTCCTTGTTAGTTTAGTTAAAACTGAAAGTTATTTTTTTTGTAGATAACATTTTGATTTAGATCTGGACAAGTGGATGCTAGTGATGGTGCCTTCGTGCACGAGATTTGGAAAATGTGGTAGTCTTGTCCGGATCGATTAAGGACTGAACTTTGACCTGTCAATTTGAGTACTTTACGCACCTCCACACACGGTGTATGGTATTTGCTTGGTTAAGTAAGGGTGATGTTATTGAGTTGAGGAACTTGTGGTGTGAGGACATATATATGTTCCATCATATATATGTTCCGTAGGACTCGATTGCAATTTAATATGTGCGATTGAGCCGAGGTTTGGATGTAGTTTATTGGATCGGCATTCCCGAGCCTAGCGTGTGTGCCCGGTTAGCAAGCTCTATCGAAGTTTGCTAAGCGGGATCGATCGCATATGGGTGATTCAACTCAATAATGTCAACTATTTGAAAAATCTGAGGATCTTAGTTTACAGGTAGGCACACCAAAGGAAGTGTGTCATCATTCAGAGGCATCCGAAGGCTTACGGGCTAACTAAGTCGTGTGGGTAAAGATGTACACCCTTACAGGGTTAAAACTATTCGAATAGCCGTGTCCACAGTTACGGACAACACTCGTTTGATGGACAACTCAATTATAGACTTTGAATTTATTTGTATCTTGGGTTTCTTGGTTCGACATGAAGGGTATTCATGTTTGTTATTTGGTCAAAGTGGACAGCCACTTTGATTTTGTTCTTGTTTGTGATTACTTTCTCTATTACTTACTATTTTAGTCCAAACTTGTTTATAAAACTGCTTTAGCAAAACTTAGCAAGTGTAGGGTGAAACACAACTTCATGCAAGACTATTGCCATTACAACCTTCTGTTGTCGACCTTATGCATGTAAAGTTCTAATCCTTTGTTTAGGTGCTGCTAAACACATTCTTTTAGTAGTTTTGTGTAAGTCTTGCGAGTACATTTTGTACTCAGGTGCTTTAACCACTTGTTGCAGGTGAGGACGGTTACTTATCACAATTGCGTTAAGCGCGATCGGCGGCGCTAATGAGTGAAGCTGTTTCTATCCTCCACTCAGTTGCCTAAGGGTTATGAGGGCACACTTGGTGGCTTTTGTTGTTTATAGTTTGTTTCCGCTGCACTAAAACTTCTGATGTTTGTTGCTCTTCGGTTGCTTCCGTGAACCGAACCAACTTGTAAAGTTTTGTATGTATTAATGTATCTGTATGCCTTGTATGACATGGTACAATGTTATTGAGGATATATGTACAATAGTCTTTGATCTTGGGAACTATTGTAAGACATATATTCGGGAACCTGATATTGAATTTATTCCTTGTCAAGAATTATGCTTTCGGGTGTAATTCTCTAGCTTGGAATATATTGATGCACAGGTCCTCACAGCGTTGGTATCAAAGCCATACTGACTGTAGGTTAGAAATAGCATGGTCGTTAACATTAGTAAGTCTTCTGTGAAATTATTTTGATAACAAAATATTTTCTACAAGTTTAAGTATGATATCTTTTATTTCTTACCCATCTTAGTATCCTTTCTTACCCCAACTTTCAGTTGGATTTATAAACTATTTTGCTCACTTACCTTGTCTTTTGTCTATAGATGAGTGGGTGGTACTTGTTTAAGGAAACTCGCGCTGAAGACGTGGATGGATACCCGGCTTTGCTGCGGGACATGATGTGGCGGTCTAACTTCACCTACCAACCGGAGTACGCCATCTATCGCCGAGATTGAGGACTCGAGATGGAAGAGTACCGAGCTGTGATCAACATTATTGGTAGACAGGTGACGGGTAGCCTTCCTCATCAGATCAAGTACATGCCATACGAAGCCATGGTTGTCCAGGAAGCTGCTAGTGGGATGATGAGCCTTCTTCGTCATGATTTGACGGAGCTGTCTCAACCACCTCACTATCATTTTCCTAAGCGAGGCCTGGGCGCAGAAGTGAACACGTTCGATAGGATTCAGTTTGGGGAAGACCCACAAGTGTGCCAGCTGGCGAGGTTGGTTCACATTATGGACCAAGTGCATCACTACCTGGTGTACGAGCTGTGGGAGACCCGTCACCGTCTGATAGAAGCTCAAGAGTACCTCAGGATCGGTGTTAGTATGAATCACATTACTCGTAACGTGCTTTATGGTAACAACGAGACCTCCCCAGCTGCTTCTGCACCACAAAATCATCGATTTCCAGAAGTGGCGGGGTTTGTACCCAATTATGGACAACGTCGCCAAGCCCGGATGTCAAGAGGCTTTTCAAGACTCACGCCGGCGCACCTCGGAGGTCAAAATCTCTTGCTAGGTTCTCCGAGGCGACTCATCAGTCCATTGAATCCCATAGACACCGGATCACCTAAAGCCCATCTTTTAGATGAGTTTCCAGTGAACTTCAATAGGGACAACTTTGCTTAGATCTTGATGTTGAAGACTTGTAGGCAACCGGTAGCTGTCCTTTATCTATGTGTAATAAGGATGACTTTTGTATGTTTATGGATGTTGTTTAAGACTCCTTTGTTTCGGACAGTGGCCATATTGTTTACCAACATATATGGATGCATTTGTGCCGAAGCTTGCTGTTTATTGGCTCTTGTGTTCTTTTGGTGTTAATGCTGGTGCATTTCATATCATTGTGCATGATAAGTTTAGTACTTACCTTTGCTGTCCTAAATTCTGAGTTGCGCTCATTCAAGTGTATCCTTGTTGAGTTGCTAACAGTGGTGTGGCAACAGTATGACATGACCCACCACTCGTTCTCGAGAGCAGCAGGATGAGGGATCCTCACCCCCGTGATCCCGTTTCGCTCCTGCCAATGATCCTTGCCCTAGAGGAGAACAGGCAGAACCTTCCAGTCGCCATGGGAATCAGAGTGGACGGCATGAGGAAGATCTTCCTCCTCCGCCCACCATGGCTGAGGTGCTCATGCAGATAGAGCACAACAGAATGGACCAGACGTGCATTCTTGAGCAGATTGCGCGTAATACCTCTTCAGCTCCCGCACCAGCTAGAGATGCAGGAGGTCACCGCACTCAGGGAGGGCTCGCTGAATTTCAGCAGACTAACCCGCCAGTGTTCTCCAGCTCTGAGGACCCGATGGAAGCGAAGGACTGGCTTAGGAATATTGAGAAGAAGTTGTTGATTTCTCTATGTTCTAAAAGAGAAAAGGTATTATTTGCCAGCTACCAATTGGATGGCTCAGCTAGTGCCTGGTGGGACAACTTCTTTGCCATCCAGCCTGCTAGACACGTCCCGACTTGGGACGAGTTCAAGGAAGCATTTCGTGAAGCTCACATTCCTAAGGGAGTTGTGATGATCAAATAGCAGGAGTTTCTTGCTCTTAAGCAAGGGAAGCAAACGATAACAAAATATCTTCATGAATTCAACTTCCTTGCCCGGTATGCACCTGATGACGTTTCGACGGACCTTCGTCGTCGAAACCGATTCATGAATGGCTTGACTGAGGAGCTACCGATGTCATTAGCAGTTCATGACTTCAGAAATTTTCAGCATCTGGTCAATAAAGCCATCGTCTCCGAAAGCAAGAGCAAGGCCTTGGATGAGGCAAGAAAGCGAAAGAGGGCTGCACAGACTGCAACTAGTGGTAGTTCGCCGAGGCCGCGCATATGGTAGCCACTACATCCTCGAGCTCCATCTTCTCCGAGGCCATCTGTGTTCGCACCTCGTCCATCTCCACCTTCTGGCCAGCCGAGGGCTGTCGTGAATTAGCCGCAGACTGCTAATAATGTCAAGCCTGGGGTTATCTATTTTCACTGCGGGCGTCCCGGGCATTTTGCAAACCAATGCTACGCAAAGGCTCGTGGTCTACCTCCTGTTCGGCCTCAACCAGCTCTTGTCCGACTAGCCCCACCTCAGAAGCAGCAGGTTAAGGTCGATCCCGCTCAAGCTCGAGGTCATGTGAACTAGATTTCTGCAGAAGAGGCAGTTGATGCTCCTGACGTCGTTCTCGGTATGCTCCTTGTTAATTTCAGTCCAGCTGCTGTTCTTTTTTATTCTGGAGCATCCCATTCTTTTGTCAAAAGTGCTTTTGCTGTTCAACATCAGTTAGACATGCATGCACTCCAGCCACCCTATCTTATTAAGTCACCTGGTTCGGTTTTTAACACTGACCAAATCTGCCGAAACATCAAAATAGAGATTCAAGGGGTAGAATTTTTGGCAGATCTGATTGTGTTAGATTCTAAAGGGTTGGATGTCATCTTGAGAATGGACTGGCTATCCAAGCATCAAGGGCAAATTAATTGTGCTCAAAAATCCATTTCGGTGACCAATGAAAATGGCCTTCAAGTTGTTTTTCATTCCAAGACACTTGGTTCTCCTCTTTATTCTTTGGAAGCTGATGCCACCCCTACTTTGGATATGGTACCAGTAGTTTGTGAGTATCCAGATGTCTTTCCTGAAGACCTTCCAGGCATGCCCCCGGATCGTGAGGTAGAGTTCATGATCGAACTAGCCCCCGGTACTGCTCCAATATCCAGAAGACCTTATCGGATGCCTCTCAATGAGCTGGTAGAGTTGAAGAAACAGCTTGGGTAATTGCTTGACAAAGGATTTTTTCGACCGAGCTCCTCGCCTTGGGGATGCCCAGCTATCTTTGTCAAAAAGAAAGACAAGACTTTACAGATGTGTGTGGACTACCATTCGTTGAACGAAGTCACTATCAAAAACAAATATCCTCTCCCTCGCATTGATGATCTATTTGACCAATTGACTGGAGCCCGAGTCTTTTTCAAGATTGATCTGAGGTCAGGTTATCATCAGATCAAAGTTAGAGCTGAAGACATTCCTAAGACAACATTTTCTACTCGTTACGGTTTGTACGAATATACTGTCATGTCTTTTGGTCTAACAAATGCTCCAGCATACTTCATGAATCTCATGAATTCGGTATTCATGGATTGCTTGGACAAATTTGTTGTTGTGTTCATTGACGACATTCTCATTTACTCCAAATTTGATGAAGAGCATGAGCATCATTTGAGGCTCATGTTAGAAACACTCCGTAAGCATCAGCTGTATGCAAACTTCAGCAAGTGTGAGTTCTGGCTCAAGAAAGTCTACTTTTTGGGCCATGTGTTATCCAAAGGTGGTATCACTGTTGATCCAAGCAAGGTACAAGATGTACTATACTGGGTTCAACCCAAAAGTGTTTCTGACATCCGAAGTTTTCTTGGACTTGCGGGCTATTACTGTAGGTTCATTGAAAATTTCTCCAAAATTACAAGACCTTTAACCCAGCTTTTGAAGAAGGAGAAGAAGTTCGTTTGGTCAGCCGAGTGTGAAGAAAGTTTTCATCTTTTGAGGGAAGTCCTGACCAAAGCTCTAGTTCTCACTCTGCCTGATATTCGCAAGAATTTGATATCTACTGCGATGCATCTCGCCATGGACTTGGATGTGTTCTCATGCAAGAGGGCCAAGTAGTGGCATATGCATCTAGGCAGTTGAGACCTCAGGAGTTGAATTACCCTACTCATGACTTGGAATTGGCAGCCGTAGTCCATGCTCTGAAAATTTGGCGACATTACCTCATCGATAATCGTTGCGAGATCTATACTGATCATAAGAGCCTGAAATACATATTCACTCAAGCTGATCTGAATATGAGACAAATAAGATGGCTTGAACTGATCAAGGACTACGATATGAGTATTCATTATCACCCAGGCAAAGCCAATGTTGTGGCCGACGCTTTGAGCAGAAAGTCGCAGTGCAACTGCTTGTCAGTAACATCTCTTGCTAAAGGCTTGTGTACTGAATTTCAGCGCCTAAATCTTGAGATAGTTGAAGAAGGATTTATCGCTGCTCTTGAAGTGAAATCCACACTTGAGGGTTAGATCCTTGAGGCTCAGAAAGCCGATGCAGAGGTAGCCGAAATTAGGGAAAATTTGAAGGCAGGTAAAGCCAAGGAATTTTCTGAAGACGTCCGAGGTATCATTCGGTACGGCAACCGTTTAGTGGTACCCTCAGATCCCCAGTTGAGAGAGCTAATTCTTAAAGAGGCTCACAACTCCAAGTTTTCTATACATCCTGGGAGTACCAAGATGTACCAGGATTTGAAGAAGACATTCTGGTGGAGCCGAATGAAAAGGCAGATTACACAGTATGTTACTGAATGTGATATTTGCCAAAGGGTCATAGCCGAGCATTTGAAACCAGCTGGCACCCTTCAACCTTTGCCTATTCCCCAGTGGAAATGGGAGGAAATCGGTATGGATTTTGTTACTGGCCTTCCAAGGACTCAGAGTGGGTCCGATGCTATTTAGGTGATCATTGATAGTCTGACAAAGGTTGCTCATTTTATTCCTATCAAGACTACCTTCAGTGGCCGCCAATTAGCGGAGCTCTATGTCTCCAGAATTGTTTGTCTCTATGGTGTCCCGAAGGTCATCGTCTCTGATCGTGGCCCTCAATTCACTTCATACTTCTAGAGTTGTCTTCATCAAGTAATGGGGACTGAACTCTCTTTCAGCACTGCTTATCATCCTCAAACCAGCGGTCAGACCGAGAGGGTGAATCAAGTAATGGAAGATCTTCTCAGAGCCTGTGTGCTATCATATAGCAAAAACTGAGAGAAGTGCTTGCCGTATATGGAGTTTTTCTACAACAACAGCTACCAAGCAAGCATTCAAATGTCACCTTTTGAAGCTTTGTATGGAAGAGCTTGTAGGACTCCGTTGAACTGGTATGAGTCTGGAGAAAGACCATTCTATGGTCCAGACTTAGTGGTGGAAGCCGAAGAGCAAGTTCGTCTGATCCGAGACCGACTGCGTACTGCACAGTCTCGTCAGAAGAGCTACGCCGATCATCGTCGTCGAGAGTTGAGCTTTGAGGTAGATGACCATGTCTATCTTAAAGTCTCACCGATGAAGGGCACTCATCGCTTTCAAGTGAAGGGAAAGCTAGCAACTCGTTATATCGGACCTTTTCGAATCATTTCTAAATGAGGAGCTATGGCATATCAATTGGAGTTGCCAGACTCTCTTTCAGCATTGCATGACACAATTCATGTCTCTCAATTGAAGAAATGTATTCGTGTTCCTACTGAAACAACTGCTTATGAAAGTCTTGATTTCCAACGTGGTCTTTCCTACCAAGAGCAACCGGTGCGTATCCTCGATGAAATGGAACGCAGGATAAGAAACCGCACTGTCAAGTTTTTGAAAATCCAGTGGAGTAACCACACGGATGAGGAAGCCACGTGGGAGCGTGAGCATCTGATGAGGATTGAGCACCCTCACCTCTTCCATGATTAAAGTGCCTTCAAATCAAGAAAGGCAAGGTGAAACAAAGCAATGTAAAGGAAGATGTAATGACAACACCTTGTTGTTCTTAATGATCTTTATTTTGCTATCTTTGAAGGAAATCAAAACAACAGATGTTGTAATATTCCTTTTCTATCTTTGAAAGAAATAAATACAACAAGTGTTGTGTTTCTAGAAAAAATATATTCAGCTACATATTGCGAATTTCTAAGTAAATACACTTGGGATAGCACTGATAGGTTATGGAAGAAGAGAGCGAGGAACAAAGCTTGGTAGGATGTATTATGTTCATCCAAATACGGCGGGACTCTTCTATATGAGAATGCTTCTTATGGTTGTCCGTGGTGCACAAAGCTTTGAGGATATAAGATGTTATGAAGGCGTTTTATATAATACATTTAGAGAGGCATACCAAGCTCGTGGTCTGCTACAGGATGATAACGAATGGTTTGCTCTATTTGATGAGGCCATCGTGTCATCTACATCGTTCCAATTAAGAAACTTATTCATGACAATCTTTCTTTTCTGTGATATTGCAAACCCTTGATTGCTTTTCAAAAAATACTAGACATATTTAGCGGATGATATAACCCTACGAATAAGGAGGGCACTCAACAACCATGCATATACTATATCGAATACCTACTTGCAATCACAGTTGATTACCGAGCTACACTCTCTATTCTCGGCTAACGGAGCATCGCTTTCATCCTATAATCTTCCGCCTATTGATTCCAGAGGTACTGATCACAATTGTAATAGACTTGTTGCAAACAAAATGTTGTACGGTTCTGAGATTGTCATAGACAAATGGAAACAACTTCATAGCAAACTAAACCAAGAACAACTAACTATATATGACAAGGTCATTCATAATGTGCTTACAAGAAAAGCAGGCGTACTTTTCGTGTCTAGACATGGTGGTACAGGAAAGACATTCCTTTGGAATGTCATCATCGCAAAGATAAGATCCGAAGGCAAGATTGTATTAGTCGTTGCCTCTTCGAGTGTCACTGCATTGCTACTACTTGGAGGCCGCACCGCGCATTCGCAGTTTGGTATACCTCTCAACGTTGATGAAAGATCTCTTTGCAATATCCATAGAGGCACTATGCTTGGTGATCTTTAAAAAAAAACATCACTCATACTATAGGACGAAGCACCCATGACTCATCGTAGATGCTTTGAGGCATTGGATAGAACTCTTCGTGACCTACTTTCTAACGTTGAACCCGTAATGGCTATGTTACCGTTTGGAGGCATGCCTATAGTTCTAGGTGGTGACTTTCGTCAAGGTCTTCGGTTGTAGACAGTGGATGCCAAACATATATTGTTCTTGCCTCTCTCACCTAATCTCTTATATGGCGATATATAAGGTTGATGTCTCTTCGGACCAACATGATATTGTCCAATCCTTCGCTATCCGAAAGCAACAAAAGGGAACTCGATGTTTTTGCGGAGTGGATTCTTGCAATTGGAAATGGTACCGTCCCTACACGTAGAAAAGGATTGATATACCAGAAAGATTCCTGTTAAAACCTAAGGATAACAAAATACAAGCGATGGTAGATAATGTGTATGATTCATTTCATACAAATTATGTGGATGCGTCTTATCTAGCCGCAAGAGCAATCGTATGTCCCACGAATGCAATCGTAGATGATATTAACGATTTTATTATTGATAGAGTGCCGACAACTTTCAAGGAGTACTTGAGCTGTGATACCATCTCTAACTCTACATATCGAACTGCTGATATAGATCTATTATATCCTCCCGAATTCCTAAACTCTGTAAATGTACCTAATTTCTCTCGACATCGCCTTTTGCTAAAGGTTGGTCTCCCCGTGATGCTTCTTAGAAATCAAAATCAAAATATGGGTCTATGCAATGGAACAAACATGGTTATCACTCGTTTAGGTGATCGGCTACTTGAGAGCAAGATTATGACAAGCATAACCGTTGGTCAATCTATTTACATTCCTTGAATCTCTTTAAACACAACCAAATGTAAGTGGCCATTTGTTTTACAAAGACGACAATTCCCCATACGTGTTTTCTATGTTATGACCATCAATAAAAGCCAAGGACAAACATTAGCAAATGTCGGAATATACCTTAGAAATCACGTGTTCACGAAACACTCATCCTGGCGTCAAAACTTTTGGGGGGATTTTTGCACAAAAAAACCCTACCCACGGGTAGGGAGAGTCTATCAAAAACCCACCCATCTCAAATTGTGTTACTCTCACACCCACAAGTTTTATGTGGTTGCAAATTTCCTCTACAATGCTTAGTTTTACAATTGACCATCCAACGTTGCGCTTGCGTGGACCGGTGTAGTGTGCTATGTCCTTGGGAGCCACCACAACGCAAAAAATAATCCCCCTAATCGTCACCAAATCAAGTGGCTAAGATCACAAAGTTCTCTACTAAATAGGATGAAATACATTGAAACCTACAAAAAGTTGGGCAAATACAAGTTCCCAAACTACGAGCACCGACCGGCCACCTCTTCCCCGCTGTATCGCCATCTTTCGTGTGGTGACCACCATCATCTCAAACTCTACCTGCGTCGCTCCTAAGACCCCGTGTTAAAACTGAGAGGGCTCTTCTTGGACGTGCAAGGGAGATGACCCATTAGGGCCTGCTGTTATAGCCGGTCCACGCTAGAATGCCACACAAATGCCATGTCAAAAGGCCAACATTAAAATTAGCCCTGGGGAGCTTCCAAAGATCCAATGGGCATAATAGTACAGGATAGCAAAAGATAACAAAACACAAATATTTTGTCTGTAAATAATCATAGTGAAATCAATGGTGCAGAGTCAAAAGAGGATTCTGACTTAAGGCTGTCGATGAACCAATTCAACAAATCCACTCGTAACAAATTCATTATAAGATATTTTTTTAATTAATTTGGGAAGCATTAAGTAAAAATACCGTAAACACACCTCTTCCTAGCAACGGAATGCTCCTAATGGAACATGTGGGAATAGTCAAACTTATTGTTTGTTTTGTTACCTTTCTTTCATAAGCAAGAGACATCGAAATAGACCATCAACATTTGCAACCACATAACACTTTTAGGTGTGACTAACGCAATTTAAGATGCAGGTGAGTTTTTAACCAACTCCCTATTTGCAATAAAACAATGGATACAAAAATGGCAGTATTGTAATGTGAATTTTGGCAAAACTCTGATGTGTTGGTTTCGATGAAACATCACCATTTCGAAGCCAGAGTAGCCTAGTTCATGAGGATAGGAGGGTGCCTTATTATCTCCATAAAGCATTTTATTTATCAATTGCATAACAGGAGAGGGTGAACAACAAAACCAAGAACTGAACCGATAAAAATTGTTACAATCACAATTCACAACCTTGTTTGCACAACTTTGAACACATGCAAAACTAAATAACCAGGGAATGTCAATGGAGAAAATATGCATCTACACATCCATAGGTCCAGTCATTTTCTCTCTTTTTCATTGCTACTGAAAAGAACGTATCAATCATGAAGACGTAGCTATGGAATGCTACTCCATCTTCACCTCCAAAAACAGAACACATCACATGAGAAGAGATTTGGCCAAATGCTCTCTTGCTGTTGTTAGGGCTTGAACTATAGTCTGCATGCAGAAAGCAAAAATTCGTAAGTTCAATTAAAGAAACCAGTTTTGTTCAGTTGAAAAAGGTCATGGTTGCAACCTACCTGCTCAGCGAGTGATGCAGCACCACCCTCTACTCCATGAGCTGACACCTTTTCATAAATCACACTTCCTTCTGTTTCAAGGACAATCCTGTGCAACCATTCAAGGAAATAAAGAATAGTTAAGCAAATAATTACAAGTTGCTACGATCTGTGCTAGTACTCATATCTCTAAGCCTGGCAAAGACCTGCTGAATCACTTTGGCATTTTAAAATATTAATAAGCTAAGGGAATAAGAGGTTTGTTTTGTTTATGATCTTAACAGGTCAGTCTCATTTATCAATATTTTGCCACCTCGCAGGAGGTACATTTGAGGTACAGAATGTTAAGGGTATTTGTGGTATTTCACTACTAGTCTAGAGTTTACTCTTGTGTGCCCTTGTACTATATATTGCCCTTTGGGCTCTATTCAATACAACTAACATGTGAGTCTCTCACACTTCATAACTTCATAACATGGTATCAGAGCAGGTTCCGAAAACCTAGCTCCGAAGTCGTTTCCGCAGATGTTGCCTCGGGAGGAGTAACCTCCACTCCAGGGGCCGCCAACTCTTAGTCGTAGTCTTTTTCTCAGTAGAAGCAGCAGCCCACAACCACCGTCTCCGCTTGTGGCTCGTCGTCGCCGGCGTCTCCTGCTCAGGCACCACCGCTACCTTGGCGATCGTCATTGCCAGATCAGCCTCATCTCGACCCATATCCGACGAGATCCTACGCCCCTGCCGCGTTCCCAACTTGGTCCCGGTTGGATTTGAGTCTCTCTGTTGTCGCCAGAACATCTCCTGACCAGATCTAGCTTGGATTCGCCACCGATTGGCCATCTCTCAACCAGATCTAGCGTCAGTGGGCCAACTACCAACTGGATCCGCTGTGGTGGGCCAGATCAGTCGCTACCTGGGCTCAACCGGTGGGTTCCCATCGCCCCTGGCCTGGATCTACCTCCGACTTCCTTGGTCACCACCACCGGTCGTCGTCCTCGACTCTGCCACTAGCCACATGGAGAGCTTGCTGCCTCCACAGCCGCACGGAGAGGTGGTCGTGGCAATGGAGGACCTGAAGATGCGGGCAGCGCCGCCGCGGGTGGAAGGGTCATGTGGCGCTGGGGCCAACACCGCCGTGGGTGTAGGCCCGATGCGGCACTAGATGGGGCAGCGCCACTATAGGTGGGTTTCGCCGTCTTCGCCGCACGGTGCCGCTGTCGCCTCAGTGATAGACATCGTCGTTGCTACCGCGCGAGTGGAGGCACGAGCTCTCCATGCGGTGACGGCGGTGGCAGGAACCCCCTCGCCTTTGTTCCCATCTAGCCTCCATGTTAGCATCCTGACATTGAATAGGGAAGTGGGCTGGGAGGGAGGTGAGATTGTTGTTGGGAACTTGGGCGTGCTAATTGTTGTTCCTCTTGGGCAATGTATGGGCCTACTGGTGCTATGTTGTTGCTATGGGCCGAGGTGGTTATGCTGCTGCTAGTTATCCTTTGAGTCTTTTCTTTATTGGTGTCGTTGCTTCCGTTGTGTCCATCTAAGTCTTTGAGTTCGTCTAGTCATGTGAGTTCACAAATTCCTTGTCAAACAGTCAATTGCTTTTCTGGCCATGGTGCACCCTTTGGATCCAATGTGGCCCACCCTTTCCCTTTCGCATGGCAGCAGCTGCCACTCTTCTTTCTGAGCCGCTGTAAATAGTAGAATTCGTTATAATACCGCCGCTTCTCTCTGAACCGCCACCCCAAGCTTCTACGGCCGCCACGCTTTTTGTGCACTGCGTCGCCACTGTCTCAGGCTTCGATCTGCACCACCATGCTTCTATCTATTCATCTTTAGCTTGATTTGACAGCTCTCCATTCCTGTCGGTTTCATCTTAAATTCGTGTTCTTGTCATGACGACTTTGCTCCCGCTTGCCTCTACTTTCTCAGCCCCTGTACCTTGTGCTTTATGGGCTACCGCACAACCCCAAATAGGGGATCTTTTGATACTCAACATATTTTCCAAGAACTGCACGCTACGACATTATCAAGACTCGGTCTTTGGATTTTCCCTATTTTAATGCCAACCGTTTCAAATGTAATGTTATTACATATACCTTGCATTTGAGGGGGGGGGGGGTGTTAAGGGTATTTGTGGTATTCCATCCTAGTCTAGGGTTTACTCTTGTGTGTCCTTGTACTATATATTGCCCTTTAGGCTATGTTCAATATAACTAACATTTGAGTCTCTCACTTCATAACACAGAAAACCCGGTTTCTTAACTTTAAGACAAGCCCCATAAATGCAACCATTTTTTGAAGTACAGGTGCTAATAGAATTCCTTTGTCATGGCTCCATTCCAGAAGACCGATGTTATCATGAATAGGGCAGATGAGCAGGGTCAAGTGATTTCAGAATAAATGAAGAAAAATAGATGTACAACAAAAGAAATAAGAACGGTTAACATCTAAAAGATTAGGATTTACCCTCCATCAACAATTTCATCAAGGCATAATAGAATCAGATCCAGATTTTCAAGTGCCGTTCTTTTGTCAACGATATTTCTGAAACCAACAAGATGGGAAACACAGTCACATGCAATCAGATATTAACCAAACAATATGAAACAAAATAAACAATAGTAGAAAAGGTGTATACTAAAGCATATTGAGCGTAACCTGAGAAGAAGGTCAACAGCATCATATAATCCCTGAAGAACTGATGCTAAAATAAGCTCATTCTCCTCATCTCCTCCAGTGACAAAAAAATGCAGGTCTTGGATGAACTTGTACACAACGATGTGACCGTCAAACATTACAATCTCAGCTGTAAAGGGGGAACAGATAAACAAAACTGGATTAGTTGAACTAGATGAACAGTGTGTAAAATTTTCACATACAGATCTACATAAAGTTTCAGACAGCCACTTGTCGTGTTTGAGCAGAAAAGTAAGGCAAGTAAATTGCAAAACTGTCCAAGCTCAATCTTCAGATCAGAGATCAGTGAGTATGGTGGAAGAAAGTACAAGCCGCACTTCAGCCAGGCTGAAAAATGCGTTCTGGATTACTTTTCACATGCCGTAATAGAGGATATGAGGACAAAACATAAAGGTATATAGATAAGTAGATCATTGTTCTTATATAAGTGATTAAGCTGTGCAAAAGAAGCAACTAATAATAGCATTAAACATTACAATAGCATGTGTTCTTTTCAAAATTAACATAGCACACGGACCATAAATTAACATGTTTCTGATCCAAAGAATCGAAAAAATAAGAGGTGTGTGAGGTTGATCGGAAATGGCTGTCTGTTCTCAGGACAGAATACAAAGCCCCATGAACACATCAACATATTTCATTTATGCAGTTAACCAACAAGTGTAATAAACATATAAAAACACAGTAAGCTGATAAGCAGCGTTGTTGAACAGCATCAGCATGTATAAATGCATATGGAAAAGAGATAATTTTGTTTACATAACACATCAATGCTAGATATCAAATGCATGAATTTACGGTTTGAGACAAACAGCGTTATGTACTCAATTAGTCATTGGACTACTAGAAGCTAACACTCATCATCACATTCGCGTACAAATTGGATTCTCCCTTATTTAAAATAGAAAATGCAGATATAAATTACTCTCTGTTCCAGCATTTGCTTTCTGGGTCTTGGCGAAGACCGACTTCTCGAAGGCCAGCTTCGCCGAGAGCGTGGGCCAATCATCCGTGTAGTACTTGACGGCGACGCGCTTGCCCTCGGAGTCCAGCAACAGAATGTTCTTCACCGAAGGGCAGGATTCCTACACGAACATAAATTAAATCCCTAGGACCAACGAACAATAACAACAAGGAAACCAAACTGACTGAGGCCACCATTAACGGATCCCAATATGCACCTGATAAAAACACAGCCTCCCAACCCAAACTGGCAAGAAGAGAGAAGGGAGACAAAGGGAGGGAGATAGCACGCCTTAACCATCCCAATATCCTACGACGCCGACCCGTACCGCAGCCGAACGCGACGGATCGGGACAAATCAAGAAACCAACAATATCGCAAGCTCACGCGGTAGAACCGAGAGGGAACGTGGGGGAGGAGGAGGAGGAGGAGATAGGTTCGCCTACCATTTGGAACGGCGGATGGATTCACTGCGGCGGGAGAGGAAGACGGGTGGACGGGATCGCCGGCGGTTGCGTGGGACAACGAAGGGATCGAGGCGGGGCGCCGACGAGTGGGGTGAACGAAACGCCGTACGTCCGTAGCACTAGTAGTAGCAGACAACTACGTTGCCCGCTGTGCTCGCAGATATGGCCCAAACTGTTTACTTTCGGACTGGGCCTCAACCACAGTTGGGCGGCATTTTACGAGAATATTTGACGATTTCACTTGCGCTTTAAGTGAAGTTTCGACTGATGAGTGATGACTCGGCCACCAGCGACAGCGACTAAGGGTCCGTTTGGTTGAAGCGAGTAAGGGGGCGTTTGGTTGGTGAACCGAGACTGAACGGGATGGTCTAGTTTAAAGTGGATGGGATGATTTTTTGGTTGGTGGACCGATGTTGAACGGGATGATTCGGTTTAAAGTGGATGGGATGATTCTGAAAGAAATGATACCAGCACTGTGTTTGGTTCATTGGATGAGACTATACAATATATTGCTTGATTGATTGTCCCAGTCAAATCATCTTCCTTCCTTCCTTGGCTGCCCTCTCCTCTCCATTGAATTCCCCTCCCATGCGCAAGGCCTCCTCCAATGACCGCCGAGCCCTCTATCATCGCCCCTACCAGGACAGGCACCGCCTCGCCTCCTTTTCCACCTCCTCCCCATCCTCCCTCCGCTCTAACTCCGCCGCCGCTACCCACGCCCAGCCGCTCGCCTCCCTCGTCCTCCCCCCACGTCGTCCCTTTCATCCTCGGCAAGCGCGTACGTGGAGCCGACGACAACGGTGTCGTCGTCATGGTGGGCTTCTGGGCGTTGCCAACAAGGGCCGACTTCGACCAGTTCTAGAGCTTCGTGGCGGCTTCTCCCCCACGCCGCCCCTTTCATCCTCGGCAAGCGACCTCCACTTACGCCTCCGCGTAGTAGCCTCTCCTCCGCCATGCTTTGGTTGCCTCAACGCCGCCACATTCTCCCTCCTCTTCCCGTTCCATGCCTCCACGTCGCACCTCTCCCGCTCCTTCCCCTCCAGCGCCCCCGCTGCCGCGGGCCGCCGACGCACTCTTGTCTGGTTCCACGCCGACCTTCGCCTTCATGACCACGAGCGTGGCTCCCCGGGGAAGGAGGCCGGGGCAGCAGCGCGCTTGGACAAGGTGAACGACGCGGTTCGACGTTTTTGGATGAACGAAATGGTTCGGCATATCAGTGGATTATTCTCTTTTGTGGAATGAGTTGATCCTGAATGGCTCGGTACGATGCATACGACCAAACGCTTAAACATCCTAAATTATGAACTATTTGGTATCAGAACCATACGATGCATGCAACCAAACGGACGCTAAGGAGACCGCGGACACCACCGGACTACCTGAGCGACCAAACTTACGCAGAAGTCGTGTACGTGGTAAGAAAACATCGAGCAGCTAGTTCACACTTGACATGCTGCGCTTTTCGTAGCCTCCGTGATTCGCGGGTGCCGGCCTAAAATGGATCTCTCGTTCTCATGACGCACACGCACCCGCACCCGCACGACACGGCTCACTAAACTCGGAAATCTCTTTTGAAGCCGTAATCGAAAGATAACACTGACACTAGCTATTGGTAGCCAGCGACCAGTCACCTGCTTCTAGTACTACTTTACACACGGACTCAGGACACCAAGCCACGTTTGAGGCGTGCATTGTGTTTGATTTATTTCTACTGAATCCAGAATGCTCCGAACTTTCACGTTGGTCTCGCTGCCGTACAACCAATTTCGCAGCAACATCTCGTCCAAGCCGCAGTTGGACCCGCTGCTCGGTGGTATGGTGCGTTCAAACATGAAACATCTACAGAATTAAACGTCCCTGGAATTGGTCAAACTAGGCGAGGGGACGTGAAAATTATACTCCTATACGAGATATTGGACAGTAGATATGAAATCAGAGCGTATATGAAGAAACTAATCGTCAAGATGTTAAAGACTTGCTCAGATGTGGCAATCTGCCTATCTATTATTGTCAGTGTTTTAGAACCAATCTTACGTATAATTGTTTGATTCGGGGTCTTGGATTGATCACGCAGAGAGAACAACACAGGAATTTTATACAGGTTCGGGCCTTCTCTAGAGAGAATAATAATCATACTCCTGTGTGGCTATATTGAGTACACTGGTTACTGATTAAGAGAAAGACTAAAGTTTAATGTCTTGTGCTCCTGATTGCCCCTCTTTTTTTCTCTCTTTTCCTTCCTCTCCTGTCAACTGACAGTAGCCTTTATATAGTGTACGAAGAGGTGGTCGTTTCTCCAGGCTAAGAGACGCCTCATTATTTCATATAATAAGCACATTGATGGCAGTTACTATTGGAGTAGTAACCCCTCCCCCCTATGTCACCTGGCAGTTATCGTCAGAGACAGAGAAGTATTGCATGCAGTTATTCCAAAGAATAACAGTGTATACTAACTGCTTAGATTATCTAATCAATTGGGCCTACTTGTCTTCAAACTCCATCGATTATAGGGTAGTCGTAGCTGACCTGGTTGTAGAAGGACTTACGACCACATGGTGGTCGTAGAAAATGTTACGACCATGAGATATTCGTAGAAGGACTTACGACTACGGGGGTTGTCGTAGAAGAACTTACGACCATAAGGTAGTCGTAGAAGGACTTACGACTATAGGGGTGGTCATAGAAGAACTTACGACCATGAGGTAGTCGTAGAAGGACTTACGACTCCAGCTTCTCTCTTATGAACATTAAGGAGTATACTCAAGAACTATATGATGGTATTATTATCCATAATAATAATTACAGATAAATAATTAAATGAGGATTATTAGATCCTCGTCATCTAGCCCCAATAATTAAATGAGGATTATTAGATCCTCGACATCTAGCCCCCCAGCTTCAAGTGAAAGTAACTTACTTGGAAAAGGAGTCGTGGATGATCTTACGACCAGAAGGTGGTCGTAGAATGGTGGTCGAAAGAAAGGCTTTTCGACCAGTATTTCATTTGACCAGAAATAGACTTGGTCAAGAAGGTAATTTCGCTTGAGGTGTAAAGACATACTCGGTTTTCTCGAACAGACAAATTAAAGAATCCCAATCGACTCTCGTAGACCTGACTGCTGGAGCGGTTCCTGAAAAGGTGGTAGCTGTTGAGTTGCCACGTCTTTAACTTAAGTGTACGGTTATAAAACTTAGCGTGAGTGTGATTCTAGGATTCTTACTTTTTTTCCCCAATCACTCCAACTGTTCATCGAGCTCTTGCATTATCCACCGTCAACCAAATAGTGTGCCCTCTAGAGACCTTTCCAAATTCAAATCTCCCTCTCTTGAGAAAGATGGCCGGAAACGCTTCCCAGTGGGCTGAATCGGAGATGGATGCGGCCAAGATGAAGGCTTTGGTCGCCGCCGAGAAGATCCCGAAGAAAGAGTTTGTGAATTGGTTTGAAGCTTCGGGACAACATTGGCCATCAAGAGAGATTAACCAAATTCCTGTCTTCTAAGCATAATGTGAGTGTGGCATTCGATTGTCTGCTCACCCTTTTCTCACACTCGTACTCGAGCACTTCGGAGTGGAATTGATGAACCTTGTTCCCAATTCCATCACGATATTAAGCGTGTTCGTATACTTGTGGGAAGCCTACCTGGGAATTCCGGCCGACTTGGAGCTATTCCAATATTTCTACGGAATGACCAGAACAGCGGGAGTTACCGGTAGCTGTGGTTTGAAGCTCCACGACGAGAAGTCAAAGGAGTACATTCAGATGTTCACCCGATCGTCATGGCTGGGGTGAAAGAATAAGTTATTCTACTGGGAGACGACTAGTGAAGACAGCCTTTCTTTCATTGGGAACACTGCCGAGAAGATTTCTTCTTGGGATTCGATTCCCAAGTATCTTGGCCGGATCGCCCCTTATATTCAAGCCATCAAAACTTGAAGGAAGAGGGGCTCACCGGATGGCACGTGGTGAAGGATTTCATCACGCGCCGCATTAGCCCTCTGAAGAAATGAGCACATCCCATGTAAAGGTACTCGGGGCCAAAAGACTCAATCAGAGATTACGAGAGGGGTAAGTAAAATTTTCAACTTAGCTCCCTTTTGGTTAATCTCAAACCTATCAACTAAGTGTCTTATTTGCTTGCGTACATATCTTACAAACGGAGATTGACATCCAAGTCAAGCTCATTTGTGAGAAAGCTCTGCCACCAGTATGGTAGTTCCTTAAATCCTAGTGGTCTTCCCGCGGAAGACAAACCTAAAGGTAATCAAAGACTGATCTCATCGTTAGGATCTCATAGTCGCAGAAGAACTTACGACCAGGGGATTATCGTAGAAAAACTTACGACTAGGTACTGGCCGTAGAAAGACTTACGACCAGGGGATTGTCACAGAAAATGACCACTTAGTAATATTTCTTTTTCTGACTACGGCAGAAAGTATGCATGGAATACTGTCGGGATGACCGAAAGGTTGGATTGATGGTCATTGGCAAAGCTCCTCAGCTAAAAAACGTCGACTGGTGAGGACTGTCAACAAGAAAGGGGCGGCAAGCTCGAGTTCGACTGCTTTGACTCGGCTGAAAGCATCTAGGCCCCTAAAAATTGTTTTGGTAATTAATGATAATATGTGAATATGGTACTAACATGTTTATTGAGTATTCACAAGGTTAAGTCCCAATGGTGAGTTTGATAACTTGAAGATGCTTGCTAAAGGACAACATGAAGATCAATATAGTTCAAAGACAAGGTACAAGTAGTCTATGATCCTTTCTGTGTTTTACCGGTCTTAGGAGAAATGGATGAAAGACCGGATTTTAGGTTAAATGTCGTACAATTAAGAGGGATCATGACTAGTAGCTTGATAGCATGTTCTTGTGCCATTTGGATCAATTTAGGATCATGCATGCATTTGAAATTTGTTTTGGAAAGCCAATTATGCTTTGTTAGGACAATCGGTAGTACCGACGTTAAGTCGGCGGTACTACTGCTCAGCGGTATGACCGGGCTCGTGGTGCGGTACTACCGCAACCCGGTTGTTCCAAAAAAGAGTTGGTGGTACGTTTTTTTCAGAGAGACACCTTTTTGGCTAGGTTGCAAACCCTAAGAGCGGTAGTACCGCAGTTGTTGAAGCGGAACTACCACAACCCGGTATTTTCGAAAGTTGAGCGGTGCATATTTTCCAGTAGGTACCCTTTTGGGTCCTTTGAGAAACGATAGTACCGCCCTTGTTGAGCTAGTATGGCCGGCGGTGTAATACCGCATGATGGTTAGTGGTAATACCGCGCGAAGTTTCCAACGGCTATGTCGAGCGATTAATGCCATTGTTATAGTCATTCGGAATGATAATCTTGCATTTATTTGAAAGTTGGGGATTTCCTCCCCAACGGTCGTATTTGTTGGTGGGGGTATAAATACCCCTCCACCTGCTCAAGGACAGTATGCTAGACCTCATTTAACATCTTTAGAGCCTTAAGCATCCTTTCAACACCTTAAATATATTTGTGCATCCATTGTGAGGTAGTTGAGCCAAAATTCAAGTGCATTCATTCTAGATTGATCCATTGCATTTGAGTGTCGTCAAGCAAAGGTTGTTGATTTATTACTCTTGGTGTTTTGCCAAACACATAGACGGCTTAACGGTGTTAGCACGGTGATCTCTTCAAGAAGATTGTGAAGAGGCCCGGTGCCAAGATTATGAGTGGTTTGGTGTTCACCATCTCTGGAGCGGAGGAAGAACAACCACTAGTGATCGAGAGAAGAATTAATTCGTGAAGCCGGCTTGATTAGTTCAAGCTTCCTCAACATGGACTAGTGAAGACCGGCAAGTCTTCGATACCATGGGAAAAACTTATGTGTCTCAATTGTGGTTATTTCTTGTCTTTACTATTTCCACATTTACAATTCTAGCATTTAATCTTGTGTAGAATTGTTTAGCTAGAATTGTATCTAGTTTAGACTTAGCTCATAATTGGCTTAAATTGTTAATTAGTCAAAAAGTTTAAAAACCTCCTATTCACCCCCCTCTAGTCAGTTATCCTTGATCCTACATCGGCCTTTTGAGAAATTTGCTGCAGATATAGCTGCTGCAGATAAAGCCAAGGCAATCGAAGCTACCGAAACTCTCAAACACAAACCTCCCGAGACTAAGGTACCATTCTACTACGACAACAAGACTTTTGCAGTTTCTACCTCTCGTGGCTTTGTCAAGTAACTAGAAAAGGAGAACTAAGAGAGTTTTATGTCTTTTGCAAAGAAAACCGCTGCGCCAGCAGGGCCCATGGTCGAGGGAAGTGCTGCTCTTGGGATGGTCGAGACAAGTCTCAGCCATCCGGAGAGTCAGGAGGCTCAAGGAGCGGCAGTCCTCCCTCAAGACCCATGACCAGACGTGGTCGTGGCTAACCTCATCCCTCAACTCGAATTTCGACCAGACGTGGTCGAAGAGAAGTCGAAGAAATCTTCTTTGTGGAAGGTTTCTTCTGGATTCAAGATCAAGTCTAGGAAACAAAGATATGTAAAATGACAAAACTGTAAGAACAGCATTTACCTTTTGCTTTCTACAATTTGACGTGTTTTCCTTTTTGTAATCTTAGCCTGACTCCTCCAACCCTCAAGGACATTTCTGTCAAGAAACCCACTGTTATTTCTCCGGCAATCGGAGAGATGACAGTGGAGGTTGTCGAAGGGTCGTCCACCATCCATGAGGTGGAAGGGGTTGTTTTTGCTGAAGCGGCTATGACCACTGAGGTAGTCGTGGAGCCAGAAGCGAAGATGACAGAAGTAGCGGCGGAAGCATCCGGTCATGGTGGTGAAGCCTTCGATCACCGCGCTGGGAAGGAAGTCATTGTAGACGTTCCCCCCAGCCCTCAAAGTCAAGCTGCTGATGTCGCCATCATCGAAGATGAAGGGTCTGATCTATTTGACCGTTCCTTCGGGTTCTTCGGCTCCGCATCTGTTGTGGGATCTCGTACATTCAGATCTCGTGATCGAGTTCTTCACCCTAAGGACATTCCTAACAGGGGGAATATTTTCGATGACGAGCGTCTCGAATAGGTGTGGTGGAACTGAGTTCAAGAGATCGATGAACTAAAGAACCCGATAAGAGTATTCTCTTTGTTTGCTCGAACGAGCATTAATGTAAGTTCCTGCCGCCTAACATTTACATATGTGGCTTTTCTCGGTTCTCACTATCTTTCTTTATGCAGAAAGTTTTAAAACAAATTATCACTGTTGCTGAATACAACTGACAACTTGTGAAGCTACGATAGGAGAAAGCAGTACTCTGTGAGCAGGCAGAGAGATGTTAAGTTACTGCTACTCGTAGTTGTTTATGTTTCGATCACTTGCACAGTGTTCGTGGGGATTATCGTAGAAAGACTTACGATTAGGTACTGATCGTAGAAGGACTTACGGCCAAAGGATTGTCGTAAAAAAATTTACGACTAGGTACTGGTCGTAGAAGAGCTTACGACCAGAGAATTATCATAGAAAAACCAACGACTAGGTACTGGTCGTAGAAAGACTTACGACCAGATAATTGTCGTAGAAAAAACTACGACCAGATACTGGTCGTATAAGGACTTACGACTCGAAAATGGTCATAGAAAACGATCACTTGTTCTGTGCTCATGTCTACTCTTAATCTCTGTAGGTTTAAGAGCGCTGAAATGACCCTGGCTGATTCGCTCGACTACGAGAAAGTCAAAACGAAAAAGCTAAGGGAAGAGAAAGAGGACCTTCTGAAGAAGCTTCAGGAGGCAAACTCTGCTATTCAAAAGTTGTAGGGACGAATAAACGGTAAGTTCTGAACTTAAGACCGCTTATGATAATGACCTTTTTTTCTAACTCTTATTCCTTTTCAGAAAAAGAGGTCAAAATGGTGAAGCTTGAAATCAAGGACAGAGAAAAGACCTTGATTGTTCATGAGATTTCCTGTATCGCCAAAGAAAAAGATCAGGAGATCAAGTCATGGAAAGAGCGATATGCAAAGAGCACTACTTCCCATGACGATGAAGTCAAGAAGCTAGACTCTCGACTAGCAGGTAAGCAACTCTTTACCTGCGACCAGTTTTTCAGTCGTTTAAGGGTTATTTTGTCTGACTAGTCTTACTCTTTTTAGAGCAAGTAGTAAATAAAACAACTCCGTGGGGCCTCGACTCGTAATCAGGAGATGAAGCCGATGAAGATCAACCTTTAAGACAACATCTCTCTCTTGAATAATGTACTTAGTGGGCTACATACTGAGGAGGTCACTCCTCGGGAAGATACGGTAATTGCTCATTCGAGTACCATTGGAGAACAAGTCGGGGCTTTGCAAGAGTTGGTGACCACTCTGAAGACCAACTAGGCTGATTCGATAAAGGAGGCGGTCGAAGGTGCGGTAAGTTATGCTCTGGCAAAACTTAAGGCTCATGACCCCAATCTTAATCTGCAGCCAATCGAAGCCGACTTCAACTGCTCTGAAGCATAAGCGGAGCGGTTGATTGAAGAAATGCAGTCGATCAGCAAGAAGGTCATGGAGGAGATGCAAATAGGATCTCCTTCGTCGGAGTAGTTTGTAATAGAAACCTGTAAAGATAAGTTTTTGTTGATGTATATAATCATTTCTTTTTCCTGCAAATTGTCCCATCGAGTAGTTAGTAACTCATAAGATAAAGAAAATAAAAAGGAAATTAAGACTAAGAATTGAAGTCATAATAATAACTTTATCCTAGCCATTGACTATTTGCTTAGTTTATTTAGATAAACTAAGTAAATAGTGTAAAAAGGGTACTCTTAAAAAAGAGAGTGGTTTGGCTAACTTACAGTTTTTTATCACGATTATCGTGCACTGGTCGTTAGAGTAGGAACGAGTTGACACTAGGAAGTTCCTTCTAATAGGCAGGACCACGTGTAGAAAGGAAATGCTTCGACTAGGTGATGTTACCCTCTCTGACCAGATAAATCAAATCAAGAGCGGCAACTTGAGTTAGACAAACGTTTGGAGTACCTTAAAAATTCGTTCGACCTACTCTAGTGCACTCGGTAGGTTTGCTCTGGTAGCAAGAGTTAGAAATAGGACGACGCTAGGAAGTTCTTTCTAGTGGGCAGGACCACGTGCAGAGAGGAAAGACTTAGACTATGTATTATATCTTTCTCCGACCAGTTGTAACGAACCGAGTTTACCAAAAGTAGTCGAACAAATTACAAAAGTGTACTCTACTTAGAGTATTTTTTTTTCAAAATGAATGAAGAAATAAACTAAGATGAAAAGAGTTGGCTTGAAAATATTTTGACCATGTTTGTTGAACCCGAGCTCTTTGTTTTGGCAGCAAAAGTGAGGAATGGGTTGACACTAGAAAGTTCCTTCTAGTGGGCAAGACCACGTGTAAAGAGAAAAGACTTTGACTAGGTGATGTTACCATCCTTTTGACCAATGTAAAGAAAGACTGGGTGTTTAAAAAATGATCGAAAAATTATTAAATCGCTACTCAAAATAAGACAATAAAGATAGAAAGAACCTGATACTTTATTGTCGGGATGGTTGGTTACACATAAAATTTGTGTAACTGGTCGATATTCCAAGAATTAGAGAGAACTCGGCCATCATACATTGCTAGTCGTACCGAACCTGGTCACGTAGCTTCGACCACTGTGTAAGGATCTTCCCACTTAGGAGAAAGTTTGTTCCGATTAGACTGGAATTGAATCTTCTTCAATACCAAGTCACCAACAGCAAGGCTGCGAAGTTGGACCTTACGATCGTAGTATTTGCGCAGGGCTTGTTGGTAGACTACCGACTAGATTAAGACTTGGTTTCTCTTCTCTTCGAGTAGGTTGATGCCATCTTCTCGAAGTTGTTCTTGGTTAAAATCATTGAAAGTTTCGATCCTTTTCGACCTGATCTTTAGTTCTAGTGAAAGCATGACTTTGGCACCAAAAACTAGGAAAAAAGTGTTTCACTTGTAGCCTGACTAGCAGTCGTACGAACTGCCCATAATACTGAGGGTAATTCTTATACCCAAGCCCCCGAGCGCTTGACAAGCTGGTCGAAAACTCGGGTTTTGATGTCCTGTATTATTTGGCCATTCACTCTTTCGACCGCCCCATTGTTTTGAGGGTGGGCAACAGAAGCATAACACAATTTGGTACCCAAGTCGTTGCAAAATTTCTGGAATTTTGCGCTCGAAAATTGCTTACCATTATCTGTGATTATGCGACTTGGGACTCCAAACCGAGTAATCACGCTTCTCATCATGAACCTTTTTGTTGCTTCCGTTGTTATCCCAGTCACATGTTTGGTTTCAATCCACTTTGTGAACGTATCAATAGCCACAAAAATGAACTCGAAGCCACCTGGAGCTTTTGGGAACGG
The DNA here is from genome assembly GCA_036346405.1 of Phyllostachys edulis. Lineage (NCBI taxonomy): Eukaryota > Viridiplantae > Streptophyta > Magnoliopsida > Poales > Poaceae > Phyllostachys > Phyllostachys edulis. Next base: position 18,371,881 of record CM070554.1, on the reverse strand, counting down.
TCCTAGGATATCGAGACCCCGGGTGGCAAAGGGCCAAGATAGAAGAATTGTTTGTAATGCCTGAGCCAGTTGGTGTATTCGTCTGCTATGAAATTAGCATTGTACACACTTCTTAACCAGCTCTTTGGCATCATAAAGGGATGTTGGTCAGTAGAAACCTTGTCGAAAGGTCTTTCTAACCAGTGTTCTGTAGGAAGCATGAGTTCCACAGATACCCCTGGTTATATCGTAAAGGAGGTTTAATCCTTCTCTCTGCGATATACATCGTATGAGTACTCCTTGAGTACCTCGTTTATAAATGATTCCTTCAACCAAAGTATACATTTTGGCCTTTTCCTGTTCTGGAGGACCACTCCTAAGGGAAACTCAGACAGCACAATTATCTTGTGAGCCTGAAAATAATATCGCAGTTTCCTCAAAGACATGAGGAGGGCATATAGAAGTTTTTGGACCTGAGGGTAACACTCCTTAGGCTCGTGTAAAACTTTACTTACATGGTAAGCTGGTCATTTGACATTTTCACATTCTATGACCAGTACTGCACTTACTACACGTGGCATGGCAGCTAGATAAATTAAGAGTACCTCTTCTGGTTTCGGAGAAACCAAAACAGGAGCACTCGTAAGATACCCCTTGACATCCTCAAAGGCAGCGTTTGCCTCTTCTGACCACTCGAAACCCTCGTGCTTCCTTAGAAGTTTGAAGAAAGGTAGTCCTTTTTCTCCTAGCCATGCGATGAAACCACTTAAAGCCGCTATGCACCCTTTGAGTTTCTGGACTTCTTTCTTTGTGGTTGCAGGGCGCATTTGCACAATGGCCTTTATCTTTTCGGGATTTATTTTGATTCCTCATGTAGAGACAAGGAATCCAAGCAATTTTCCTAAAGAGACTTCAAACACACACTTCTCAGGATTGGGTTTCGGACGGTGTTTTCTATGGTTGTCAAAAGTTTCTTGCAAGTCGGAAACATGATTAAGTCGCTTGATTCTTTTTACGACAAGATCGTTAACATGGGCTTCCAAATTTCGGTCTAGTTGAGATGAAAACGCCGATTGCCTCAAGCGTTCAAAAGAAGCGTTAGTATTTTTTACGCATCTAGAAAACTTAATGTTTCACAACCGGTAGTAGAATCAACCAAATGATCGATACAAGGTAAAGGAAAATCATCTTTTGGACAAGCTTTATTGAGATCAGTGAAGTCTACACACATACGCCACTTGCCATTAGACTTCCTAACCATTACAGGGTTGGCCAACCAATTTGGGTGGTCGATTTCTCCTATAAAGCCTGCTTTAAGTAGCTTGTCCAATTTTGATCTGATAGCATCTCGTCAATCAGGTGCAAATCTTCGTAATTTTTATTTTACAGGTTTCTTGTGAGGCCGTAAAGCTAGCATGTGCTCGATCACCTCCCTAGGGACTCCGGACATATCGAATGCTTGCCACGCGAAGACATTTGCATTAGCTCGGAGGAAAGTGACGAGGGTGTCTTCCTATTTAGGGTCGGAAGTATCCCCGATGCGAACAGTTTTCGAGGGCTCCTCTGGATCCAGAGGAACCTCTTTGACCTGGTCATTCGGTTTTGGTGCAGCTTTACACTTCGACTGTTTGGTCGAGTGCTGTTCCTTGTTTTCTTCTCGAGTTGGTATCTGGCCAACTATCTCAAGGGATCGACGGTCACACGTATACGCCATCTTTTTATCACAGTGAATTGTGATTACTCTTTTGGGACCTAGCATCTTAAGACATTGATACCCATAATGAGCAGCCATTAAGAATTTTGCTAAAGTTGGTCATCCGAGTATGGTGTTATATGCCGTATTGAAATCAACCACATCAAAGGAGATTTTCTCTGTCCTGAAATTGCTTAGAGAACCAAATGTTAAAGGAAGTGAAACTTGGCCAATAGGTTTGGCCGAAGACCTCGATACAATCCCATGAAAAGAGTATCGTACCGGTCTTACCTTGGTCCTGGGTACTTGCATCTCATCTAGGGCACTCGTAAACAAGATGTTTAACGAGCTACCACCATAACTAACACTCAATTTACTCGACAGTTGTTGATAGTGGTGTCAACGATCGAATCGCCGATCTTACGAAATAAAAGAGGAAAATGACGCGATATTTCCTGGGAGCGAATGGGGCTGCTCTTTATTGATATGAACTGGATTTACAGGGGTGCCTTAGACCAGGCAAAGGACTAATCTCAATTACACAGAGAATACGGTTTGCAATGTAGGATGATCTTGTCTAGATTTTCTTGACCTCGATCTCTCCCCTTTGTCTTCTACGCTCCTCCCTTAAATAACTTCCGTAGAGGTGGCAGTTACTCCTGGAGAAGGCGTCCCTGGTGAAGCGTCGCGACTGGTCAGAGCAAGGCGTCAGTTGATAATGTACCAACTGCTCTGCGATTAAGTGTCTGTGAGACACTCAACCGTATGGTGGTTATTGTCAGTGTCTTAGGACTGTGTAACATCGCGTGGTATGGAGCATACAACACGTGTTCCGTTCATCACACGGTAAAGAATATACCTGGAATCATATCTATACACCAGTTCATAGCTTTTCCAAGCAGCTACTTGGTCGGAGACTAGGCACAGGACCTTGCAGGGTACCCATTTTGTAACCTCTGGAATTCTTACGACTAGTGTGGTCGTTAGCCTTAGGAGTTACGGCCATGAAGATGTATGGTCTTTTATTATGTATTAAAGTAATACATAGATGTTTTAATTCTCGTCAGCTAGCCCCCGAACTTTAAATGAACAGGACGTGTGAACACTTTCTTCCGATGAAGTCGTATCGAGCAGACCCCATTTAATGTCGTGACATACAAAATGGTCTGTGTTCACTTTAAAGTTAAGAACTTGCTTTGGGAACCTAAGAGTTTTTCTGTCCATTGGACAAAAGGTTTTTGTCCGTTAGACTTTTAGATAACTCCCGATTGCAGTTAAAGATCTGAAGCTATAAAATCCCCATTGCTGGGCTTTAGAATTCTTACGCTTTCAATTCTCTCTTCAATCCCCTTCAGTTCCTTGCCAAGAAAACCTTTCCGACCTCTTATTGTCTTTCCAACCTCAAAGTCTCCTCCGACCACTATCCATCCCTTTAAGAAATTTCACCATGTCGGAGCAAATCACAAAGTGGATGGCTTCAGATCTAAGTGAGAAGAAGCTTGAGGTGCTGGAGAAGATTGGAATACTCCCGGACAGGAACCTGATCAGATGGAGGTCAGCAGCCGGAGAACACTTTCCAAGCCGCGAAGATGGAGAAATTCCAGTCTTCCTCGCCTACATCGAATCTTGGTGAGGTCTTGATACACAAATTCCTCCGTGTTGCAGGTACTACGGGGTGGAGTTGATGAATTTGGCCCCTAATTCCATTGCCAACATCGGTATCTTTGCCTACTTATGCGAGGCATACCTGGGAGTGCGTCCAAATTTGAAGCTCTTCAGATACTTCTATCGGATGGTGATGTCGGGAAGATCCACGACAACTCCTGGAGAGTGCACGCTGCGCCTCCATGATGGTAAGGCGATGAGTACATTCAAATGTACTCGAAGTCCTCGTGGTTGTCATGTAAGAAGAACTGGTTTTACATGACGGTTACGAGGGACGACGGCCTCTACTTCGCCGGAATCACGGCAAACGAGAATTCCAAGTGGAGGGGGACCGTGGAGAAGACAGGGATGGTCGGGAGATGTGTGGATGCCATTCGAGATCTAAATACCAAGAGCTTGACTTCCTGGCATGTGGTGAGAGATTTCACCATGCGCCGAATTAGTCCTCTAAAGCTCCGAACACAATCCCTGCTTTGGTTCCTTGGTCATGATGAAGCAATCACGGACTCACGAGATGGTAAGTCTTTGAAGAAGCTCCGACCAGTATAGTTTATTAACTGATTATCGTAAAAACATTAAAATCTCTTTTGGCCCCTTTTTTTTGAAGCCCTTTCTCCTGACGAGGTTAGAGAATGGATCAAAATGATATGTGCCGAGGAGCCTAACGAGTAGGCTGCATTTCCCAGCATATTGGCGATAGTCTCTGCACGTGGTATGGAGCATACAACATGTGTTCCGTTCATCACACTGTAAAGAATATACTTGGAATCATATCTATACACCAGTTCATAGCTTTTCCGAGCAGCTACCTGGTCGGAGACTAGGCACAGGATCTTGTCCAACTAGGGTACCCATTTTGTAACCTTTGGAATCCTTACGACCAGTGTGGTCGTTAGCCTTAGGGGTTACGACCATGAAGACGTATGGTCTTTTATTATGTATTAAAGTAATACATAGAGGTTTTAATCCTCGTCAAGTGGGCTCGACCACGATCAAAAATCGATATGGTTGAGTAGAAGGGATTGGGTAGTCACCCTTCTCGAAGAAGATGGTGACTTCCGACCACTTCGGCAATTTATTGACAAAAGGAGGGTCAATGGAGTTTACCTCGCGTTTGGCAGCCTTAAGCTATCGTTTTGACTTGTATGCCGATGATCCCCCATAGATATGCTTGATGGTATGCTTCGGATCTTGGAACGACATCTTCTCATCGTCGTCTGATTGCTTTTAACCACTCACTCGGCCTACCTCCTCGAGAGCAGGGAGAGGTCCTTTGCCGGTGTAATAGTTCTCGAGTTTTTATTGGAAAACCCGACAATTGCGAAGGTCGTGTCCTTCCTTTTTACAGAAAGGACACCACCTAGCCTTGTCGTTCTTCTGCTCATGGCGCTTACCTTTGCCTCGGTCGGAATATGGCTTGAAACTTCGTAGCTCCTTATCGCTTACGGCCAAGACTTTCTTGGAACTGTTGGCTTGAGGCTTTTAACTCTTTGCATTGTTCTTGGATTTCTTGGCTTTCTTATCCTTCTTTTTGCTACTTTCACCTGCTTCTTGAGGATTTTTATCGTCCCGATCGATGGTTTTGTTTCACTCGACTGCTTCAACGGCAGTTGCATACTGATCGACCATCTCGAAGAGTTCAGCGACAGTAGCCGGAGGATTTAAAGCGATAACTTTTGTAATCCTTCTGCTGCGCACTCCCTGTTTAAAGGCTCTGATAACAGATGAGTCAGAAACCTCTGGAATTGAATTTTAAACTTGACTAAAACGCCTAATAAATTGGCGTAAGGTGTTGTGGTCGTTTTGTCTTATCCTATGCAGGCCGTCCTCCTTTCTAAGGCGATTGTAGGTGCCCTGAAAGTTGGCCAGCAGAAGGTCATAGAAGTATTGCCACGAATAGATCAACTCAAGTGGCTAATTTAGCAACCATGATCGAGTGGACCCTTCGAGCACAATCTGATGGTAATTCGCCATGATGCGCTCTCCTCCTCCTGCTGCTCGGACAACGGTCGTGTAAATTTGAAGGAATTCGATGGGATTCTGAGACCCATCGAACTTCTCCATGTACATTGGTTGAAACCGCGGTGGCCAGCAAACTGCTCGGAGATCAAGCGAGAATGCCCTACATCCGGTAATCACATCGTAACGCCTCCTTTGCAGAAAAGAATGGTTGATGTCGCCAAGTGATCGTACACGACAATATCCGGTCGTGGGTGAACCCGACTTATGATAAGTCTCGGGCTTACGAGGGTAATACTCCTCGTATTTCATCTGCTGTTGCAGATTTCTGAGTCGGAGTGGTGAACAATCACCTCTCTTGTCAACTGTCGGTGTTTTAGAACTAATCTTACATATGATTGTTTGATTCGGGGGCCTCCAGGATTGATCACGCAGAGAGAATGACACAGGGATTTTATACAGGTTCGGGCATTCTCTGGAGAGAATAACAACCCTACTCATGTGTGACTATATTGAGTATGCTGGTTACCGATCAAGAGAAAGACTAAAGTCTAATGTCTTATGCCTCTGATTGCCTCTCATTTTTTTCCTTCCTCTCCTGTCAACTGACTGTAGCCTTTATATAGTGTACGAAGAGGTGGTCGTTTCTCCAGGATAAGAGGCGCCTCATTATTTCATATAATGAGCACATTGATGGCAGTTATTGTTGGAGTAATAACCACCCCCCCACGTCGCCTGGCAGTTATCGTCAGAGACATAGGAGTATTGCGTGCAGTTGTTCCAAAGAATAATAGTGTATACTAACTGCTTAGATTTCCAAATCAATTGGGCCTACTTGTCTACAAGCTCCATCGATTATAGGGTAGTTATAGAAGGACTTACGACTATGGGGGTTGTCGTAGAAGAACTTACGACCATGAGGTAGTTGTAGAAGGACTTACGACCGTGAGGTAGTCGTAGAAGAACTTACGACTATGGAGGTTGTCGTAGAAGAACTTACGACTATGGAGGTTGTCGTAGAAGGACTTACGACTCCAGCTTCTCTATTATGAACATTAAATGGTATACTCAAGAACCATATGATGGTATTATTATCCATAATAAGAATTATAGATAAATAATTAAATAAGGATTATTAGATCCTCGTCAATTATCCTATTCATAAGTGACGTCACAACAGACTTCCACATACCACCTGATATATAAATACATACGGACGGATATCGTCCATCCCGTATTCTATTCCGTATTCTTTTCTCGGAGTCAGAATCATACACGGATAGTGTCGGATGCCCATTTATCATTTCCGTATTCGCTTTTCGGACCTTCAACCGGTCGGTCGGTCGGTCGAAAATTATCTGATCAGTATATCGCTCGTTGAACTTAAACCGGTTCGTGTAAAGTTTGTTTGGTGACGCTTGCTAAATCCGATCGAGACATGAATTCCAGGTCCAGCTAGCTAATGAGTCAATTCAACCACCAACCCCAAGTGTGAAAAACTGAAACGAACGCTGAGCTGAAATGGACCACGGCTCGCGCGCGCGCTCCTGACGTCGCGCAACGGCGAAAGTAAAACAAGCTTGGAGAAACCAACGCACGATCGAACGGCAGGCAACGCGCAAACGCCCACACGTACGTCAGGTCGCAGCAACCCCGGCACCATTAGCAAGCTTTCATTAGGGCAACTGAGTGGCTGATGCCACGTGTCGCCGTCTTGCTGAGCTAATTACTCCCCTTCCAACTGCAGCATGGAAAAATATACCGACATCTAGAGACTTTAATCGCTCGAGTCCATTCCTTACATATGCATAGTACTACTGCTGGTAGTGGTGTAGGCGTAGCTATATATAGTCGTGTGCGCCGAATTATGCGTAGTACTACTACTGGTACTGACAGAGTAGCACAGAAGAAATTGAACGTACGAACCTTCATGTACGTTGCACTATATATAGTCGTGTGTGCCGCTTGCCTCTGGCCGGGACACCAGAACTGGATTGCGCCATTGATTTATGGTATAGCAGCTAGCTAGAAATGAGCAAGAGGTACACGGCGCTCGAGGAGATGGAGAGCAGCGCGGACACGGCCCTCTCGCAGCGGCACGGCGCCGTTGGAGTCGGGGACGTGCAGTACAGCACGAGGCCGGCGGGGCTCGCGCGCGCGGCGCGCGTCCGCGTGTTCGAGTGCAAGACGTGCAGCAGGCGGTTCCCGACGTTCCAGGCGCTGGGCGGGCACCGGGCCAGCCACAAGCGCCCCAGGCCGCACGATGTCGGCACCGGGCTCTGCCTCGGGCGCCAGCCGCTGGAGGCGCACGCGAGCGTGGCCAGGGCGAGGGTGCACGGCTGCCCCGTCTGCGGGGTCGAGTTCGCCGTCGGGCAGGCCCTCGGCGGGCACATGCGGCGGCACCGTGCCTCGGCCAACGCTGACGCGCACGGCGCCGGGGCCGCGACGCCGACGCCGACGCCTGTGAAGGTTGACGACGTTGGAGACGAGTGCACCGGCGGGGTTTGCTTGGACTTGAACCTCACGCCGTCGGAGAACTGCGCCGAGTACCGGAACGCTGGGATCGGTGCTGCGGTGCAGAGCGAGCAAAGAACGTTACTATTGGATTGCTCTCTTTGATCCATCCTTTTTATTCCTTCGACAACTCGCATGCGTGCTAGTTGATTTCTATACGTTTTTTGTGTATTCCCCTAGTCTTGCTAGTCTTTTTTTTTGTATTGACGAATCATCTTGCTAATTAGTTCTATTTGTCACTTTTGCTCATCTGTTCTGTTGGTCTCCATACTCCTACAGAGTTCGGTTGGCTACAAACAATCCGGTATGTTTGCTCTGACCTGACCTGATACATACAACCTGATAACGACAACAGAATCACAAACTCTCAGAAAGGAAGAAAGAATCCAAGGGCAGGAGCAACATCGCAGTTCACAATAGAGCAATACGTTATTCCACGCATTGATTGATCAAAAGAAAAAAAAACCAACAGCATGGATTTCATTACACACTGTAGCGGGATGTTCGAACTTCGAAGGATAGAAATCCAGCGTACAATATGCAGTAGCTACGTCAAAAGCCAAAGTAGTTGCTTCAAAGAATGGAAGCAAATATAGGTACAACCAAATCTGTATCATAACTGTCTTCTTGACATTCTTCCTATAACAACCAAGCGGGAAACAAATAATGTCAAATATCCAATGATCATGAAGACAGACCATCGTTCAGGAGCCGCAGCAAGCAGATCGCTGAGCTGCTGGTGTCTCAGCACCTTGGTCCGTCTTGTTGTTAATCTTGATTGTCTTGTCCTACAAAGCAACATTAAGTCCATCAGAACACTGAACAAGATGGAGTTTGAAACATAATTGAGTACAGTTATCTGTACCTCAGGCTTAGAATCGGTCTCAGCAAGCCTCTGCTTAATGTCGCGTCCAATGGAGAAAAAAACTTGCTCCACATTAAGATTTGTCTTGGCACTCTGAAAGACACAGTGGACGGTGAAATTAAAACAACCTCATCACTGAAAAGTTCAATCAATTCAGACAAGCAACTTACAGTTTCGAAAAACTTGATGCCGTATTCATCAGCCAGTGCTTGCCCCTTCGCAGTAGGCACAGCCTGGAGCAACAATTGAAAAGGGGATAAACATTTAACTAGTAATTTCAAACCGATAATACAATATAAACCCCAGCCAAATATTACAGAACACCAAAACAATAAAGTGGGAGAGGAATTCGGGGCTGGGTACCCTTTTACTCTCATCCATATCAGCCTTGTTGCCAACCAAAATTTTGTTGACATTGTCAGAGGCATGTTGCTCGATATTCCGAATCCAGTTTCTTATGTCTGAATGTTGAGTGAATCAAAAGTCAAATAATGGGCAAAAGTTTAAAATGGAAGCATTAGGGCATATGTGGGTATGAAGACAATACTGTTGAAAGATGACTCATCGGTGACGTCATAAACAAGCAGGATACCCATGGCTCCCCGGTAGTATGCTGAGGTAAAATGAAGCTTACTTGGTTAAAAGGTTACCATATCACTTCGTAGAATTTTAGTCTAGCAGAATGGGACAAGCACTATACCAGTGGTGATAGTCCGGAAACGTTCTTGACCAGCTGTGTCCCAAATTTGTAGCTTAATACGCTTCCCATCCAGTTCTATTGTTCTGATCTTAAAGTCAATACTGCATAAACCAAGTATTGAAATCAGCGTGGGGGAACAAAACATTTGTTCCGATTCCTGATGTAGGAAGGGACTAGGATTATTAAAACAACCAACACAAAAAGGCCTACCCAATTGTGGTAATAAAGCTCGTAGTGAAGGAACCATCAGAGAACCGCAGGAGGAGGCAACTCTTGCCAACACCTAGACATGGAAAAGGAGAAAGAAGAGTTCTTATCAGACAATAGGCACAATACAAAAGTTGACTAACGATTAACGTACATACCGGCGATACCGCTAGCTGCGAAATAATGAATTCAATGGAGATATTTTTGGTAACTATGAACTATCCAATATCACTTTACAACAATGTAACTGCTAGAGCAAGACTCAATATACTGCAAAGGTTTTGTCTTGGAAGAGAGATGGAAGGCCCCAGTTATAAAACACTAAAAACATGGAGCCATCACTTTTGTGTGCCAAGATCAATGCCTGACAGAACCCAGCCATAATTTTATGCAAAATTGGGAAATACTTGTCATGATAACAACCACCTACTTGATCCCATCAGTAAGGCTAGATCAGGAAAAGAGTGAAAGCGCATTTCCATGTTGAATTTACGTGACACATTTTTCAACTACAGGAAAATTCATTTATCTTTAGTGTTTGATCCATCAGTTTCACCCTTTGCTCCAACTGAATTTCAACAGCTGATCCTTTCACCGATCATCCGCCCTCACAAGCAAGGAACTCCTTCTATCCACTCTCAGCAGTGCATCACAATATAATCTACGGCGTTAGTAACTAGTAAAGGCTATACACGGAAGAACAACACATGACACAAAAAAGAAGCATTTTTACCATTCTCCAAAGCACCCTAAGGCCTAAACTCAATATTTACATGTTTTTTCAAGTTATACTTTCTTAGACTCTTTACCTTATTGCAAGAGTGGCAAAAGAAAGCATTGCTTAATGCTTATGTGTGATGTTTCTTGGCATGGGCTAGCAAACTACGTGAATAATCAGGGATGATCAACTCTACTTCTCAACGTTTAAAGTTTAAACAACTCTTCCTACTTAATCTACAAAGCAAGGAATTTCAAAGCACATCCAAGTGAATATTCATCCATGAAAGAAAAAAAACTCACTGCAACACACATCACGCTTATGTGTGATGTTTCTTGGCATGGGCTAGCAAACTACGTGAATAATCAGGGATGATCAACTCTACTTCTCAACGTTTAAAGTTTAAACAACTCTTCCTACTTAATCTACAAAGCAAGGAATTTCAAAGCACATCCAAGTGAATATTCATCCATGAAAGAAAAAAAACTCACTGCAACACACATCACGCAATCCATCTCTTCTCCTCATCCATCTCATCAGTCAATGCTCGTCACGCTCCCAAATTTGCATCTGAAACTAATGCAGCCTAGGGCCTAGTGACCTCCCCATTAACTCGCCCAAAGACAACAACGGCTGCTTCTACGTATAAATAGCTTTCAACAGAAGCAGAAACTATTCAGAACATCGCAAACATTTCCTCCGCCCTCGCACTCCAAATGGAAGACGGATGGTGCAAATACGACCACAGCCAACACAAATGACAAATCTTTGCAAGATCCGCTTCGCCTACACGCCCAATCCAACGGTGATCCCACGAGCATTCACACACGCACGCACGCCAGCGCGTGGAAGTGGAGACTCGAGACAGAGAGATCTAGTGGTACCAACCGCTGTCCCCGATGAGGAGGAGCTTGATGAGGTAGTCGTAGTCGGCCCGAGCCCTCGCCGGCGGCGCAGCCATGTCGGTCGCACCCTCCTCCTCCTACCCGGGCGACCTCCACCAGTCCCCAACCTGCGAAGAAACGGAGACAGGGAAACATCACGCGAGAGAATGGCGGCATGAAGCGGCGAGGCGGCGGATGGGGAGGCGGGATCGGTGCGCACCGGCAGGCGTGTGTGTGGTGGTGGGGGGGCGGTGCGGGCGACGGAATCGACGAGCGGGTGTTGGTGGATCTGGAGGAGGAACGAGGCGATGAGACGGGATTTTTTTTGGGGTGGGGGGTAAATGGCGGTGGTTTGATTCGTCGGTCTCATGACTGCATGAGCGTGTTTTTTTTTTGTGTGTGTTTTTGATCGGGTCAGGTCGCCAGCTCGGAAGAAAATACTATGGGACAGGGTTTCATCGTGAGGCCCCACTTTATCTCCATCCATCGCGCACGTCTCCCCTGATCGCCCCATAGGATTTCCTTCCCGCCATGTCGGTCACTTGGATAGTTGGATTGCAAGACAGGGTTAGAACGGTATATTTGGTATCGCCAATATCGGTGTATCATTTTAGGGTTTAATATAATAATATGTACTTGTAAGTACATACATGTTTAATTATATATACACTAAATTTCACTTTAATATTACTCCAAAGCCATAGTAATAGGATTAAATATAACATATACTTCAATTAGTTCAATAGACGATATTATCAATTCCGTCAGTATGGAGCCGGTATGGGCGGTATTGAGTTGGTATGGGTGATATTGATCGGTGAACGTAAGGTTATTCTGTACCGTTTTAGGTGACAAAATGGTACATATCGATCGATACTGGGACGATATTGATAAATTTGGGTGGATTGTTTGCCCTGAGACGCTCGACCACCGACCAGTGAGCTTAAGCATAGTGTACAGTATTTCATTCTTTCTCTTTTCAACTCCAGATAGGTCATACGGTCTCTGGTTTGTGGGTCAGTCACAACTTAGCCTGCTTGGGGCCTACATGTCTGTCGGATGGAACATGGGTATGATTCAAATGGTAACTACTGACTACTCTCTCAGTCACAAAACAAAGTTGTTTTAGACATCAACACGATCCTTAAAATACAACTTTGATTATTCATTTTTATATAAATATTTTTTAAAAAAACTACTAAAATCATAATATTATGAAATTACTTTTCGAGACAAATCTATACGTATCACTTTCACGTGTTTATTCTAAATAATAAAAAAAGATAGCCTAAAATTATAATGCCTGATTGCACGTTACCAAAAACGTTTTTTTTTACGGAGAATAGGTCTTTCATCCATCTAATAATTTATTTGGATGGATAGAGATTAGGGCCAACTCGGATCCGGATCCTCTACAGCACGGTAGAGGTCCGTCATGTGAACAGTATTTCGAGATGGAGTGAACTGTGCTCTGCTGTAGTACTGTAGCAAGATTAGCAACACATTATAGCAATTGATCTGGACCTTCGGTTTTTAATTGGACGGTGGATATCACGTCTAGTACCATCGTCTTACTGTAGATCATATGCATTAACTACTTCAGTATAGAGCATCACAATCCGTCCAACCCTATCGGTCTATCGGAGGAACGGTGAAATTGAACTGCCTTATCAAATAAGCCCTGATTCGGTTTAGAAAAATGTGACTGCTGAAAGACAATGAAAGAGAATGTCACAAACATGTCGTGGGAAAGCTATTTTGCGTACCATAAGGGAACAGTAATGTGTCGTAGCTATAGTGATTTGCTGAAGTATTCCGGAGGCACCTATCCGAATCCAATGTGCTATTTTCTGATGCGATGGTAGGAAATGATAATTGCACGATACTGTTTTCGTGTAATGATACCATTCCGTGTGGGCTAAAATTAGATTTGGTTGCTTGGAACAATCATCCAAGCATCCATGGTCAGTTGGTCACTCTGTTTGAGCGAAGGCAAGAAAAAAAAAAACGGAATAGCCTTGGCTTGCTTTCAACTCCACAAACGTCCTTTGTGTGGTCACACAGCCTGCGCTAATCGCCGGCCGCTTTTCCCTTTTCAGCGCAGTTACATCCTTACAGCACGCAAAAGTAAGCTCAATAGATGGCCACATGGGAATATCAATGGTAACTTGTTGCAACTATAGGCATGTTTTGGCTTAAGGCAATAATGTTCAAAAACCAGCGTGGTACCCTGATTGAACTTTTTTTTTAATTTAACCGGAATATCAATGGTAACTTCTTGCAACTATAAGCATGTTTTGCCTTAAGGCAATAATGTTCAAAAACCAGCGTGGTACCTGATTGAACTTTTTTTATTATTATTTAACCTTTTTTAATTTTATTTTAAAGTTAACCTCCCGCACACTTTATTTCCAATTCTGACCTCTTTGGTCACGCCACTACCCGTGGCGTGACAAAACAATACTGTCACGCGCCAGGATAAGTCTCCAAAATAGCACTTTTTGTCACGCCACTGGTTGTGGCGTGACCAAACAACACTGTCACACCACGGGTGATGGCGTGACAAGAGATTGTCCAGATACATGCTAGCGTGACAGTGTTGTTTGGTCACGCCACGAGTAGAACCTTGAGCTGAACTAACCGGACGGTCATGAATAATTCGGAACAACAAACCAATATGGGAGACCTGAGAGAGCCCCTTCCACCCCAGCCTCCGACGCCACCCTACAGTCCCCGCCACCGTGTTCTAGCCTACCTCCGATGCCAACAAGCAGCACTGGTGCGACGTGGTCACCTCGGCTCCACCGGCTCCCAACGGGAAATCTCGGAGTACATCCGCCCCCTACCATCGATCCTTCGCCGCCCCTAGATCCACCGGCCGCCACCGCAAAGCACGCCTGCCTGTCTTCCCCCCGGCTTCTACACTCAACGACGCCACCATCACCCTTAAGTGTCATCGACAAGAACCTCCACCTCCTCCTCTCCCCGGGAGCCCTTGTTTACCCATATCTAGATCCAGCTCGTACCCGTCGCCCTGCCCCAGCAGGCCATGGATCGGACACCTCCGACGAAAACGGCGGCAGCAAGAGCGCATATCTCATCCTGGAGACGCCAGAACACGAGATCGCAACCTACGCGGGAACGAACTAGGGGATTTCAAACTCCAAAAGTAAAGCCCCCAACCAATCGGCCACCGGTGTGACGCCTCCCGCATTCAAGTCGATCGACTTGCCCAAGATCCTCAACAATTCAAGCTACGCCCCAACCCCAACATCCTTCATTGTGTCTCCGCTCGAAGATTATTGCGCCTCAACCACCAGCGTCACTTCAAATCAAAGGCAAATCTATTCAATTTGCTCCCCCTCCTCCACGACCTACGCGCATAGCTCGGCACCCTACTCTACTGCGGTCTCATCACGTAGACCCAAAGCCGGTTGTCCTCCCCTGCTCCAGTCTCGCCGCATAGTCAAAGAGGCGTGAACGCAACGCAATCTTCAACAAGTGCCATATCTCCCAAGATTCGGAATGGCGACAAGTAAAAGGAAGGAGGAAAGCACGTCGAGTTTTACAACCCACATTGCCGTACCCAAGAGCCAAGAACGACTCAGACCATCTGTGCACGCTCCTCCTCCGAAGAACCTCTGGTCGGTGTTTAAACTGCCTGGTGCGCGACCACCGCGCTCGCTACTGCAAGGACTTGACCAAGTGTATTTGGTGCCTCTATAGTGGCCACAAGGCGACCTCCTGCCGTCTCTGGCGACATACCCTGCTTTCCCACCACCACAAGCCCACCCACCCACCATCTCGCCACCCATAACGTCGTCGAAGCCATTCATCAGCCAAGCACCCCTCCCCGCCTCCCAACCGCTCCCGACACGCTAACCAGCTCTCCCTCCAACGCATGGCTAACCTCGGCGCCCCGAACACTAGGCTGGTTGAATGCATCTTCAGCAACACACAATGCCTCAACGAGGAACAAAAGCACTGGGAGGGCTCCGCGATTGTGGTGTGGCTAGGCGGGACTAAACAGGAAGCAGACACAAAGATTATCCGCGATGATCCTAGATTGGTGGGCCAATGTGGCAAAGGCGTCAGGTTCCCTTCGGAAGACCAGGACGATGATCACGATCTTAATCTTTTGGGAGCTTTGGAAGGAACGAAACGTGAGAATCTTCAACAACAGAGCACTAGCGCCTCTTGATCTCCTAACTAAGATTAAGGAGGAGGGAAGAGTTTGGTTCTTTGCGGAAGCTAAATCGTTGGAGTGCTTTATTTATTTGTAGTTAGGCCTTGTTGTTTTAACTATGGCCCTTTGCGGATTCGTTCCGCTTCTTCCCTATTAATATAACGGGCAACTGTTCTGCTGGTTTCATTCAAAAAAAAATTATCTGTGACGCTTTCCGTGGGGAGTTCGACATGAGGAATGCAAACTTCTCAGTTTGGCGACACCACCCAGAACACTTCCTGGTCAAGCTCGAGCACAGAAGCCAGTGGGGTGGCATCAGAAGCTCGGCGGTTCTTCTACCAAGGCTTGGAGATCCATGTCAGGCCATGACACACCCTACGTCATGCCTTCGATGCCTCCCTGTTCTTCAGGGTGCAGCTATGCTTAGAAAGCCTCCTAGTCCACGCCTGGCGCTCAGAGGTTGCAAACAAGGTCATCGGCGCCAAATGTGCCTTGCAATGCATTCAAGACTGATCCACTCACCAAGAAGTAACTTGGCTTACATTCACTAGTCGCTCCCCTGACACCTCTGCTCAAGACTTCGAAGTCATTGATACCAGGCCTCCAGCTTGGAAACGGGGACTCACCTTCAGAGTGTTGATCCACCTCGACTGCATTGAGGACTACTGAAACAACCCAGAATTTCAAATTTCAAAAAGTTTTTGAAGTTTTGCTTGATTTTCGGTTTTCTTACCCAATTTGGAAATTCTTCAGCCTTTCCCGCTTTCCTCTTCTGGCATTCCCGTTTTCACCTTCCAGTGGGGCCTTTTGCCCCTGCGCCTTTGCATTCGTCCTCCTCGCGCGTCATCGCTCGGTGCGTCATCTCTCGATCGTCCATCGCCTCCTCGCGCTAAAGTGTACATTTAAAATCAAGATGAAAAAACCGCATCAAAATATCGAACCGCACGGTCAACTTGGTTTGGCCCAGATTGATATTTGGTACGGTTTTTAGAAATCAGGTTTTTTGGGAGTTCGGTTTTTTCTGTAAAAACCGACTAAAAACCGTAGAAACCGAAATCCTCGTAACTGTCTGCAATTTTGCACGCATGTAGCTCGCCTCACAGGCTTGGGCGCTCCGTGTCCGCGGTTGCCACTCGGCCCATCCAAGGCTCCAAGCAAACAACACAGCAGCTCTGCGCTCTCTCATTCTCTCGATAGTCGGCCCATCCAATCCAAGCACTCAAGCAGACATCCAACTACCCAAGTAAGACTGTAACTATATAAAATGCCCGGCTGTGAAGTCTACATGTGTGATTCTCAACATAGTTATTGACCATGAAGCCTTTTTAGTTTGCGCTGCTGTCATTTGATGAATTGATGCCCACGTGTAGTCATGTACCAAGGCCCAAGGGCAGCCAGCAGAACAGTGGGCCTTGATCCCATGCATGTTAATGATGTCATTCATTGGAAGTTTAATCTCAACTCTGTTTTTAGTGTCAAATTTTATGACTGTAAGTATTTTTAACTCCCGTATCGTTCTTAATTCACGTCAACTTTGGTAAATATGGTATTTACCGATACCATACCGAAATAATATGGTATTTACCGATACCAAACTGTATTTTAAATAATACCATATTTACCGAATTAACAATACCGTATTTACCGTATACACCGTATTTACCAAACTGTATATACCAAAAAAACCGAATGAACACCCCTACTTGCCGCTGCTGTCACCACGCCACCTCCCGCGCCACCGCATCGCCTCCAGTAGCTTCTACTGCCTTCGTCGCCTCCATCTCACCCCACCGCCCATGCCGTCGCCCATGCCGCCTCCCACGTCACCGCAATCGCCCAAACCGCGCCCTACTCCCACCACCTCTTCTCCGCCTATAAAAGGCCACCCGGAGCTCGCATTCTTCTCCACCTCCCATCCCACCACCTCCCCTTCACCCCTCCCCCTCTAGAGCCAACAAATTCCGAAGAAATCATCGCCGCCCGCTTCTTCTTCCTCGGTGAGCCGACGCCCAATCGCCGCCCCCGTCCACCCTAGCTCCAAATTGAGCCCGCAGTAAGCACCGTTCCACCCTCCCAGTCCTTTCCCCCACCTTCCCCACCCTTCTCCCTCACCGGAGCTCGCCGACACCGAGCTCCACCGTCGCTCCACTCACAACCACCGTCGCCAAGCCGCCTCACTCCACCCCAAGCACCCGCACCACCACCCTTGAGTCCCCCTCCCTCCACTGATGCTCAAGCACCCCTTCCCTTGCCCGGAGCACCATTGTAGCGCCACCGGCCTCGTCCTCTGCTCCGGCCGACCGCCACTCGCGCCGCCACACCATTCCCGAGCCCCTTCAGCCCACCCAAAACCCCAAAATGAAGAGCTCGTACCTTTGTGATGCTCCCTACACCACCCGGCCTCGCCGCCGCCCACCGTCGCCGCTCGGGTGCGCCTGGCCTCTCGCTGCGCGCGAGGCTCAAGCCGATTTGGCTTTGGGCCAAAGTGCCAGGACCGGTGGCTTTTAACTTTTAAGCCACCATAGTAATGGGCTTAGCCCATTACTGTTCACACCATTCCGACCTTTACTATTCATATACACAGTGAAATTTCCTTTTACTATTCATTTTCACCGAAAACCCTAGTTACTGTTCATCATGCAAAAAATGCACGGTGACTGTTATTTTCAGCTGAAAATAGTAAATTCAACATTGTTCATTTCATTCCAAATACTATACTTTTCAGCCCATGAACAGTATAATTGATTACTGTTCATCACCCGAAAACCCTGATTTCAGTTCATTTTCAGAAAACAATAAACACATTACTACTTAATATCCAACCTATTAGCCCAAACACCGGTTATAAATCATTTTTCGTATATGAATAGTAAAAGCAGTACTATTCATTATCTGACCCTGTTTTCGTCCGAAACCCTAATTCGACATTATATACCCTTTTCGACCATTTCGAACCCGTGAACCCATCTCTCAGCTCCGTTCAGTCCAATGAAGCTTCAAATAAATTCCCACCATCCCACACCACCTTTCTTTGTGTTTCTTTTTCTGGTTTTATTTACTTGCATGTTGTTCCCAGCTCATTCCTTGTTGAGTCGGATTTTACTTGGTTTGCTTTATTGCATTGTTTATCGTTAGGTCACGACTTTGATGATCAGACTCCAGAAGACGCCGGACAAGATCAGTATTTAGAAGATTTTGTGCAAGAAGGCAAGTTATATTCCTTGAACATTTTGAACCCACATTTCATGTGTTTACTATTACTTTTATTATTGTATTTGTGCCAATTACTTTAAATATTTAAATAATACTTTTGAATGCTGTGATAATTAGATAAATCCTATTACCCCACATATAAACCCACCTAACACTTGTAGGCCATATTCACCTTGACAAGTTCACATAAAATATTAGCTATATAAGTAGCTTTGTCACACAAATGTGTTTATCAATCAAAAGAAAGTGTTAGCGGTTTGCCAATGGTTTTGGTGGAGAGTTGAGGGTTGTGTCTAGGAAGATGGACAACCCAATAGATTTATGTTAAAAGTGAGTCATCAGTGAGATTTGGAGGTAGATAGTCACGAGTTGGTGTTGGGCCATCGCCTCACTAGATGACAAGTAAGGACAAGAACCTTGTGCCAAGTGACAGACACAGGAAACCGCTCAACCACATGTGTGGTCATTACTCCCTGGCTTAGTACACTGCTTTTCCAATTGAATATCTATAGTATCGAGAATGGGACAGGGGTGGACCTGGAGGGACACTCGCTGGTCTACATAACGGCATGGTCCTGTCAACATCGGGGCCAAGATCCACGGCGGCCGGTGGAGTCTCCCGAGGGTTGTATGGGTTTGAGCCTACCGGGTAGAGATTAGAAAGGTTGAGCAGTGAAAAGGCTTTGTTATCCCAAACTCAGTCGCACGCTAACGGGTTGCGTGTCTATGATCTGACAGTATGAGTTTGAGATATCTTGTGGGTAAAGTTGGGCAACTCTGTAGAGTGAATAATAAAAAGGTATCCGAATACGCCGTGCTTCCGGTTAATGAAGTTGTGTTCATGGGTGATTCCAGTACATAAGGCATAAGTAGAGTTTTTGAGATGGTAAGTTGGTAATTGAGTTTGTTGAGAAACTCCTGTTGTTATTATTTATTATTGTTTTAAATATAAACTGCTTCAACTGTAAAATGCATCCACATATACCTGCTAAAGGTAAACCCTAACCATCCTTTGAACTCCTTGCATGTAATTATTTAGCTTTTCCATGTGGCTTGTCGAGTACGGAAGTTGTACTCATTCTTGCATAATCTGCAAAATCATCTACAGAGGAAACCTGGGAAAATGTAGAAGTTCATGATCAACAGGATTTTGGTGAACCAACGGATGGCAACGACTACTGTTATTAGGTCTCGACCGCGCTCAAACGTGCATGTGGTTTGAAGTTCTTTTGACTTGTATTATATTAACTTTGGGCTTGGATGCCTGTGTCAGTGTTAAAACTGGCTGTTAAGCCTTATCTCATGTAATAAAGTTTGGTTTTTGTTGTAATCGAAAGCTTGCTTGAGACACTGCTTACTTCGCAACTGCACATCCTGAGCGGTTGTGAAGAGTTTAACGGTCCTGAAAATTAGGGTTGTTACAACTACACAGCGACACCACTGCATGACACCACCCCGGTGGTGCCATTCAGGCCTTTGATCCGAGACATGCCATGGAAGCTGGGCGTGGTCGATGGGACACCGATGGAAGCGACAACGGAACATCTCCCGGATGTCGTTGTCCCGTGCCACAGCCTATACCACAAGCACCCGACAGGACCATCCTCGTGCCATGATCGTGAAATAATCGCAATATGGACTGGGCGCGGGATGACTAACTCACCAAGGTCGAGTCCTTCGTCACTCAAGCAATTGCCAACCAAGACAAGCCGCTAATCACCTCGTCCCCCCTCCCCCTCTCCGCAGGCCTTCCCGCCCCTTGGCGGGGCGACATCTCTTCACGCCGTGACGAAGCACCAACAACCAAGTGTTGCCAATAAGAGAGCCCATTAGCTCATGCAGTCCTAGGCAAAGAAATCGATGGCTCAATCCAATAATGTAGAGAAGCAAGACCCATCGACATCTTGCTCGATGGTGCAGTGTGGCGCCCTGTGTCATGACCCCAAGAGTAATCACACTTAGGCTTACGGATTATTATTCGTTTGCCCGGTAGAACACCACTCCAACGAATAATAAGCTTTACCAAAGTTAACGCAACAGAATAATAAGATAGAAATTGTACTTTATTACAGCTGGTAGCCACACAAGGCTATGGTCTTTATTACAATTCTTAATTACAACTGAAAAAGGGACAGATCTCCTCGCTTGCCTGCCCTGCTCCACCGGTCGCCTACTCGTCCCACTCATCGAATAGGGGTTCCACCTCACCCTAGTCCTTGTAGTAAGTGTCCTCACCTCCTGCGGCCTCCTTGGCATCTATGTATCATTCATCCCACTCGGGATAATCTCCGGTTGGACTAGAATCTAACAAAGGAAGTAATAGCAAGAATGAGTACTAGTGTACTCAACAAGCAGTTATTAGTAAGGATGCACTGTATGACTCTTCTCTGTTTGATTATCATATTTTCTAGCTCTTACTTTCTCTGGAAAATAATTTACCAAGATTTAAGTGGTAACTTTTGATTTCTAAAAAGACTACTTATCACTCGGTGAGAAGATAGACACCCTAGCGGTCACCGTAGCCTCTAATCCTAGAGACAGGCATGAATTCATGGTTTTATATAGCACTGCGCAGGCTTGTACCATTTTACCCATAGCTACTCTGAGCTCTCTTTAAGCTAGGTCTCCCGGATTTCTTTTGATGCGGTGTCAAGTTCAGAGTACGGAACATTTTTCATGTTACGTGACTAAGTCTCCACCAATCTATTTTCCGTCGGTGTCCTGGGACGCTCATCCAGTCCTCCACCGAGTTCCAATAATATTGGTTGAGCCGATTATCCCTTCACCCAACACTCCACCTGCGCTAATACATACGCCTTAGATCCCCCACTTTCGGACTTGCGCTACCGGTCCTGAGTTCCTCCATCACTCACACATTATAATACTTACCCGTTGTGGAGAGTATAGTAACGTAACAAGGTAACATTTTCTGTCCGCCGAAGACGAAAAAATGGTTGTCACTTAAATACGGCCCCTTATCTGAGTGAGAGTTTTGTTAGTCCTTATATATTATCCATATGTAAAGGGTCCTACCTTCCCTCTCTTTCCTATGCAAGGGCCCCCTTTACCATCCTAGTATTTACTCTTACAGCACTACTGTTCTTTTCTCATGCTTCATCTCTTTTCTCTTATCTGTTTTATCCGATTGATTTTGATAGATAGTTTTAATGCATATATATATATATATATATATATATATATATATATATATATATATATATATATATATATACACACACACACATATATATATATATATATATATATATATACATACATATATATATATATATATATATACATATACATACACACACACACACACACACATATATATATATATATATATATATATATATATATATATATGTGTGTGTGTGTGTGTGTGTGTGTGTGTGTGTGTGTGTGTGTGTGTGTGTGTGTGTGTGTGTAGTGATATAGAAAGGTAACTTTTACATTTAATATAACTAGGTTGGTGATCAAGAGAATAAGCTTGCCTTCGTATTTGTAGTAAAGCTCAGCATCAACGGATCCTGGATCAGCTACTCCTTTGGCGAGGCTAGTCTTCTGCAATTATACGGTAGATGCGTATAACATAAATACTTAGTTGTTTGGGGTGATATTATGCTTACATTAAATTCGTTGCTCTCTTTTTCAACAGATTTTAATTTAATTAAATTCTTCGGATCTCTGTTAAGTTAGTGTTTCCCAACGGCTATTTTTTTCTACGGCCTGTTAGTTTTAGAATCTAAGGTCATTGAACTCACATAAAAAGATGAGGGACGGCGCGAGGCTTCGCCTCCCCCGAATAAAAAATAGGAGGGCTCCCAGGAGCCCTACCTTAAAAAGGATGGGGGACGGCGCGAGACTTCGCCTCCCCCGAACCAAAAATGTTAGGGCTCCCAGGAGCCCTATCTAAAAAAGATGGGGGACGGCGCGAGGCTTCGCCTCCCCCGAATAAAAAATAGGAGGGCTCCCAGGAGCCCTACCTAAAAAGATACGGATTTGGCGTGAGGCTTCGCCCCCAAACAAAAATGTTAGGGCTCCCGGAGCCCTATCTAAAAAGATGGGGGGCGTGAGGCTTCGCCTCCCCCGAATAAAAAATAGGAGGGCTCCCCGGAGCCCTACCTAAAAAAGATAGGACGCGCGAGACTTGACTCCCCAACCAAAATGTTAGGGCTCCCGAGAGCCCTATCTAAAAAGATGGGGGCGGCGAGGGCCGCCTCCCCGATAAAAATAGGAGGGCTCCCAAGAGCCCTACCTAAAAAAGGATGGGGGACGGCGCGAGGCTTCGGCCGGGCCCTATCGCGCGCGAGGCCGCCTCCCAGATCAAAAAATAGGAGGGCTCCCGGGCCGCACTCTAAAAAGATAAGGGGCGGTGCGAGGCTTCGCCCCCCCAACCAAAATGTTAGGGCTCCTGTGAGCCCTATCTAAAAAGAGGGGACGCGCGAGGCCGCCTCCCAGAATAAAAATAGGAGGGCCCTGAGCCCCATCTAAAAAGATAGGGGACGGCGCGAGGCTCGCCTCCCGAATAAAAATAGGAGGGCTCCCGGAGCCCTACCTAGAAAGGATGGGGGCGGCGCGAGGCCGCCTCCCCGAACCAAAATGTTAGGGCTCCCGAGCCCCTATCTAAAAAGATGGGGGATTTCACGAGGCCGCCTCCCGAATAAAAAATAGGAGGGCTCCCAGGAGCCCTACCTAAAAAAGGATGGGGGACGGCGCGAGGCTTCCCCTCCCCCGAACCAAAAATGTTAGGGCGCCCAGGAGCCCTATCCAAAAAAGATGGGGGACGGTGCTAGGCTTCGCCTCCCCCGAATAAAAAATGTTAAGGCTCCCCGAAGCGCTATCCAGAAAAGAAGAGGGACAGCGAGACCTACCCAGACAAGACAACGAAGATGGCGCAATACAATCACACCGTTTTTATTAAAAGCTCAGCATAGTACACATCTCATAACGTTACAGTGGGAGCACCACACGAAAAAACAATAAGCACAAATTACCGACACAATCACTGCAATGCGTCTGACGCCACAGCATCTTGACACGAAGTCCCACTCCTCCCTGTACGTCGCCCAAGCGAACAATTCCTCGTCCGACGCTCCAAAGAAGAACTAGATCGCGCAGACGCCTCCGCAGACAACCACATCCTCAGGAGTGTCCGACGAGCTCGTAGAAGACTCTGCAGACGCGGAGGGCACCAGTGGTCCTCCACTCGCGATGACGGTCCCCCGGCGCTCCCAGAAGGCCCGCACCTCTTCCCGCACTCTCGCGGCATCCCGCGCTCGAAGGCGAAAGAACGTCTTCATGGAGCCGCTCGGATTGGCCTTCTTCCATCGCTGCCACTTCGCGCCGTGGCAGATGGTGTTCCAGTAACAAATCCTCAAAGGTCACTTCTGCAGAACCTCGCGCTCCTCCTTCGGAGGTCGCGTGGCGGCGTGATGATCCTGAACCGCCGCCCATGGGTGGCCGAGGGCCCCTCCGACAAGACTTAAACAAGCATCGCCTCCCCATGCACCACAACGCGTGCGACTTAAGACAACAAACCCAGGCGGGGATAAAGCCACGCGGCCAAGCCAAAAGGTTTTCTCATTTAACAACAACAGGTCATTACATGAGGAAAAGCGCGACAAAAGTGTTTTTGCCTCCCCAAAGTCCAAAAAGCAAGCGAAACCGGCAACCAAACTACAATTCCAACACTACGCTACACTGAGAGTTTTGAGCAGCTCCGGGCAAGCGAAGGGTCACACCTTGTCATCGCGGAGGGACCCCCGCTTGCCGCCCTCGTGAGCCTCAGCCTGCTCGACCGCCGGAGACTTCCCTTTAGCTTTCCTCGCCTGCAGATCTTGGAAGGACTTGGTCGCATCTTCGTGTCCGCGCAACGCCCAGTAGTCCTCCAGAAGGACCTTGCTGGCCTTGCGCGTCCGGCCTCCACACTCGCCGACTCCTCCCGTGGCCACGCGGAATCGAAGCGGGTGGCAAGCGATCTATATGCGCACACCCCGTCTTGTCCAGAAGTGGTCTCGCGCGAGCCGCCTTGCGGTGGTCTCCAGTCTGGCGGGCGCAGCACGATCACCCTTGCGATATTTTTCAACCGCGCGAAAGTGATGTCCGTCTCAGTAGGCCGGTGAGTCCTTGTGGAAGGTACTGCGCCAAGCTTCGTCACAGCATCACCAGTGACTCGAAAGTAGCAGCCCCCATAGTATCCGACAACTCGCGCTCCGCTGCCATTTCCTCCTCGATCAACGCCCGCGCCTTCTACTAGGCCTCGAGCTTGGACTGGAGCCCCGACACTTGCTCCTCCAAAGTCTTCACCCTCACCTCAAGGGATTCGCACTTGCCGCTAAGGGCCTCGTTCTTCGAGTGCTCCTTTTCGACCTCTCGTTGGATTTTGCCAAAGCACTGTGCGACATCATCATCCAGCACCCGTGCGAGCATCATTGTCTGCACGCAAATGACACCTCGGTGATGGACCCATGGTAACAACAAAAGAACACCGAAGTTGTGGGAAAGAGCCAAACCTTCATGACGTTCGCCTCCACGCTCTCGATCATGTCCCTTGTAACCATCTTCTTGAAGAGGCCAGACAGGAGCGGTGAGTGAGCAAAGTTCACCACCGCCTCGCATACCTTCGCAACGCCGGACTAACGGCGAAGTCTTCATGACACAAGCGGGGCGCGCCCACGCGTCCACACCACCCGCGCAGAGTCACGGTCATGGAGCCGGACCCACGAACGGTGGTGGGCTTCTTCGATCGTCGCTTCGTCACATGCGGGCTCTCTTCGCTAACCCGCCAAGATCGCCCTTTACACGGCCGCACAAGTGTTAGGCATGCGGCAAAGAATCACGAAACGGATGGCGCTCATACCTTGTGGTGACCGTGGGGCGACAGGCTCCTCCGCAACAATGTCAGCACGCCCCGGAGTGACCGGGGTGCCCAGAGCCGCCTCTAAGTCCGCGGCATATAGATGCGACGGAGTTTCTTCATCAGAGGACTCCCCAATGGCAAGGCTCGTTAAGTCAATTACGCCCATCGCCTTCGATACCTCCGCCGCAGCGCGCCCGACGGCACCCTCCGACGCGCCATCATCGGCCGAACCACTCTGCTCGCCCGATAAAGAGCTACGCGAGCTCGAGGACCCCTCGGGTTCTGGGACCACCGCCGGCCGTTTGGCAGGTCGGTTTGCGCTTTTCGCACCCTCGGAGGGGCCAGACGCCTCACAAGGACTGGCGGCACGCAGCGGCACCGCGGCAATCGGACCTGGCCCGCTGCCTCGCAGCATGCAAGGCTTCCTCTTCCAAAGATCCGGTGCCGACGTTGGAAGGCGAACGGACGGAGCACATCGCCTGTTGAGCCGACAACACGCACCATCGCGGACGCGTTTTGAATGCTCTTCTTCGGTATCGGCCCAAAGAAGACCTCATGCACATGCGAGCCGCCGTTGATGGCCCCAATCTGAAGGCACGCCACAAAGACAAATGTCACGCTACTGTGTGAAAAATAAAAGGCAGGACGAGATGGGAAAGCAACGGGGGTGCGGGGCAAGAATTTGTACCTTCGCGCCCCTTCACGGTCCGAGTCGGCCGCCTGCATTTGGTCGCCGATCTCCACGCTCGATCTGGGCCAAGGGCCGATCCTCAAGGCGAAATTCTTCCACCAGATCCCGAGTGGAGAACCGCCGTCACGCCCAAAAAGCCGAGAAGGGCCTCCTCCCGTGCGGTAGGATCGACTCGGGACTGGCGAAAAGTCTTATCGGCCCACCACGGGACTGCAGACCATCCTCCGGTGAGGACTTGTGGTAAAACCACCGACGTCGATCCGTATCAGATCCGGTTCCGCGCCACGAGTGGTTGTGTACATCGAGCACCGGGCTCGCGGCCGAAATTACTGCCGCCAAAGTTCGCGTCTCGCCATCGCTCTTTTTCTTCTTTGGTTGGCAGCGACCACCGTGTAGATAGGCGATCGCCCTCGCCGCCGACCGTGACCGCAAAGATCCACTCAAGATCCCCAACTTGACAATGGAATTGGCGTCGGTGCGCCAATTCCACCGTCAGACAAATTAAGCACGCACGGGACGAGGGCAACGCACGGCAAGCAGAGGCCCGCGTCGAAGAACGCGACGAAGACCACCGCTTCATCGCCTCGGGGAGTCGGGGTAGTCTCCGCTCCGGGCGCACGGACTTTCTCCAGACTCTCCAGCTTCCCCTCATCAACGAGGGTGCCGAGCACAAGGTTGGTTACAAGAGACCTCCCTAGTTCGCTCGTATAGGATACCTCCCCGGCACCATCCCTAGCACGCTTCGCCATGATCAAGACCACAGCGGACAAAGCAGCGGAAACGCGGACTAAGAAGGGGAGAACAAATGACGGTAGGGTGGTTCTGCAGGGGGGGTGCCACGTATTTATAGGCCGGCGAGACTCACAGGTGGGATTCGAGGCGCTCTGTCCATCACAAGACCCGCCACGCACCCCGTCAACAAGACGGTGATCATTTATGGCGCACGGAACCCGAGAAGCCACCGCGGGGAATCCCAACAGGCACACAGCGGCGCCATTATGGCGCACGACAACCTAGAACATCGGAGATTCCACCAGCAAAAGAAGACGTTCGCCAACACTTCCAAATCACGCTTCGCCAAGCCCGAGGGCGGTGTGCTCGACCGCCGGGAAGAAGTCTTGGTTTGACCATGGCGGCAGACCTCGACCGCGAGGGCTTGTCGAGGGCGCCCACCGGTCCCCGCAAGACAGCGACACCCGAAGGACTGCGGCGTTTGGGGCCCCGCAGGAGACCACGACGAAGGGCCTCCGGACGAGCCCCGAGGGCTCTGGAGATACTCCCGGAGACTCCGAAGGCGAACCCGGAGGAAACTCAGGACGGTGCCCCGGAGGCTCCGAGGGGTCCCCGAAGCCTCCGAGGGGATCCCCGAGGTCCCAGGGAGACAGGAGCAAAGACACCCCCGAGGGGGGGAGTCGGCATGCCCCTCCGAGGGGGAGGCTTCGAAGGGGCCTCGTCACCACCAACAAGGGCGCAGCGGAGGTAGACCAAGTCCACGACCCGGGTAGGCCAGTCCAGAAGGACTCTGTGCGCCTGCACTCCACGCCTAGGCTTGGAAACTCCCCTGTTACCCCTACGTTCAATGTACTTCCCTAGGGGTACAAATGTAATTTCATGTACCAGGCAGGGAAGGCTATAAATAGCCCTCCTCCTTCACCATGTAAAGGGGACAAGGAAAATTTCTGGCAATATACACAAGTGCATTTCTAGTCCGGAACTCCCACACTCGAGACCCTTCGGCCCCTCTCTCCGAAGCCAAGGGTCTCCCATCTTATTCACTGTCTGGTCCTTTTTATACCACGATAATGTTGAGTCGCGGGGTAGGCTACGATAGCAACAATTCAAAATTTCTACCACATAAACCGGGAAGCCAAGCAAGGCGATGATCACAGATCGTTACCACTAGACGCCAGCAGAGCAATGGAAGAAGTGTCGAGCGGACTGGTCCGACGAAGAGAAGCGTCGATGTATCGATCGTAGTCGATCGTCCGGCGCCCAAAGACGTTGATGCACGATGGTCGTGGTCGATCGTCTCCTCCAAAGACCTCTGCGGTTCCTTGCGAAGATCGCGGATCGTCCTAAGCACAACAACGAGAAGCGCCTCTATGGTATCTACACGCCCAGGAAGGAACAACCAAATGCGCGGTGTGCTAGCACCAAATCGCACGGCAAGGCTCTCAAGAAGATGGCGGCTAGGGTTTCAAGAGGGCAACTCGTGTCAACTCCGTCTCCCATGACCTCATGCATCTCCTTATATAGTGCCCGTGGGCCGTGACGGATCCTATCCAAACACGCCATTTAATCAGATTCAGTCTTGGTTTGTTCCAACCCGTTAAGTGTGTGACCGTTAGGTTCATGTGTAGTTCGGTTGTGACTCGGAAACCCTTTCGGCCACGAGTAAATAGCGGTTCCTAGCAAGACATAACGATTCCGAATACACACAAATTATATGGGACGAACCTTAATGCAATATGATCTACGACGAGTCCTCATCACTTACGACTGTGTCCTATCTCTATCTGACCACTCTGTGATTACGTTCGACCGATCACGACTTGCTTGTATCTCCATACTGACCGGTCAGTAGTCGGTCGAACTCTGTTTACCTACTCATGTATTCTCCCTTTGCCTCACGATATCCGGTTGAACTCCGGGTGAGATGTTGTGTCATCCATGGGACTTCAATGCTTTCTCGATCGAGTATCGGATAACCTCATGTGGTCGAACTCTTCGACCACCAAAGGGTATGGCCATGCACTTTCTTTATCCGACCACTTGAGGGCCCGAGATATCTCTCTGTTATGTTAGGAGGGCAAATCCCATATCCAACCAGTCACATCCTCTACATGTTTCATAGCATACCCAAAGCTACCTTTATAACCACCCGATTCTGACGGCGTTTGGCAACCCCTAAGAGTGCTATTACACATATAGGAAACCATCTCGATCTCGAGGTCTAAGGATTATACATCATCATTGCTTGAGACCAACTAACGACACATAAAATCATAACAATCTCAATAGTGTCTCAAGGTGGGGTCTTATCCAACACCATGTTCTCTAACACGTGTCCACATTATTGATTCGATATCCCTATATCCATGACCGTGAAACGTGGTCATCAATCAATACATGTGTTTGGTCGAGAGTCACTAGTGTTCGATCGATGACTTTCGACCGGGGATATTTTTAGAACGACATCATCATAAGTTAAAAAGAGCTTCACCAACAAGTCACATACTCGTTAATCTTCATGACTGATAATTCATTCAAGGAACAAGATAACATATTATCAAATATTGTGAACATAATGAAATATAATCATCTCTATGATTACCTCTAGGGCATATTTCCAACAGATAATGGGTCATTTCAGAAACACTATAAAGGATTGCGAGCTCGCTGAAATTCATCTTCAGAACAGGAGATTCACGTGGAGCAACGAGCGGGAAGCGCCCAACTTAGTAAAACTAATTAGAGTTTTCTGCAATAAGGAATGGGACCTCTGTTTTGGATCACATGTTCTTCACGCACTCTCCACGTCGCTATCTGACCCACTCTCCACCTCTGTTTTCAGTCAGACCTTGATCCTTCAAATTTGAAAACTTCTGGACCAAAATGTCAAGATTCTTGGAGTTCATTCAGAATGCTTAGAATGAGGATGTCGACACATCATGTTTAGTCAACTGCAACAAATGGCACAAAGATTAAAAGCATGGAGCAAATGCATGTTTTTTTAGGCAAAGCTACAGTTGCAACTGTCAAATGTGATTATTCTTCACCTCAATGTAGCCCTTGAAAGTAGACCTTTATCCCTGGAGGAGCGAGCCCTACGGGCAAACCTTAAAATGAGAGTAATGGGGCTGGCGGTCCTTGAATGTGCAAGGAAAAAAGCAAAGCTTGCGCATCCTACACCTAAAGGAAGGTGACGCAAGCACAAAATTCTTTCACCTAAGAATAAATGACAGGCGGCGAAAGAATCATATCCAACGACTGAGAAAAGATCATGGATGGGTCGTGTCACACGAGGAAAAAGAACAAATGGTGTTGGACCACTTCTATCAGACCCTAAAAGGTGCAGGGCCAAGACAACTTGATTTTAATTGGGAGGAAATGAACCTAGAACAACCATCACTTCAGGGCATATAACCAATTATCTCATAAGAAGAGGTACTCTTGGCAATTTCACAGTTGCCAAGCGACAAGGTCCCTAGACCGAATGGCTTCACGGGAGCCTTCTATTAGTCTTGTTGGGAAATTTAAAAAAAAAGACCTAATGGAAGTAATGAATAACGTCTCAGAACTCAGAGTTTCAAGCCTCGAATGGCTCAACACATCAAACATATTTCTCATTCCAAAAAAAGACGGAGTGCATGAGGTGTCTCATTACAGGATAATTAGTTTGATCCTTGGCGTGGCAAAAAAAAAATCAAAAGTGCTATCACTTCGGCTTGTGCTGCATATGCACCCCCTAGTTTCCCAGAGTCGAAGTGCTTTCATTTTTTTAAAAAAAAGAAGCAACCATGATAACTACATGTATGTACGGAACCTGGCCAGGCGTCTCCATCATTCAAGGACACCAACGCTCTTGCTAAAATTGGACTTTGCAAAGGGCTTTGACTCAGTAAGATGGGATTACCTTCTTGATCTACTGCAAAAAAGAGGTTTCCCAAATACATTGAGGAACTGGATCACGGTCATACTCTCAACTTCATCCTCGTGAGTCCTTTTAAACGGGATCCTGGGTGTCCCTATCAAGCACGAGAGACGACTCCAGTAAGGGGATCCCCCTCTCCCCGCTCCTCTTTATTCTGGCAATTGACCCCTTGCAACGAATTTTAGACCTGACAACCGAACGGGACGCCCTTAAAAAATTGAGATGTTGCACTGTAAAATTTGAACTTCTCTTTGTAGCACCGGTAAAAGAAGACCTTGACACTCTATCCATGATCCTACACAATTTCAGTTAGGTGACCGGCCTAGACACAAACCTACAAAAATCTTAGTGGAGGGAATTAGGTGCGATACATTAGATTTGCAGAACATCCTGCAAAGTTTTCTGACTTCACAACCAAATTTCCTATAAAGTGTCTTGGACTTTCGCTATCTCTCAAGAAGCTACACCACATCGACCCCCAACATCTCGAGGATAAAGCGACAACCAAGCTTGCAGCCTAGAAAGGCAAGTTACTCACCCTAGCGGGAAGAACAACTTTAGTGAAATTTGTCCTCACTTCCCAAGCGGTATATTTTCTAACATCCATCAAGTCTCCCAAAAGTGTTCTAAAAGGGCTAGACAAAAAGAGGATCACCTTCCTTTGGTTGGAACAGAATCGGCCTCGGGAGGGAACTGCAAAGTCAACTAGGACTCTAGGAGCGTGTTTGTAGACCAAAGTGCCTAGGAGGCCTCAGGATCCTCCACTTGCAAAGTTCGCAAGGGCGCTTAGGCTTCGATGGTTTTGGGTGCAATGGACAACACCGGATAAGCCTTGGGTAGGAATGGAAAACCCTTGTGACAAAATGGATTGTGCTCTTTTCAATGCTTGCACCCGCATCACTTTGGGGAATGGTCACAAAGCAAGCTTTTGGACCGCGCCTTAGTTGAATAAAAAGAGTCCGCAAGACACGCTCCCACCATATATGACATTTAGAGATGGAAAAATAATACGGTACACAAAGCCCAAGATAACAACTGGATACCAGACATTGATATCCACACACAAATAACGGTGCATCGCCTCCAAGAGTTCATATCCCTTTGGGAACAGGTGAACGTTGTGGCGTTAGACCTCAAAATTGAGGATTAAATCGCTTGGAAATTCACAGCCAACGGCAATTACACGGCGGGTTCGATCTACAAGGCCCAATTCTTTGACTCAACTAGCACAAACTTTCAGTCCTTAATCTGAAAAACTTGGGCACCGCCGAAATGCAAACACTCCACATGGCTTGCTATACAAAATAGGCTTTGGACTTTGGACCGACTGCAACGACGCGGTTAGCCAAACAACAGCCAATGTGTGCTATGTCGTCACCACCCAGAAACGGCGGCACACCTCTTCACCACATGCCAGTACTCTGTACGTGTTTGGTATATGACATCCGATTGGCACTTGGCGGGCCTACAATCGTCCCAATGGCCGTCGTCGCAAAGTGATTAATGCACAATGAGAGTATAAGAAGGCCATATCAAACTTGCTCATCCTCGTCACTTGGAAAATATGGAAAGTGCACAACGAGAAAGCTCAAAAACAAATGCATCATGCCGCAAACCCTCCTACTCGAGATAAAAGACGAGATAAGACATAAGAGCATGGCCTATGACCTTCTACTCTTCTCGATTTTTTAATGTTGTATATATAAACTGTTACGAACCTTCTCCTTAATTAACTCCGTCGGCAATTCTCCTACCTACACGTTTCAAAAAAATATCGGCCCAACTTGCCCAAAGTGCCTCCAACGACACCTTATTGTTGATATCCAGACAACACCAACCCTAAATAATTACATACATCCTTAAAATAATTACTTACCAACAATGCTACGGCAAAATACTATATAATACATCCAATACTTTTCTTAGGTCTGGATATAAAACACAATAATAGAGGCATCAAGAGAGTTGGCGAATGCTACTTGATTAACATTTAACAAGAAATTTGATGCTTCAAAGTCAATCAACGTGGGCAAATTGCCTAGAAATTCGCATTCGTAGTCAAACAAAGTTATCAAATTAAAACAATGATGGCCCAAGCTACTCCCTCAGGTCAGAAAAATAATGTTGTTTTAGGTCAAACTTTCTAAACTTTAGCTATCTATTTCAGTATTTAGATTGAAAACCTGATAATAACATGCATATATTTATCTCGAAAGACCTTTTATAAAAAATATAATTTATTACATCTATAAATCTATTACAGTAGAAATTAGTAGTCAAAATTGTGTTTTAAAAACCATATCGGTGTCGGTGATGTCCAAAACGGCATTCTTTTGGGATTAGGCGTTTGTTAAAAAAAACGTCCAATTTATTATGCAAAGCCCTTCCAGTTTCCAACCAACTACGCTTCCATTTACTGGAGATTGCAGAGGCATCCCAAATGATCATCTAGATGAAAATTATGCTAAACATCTTCCATCAGGGACCCATCAACTGGAACCCTCTCCCAACCAAATGGTAAAAGAATGAGAATCAAACGAACTTTACTCCAAGTAGTAGCAAAATCCACGAGAAACTAACACCCTTGCAACCTGTAAGATTTGGAACTTCAGCAATACAGCACAAGCTACTGACACATTAACAAAGACAAATTGAATCCCAAAGTGAACAACTCCAATGCATAATTCATCACAGCTACAAAAGGCTCAAATTTTGAAAATGCATCTCATAATTAATCAGAATCCAACAAAACATAACAAAGCCGTAGCGGAAACAGAATCCAAAGCCGTAGCAGCTATGCGGACAAAAAGTAGACACCTCTGATGTCCTGGGAAAACATCCTACTACACCAATTTGAAATCCTTTCACAAAACTTCTATTCAGTAGAAAAAGCCTAGCACTTTCCCACCAACATTCTTCCTCCTAGCTTCCTCATGATCCATAATACCAGCAGAGGTTGTCAGGACAATGTAACCAAACTGCACATTAAACAGTGAAAGTTGATTATATAATGATAACAACTTGCATCATTCTTACACAGTTCATGACCCAAAAAAATCCTTGGCCACATTGCAGTCAAATAAACAGTGTAGTGGTATAGTAAAAAAAACTGACCTGACGAGATGGAAGCAGCCTAGCAGTCCATCCCTCAATCTCCTTGACACCAACATCGAAGCGAGGACTGATGACTCCACACTTGTTCAACCTGCCATTCAACTCAACCACGATCTTACCAGCTCTGTGATCATCAACATACTCGAACTCACCAATGTACCCTATAGCAAAGAGCAGAAGCCATGAATCCATACTCTTGTAGAGTTGCAGATACAACATGAATGAAAGAGAACCAACCGTGCTTCTGCATGACCAGAAGGAACTTGATGATCACCTTTGAAGAGGACCTGATCATGACCTGCCTCTTCCCACGCTTCTCAGCATTGTACATGCTCTTGAGGGCATCATTCAGGACGCTAACCCTCACCATCCTTACCTAACCTGTAGAAGTATGCACCGACAGATTTGTAAGACCACCGTATATTACAAAGAATTATGCTGATCAGTTTAAAACAAACATAATTAAATGCATACGAAAAGAGTGACAAGCTTAGTATTTGAATAGCAGTTAAATAATACTGAAAGATAGCATTTCATACAGCTTACAGATAAAGAGAATTTATGACATACAATAAAGTAACCCAGCATAGAGATCAAAATGGAAAAGTGGAATTTCAGTAAGCCACTAAAATTATCATGGTTCACAAAATAAATGTTTAAGATGGAGACAAAACGAAAACTGGCAGGGAAAAAGGAATAAGAGATTTTATTAACACAACTACAAGAGAAGAGGAACAACTACTTGCAATTTCTAACATAGGATGAAGCAACTGACTAAAAGGGGAGGCTAAATAATCATGTTTTCTCCAATATATGTGGCGTGCTATCATAAAACTTGTTTTTCTATACAACATGGGATGCAGAGCGTGTTTGCCAGCAAACCGTGGCACCTCAACAAGCAGACTACAAAACCTAACATGCTACAAGAGGCGCCTCCCGAAATTCATGGTGCCCCAACCCCGACTAACTGCCAAACTGCAAAGACCAACAAATACCTAGCAGTACATTTGGTTGCCGCAAGTCCACAAATCTATAGACCCTAATACCCAAAAGAACATCAAGACACGATTCCCCAATGATTCGTTGGAAGCATTCGGCGCTAAGAACACAGACAGACCAAATAAGGTTGCCGGTAGTTTGTGTCTTTGATGCTCAAGAAAACACATTTTCTGCTTCAAGTTATGATCGTGAAATCACCCGACATATTTCTGACTGGTATCATTCACGGGATGAAACTAAGAGATCTACTCTACGCAATGGCACTAACAGGTCATTCGAAAACATCTTCATCCACAATAACAACCGATCCTATAGTATCTCATATCATTACATACTACATACTACATAAGCAAAACATGAAAGAACTCGCAATTTAGAAGCGAACAATCGAAGGATCTGATCAAGAACAGCGCGCAGAACAACATACTAGGAATAGATACCTTCAACACCTAGCCCCAATGATCTACACACGGGAGAAGAGAGAGCAGAGGGGTTGAGGATCCGCGGGAGGCGTACCTCGCGGGGGGAGAAGCCGGGCTCTCTGCTGGGTGGCGGCGGCGGAGAGGCGAGGACGATGAAGGCAACGGCGCTAGAGGAACCGCTCGAGGGTTTTGGACTCT
This sequence comes from Phyllostachys edulis, assembly GCA_036346405.1. NCBI lineage: Eukaryota > Viridiplantae > Streptophyta > Magnoliopsida > Poales > Poaceae > Phyllostachys > Phyllostachys edulis. The sequence goes on along the minus strand of CM070554.1, from coordinate 18,336,355 downwards.
TAAAAGGGAGAGGGCGGGTGGGTGCACTTCCATTGGATCTTGAGTGGACGGTGAAGGATTGCTTTGAGTGGTTGGCTGGTTGCCCTAGAGCGAGGCGCGTGCGTTTTGCGATGGGGTCCTTCAGTGGTTGGGGTATTTTGATTAAGGTTCATGGTAATGACATGTGGGGACAATTAGGTTGTGGACCTTGTGGGCCTTGCGGTTGCTGGCCTGCTGGGTACTCGGGTCTCGCGTGCAAAGAACACCCGTTAAATTGCATGTCTCTGAGAACCCGTTGGCTTGGTGCGAGGATGTTGTCTAGTCCGTCTGCATTCGAGTCTCTAGCTTGATGCACGTGTCTCATCGGATAGGTTTTATTTCTTTAGAAACAGTACACACATGTAGATACATTCAGCGTCAAAATACGTGTCCACGCTCCATAGAGTTCAGCTCCTGCTCTAAATTAAACATGTATTAAAGACGCAACCACGTGTGTGTGTGAACATACGTGTGGTGTATGTACATGAGTCCATCCATCGTGTACTCTAAAAAATGCAGGGCCTTCGTCATTTGCATCCAGCACCACAAAATCTCCGAAAAACTTCATGTTTCCTAATGTTAGTTCACCTTTAGACAATCATACGGTATTATAGTGTCGCATTTGTTCAAATCAAAATTTTCATAAAAATATTAAGAGTTTTCATTTGGTGCGATGCTATATACACAATGGCTAGCAAATGACATTTGATGATCTATTGAAACTTGGTATCACTCGAACTGTTTGAACTCGCTGGGAACGTACAGTGTGGTCACCAATTCGCCATTGATAACCATGTACATGATCTTGGCAAAATTAAGCTATAGAGCACAACCTTCGCTCACACAGTTCACATTTGATCGACAAATTCTTGGCAAATTAAACTAGAAGAGAGCACAATCTGCACACACTGTACACGTCTGACAAATTGTTGGCAAATCAAACTAGAACATCACAATCTTCGCTTCTTCAGATAACAAACACCAGATTGCTCGTACTCAAATTCCACATTAACACAGCTCCAAATTGCTGCAGACTTCAGGTGAGGCGTTTTGCGGTCAATGCAGATTTGGCATGGACCAAGGAGCATAGTGCGAAAAACAGACCAGCAAGCGAACCGTTCACATAATCGGTTCACGATTCACCAATCCAACAGTTGGTTTTTTCTAATAGAACCGTAGTTCAATAGTAATACTATTTTAATATTTGCCGACAGAATCAATTGAAAAATCAATAAGATAATGCTATCTACCAGACAATATAACATAATAAAGATGCATTTAGCCACTTAAACCAACAATGTATGTAGTCCAAATGGCTCACTCCATCTTAAAGGTCATTGGTTTGAATCCTAACGGTGCAATGAATTTAAAAATAATAATTTTCATCCGATTTTTTTTAAACGATTCAAATAACAAACAGGACCAAGCTTTGGTCCCAGTTTTTTTTTCGGTCGGACAAGCGATCCGGTCTGGTTTCTTGTACTATGCCAAGAAGGCCATTGCTAGAATCTGCTGCACCAGTAGTTGACTAGGTTCCCGTGCCCGAGATCCTCTGTTGTAAGGTCGGTGAAGTCGAGCACAACGACGGTGTACTTGCCATAGACCTTGAACCTGTAGTCGTAGCCCTGGTCCTTGTGGTCGTCCACCTCCTCGCACGAGCTCGTGACGTATATGCAGTTCCTCCTCACCCCGTTCAGCAAGTTGGCCTCCACGCAAAAGCCACGGAGGTGGTCCACGAACACGGCGTGGTCGCCAGCCAAATGTCGGCAACCTCCAGCTCGTTGACGAATGTCGGCGGTCCGGCGGTCGACATGGAAGGCCTCGAAGAGCTCTCCTTACCAGAGCAGTTGTAGGGATACGTGTAGACTATGTTAACATGTAATTAAAAATTTTACCGTATGAACTAAGAAGTCATATGGGTAAGAAATCATGAATCTTTATCACTGAACGTGCAGTTTAGCGGCGGAAGATTTAGAACAGCTTAGTCCAACATCATGGGTGTCGATTTAGTCGATCGTTCAACGTCTTTAACCGTCGATCGTCTGCTCTACACCTCTCGTATTCTCTACGTGCGACGTTGTCGTCCTGCTGCTCGTGCTACCCGACGACCCGGCCACCGTTGCCAAGCACGGCACCACGCTGTTCATCATTGGAATCATCACCAGCTAGAACGCCTCAGCCACAAACATGCCAATACTTGCGGAGATCACCAGTGGAGGAAGAGCGTGCACACGCCACAGCCACAAACAAGCCATTACTTGCGGAGATCACCACAGTCGAGGAAGAGCGCGTACGCACCTCGAAGGTGGTTGTCGCCAATGAGCCGAACCGAGCATAGTCAGCTCAACCTTGATAAGAGAGAGGAGAGGGGAGGAAGGAGATATGCGTATGACATGTGGGGCAACACAATTTATTCATTGTTGTGTGAATTAAGCTTTGCTATATTCATCCACGTCACGCAGGGCAAGGGTGTGTTGCACTGATTTTGAGAGTTCGAGGATGAAAAGTAGATGGTTTGGGAGTTGCAAGTTGAAAAATAGACTCAGTCGTAGTTGGAGATTGAAAGTGGGCATTTTCTTAATTAAAACAACACACCAGAATAAACCAACCTAAAGATGAAAAGAGAAATACCATAGCTTAATTCCTAAATCTTTTGAAAGATCTGCGACAAAATAAACATTAATTTCATATCCAAAACGAACACCGTGTGTATATTATGACCTAGGATCTTATAGCTACAGAACAATATCTTGGGCTGTGTGCATCTTGATATAGAGATCGGGAGAGTTTCTCTCATACATTATCTAAAAAAAGCTACGGAACAATATCTACAATCCAAGAGCCTAAAAAACCTAGACACACCATTACATCGAAGCCCCTCAAGATTTTTCAAAATCAAAGGGAATGGTCCATTGCTTCTGTAGCCCAAATTTAATTAATAAAAGTAGTCAAAAGACAACATTCACAGGAACACCACGATTAAGTCTTGTCAAGCAGCTATATAATTCCAACTAAATTGAGGAAACTAAAGGAGTTCCGACTGTTTCCCCAAATCTCTCACGGGTTCTCATCCCAATCAGTAATAAAATGACACCTAAAAAACCTAGACACACCATTACATCGAAGCCCCTCAAGATTTTTCAAAATCAAAGGGAATGGTCCATTGCTTCTGTAGCCCAAATTTAATTAATAAAAGTAGTCAAAAGACAACATTCACAGGAACACCACGATATAAGTCTTGTCAAGCAGCTATATAATTCCAACTAAATTGAGGAAACTAAAGGAGTTCCGACTGTTTCCCCAAATCTCTCACGGGTTCTCATCCCAATCAGTAATAAAATGACACCAATAAGTTCAGTGTGTGTGTAACCATGAAACAAGAACCTGATAGTTGGACGTCCTCCTTATTGATAGATTGGTTAAATTCCAGTATAGCCCACCATATAGGTGCATGGCTCCAAGGATGTTCGTAAAATCATCGAAGGTTCAAAAAAATTTTAAAAAAAAATCTTCAGTGGTATGATATATAAACTTAAAATCTCCAGACTCAATAGTGACAACAATTTTTACAACTCTCGAATTATATGATGATAAAATAACATAGTAGGCAAAATCGATTCCACTGTGACCAACAATTAATATAACCACCAAATTGCCAAACTAACACATCATGACAATTGAAACATCACCAAATTTAAAGGCAAAATTGGCTACATGACACTTATATTTTGTGGCATTTGCCACAGGACATTAGTTTTTTTGTCTTTACCGTAAAACACTATTAAAATGTGGCTATTTACTGTTAGACACTCCACCTATTAAAATAATATATTCTGCAAATTATGAGAGAAAAACTGTGTAAAATGACCTCAATGCCCTCAACATACAGTGTCAAGCTTCCTCGGTCTTGTTCAACCGCCCACGCACAATGCCTGTCCGACACTGTGCTTCTTCCTCTCTTGTCGGCCCGAAGCAAAGAAGTCGATGATGGGATGCAAGGGCCAGATGTGGCGGCGAGCCTGAAGCAAAGAAGTCGATGATGGGATGCAAGGGCCAGATGTGGCGCGGCGAGCACGCGACGACCCAGTATGTAGAGTGTGTTCTCGAAGGTGGCGAACACAATGGCGGCAATGGTTGGCACAGACGACTGGGGCTGAAACGTGACGACGATGGGCTCGCCGGGCGCAAAGAAGGCAAAGGGACGACAATTTTTGGTGGCAAGATGACGAAATTGGCGTGCATCACGCATTCCCGCTAGCAGGAATCCCGTTTTGGTGGTTGAGAGAGGCAAAGGTGGCGTTAGGCATGCTGGCGACGGTGATGATGGAGAGCTTTAGTGTTGGGGATCTAAGTGAGATTGATGAATTTCCGCAGGCATCCACCGGTCGAACGTTGGACCTTATCTTTGTCCTGGTCGCTGAGCTCCTTGTGGTCGCCTCCATCCACCCTCGGCGAGACCTAGCTCCACAGCATCCTCCTTGTGTTGCCCTTTTGAAGCTGTTTTGCCACCACCGTCGTTTTGAAGCCGTGCCACCACCATGAATCCAAAACGAAGAGAGGGGGAGGGAGGTCACCTCCTCCATGGTGTGGAGAGAAAAATGGGGAGACGAGGTCGAAGGCATGGCCCTAGGTCAGAGGTTGGAAGAATGGAAGTAGGACGAAGAATGGAAAAGGGGAGAAGTATAGAGGGCCAAATTGGACATTTCACACACTCTCTCCTTACTAGTCAAGATAATATTATTATAATAGCATTGGTGTCCTCCTGTGGCAAATAACCACGATTTAGTAGTGTGTTTCATCAAAGAACGAGAAAAAAATAGTGTCCTGAAGCAAACAACACAAAATTGCGGTGGTTGTAGCCGATTTTGCCAAATTTGAATGAGAACACATTGCAAGTCACATTACAACAGTTAACTAAACAGTATGCAATGTACAAATTAGGAAGATAATAATAACAAGTCCCAACAAAATTGCATTAGACAACCAAGCAAAAAAATAACAAGAAGAAAGTCCTAGAATTCAACAATCCTTCTTACTACAAGGCCCATCAATGCACATATTCCTATTGCTACAGTTTACTGCACCCCACCCTCAACAAGCCTCTCACCAAATTACATGTCAAAAGACACAAACAGGACATGCATGTTGTGAACAAAAACATAATTGTATTTCCCACTTATTATGTCTTTGCAACAAATTACACAACATTCTCACATTGCAATTCATAAATATGTTGCCATAATCTAAAAAACAATCACATTTCAAAATGGAACAAAAATCTACACCAACATGCCATCCAGTTAACAAATTTCACAATTATATCTTTGCAACAACTACACTGAATTTCTATCAGTACCAAATACCAGATGAGACGCTAAATAACAGAGCACTATAGTCTGACTGATCAACTGACTGAAATAAAAACAAAAGGAATACAACAATTCAATTTGCATAAACACCACAACATGTTTGCAGCATATCCGTTACGCTGACATAACAAGAATTCAGCCACACAAACCTCTCCATGGTCTACAAATTTCAATTACAAACTAACTTTTTTACTTTGAAATTTTAGCATTAACTGATTAAAACAGCAGCATTTCCCAAGCCTTTCGCCCCAAAAGATTTAATGCAACTAACGAAGAACGCCGGAAGCAACCAAATATAACACAATAAACACTTACTAGCGTGCAACAAAAACGCATCCAAACAATCAAACGCAGAACGGAAACCCTTAATTTTCCAAATCTTCAGTCTTATTACAAACACCATCTAACGATTCAGAGTTCCCTCCTCTCACCCCTCATCGGTCCTACACTCCTCGACCCTACACCGGTGTTAACCTACACAGTACAGACTGATTGCCACTGCCACCTATGCGAAAGCCACGCAAATTACGTACAAACAACCGACCCACGACAACGATAGCAGGCAACGACGACGACGACTAGGAGCGTTGCGGTTCAGACCAGAGAGAGAGAGACGGGGCACCAGCATTGCACGTACCGGGCCTACGCGGCCGCTTTCTTGGGCGACTTGGTGGTGGCCTTCTTCGGCGACTTGGTGGTGGTCTTGGGCTCCTTGGCGGCGGCGGAGCCGGTCTTCTTGGGGAGCAGAACGGGGTTGATGTTGGGCAGGACCCCACCGTGCGCGATGGTGACTCCGGCCAGCAGCTTCCCGAGCTCCTCGTCGTTGCGGATCGCCAGCAGCACGTGTCGTGGGATGATCCGGTTCTTCTTGTTGTCCCGCGCCGCGTTCCCCGCCAACTCGAGGACCTAAAAATAGGAACATGGCAAATCAGGCCTGTTTCGCGGTGGGAACGAATAGCCCGGGGTGCATGCGCGTGGCCCACCTCGGCGGCGAGGTACTCTAGGACGGCGGCGAGGTAGACGGGGGCGCCGGTGCCTATGCGCTGGGAGTAGCGGCCCTGCTTGAGGTAGCGGCCGATGCGGCCGACAGGGAACTGGAGGCCGGCCTTGACGGAGCGGGAGACGGGCTTCTTCTTCGGGCCGCCGCCGCCGCGGCGCCCCGCCGCGCCGGCCTTCTTCGGCACCTTCGATCCCAGATCCATCGCCGATCTTCGCGAGCTCCGACGCTTTTCTCCCTTCTCTCTTTTTTCTTGCTCCTTTTTCCACCGGTCGATTTCTTTTGTTTTTTTGCTTGTTTTGGGTGTGGGGTGTGCCGTGCGCGTTTGTGTTTTCTCTGTGTGTGGTACGCGGGGGACGACGGAGGATAGGGGGCGGTGCTGCGATCTGGAGCGCTAGCGGCAAGGGGACGATGGATTTCAGCCGTTGGATGGAGTTGGCTGATCCGGGTGAGAGGTGGAGCGACCAATGGGAGGAGAGCTTGGAGGTGGTGCGGGATCGTGGGGTTGGGCAACTGGACGGTTTTTTCTTTTGTTTTTTCAATCCTTTTGGTTCTGGTTTCTGCGTATCATTTGGTAAGCTTGTCCGCGTATCATTTGGCAAGCTTGTTTCAGTCACTTTTTAAAAACGTGAGTAAATTTGCTAAGTGTTACCGCAATCTATCGAGACTGCAAAATATTATCACACACAAAAATCTGAAAAATACTATCACAGCCAAGTTTCCATCCACAGGGGGTGAAATGACTATTGTGCCCTCATTTTTATTTATTCTGTTTTTTTTCTTATCAGGGTGGGTCTCATATGTGATTCTACCCTGGTAATCTCGTCCATTTATCGTGAAGAGGATTAAATAATCCTTAATGAATGAGTCTATCGATTACAGTAGTTGTTGGAACAAAGACTCAGTCAATAGCCTCTACGTATACCTCTGTTCGGAGAGAACATGCTTAAGTCGACTCGAGCATCGACCATCCCTTCGTCGGGCAAGTACCATCACCAGGCAAGTGGGTCAAACTGTTTGACTAGATAGTATGTTCACCACAATATATCATTATAAGGAAATATGCCCTTGCCTCTCTAACATAACCACATGTTCTTGTCTACAATATCTGACAACAGTTGCACACTTGGGAGATCAAGGAACTGACAATGCATCTTTCTGTAGGCAGTAAGTTCCACCCCTTCGATGCTATATAAGGGATAGAGTCACTACTACATAAAAAGGTCTTCATAAATGGTTAAAAAACATCATCACGGACGGTTTCATGAGCTGTTTGAGTTTATGGGTCAGTAATGACATGAAGTCATCACAAACGGTTTTCGAATCGTCTGTGATGCATACTATCACAGATGGTTATTAACTCAAAACTGCCTGTGATAGTTTACTATCACAAACGGTTTATAGATGAAACCGTATGTGATACATCAGCTATCACATACGGTTTGTAGATGAAACCGTCTGTGATAGGTGACCTATCACAGACGATTTCATCTACAAACCATTTGTAATATTCTTTTGTATTACTAAATCTAATTATGTTTATTGCCTAGCATCAATAAATGTTAGTTATGCCCTCTGAAACAAGCTGAAACACAGCAAGTAAATGTATACATCCAATTCACATTCGTGTCAGAAACAAGCACATCCAATTCACATTCATTTCAGAAACAAGTACATCCAATTCACAAATCAATTAACTAAAATTAACCATTCTTGTACATTTACACACATATACCATTAAGTTCAATATCTTATCCCAATCAAGTTCAATCTACATTGTGGAACTTCCCATCTAGATTTATGATCTCACGGTTCAAGAATAATGCAAAATGTCATCGAATATTTATGAGCTACCCTGTTCCAACGCAATTGTAGCGATGCTCGCAATATGTCGCTAGGAAGATTAAATTTGTGCTTATATAAATTGGTAAGTATGAAATAATTATTGCAAGATTGACAAACCTGAGGATCATTGGTTATCGCGGAACCGACGAGTAGTTCCATGTTGTGGCAAACATAGTATCCACAGAGGTTGCAGGGCGACAGCTGCTGGTGGCACTGTAAAATTACAATTGGTTAGTTCGAGAGGCATTACTACGAAGTGTTATATAGGATTAATATGTACTAGCTAATACCGTGAATTTTAGATCGTGTCGCAGGATCCCTCCCTTGCATATCCCTCCTTCTGCAAAGTACGTCTTGAACGACCTACGTGATTCCAATAACTTAGCCTTAGCCATTGCAAAGGAGGGAAATACTGTACAATAGAGTTATCTATGGAGGAAATGTGTTTACCCGTCGATTAATTGTGAAGTCGTGTGTGGCCCTCTTTAGGGAATCTAGGTATATTTCCTTATTCTGTTTTAGTATAATTACAATTAGAATCCAGTGGAACCTACACAGGTATGTTGTCATGGTCATTAAACCTAAGTTCGTGTTGCTTATAAAGTACAAATCAACAAGTATAACCACTAGTGCAACACTTACTCCTGGTTGTAGGGCAAAAGTATGAATTCCTTGTCGCGGTGAACCAGCAATGACTCCGTTATGTAATCCTCGACGAATTTTGCATTCTCCATGATGGTTTGCTAGGAGACCAAGTGTGGGTCGAGGAAACCTATTGGTGAATTCCTTACTTCGGCTTCATAAATCATGTACACACACACACACACACACACAAAGGCAAGGAGTTATATATATCATTTATCGGTATTACATGAATGTTGACCGTGATTGTACACACTTACAGTGTCCAACATCTCATGAGTGAGACGTCGAGGGCACCGAGGTTGAAGAGAAAGAACAAGTCTTCGAAGGTCACCATAAAGACACAGTCTTGACGGTCGTGTTTAAGATGATCCTTCTTGAACTTGATGGTGACACCCGAGCACCGTTGTTCATCCGTCTTGTTGGCCTGTTCCATGTACCATGTATGCAATCTCGTGCAAGCCATTCCTAGGGTAGGGTGGCGCTCTACATTCTCAACCAACGGCTCACCTAGCATGAATTTTCGGACCAATGGCAAGAAGGGGATATTAGAACAGGAGTCGACCGTCTTCGATTTGCCCTTGCTGCCTTACGTTTTAGAGGTCGACTTCACGAGAGTCGACCGAGCACAAGGTGTATATGCATATGATGCACCAGGCCCTTCTCACTTCGGTGCAGGTAGCTCCCGTGGACTTGACACCATTGTAGGACATTCCTGTGAAGTTGACACCAGAGCAGGTATCTTCAGACAGATGTCCCTCTTGGGCCACTAGATGAATGTTCCAATGACTTGCCCTAGAGTCATAACCTCGTCGTCTGGGGGAATCTCCAGCGGGAAGACCACGAAATTATCATAAACACCGTCCACATTCACTTTTGTGAAACCCAGCGTTGGATTTACACTGTGCACCAAGGCCCCGACACCAGATGGATACACCTGGCCCCAAGTAACATCTAGGGCAACGGAGGCATATCTCACTTGGAGCTTGCACTTCATCGTCACCTACATAACGATACAAAATTAGCTACTCCAACAGGCCTATCAATGGATCGAGCATTCCAGAGATAATAATTATTACCAGGATGTCATCGGTAGGAAATCTGTCGTTGTCTTTTGGGGTAGGGTTAGGGTTAGACGCACAACTACTCGGAAGTTTGGAGGGCTAGCTAGCACAGCAGGGGCAGAGGCTTGCAACTGATTTTCCCTAAGCCTTTCCTCAAGACTCTCCATCTGCCGTCGCGTCTCAGCTCTAACGCGATCATCGATCTCATCTTTGATGGATTCAGTGATCTCATCTCTGAGGGATTCACGAATATCCTCTTGTGGCTTTGCATCGCGCTCGGCTTTGACTCTCTTCCTACTCCGGTACGCCCCGGAGTCCTGTGCGAATCCGTTTTTCCATGGAATATAAAAACCAAGGCATCTCGTGCGACCCGGATGCTCCTTGTTTCCCAGGGTTTCGGAGAGCATATCTCTCTCCTTGACTGTTTGGAATGAGCATTGGGAATATTGTGCACTCAGCATTCACTGCAATAGTCTAACATGTCATTTCACTTTCTATGAAGTTATGGAGTAATTACAAACTAGTGTAAGATCGAGGAGGCCGACTAGAGGGGGGTGAATAGGTGTTTTAAAACTTCTTTGGCTAAAACCAATTTCTAATGCGGAAGCTAATACAAATACAGTTTTGCACAATTAAAGCATAAATCAACTAGGTTCAACTAAGTGCACCAACAACAAGTCTAATGATAAATATAACAATCAAGCATAGACTTGTAAGCAATTCAATTCTAACAAAGACAATAGCACAAGATAATGAATAACTATTGCAATCATACACAATGAATATGCAATTTAATTCTAGGAATATAAATTGCACAAAGTAAATCAAGCATTCATACACAATGAATGTAAATGCAATAGTGAGGCAAAAGAGATCACACCACAAAGACACATCGATGTTTTATCGTGGTGTTCGAAGACTTGCTGGTCTCCCCTAATCCACGTTGAGGCAAGCCCAAACCAATTGGACCGGCTCCACGAATTGAGCACCCGCCTCCGAGGTAAGTCCAACCACTTGGACCGGTTCCAAACCGAACCAACACCTCGTTCCACTAAGGTTGCTCCTTCCTCTACTCCGGAGATGGCGAGCACCACACCACTCACAAATCGCTCGGGTCTTCTCACAAGCTTCTTTGAGAAGATCACCGATGCACGACGCCACCACGCCGTCTAGGTGTCGGCAAATACCAAGAGTAACAAGTCTACAACTCTCACTTGAACTAATCAAGTGTCAAAGCTCAATGGATACTAAATCCACCACCTAATACAACACATGCACTAGGATTTGCCTCTCAAAGCTCAACAAGTGCAACACATGCACAAATGAGAGTAGAGGGCTTACTCTTTGCTCAATGGAATGTCTAGGGGCACCAGCAACTTGCCCACACACGACCAAGGTGGGTATTTATAGCCCACACACAAAAACTAGCCGTTGTGGAAAAGTCTCTGAAAAATCAAAGACACGCAGACGCATCGCTAACTAGGGTGCAAGACGACCGCACTTCCTCCAATGGTTATAAAACTAGCCGTTTAAGCGGCAAGCTTGACGACCGCCAACTAACATGCGGTACTACCGCTTGATCCGATCGTACCGCTCAAGGAGCGTGGTACTATCGATTCTCAAGGGAGCCACCAAACCAAAATACACCGGTACTGTTTTAATTGAACCACCAACTGGAAATCAGAACAACCGATGCGTGGTCATACCACACCAAAATCCGGTCGAACCGCAGCGCAGTCGAACCGCCCATAACACGTCGGTACAACCGATTTTCCTGAGAAAAACAGCAGTTTGTATCCAAAACAAATTCAATTGCAAAACATATTTGACAATTGACAAGTGATGCAAACAAGGGTTCAAATGCAAGATTCTCAACAAGTTACAAAACACATTTGCCAACTTTTAGAATCACACCACAAATTGCACTCCACTTCAACTCAGTTTGCAAAACACATTTGCCACCAAATTAACGCGCGATGCAAACAAGGATTCACGTGAGATTCTCAACAAGTTGCAAAACACATTTGCCAACTTATAGAATCACGCTACAAGGAATAAGGTACATAGACTTACACCTTTTGCAAAACACATTCGCAAACCAAAGTCACATGCTACAAGGATTATCCACGAGCTACAACTATTTGCAAAACACATTCGCAAATATTGGCAATATGTTAAGGTGAGCTAGAGCAAACACAATGAGCTATCAACACATGACTAACTTAAGCTACTAGTCAAAGACCCATCTTAATAGTACGGCAACCTATACTAGCAATCCGGTCTCCAACCAAACACCAAGACCGGTAAAAGACTAGAAACACATCCTTAGCCCTAGCTAGTCATACCTTTGCCTTGAGTACTTGAAGCTTGATGACGCACATCCTTACTTCAAGTCCGGGTTCTTGACTTGAATGCTCATCAACACATGATGAGTTCTTCACTTGACCTTCATCAACACATGATGAAGCTTTGCTTCAAGATCTTAACTTGACGCTCATCAACACATGATGACATCCTTCACTTGATCTCCATCAACACATGATGGGCCTTCTCTTTGACTTGATGATCAACTCATGATCATCTCCTCTTCTTGAACATCATCGACACATGATTATTCTCTTTTCTTGATATGCATCAACACATGATGCATTCTTCACTCAATCTTCATCAATACATGATGGACCTTCTCTTTACTTGATGATCAACTCATGGTCATCTCTTCTTCTAGAACTTGACATGCATCAACACATGACGCATCCTTTACTTCAAGCTCTTGATCTTCAATATCATCAGCATATGATGATTTCCTCTTCTTCAAGAATCTTGACTTGATGGTCAACTCATGATCATCTCCTTTTCTTGAACATCATCGACACACGATGATTTCCTTCATTTGACTTCCATGAACACATAATGGAACTCCACTTGACTTGATGACAATCTTCACATGATGTCATTCCAAGTCTTCATTATCATGGAACCTAACCTGCTTATCCAACTCATGAAAAAAGTTAGTTCCACAATATGATTATCATTAATTACCACATCATACCATTAACCCATAATGGTGGGACAAGATATCACAATCTTTCCTCTTTGGTAATTGATGATAATCACTTCAATAACAAATAATTGAATGTAGATTGATATGAGTATATAAGCACTATACAAGTTGTATATACTCATATGAATATATATAACTACACAAGTTATATATACTCAAAGGATATATGAGCACACATGTCTCATATACACACATGAATATATTAACTACACAAGTTATATATATATTCAGGATATGTGAGTACACATGAACTACACAAGTTATGTTATACTCACATATAAGTATATTTAGACTACACAAGTCTTATATACTCACATGAATATATTAACTACACAAGTTAAATATATTCAAGTATATATGAACTACACAAGTCTCATACACTCATATGAATATATTAACTACACAAGTTAAATATATTCAAGGATATATGAACTACACAAGTCTCATATACTCATATGAATATATTAACTACGCAAGTTAAATATATTCAAAGGATATGTTTCAAAGTAAAGATCCCAAATATGTGTGGAAACAGGAATATGGATCAATACTAATGAAACCTCAAAATATAGATTGAACTCCGCCTACATGTGTGCATACACGAATGTGTAATGGAAACATATGCACATATTCAAGATAACCTTTTGGTGGAGTTCAACCTATATTTTGGATCCGATGAATGCAACAAAGTATATATGAATACAAAGTAGAATGCATACCTCTTTTGTTCTTGATATCCAAACGAGACTAAATATGAGATATAACAATAAGAGAGTTAGTCTCACAAATATTTTTGTCATTATAAATGCATACATGTTTGGATTTTCCTTTTGTTTATCCAATGAATTTGATTTGTCATTAATCACATGCATGCCTTCATGATTATCACCTTTATATCCAAATAAGACTGTTTGGATTTTTCCTTTTGTTTATCCAATGAATTGGATTTGTCATTAATCACTTGCATGCCTTCATGGTTTTTACCTTTATATCCAAATAAGACTACACAATATGTATATCAATGAAAGTGTTAGTCTCACAATTAGATTTGTCATTAATCACAAAAACTCCATTAACACATAATGGCAGGTCTAGATCCTTCAACTAGGTAGTTCGATATCTTACCAGGTGCTGGGACACTTTCTCGTCTGCGGGGATTGGAAAGGAGATGGTCCCCGAAGACACGGCAGCTAACCTCGCTCTTAGCCAGTATCGGGCGCGCTCATCAGGGATATCAACAAATGGTGGGGAGGCATTCGAAAGATTTGCCTACTGGTCTTGATCCCTCTATTTCGGGATTTTACCCGCATACCCAGCGGTGCCGAGTCTGTGAGGGTGCGTGTTTTTTTGCCTAGAGGGCTGTGTGCACCACACTTTCACATGCGATTGTGATAATTGTGTATTACAGACGGTTCCAATAAATAACCGTCTGTAATATATTGTGTATCACAGATGGTTTGCAGATGAAACCATCTGTACTATATTATCACATACGGTTTGTAGACGAAACCGGTTGTGATATTCTTTTGTACTGGTAAATCTAGTTCTGTTTATTGGCTAGCCTCAGGAAATGCTAGCCATGCTCTTGATTCCATACATAGGACTTGAGAATTCCCATGAACCTCTCGAACGGGTACATGCTACGTAGGAACATGGGCCCGCACATTTATTTCCTACACAATGTGAACAATGAGATGGACCATGATATCAAAAAACGACAGAGGGAAATTGTCGGGACCCCTGGAGTAAGCAACCCCGGGACCCTCTGTGCATTATGAACTAGTCCCGTGATCAATAGCTAGCTCACATAGTTGCATCATTGGTGTATCATATCCATACAACAAACTATAGATGGAGCAGACAAATTAATATTATTTAGTAGCAAAAATACCTTATGGTCAAGTCTTACAACGTTCGCCACGTAGGGCTTAACAACAACAGGTAACTTGCAGCGGAAACCAAACACATTGAGGAGGCCATTCGACATGCCCATAGGCAATCGAGTGGAAGACGTGACCTGATTCGCATAGTCTTCCAAGTAGTCTTCCTCGTAGAACTCAGTGTTCCCTAGTTCTTCTTCGGCGACTGATCAACAAATGATGCAAAGCCATGAGTACTTTAAAGTACTCAGCAATTCGTAGGGAAAAGTATGCAAGTCGTATTTATGTAAGGCTTAACAAGGATAGCGTTATGGCTATTTTCAAGAAAGCAATATTGACAGTAAATACAGTAAGTAGATTGTAAAGCACAATTTAAAAGATTAATACCCAAATAATCAATTTTCTTTGAAACAACTAGTGAACACCCCATCCACTTCCCAATCATCCACCAAAACCAACTACTCAGATCCATCCAACCCATTCCAACATTTTATGAAAAAGTCTACCCCTCGTGTGAAATCACTAGGCATTGTCCATAACCGGGGACACGGCTATTCGAATAGTTTTACACTCTACATAGGTTGTACAGCTCGACCCACAAGAGATAATCATCTTTTAATGTCAGACATTTCACGCTTCCAAAGGCGTGCGACTAAGTGATTATCACAAGGCTTTTACAAAGCTTGTTTTGACTCGGTTCTGCTCGCTAAGGATTCGCCGTACGGGCCCCCTCTTGCTCCACTTATCAACCTAAACAGAACCGACCTAAAACATTGCTAATCAGTTGGCCAGGTCCACCCCATAAATGGACTTGTGGTTACACGGTATGGCCCAGATCAATGGCGCGCAAAGTTAAGTCCTTAGTGGTTGCTCAGACGAGACTTCCGCATCCCAAACGTGCTTCCCGCACCCACCTTTACCACCGCCCACTCACCCGAGCATAAATCATTTTCGTTCAACCCGGCCAAATGACAACCCTTGCCATAGCACCACAATTTTTATCAACAATGGCTCCGCCACAGTTCCATAATTCATCAAGTCATGTTCATTTATTCCTTGAGTAAGTGATCATGAATATATCATGACTAAGCAAGTGAAAGCATCTATACCCTTAAAAATTGTTTTGGTAATTAATGATAATATGTGAATATGGGATTAACATGTTTATTGAGTATTTACAAGGTTAAGTCCCATTGGTGAATTTGATGACGTAAAGATGCATGCCAAAGGATAACATGAAGATCTACATGGCTTGATGAAAAGGTACAAATAGTCTAGGATTCTTTTATGTTTTACCGGTCTTAGGAGATTTAGTTTGAAGACCGGATTATAGGTTAAATACCGTACTATTAAGAGGGATCTTGGCTAGTAGCTTGATAGCATGTTCTTGTGCCATATGGATCGATTTAGGATCATGCATGCATTTGAATTCTCCTGAAATTTGAAAGCTTTGTGCACTTCGTCTAAAATAGGTAGTACCGATAGCCATCATGGTTGTCTGCCTTCTGCTTGATATGACCGATATTTAGTTGGCGCTGAATAAAAATGTAACCGGTGCATCCGCTCGAGAACCTCTCTTTGGTTTTGGTTGAACCGCTGGCGAGAATCGGTGCACTCGATTTTCATATGGCGGTTCAAGAAAACCGTAACAGTGTAATCGACCTAGAGCTCTCTCAGGATTTTCAATTTGAACCGCTTTTGGGAAGCGGTTGAACCGCGTTGCGGTTGTACCGATTCTTATAAGGCGGTTCATATTTTCCAGAGAGCTTGTCATTTCAGCAGTTTGGAAACCCTACGATCGGTTGTACCACGCTTCAATGCGGTTCAACCGGGCGATGCGGTTGTACCACAAGTTACTTGGCGGTTGTACTGGACGGCAAATTCCAACGGCTATGTCAGAGTAATAAATGCCGCCGTTCTAGCCGTTACGGGCTTCTGACGCAAAATGTGGTTCAATTGGGCTCTTAACGCCGGTTGTACCGAATCTGACTGAAAGTTGGGGATTTGGTCCCCAACGGTCATAATTGTTGGTGAGGGCTATAAATACCCCCCGCCCAACTGCCCTTGGACAGGTTGCTAGTGAATATTTAACATCCTTAGAGCCTTGGAGCTAAGTGCATTCACTCAACACCCAAAATTCTCTTGTGCGTTCATTGGTTGGTAGTTGAGTTCATTCAAGTGCATCAATTCATTCTAGATTGATCCTATTGCACTTGAGCATCGTCAAGCGAAGGTCTTGGTTTGTTACTCTTGGAGTTTTGCGAACTCCTAGGCGGCCTTTTCTTGGTGTATACGGTGATCTCTTCAAGAAGGTTGTGAAGAGGCCCTGTGCAAGTTTGTGAGTGGTTTGGTGTTCGCCATCTCCGGAGCGGAGGAAGAACAACCATAGTGATCGAGGGAAGGATTAATTCGTGGAGCCGGCTTGAGTTGTCAAGCTTCCTCAACGTGGACTAGTGAAGACCGACAAGTCTTCGATACCACGGGAAAACATCGTTGTCTCATTATGGTTATTTCTAGTCTTTACATTTTCGTATTTATATTTCTAGCTTGTTCATTATGATTAAAGTGCCTAGCTAGAAGTATAACTTATTTAGACTAAGTTATTAATTGGCTTAAATTGTTAAATTGTTAAAAAGTTTAAAAACCTCCTATTCACCCCCCCTCTAGTCGGTTATCCTTGATCCTACAGCAAGGCTAAGCATAATACGACCCAAGTTGGTAGTACAATAATGTCCAACTAATAATTAACCATCCTAGGATGTCCAAGGAATTATGTCATTCAAGGGTACATGTCATTCTCAATTTATCAGGGAGGCATAATGGCAATTAGGTAATTAACTATTCCTGAAACTATTTATTATAAAATTAGCAATGCATGTTTATATCAAATAATGTACTTTTATAAATTAGGTACAACATAATCAAAGGTATACGACTTGCCTTCGTTGAAGATTTGAGATGCTTCGATCATCAGATCCACAAATTCTTCCGAAATGATGGAATCTACATGTGCGAACAAAGCCAAATAAATAAAATAACTCCAAATAAAATCCCAAAAATTACCAAATAAGAAACAATAGAAATATAACGAATTTAAATGAATTTAGAAATTTGAATCACTCGAATCGGAGTTCGGACGGAGAAGATATGGCCTTCAGAAGTTTGAAATTACATAAAATAAAGAAAAATGGAATTGTCCTTATTTTCCGAATTATTTTTCTAAAGGAAATTCATTTTATTGTGTCACACGACGTCAACCCTGGGTTTTTTTTATTTTGGTTGAATTATTTTTCAACAGGAAAAACCTGGAAATGCCACGTGGGCGTGACGGGGCGGCCACGTCAGCCAGGGAGGCTAAGGTGGCGCTGACGGAGCGCCACGGTGGTGGCCACGTCGGACCCGAGCTGACGGCGCTCAGGGCCCAAGGGCTCGCCATATATTGGCGATGTGGCAGCCGACGGTGAGGACACCGACGCGAAGAGGAGCTCACGGGGGATTTGGTGCGCGCGGTCTCGACAACGGCGCACAAGGCGGTGGCCGGCAGCGAGGAGGAAAAGCGGTGGCGGTGGCGGTGACGCTCCGATATGGCTCCAGGGACGGGGATGCGCGCACAGGGAAGGCGGCGACCTTGCGACGCTGGAGGCGGTGACAGAGGCGGTGGAGGAGGCTCGGTGGCGGTGCCAGAGGTGGCGGAGACGTGTGGTGATCGGCAGCGGGACGCTCGAAACGCGGCCGGAGGAGAGCGGGAGAGAGAGAGAAGAGGGGAAAGAGAGAGGGGGCTGCGGGCTTCTCGATGCTCGCATTTAGAGAGCTCGGGGAGGCCGAGAGAGAGGGATGGGCAGCGGCGCACTCCGCGGCGAGCTCCGGGTCCAACGGCATGGGGCAGCAATGGGCGCAGCCGAGCATGGGGAGGGAGTGGGTGGCGGCAGCGGGCACGACGGTGACAGGCGATGACGCGGCGCTACAGGGAGTGGGCGAGGGGCAGGTGAAGTCGACGCAAAACACGCGGGCGGCGTTGACGCGGCATGCCCCAGCATGGGCTCCCAATGAGAGGGAGGTAGACGATGACAGCGGCGACGGTGGCTGACAGGAGGACCCCACCGGTCAGCGAGACAAGGAGCGGGAGCGAGGAAAGGCGCGGGAGGGGGGTTGGGAGCCGTCCGATTTGATCGGATGGTGCCCGAGGGATGAAGGCGCGGGCTGCGCGCACGAAAACGGGCTAACATGGGCCGTGCAAGGAGAAGGGAAAATGGGCCGGAGGAATTCGGCCCAAGATGAATAGGAAGATTTAATAAGGATTTTCAAATAAAATAAATATCGAAAACCAAAAGCCTTTTTAGAAAATAATTAATAAAGCCCAAAAATTCAAGAAAAATACACAGAAATTACTTAAATTATTTGGAACTTAATAAAAATATTTTTAGCTTAACTTTTGCTTTTAATTTTGCAAATAAATTATTTTTAACTTAGGGACAAAAGGAAAAACCTTTTTCTAAAACCCAGAAAATCCAAGAAAATGCTTGAAATAGCATTTTTTTTTACTTTAAATCCAAATAAGAACCAGAAAACTTAAATAAACCACTTTGATTAAATTGAAGTTTGATTAATTTAAACTAAACCGCTTTTAAATTCTAAAATTTCAAGTTAAGCTTTAGAAATTCAATAAAACCAAAGGGTTAATTTTAAAATTTGAAAATTTTCAAAAAGCCTAGAAAATAGGGGTGTTACAAACATATCTCAAGATCACATAGAGTCGTCACCACCTCATCCTGCAGAGCATCTAGTCCTTCGGGATCGACGACCTTCTGAGCAATTGTGTTAAAGAAATAACACAGCCTCATGATTGTCTCTCGGATCTTGATCGGCAAAATACTTCTAATTGCAACAGGGAGCATCTGTGTCATCAGCACATGACAATCACGAGACTTCATGCCAATTAACTATAAATCTTCCATCGAAACAAGTTTCTTCATGTTGGCGGAGTAACCGAACGGAACTTTCACACCATGCAAGCACTGGTACAGTTCAGTTCTCTCAGCCTTGGACAGAGTGTAACAAGCAGGGGGAATTTACGTTTGTCCTTTATCGGCCTTTGTTAGTGCTAACTCAAGTCTGATGTCCATATCAGCCAAGTCAAGCTATGCGTTGACACCGTCCTTTGTTTTATCATGAATGTTCGATAAGAGACCAATCAAGCTGTCACATACATGCTTCTCGACATGCATGACGTCGATGCAGTGGTGAACATCTAGGCGCTCCCAGTAAGGTAAGTCCCAAAATATTGATCTCTTCTTCCAGATGTTCTTCTCACGGGTCCTCGATTTACGTCTCTTTCCGAGCACAACATATAAATCCTTAACCATGTCATAGACATCTTTTTCGCTTAAATGCCTTGGAGCTGAACTATTCTCCTTTTCTCCGTCAAATTGTTTCTTCATCCTGCGATATGGGTGAGCCCTCAGAAGGAACCTACGGTGACGCACGGACACGGCTTTGTGCGAGTGCTTCAGCCACACACTCTCGGTATCATCTAAGCAGTGAGTACAGACTTTGGCCCCCTTTTGTACTCTAGTCGGACAAGTTTGCAAGGGTAGGATAATCATTTATGGTGCCAAACAATATGGAGTGTAAAGTGAAGTTCTCTCGTTTGTACGCATCCCATACCTGTACCCCTTCAATCCACAATATTTTTAGATCTTCTATCAATGGTGCTAGGTACACATCAATATCATTCCTAGGTTACTTCAGCCCTTGGATAAGTATCGACATCAAAATATACTTCTGCTTCGTACACAACCAAGGAGGAAGGTTGTAGATACAGAGAGTCACGGGCCAAGTGCTATGTCAGCTGCTCATGTTACCAAAAGGATTTATTCCAGCTGTACTGAATCCAAACCTTATATTCCTCGGTTTCGCACCGAAGTCTGTAAACCTCCTATCGATGTTTCTCCATTGGGCGAAATCAACAGAGTGTCTTAGCTTTCCGTCATTCTTACGCTCCTCCGAGTGCCAATGCAGCGGTTTTGCATCCTTTGGATTCGCAAAAAAAAGCTTCAAAAGGGGAATTACAAGAAGATATCATGCCACCTTAGCAGGAGGTCATTTCTTCACCTCGATTCCCTCGTCGTCATCTAATTGAATTCCTCGGTTTCGCACCGAAGTCTGCAAACCTCCTATCGATGTTTCTCCACTGGGCGGAATCAATAGAGTGTCTTAGCTTTCCGTCATTCTTACACTCCTCCGAGTGCCAACGCAACAGTTTTGCATCCTTTGGATTCGCAAAAAAAAAGCTTCAAACAGGGAATTACAGGAAGATACCACGCCACCTTAGAAGGAGGTCCTTTCTTCACCTCGATTCCCTCGTCGTCATCTGATTGATTCTTACGCTTGTATCAGGATGTGTTAGACACCGAACATACATGCATGTTTGCATACTCGTTACGGTAAAGTATACAGTCGTTCGGACATGCATGTATTCTTTCTACTTCCATTCCCAATGGACAAAGAACCTTCTTGGCTTTGTAGGTGGTTTTGGGCAACTCGTTTCCCTCCAGAAGCATGTTCGCTAATAGACCTAACAGCGCCGTGAAACTCTTGTCGGACCAACCGTTGCTTGCCTTCAATTTCAGCAGTTCAAGCATGGATGACAACCTTGTGTATTTTGGCTTACAGCCCGGGAATAAAGGTTTCTCTAAGTCCTCCATCAAGCCTCGACATTTAACATACTCCCTCTCATCACAGTTCTCTTTTGTATTGTGAAGCATCTGATCTAGATTGTCATCATGCAGCCTATCCGAATCGGAACCACAATCGACATCATCCGACGGCATATCGTTGACTTCGTCGACGATGTCGTTATTACTACCTTCCTGTATAATATGTTCTTCACCGTGAATGGTCCAACGTGTATAGCTCTTTTTGAAACCCCTTTGAATCAAGTGTGCTTCGATCTGCGCTCGGTTCTTAAACATCTTTAGATTCTCGCAGTCAATGCATCGACAGTACATATATTCCACCCCCTTATTCAACATATCTTCCTCGGCAGCTCTTATAAAAGCAGACACGCCATTAATGTAGTCTTCACTCATACGGTTGCCAGCGTACATCCAACTTCGGTCTATCTACGCGATGCATATAACAATTTGGTGTTAAATATTGAATTAATTAATAAGTATACTATAGATGTAACTTTTAATATGTCATTTGAAATATGTATTTCTAATGAACTGAAAAAAACACCAATGCACCCTAGGGGCAAGTGGTTCATCACAAACACATTATAGATAGCCCATGCCCAACTTCAGACGGTAAGAAGCCATGCAACACTTGCAAAAACAACACAATAAACTAGATCTAAACCATCTTCAATTCTCTCTTTAACGATCTAAACCATCTTCAATTCTCTCTTTGCCAAGCTAGATCTTGAATATAATGCAAGGATCAAATTAATTACATATTAACCATTGATAATCAAGAACAAATTACCAAATCCACGCGGTCTCCTTTCACCAAATCGGCTCAAGCCCCACCTCCAGCAGCAGCAATGAGAGCAGAGCAAGAATTTAAGACAGATCGATCTATGAGGGCAAATCGCCTCAAAGCCCCACCTCCAGCAGCAGCAGCGAGAACAGAGTAGGAATTTAAGATAGATTGATCTATGAGGGTTGGGTCTGCAATAAATGAGATGATCACAGACGGTTTTTAATACAAACCGTCTGTGAAGAGGGCGGGAAGTCAGACGGTTCATATTAAAAACTATCTGTGATACTTCACAGACGGTTCTGAACAATAACCGTCTGTGATATTCGGTAATATCACAAACGGTTCTTGTTGGTTGTTATTCTCTTCGAATAAGGCTTGAACCTGTCTAAACACATTGTCTCCTCTACGTAATCCCCTAGGTCGTGTCTTACACATTTACTTTGTAAGATCAATAACAATTCGTCGACGGTTGGCACCGTCTGTGGGGAAGACAACAACAAGAATCAATTATCCACCAGCCCTCATGCGTTTATGGCAAATGAGTGGAATGAGGAGAATCGGTTTGACCTTGTGGATTACACGGGAATCGACATGGATGCCTGCTGTGATGAACTCGAGCGGGACATCATCTCGTCCAAAGGGAATGGACGCTCCCAGTATTTGTCGCCAATCCCTGGGAGTCGACCCCCAATGAGATGCGGTGGGACTCGCTGCAAACAGCGCTTCAACGCTTAGGGAGGAAATCAGAATCCTCCAAGAGCAAAGGCCCCATCAACCAGTAGCAACATCAACTGTCTGAGGGTTCTAACCATGCTGAGGGCTCTGCCCTCAAGGGCCAGAATTCGCTAGATGATGCTCGAACCAATGCACCAAAACCCGATGCAACAAATTGCCGTGCTCGATCGTCACCTGATATCCGTCACTTTGCGACTACCAGTACCCAGGAAACAGACAGGAGCTCTAGCGCTCTAGATCTAGTCAGATGTTCAGAGAATACAAATTAATCCACCCGTGGAACCTCTGGATACGGTTATAACTTATAACCCCCCCTCTTGGAAGGGGTTACACCAAGTTGTGAGACATTGTCTTTCGACCATTCCTCTAGCCAGGAGGATTCAACCACCAGCAGTGGTTAGGAGGTCTTTGTGACCATTGACAATCCCAATTGCAGTCTCGACCGTCGTACTCTGGAAACTCCCCGTGGTTCATCCCCTACATGGGATTATCAGAATGGCATAAGAGAACCCCGGGCGACAGAGGTTTCAACTCTAATGAGTGTCAAGGACATTTTGGAGATGACCGTACTCCGCCCCAAAGCGAACACTTGTAAGTTCAAGCTCCATTAATTTAGTTTTGGTGATTAATGACAATTATAAATGTGAGACTAACACCTTGGTAGATATGCTATTTGTTTAGTCTTATTCGATAGAAAGATGAAAATCTTTGGAGATATACATTCGATGCCATATTCTTATATCTTGATGCATTTTACTTGGATCAAAATATAGGTCGAACTCCACCAAAAGTCTAAGTTGGATATGTGCATATTATTTCAACTCATATACATATACACATACATATATGTGTATATGTATATGTATACATATATGTATGTGTGTGTGTATGTATGTATGTATATAGGACGTCCGTTTCATACTCCTGGGAGTATGTACTCCCACTTCCAATATATCACTTAAATGTAGATATTATACTTCTTTATCACTTTTAGTATACTTAAATACCAATTATAAGATACTCCAATACGACTTGATTGAAATTTTTTCATTGGAGCCCTTTGTTTTTTGCTATATACCCTTTTTCATATACAAAAGAAGTATATACAAAAATTTTGCTATAAAAAATGGACTTTAATGAAATTTTTCATGGAACTCACTTTGGGGTATCTTATAATCATTATTGAAGTATGCTCAAATAGCTAAAGAGATATCATCATACGATTTAAGTGGTATATAAGAAGTAAGAGTACGTACTCCCAAGAGTACCATACCATTTTCCTATGTGTATACACACACACACACACACGGTAGCGCTATTCAGCGCTCGCGTGCTGAATAGCTATTCTACGCGTGTCGGACCCAAGAGTAACACCCCCAAATCCTCTGTGTATTTCTGAACTAGTCCCATGATCAGTAGCTAGTTCACACAGTAAACAAATATGGTAACATCCATAAATCGCACAACTTTATTAATAAATATCAGAGTTTATTACAAGAAAGGCTTACGAGCCAACAATAAACAAACACAGCGGAAGACGAAGAAGACATAGTAGAGTCCAAATTGACCGCCATAGGCAATCGATGGGTAGCGACTTAGTCGCCATAATCCACACCGGTAGTGAAATTCCTCTCCTCTGAAATTTATTTGCATTAAGCAAGGGTGAGCGCAACTTCCGTGCTCGCTAGTTACACCCAATAACAGATTATAATGCATGCAAGGATATATCAAAGGAAGGCTTATTGGTTGAATTTACATAAAGCAATGTTTTTTTTTAAATATTTGTACTAAGTTCCAAAGCATTTATTCTATAACTAAATTTCATTTTATAAATTCTCAAGTTCTATAGTTGGATAACCTCCATATGAAATATGGTGATGGATACCCTCCTATCACATGCCTAACCGCCTAATTTTCCAATTGGATAAACTATCCAAAATCATTTGTCAAAATCTTTTGAAATCAAAATCAAAGTCTAACTTTGAGTGGCTTTGCTCAGCGTATCCATGACTGTGGACGCGGCTATTCGAATAGTTTTGCACTCTGCAGAGGTTGTACAACTTTACCCACATAATATGACTTCTCTAGTTTGCTTGACATCCGTCGATACCACCGCTCACTACCTTAGGTAGGCTGTCTAGAGCATGTGTCAAGGCCTTTACAAAGCATCATCCCACCGTAGTCCCGCATCGCTAAGGCTTCGCTTCCTTTGGACTAACCATCCGTCGGATTCAAGCCCACTCTTGCGCTAGGTGGGAATACATAAAAGTAGGTCATATAGACACTCACGCAACTGGATGACATGACCACGGTGAAACGTTATAAATTAATTAGCCAGGTCCTGCCTACTCAGGACATGTGGTAGTACGATAGGGCTTAGCAAGGTGCGTGTAACATCCCAAATGTATAATCAGGGTTTGTTTCAAATGTAATTAAATGTGTAGAAATTAAAACTTTTTCTCATATGTAATTATTGTCCAAGATTTGTGTAATCCAAAAACACAAAGTCCTTGTTGACCAAAAGTCAAGTCCTTTTTCCATTTGTCACCACTCTTGTGCCAAACATTTGGAAAATAATTTTCCTTGGTCCTAACGTTGATGTGGGACCCCTCTGAAAAATATCGCAAGTTGTAAAACTTGTTTGATAAATTTTAGAGGTAAAACAATTCTTTGAACAACCTTAATGAATTTCCGAGAAAAATGCATTGCATAAAACCTCTCGAAATTTTATGTGAGGTTAATCTCACCATCGACAAGCTCCAGTTTCAATTTCATAATTTTGGAGTTGTTTGGCTATCCCAAACAATTACGCAAAGTCTCATTGCTTAAAGGTTCAAATTCAAAACCCTTCTTTGTTCCTTGGGCTAGCTTGGCAAAGCCGGGTCCGGCCAACCATTTCTGCACCTCACCGACCTCCCTTTCCACCTTGATGAGGTCGCACTGTTGGATTTACATCCAACCGCCACGACCTCCCCTCAAAGAACGCAGCCTGACAGTCCTCCCCACTCCACATGAGGTCACGCCCTTGGATCAACGATCCATGGCCATGACCTCTCCTCGCGCTCAAACCATCCAGACCTCCCTTTGCACTCACTTGAGGTCGTAGCCGTTGGATTTAATCTAAAGGCCACGACCTCCTTTGCAAACCACCACTGCGAGGACCTCCCACCTTGTTGAGGTCGTAGCCGTTGGATCAGATCCAACAGCCCACGACCTCCCCTCAAAATCTAGCGCATCTGACCTCCCCATCTCATGTTGTGCGCCGCTGATTAAAATCCACGGCCACGACCTCCTCCTTGCCTCGTGCGCATCAGACCTCCTCACAAGACGTGAGGTCGTAGCCCTTAGATCTAAATCTAAAGGCCATGACCTCCCTTGTGTAAGGCGCAAGCTCAGACCTCCCTATTTGTTATGTGCCCTTGGATTTAAATCCCAAGGCCATGACCTCCCTCATTTTCTCAAGTCGCGTGCGGTTAAGTCCTCCCAGAGGTCCGCGACTGCTGGATTGAGATCCAATGCCTTGGACCTCTGTCCCTTTTTCCACGTCTTGGCTGTTCAAGATTATGGAGATCGTGGGGCCACGACCTCCCTGCTCAGATCGTGTGGCCGGGACCTCCTCCCGATCACTTAAAACATAACGGTTCAAAATGAACATCCGATGGCCAGACCTCCTCATTCACTTAATCCGACGGTGAGCTTGAGGTCCTGTTCTTCTCTAGCTTGGGCTCGTGCCGAGCCATGGCAGTGGGCAAAGTCAGAGCCTGGTCACATCCAACGGCTCTGCCCTGCAAGCATTAAATGTGTATCAGCCCTTTCCGCCCTAGACCACGCCCTGTCTTAACCTACTCTATCCCATCCGTCTTGTCCAAGTCCAGGACCTCCCATGGACCTCCCCATGGGCTAAGCTCACCATGAGTTTAACCCATGGTGCAGGACCTCTGTGCCATTGGTATAAGGTTCCCTCGAGCTCCCCTTTGGCTTCTTTTTACACACTTGAGCTTGCCATGCCGGTGCTTGGCCGAGCTCCTACCTCGCTAACCTCCTCTCTCGGTGGTCGCCATTGTTGAAATCCTTGGAGCTTCTCGGTGGCACAAGAGTTCAGTGGCTCCTTTTCAACCCTTGCTCACTTTGTGCTCCCAAAACCTCTTGGAAGTTAACCCTAACTTAATTTGTTTGGGCATTTTTCAGAGGTGGCCAAAGTGGATCTTGAAGTTGGAGCTTTGGCCGTGGAACACCTTTCTTCCCCGGCACCGGTCCTTCCTTCCTCGACCTCCTCAGCTCCTCTGGACCTCCAGGTAACCTCCTGTTAGTCCCTAGAGCTGGGCACCTGCATGTATGAAGTTGCAGAGCTTTATATTTTTGTATTTGTCTTTTGGCCGTGCGGGTCATCTTTGTCCTCTCCGGCTCGCCGGCGTTCAAGGCCGTCGCCGCCGTCGAGAGTGAGCCCATGGTGTGCGCAACACTATTGCACACACGGTGATGTCTGGGTTGTCGCCGCGAGGTCTCAGACGCAAGCAATGACCACGCCCTGAGCTCGGGATCTTTGTTCGGACAAGAACAAAGTATGCCGTTGTCGTTTTAGGACAAAGATCCGCCGCGTTAAATGCGCTAATCATTGCTCAAATCTCGCTAATCATTGGCGTGTCTTAATCGCCTTTAATCCGCCGCACAAGATTTAAGACCTTCGCGCGGACCTCCTTGTGTCTCCGCGCGCATTAACTCCTGTCCGAAGGCAGGCGCTGCGCAAAAGGGCGCTGGTCAGGACATCCTGCACCTCCTCCGAGGAAATCGCACGCCCAAGACCCCCTTGCGCATCGTGGCCGCCTGCACCTCCCTCGAGGTCTGTGACGTTAAGACCTCCGCTTGACCTCCTCGAGGTCATCTCTGCCGTTATGACCTCTCCGCTGATCTGAGCCGCTTATGTCCTCCTGTGTTGATCGCACCGTTGAGGACCTCCTTTCGTGTTGTGGCCCGTTGGATGTGCCATCAACGGCCACGACCTCCCTACGCTTTCATGGCGTCTAGGCTGCTAGGAGGTCCATGACCTCTGGACCTGGCCACAGGCTGCAGCGTTAACTCTGGGAGGTCTGAGCCGTTAGATCTCAGATCTGTGGCTCACGCCCTCCCATGTCTTTATGGTTTTAGAAATTCCAAAGTGAACTGTTATTTTAAGAACGAAAAAGGTATGAACTTTAAAATTTCATAACTAATTCAATTTAAATCCAAATAGGGTGATTCAAATTGTGTTAGCTCTGGCTTGACCTGGGCTCCAATCTAAAATGGTTATGAGCCTAGTTCGGCTCCAGAACATGGTTTTACAAATAGATTTCAAAACTAGCTTTAAATGTTATACTAGAAATTCCTTTAACTTGTAAAATGCATAATTATTGATCTCAGTAGATTATTTTTGAGTGAATCCAACTTTGTTGGTTTCTCTATTAATGCTCTAAATGTTAGAATAGGATTTAGGCATGTCACTGTTTTCAGAAAACTTTTTTGTGCATTATAATTTTGTTCAAGTTCTTGTTTTTGAAAAATTATAGAAAGTGCAATATAGCTCTAAATGAGGTGAACTCAATTGTGTTATTCACCTCATGAGGTGCTGGTTTTACAGTAAAAATCTCAGTATCACCACCTTTCTAGAAAATGTTGCCTCTTAATTAAATTAGTGAATAGTGGCGGTTTGGTATTTTTAGGTTGAGCAGATTTGTTTTGCTCATAACTTTTGCATTGAGAATCCAAATCCATTGGTTCTTATTGCTAAATTCCTAAAAATCATCCTCTTGCTGCTGTAGAAATTTCAGAGCATTTGGAGTTGGTTTGCTGTGCTGTCTTGTGGTTTAAATCGTTCTTATCGTTTCTTTTAGATTTTCGTTAGGGTGCCGCATTTAGTACTTTGAACCCGTGAGTGACCCTTAGCAATATATTGAGCAAAATCAGCAAGGCAAGCAGTTTGATCATATCCATTTATTGTCCATTACTTTAAAGCTTAATACTTTGTTTCACTTATATGTATGCATGCTACTTTGTGTTAAAATGTCGCTAGTAATCCTATAGATGCATATTCTCAGTAGGTAAATGTTCAATCTCTACTACTAAGCCTAGGATTATCTTGCTGCGATGTAGAGTTCGCTGGATGGACTCTTATCGCTAGTAGTTTACGTTGATAATGCTTAGCAATGCTTAGATAACGGTAGAAATGGGCGGTTGTTCGACATTATGTCGATGACCTTGATCACACTAAAATCTTTATTCCATTTTGTCCTTCTTGTGGCTTGTTACTTTGTAAACAAATAAAACCAAAATGAAAACAAAACTGTTATTGACTTGGGCACAATGGATGTTGGTGTGATATTTTGGGTGTGATTGAATGGTGCCTAAGTCCCCAAGGACCGAAAGTTACTTGTGTCACTAAGCCAAGCGCTCTTGCGTGCTAATCACACGAGGGGATATGGGACCTCTCTTGACTAAGTACTTTGGGAGGTGTTAATTATGAGCTGGTCGGTGGGTGGTTTTAAATGTGTATGTGTGGAGTGGGAGAGGAGCATTAGCAGATCCGGTTAGGTCGCCTAGTGTGTCCTTATCCCGTGGGTTCTTGCTCTTAATTAGCATCATCCATTGGAAATGTCTCAGAGGACTTAGCCTTGCTTAGGCATACCAAAGGAAGTGTGCTAAATCATGTGGCTAAAAGGCGGTCTCGACGTGTGGGTACATTGGTACACCCTCGCAGGTTAAAACTATTCAATAGCCTCGCCCTAGGTTATGGACATGCTTGGTAAGGTTGTGCAAGAACTAGACTACAACATTTAAATTAAAACTTGATGGGTTGGTATGAATGGATGTTCATGCTATTGTGGTGGCTAATGGGTTAGCCACTTCCAGGATTGTTGATGTTATCTATCAATTGTTACTTGTCTCGTTGTTTCTTGCAAATGAAAAATGAATTGCAACATTGCTTTGGAATCTATTTAAACATTGCAAATGAAAACTTGCTTTATGCTAAAATAAGTCCAAAGCCTCATCCACTTATATAAAGCTTGCATGTAGTTAAACTATAGTTCTGTTATATTACACGTCAATCTTGCGAGTACATTTTTGTACTCATTTGCTTTGCTTAATAACTTTGTTGCAGAGGAGGTAGGGTCCAAAGGACTCTACTTTTTTGAGATGTGCATGGGTTGGGAAAGCGACTAGCTTGGCGGTCCGGGCCATTGCCTTGTGGGTGAAGGCACACTGGTTGGCTTCGTTATGGCCATCTTTATGGCCCTTTTGCTTCATTGTGTATCTTGGTAGACTTGTTGTTATTTGGTAGGTCGGCCTCTCTTTTGTAATAACTATCCCTTATTTATACTAACCACGGTTTGTTGCTTGTTCATTCTATGTGTTTGAATGGAATTGATGCATTCTTTTGTAATGAGTTGTGTGTCTTGCATTCTTGGGGAGTACATATATCTCGAGGCATGGTTTATTTAGTTGATAATACTAGAGTCAATTGGATGACCAAGTATTATGAGCCTAATAAATCGGGGTCTCACAGTGCGGCTCAAAGATCGATCCTTAGCTGATTTGGACGACTTCCAAAATAACCCATGGGCCTCAACCCTACCTGGATTGAGCCCGTGTATAAACCTACACCCACCAACTATCCATTTTGCCTAAGTCCAAACCAATTTTTAATTTAATTTTATTTTTCAAAGTATTTGTAAACTTCCATGATATACCAATGCCATGGATATAATTTAAATAACATTTGATTTTTGGCTGTAAATTCCCAAATCAAATATTTCAGGTCTAAGCATGGCTAAGCATAATTTTTTCCCAAAATATTCTAGTTCATATTATTGCATAAACTAGATTTTCATCTAAGGTGTTAAGGTAGGTTTATTTCATTGTCAAGATTGGCAGTACAAAGGATTTAGACATAACTATAATTTAAAAGCATGTATTTAAATTACATTGAATAGAAATACACATACAATAATAATTTAAAATATAATTTAAATAATTTCAAATAATAGGATCAAATATGATTAAAGATGTAACTTGCCTTGCTTGATTAATCGTTGTTCTTAAATGGCGTCGAAATCCGGTTCTCCGAAGTCGTCGAAATCTATACGTGTAAATGAGCCCAATTCAAATAACATTCAAATAAAATCCAAAAATTATAAAATAAATATTGCAAGGAAGATATCAAATTTATATGAATTTAGGAATTTGAATCTAAGGAATCGGAGTTCGTACGAGGGAGAACGAATTTCTGAAAATTTGAGAATCACATGAAATAATAGAATTATGAATTTCACTATTTGGACTGCATGTTTTCGGTTTGACTGGACATCCAATAGTTGAACAGAGAAAGAATATAGGCACATGACATGTGGGACCACTTGCTAGTGAATCAACAGAGAAACAGTGCAAGGAATTGGATGGTCAAAGACTAGTGGGACCACTTAGTCATATGGACAAGAAGACATGAACTATCTTTACAGAAGCTACGTACAGAGCAGGATCTTCACGGCCATGGTAGCGGCGCCGGAGAGGAAAGGGAGAGGCGGCTGGCGAACGGGCAAAATGGAACCCTGGCGGCGAGGCGGAGATGACGACATGAACGCATTTTGGAAAAACTTACCGAGGAAGCTGGGAATGCGACGTACGCGTCTTAACTTCATGGGTTGACATGGCCGGCGGTGATCCGGTGATCTTTGGGCGATGGGAACGGAAGCATAACGTAGAACGTGTTGAGGCGAACTCAACATTGTAGACCGTTCCGTCGGGGGATGTCAGATGGAGGCGAAACTCGACAGAGAAGACCTTCAGCGGGCGGCAGGCTGACGTCGGCGTTCCGGGCAAACGGAGAGGAGTTAGTGGGTGAGGTTTGCGGCGAAACAAAGAGGGAAACACAGGGACACAATGCTCACCTCGGATGTAGTGGAACACACAAGGTTGGCCGGCGGCGAGGAGAGAACCGGCGGCGCGTCGCGGGCTCATGGTGGTGGTGGTGTTCCGGCGACGTTCCGACGAAGAGGGAGGGAGCACCGCGTAGAACGTCGCGAGATGAAGCTAGGGGTGTGGTCGATGGTGGCGGGGCTCCACGGTAGGCGACACAATCGTCGTCGAAGAGAGCTTTGGCCGGCGAGACAAAAACGTAGATTGTGGAGAGGAGAAAGGGAGGGAGGACTTGAGATTTTCAGGGATAGATGAGGGAGAGGAGGGGCACACGGTGCTCACCTTTTATAGGGGCTAAGGAGGGACCGAGGGAGGTGTTCAAGGCAGCATGCCGTCGGCGGACATGGTGTCATTTCGGATGAAATTGAGCGCATGAATGAGGGGGGTGGCCAGGAATGGAGGTGCTATGATGAGGGGGGTTAAATGCCTGTCATTTCGTGAGAGAATGGAAGGAATTGATGGGTTTTGAGAGCTTCAAATGACATTCATGGTTGTTGTGCGCATGCACACATGACATAGAACAACCAGGAAGAAGAAAGAGAGAGAAAAAGGAAAGAGGGGAAAAGAAGGAAAGACTAGAAGAAAAAGAAAAAGGGGAAGAAAGGAAAGAAGAAAAAGGAAAGAAAATAAATTTCAGCCAGTAATTGAAATAAAATTATAAGATTTTTATTTCAGAGAAAATTCAAATTCAAATTCAAATTTTTAAATTTAGCTAAAATTTGAATTTGAGATGAATTCAAAATAAGAATTTGAATCCAGAATTGACCGCAAAGATATTTGATTTTCGAACAAGGTTTGGAATTGAAACTCAAATTTTGGATAGGTGAACGGATCAACCCATTTGGGATGAACTCATCCAATGAACGGAATATTCACTCGAGATGCTGCATTGCTTGGGGAGTCCGGCCGAGATGTTTCAAGGATAAAATATAGAATAAAATTATAAGACCAAAATAAATTGGTTCAACTTACTTGGAGTTCAGAAATATTTTCTATGAATATTCAAAGTTAAAAGCATTTTCTAGTGTGAAAATAATTCGGTTTAAGGATCAATTTCCAACAAATATGTTTTCTGGGCTAGAGACAAGTTTGAAACCTATTTTAACACAAAGTTCATTTAAAATAAAAAAAAATATCAAAATTGGTTTCACTTGATTTGGAGTTGAGATGAATTAGATATGATTTTTTGAAGAAAAAGAATTTGCAGCGAAAAAATAAAATTTATAAAAAATGTTCGGACGGTCCGAACGTCCCAAAGTTACTGTTCGGACGGTCTAAATGAAATTTTTATTTTTGAATTTTTAAAAAAGCAATAAATCAATAGATTTTTAGAAAATAGCAAATAGAGTCCAAAACTTCTAGAAAAATTCACAAAAACTCCTTGAATTATTTTAAATTTAACAAAAATATTTCCTAAACGAATGTTTACACAATTGATCCATGATCGATATTCCAAAGATTAGTATTACTAATCTTTGGAATATCGATCATGGATCAATTGTGTAAACATTCGTTTAGGAAAGTACTAATGAGTGTAAATCGATCCTTCAAGAATCAAGATGCTACTTAGCTGAAAATCATAGAGTGGCTTTCCTTGATAATCTTACTAGTCTGGAGTGAAGGCACCAAGCACAAAGCAAAGCAAAGGCGTGAGAGTCCAAACTCAAGGCATTCAGATATCACATCAGTATTCAGTCCATGTTCGATAATTCAATATTCCATTCATCCATCACAGCAATACACTACTACACCATCAATCATTAACTACTAGTCTACTACATCAGTATTCAGTCCATTGATTCAACATCAAGTTGGCAAGGACCAAGGATTAAAGAAATACAAAGTAATAACCATTAACTAGCAAGCATGCTCACAGTAATTTAGTCCATAGTTCGAAACTTCAGTTCAATGTCCAAAATATCCAACAGTCCAAATAGCAAATAAACAATTACAAAAGATTACTCATATTACGGTCTACATAGTCCAATTTCGTAGTTCTTCAAGTATCAAAGTTAAATACCAAAGTCCGAGGAGAAGACACTTGCTGTTGGAATATCTTCCACATCGTCATCTTGGACCATCTCCCCGATACCTACATGACAATATGACACAAAAAAGAAGATAATAAGTTGAGCATTTGTAACACTCCTAAATAGAAATATGATGCCTAGACTTATAGTACCTTCAAATTGAGATAGATCCACTAGACCGGCTTCAACATTTATACGCTTTGAACCACGCAACCAATCTTGTGCACATATCAAGCATTGGAGTGTTAATGGAGACAAGGAGCTTCTAAAATCATCAAGAACACAACCACTAGTACTAAAAGCTAATTCAGAAGCAACAGTTGATATGGGGATTACTAATATATCACTAGCCATGCGTGAAAGGATAGGAAAACGAGGTGAACTGCATTTCCACCAAGAGAGAATGTCAAAACCTTTAACATCGCCTTAGTATCTTGACAAGGTACTTGTCCAATTCAGATTTGCCACCACTAGAAACTTTCATTCTCTTGTTGTATAAAGACCTCATTATATTTGTAGAATCATATTTTGAATGCTCAGTAGCACTACCACTAGTTTGTGATTGTGATGAAGCTTGTCCATCACATTGGCTTCCAACTTGAGGAGAATACAAATTCTTGTATTCTTTAAAAAGATCTAAGAATGCCTTGAGAGCCTTGTCCCATATCTTGTCACCTTTAATTTGGCCATATGTCGAGTTGATAATATCGTGCAAATAATCAGATTGTTTGGTCCTTGCATAAACATTTAAAAAAAGTAAGATTAGTCAGTGATAAAATAACCAGATTGTCAATATCTTGATAAAATACACAAAAAAGGAAAAAGCTTCCACCTAGGATCAAGCATTGCAACAATAAAAATTAAATCATTCATCTTCTCAAGATCCCCCCAATACTTATCGTATTTTTTCTTCATGTCAGCAGCCATGTGTTTGAAGATATCATCATCATCATCCTCCTCACGTTGATTCAAATTGAACAATAAATAATTAACACCAGCAATATCTTCAAAGAAAGTGTTGGAAGTAACATACTTCGTGCCAGAAACTTTTTCTGTAAGGTCGAAGAAATGTTTTAGAAAGACCTTGAATTCATTTGCAAACACCCAATTATTATGTTTTGGAACCCCATTCACAACCAATTCTGTCTTATACGAGGGGTCCTGGAGTTCAAGCCTTTCAAATGCCTTCTCAAAACCCACGGCACTCTCTAACATAAGATATATTGAGTTCCATCGAGTGCACACGTCAAGAGACACTAAACCTTTTTCTTCCACCTTGCTGATTTGCACACATTTCTTGAAGTTATTCATTCGTGCAGGGGAGCTTCTCACATATTTGATAGCACTACGAATACGGGAAATAGAAGGAGCCATTGTCTTCAACCCATCTTGCACCACAAGATTCATAATATGAGCTACACATCTCATGTGAAGATGTCTACCTTTTGCAAAAGTAGCACCACGATTTGACAAAGAATTCCTCATGTAGCCTATAGCACCATCATTTGAACTAGCATTATCTATAGTGATAGTGCACACATTCTCAATACCCCACTCAAGCAAGCATTTATCTAGTGCTTTCCGATGTCTTCCCTTTGTGGTCGCTTCACCAAATGAAGCAAATGATTTTTTTGTTAAGTTGCCAATTGCTATCAATGTAGTGTGCAAGGAGAACCATGTAATTTTGAAGAGTTGAAGATGTCCATGTGTCGGTTGCCAGAGGCTAACTGCTTGATGAGAATCCTTAAAATATTTCTTTAGCTTTGCTTTCTCATCTTCATAAAGGCGTAGAACATCTCTATACATTGTTATCCTAGATGGAACTTTGAACCGAGGACAAGCTTTGGAAATGAAGTCCTTAAAACCTTCTTTTTCTGGAAATATAGAAGGCAGCTCATCTATAATTATCATGCGAGTAAATGCTGCCCTAACTTCTTCAGCATTGTATTGCCAAGGAACTACACAACTACTTCCATCTGCACTACGTTGGTAGCTTAGTTGAGTTTGATTATTGCTCCTATCAGGATGCATCTTACAACATTTTGCATGAGAGACCAGTGAGGAGGTACCGTTCTTTTGCGAATCACATTTGAGCACCCGAGAGCAATAGTTACACTTAGCCTTGTTCCGGTCATCTTCAAGTCATGTGAAGTGGCTCCATATCTCCGATCTGGAACTCATTTGTTTCTTGCCAGTGTTTAGGACTTGATTGGGTCCAACAGCTTCATCACTGCCTACGTTAAATGACCCAGCAACAGGAAGAATCTCTATAACATCAGACTCAGACATCTGAAATTTACATTGCAGTTATGAGCAATTTAGTGATTGACAGTGGACAGTATGATCCCATATCATCATCGCAACAAACAAAGTAGCAATTGACAAAGAAATTTACATTGCACGATCTTGTTGACTCCGTGGTTGGTAAAAATTGCACGATCCAGACTTCCAATGCAAGTGTTCACTGTGCAACCCTAAATCCCTTGATCTGTAAAATCCGACAACCATCAATCAATCCATCTCCATCAGGGCTCGGCTCACGCACCGCATCAGCCATCAAAGCATCAATGATTCATCAAAGATCAAACCATGACATGAAGGGGGACTGTGGAGGTCAGAGCCTCATTAGTGTAGTGAGTTACCTTCGAACTTGGAAGTGGAACCGGGGGGGCGGGGGAGGCGCCGTCGGCCGTCGCGGACTCGCGGCGGTCCGTGGAGGACCCTGGTCACTGGAGGTGGAGGGCATCACCGATTAGTAAGGCGAGGCAGGGGAGCGAGAGGCGGACTGACGGACGGCGGAGGATCGAGCGGCCGCGAGGGCGCCTATGCTTCTGGAGGCAGAGGCGCAGCCTTGAGCGGAGGCTTGCAGCCGGGAGGGCCGGACCGCCGAGTCGAATCCGAGGCGCCGAGGCGGAGGAAGAGTCGAGCCGGGAGAGCCGTCCGCCACTTCGTCGCCACCCCACTCGCCAGTCGCCGCTTAGGGTTAGCACTTAGGCACTTAGCAGTTAGCAGCCGGGGGGAAGAACTAGGAAGGAAGAGAAGAAATGGCCGACTCCTCTGCTCTGACTCTGAGTCTCTGAGTCTGAGATGGGCCACACCCGCATGGGCCTCCCCGAGCCTAGCGCCGCCAGCGCCAATGAGCGGCCGAATCGGCTTCACTTCTTGTGAAAAAACAATGGAGTTTCGATTTTTCGGTTTTCAGCTGGTATTTACCCAAAAAACCGAAATCCCAAAAAACCGAAATTTCAAAACCGTACCGAAAACCGAAAACCGGTCAAATCGAGTTGACCGGTTCGGTTCGGTGTATTCGGTACGGTTTTTTCGGTTCGGTTTTGAAATGAACAGCCCTAGTCACTAGTCTGTTTCTCAGCTTGATATCAAGAATGCCTTTCTTAATGGCGAGTTGTGTGAGAAGGTCTACATGCATCCGCCACCTGGGTATTCTGTTTCTGAGGGCATGGTCTATCACCTTCGTCGTTCTCTCTATGGCCTTAAGCAAGCCCCTCGTGCTTCGTTTGAGCGCTTCTCCTCTGTGGTCACTGCTGCTGGCTTTTCATCTAGTGATCATGATCCTATGCTCTTTGTCCACACTTCTACTCGTGGTCGAACTCTTCTTCTTCTGTATGTTGATGATATGATCATTACCGGAGATGATTCTGAGTACATTGCCTTTGTCAAGGCTCGTCTTAGTGAGCAGTTCCTTATGTCGGATCTTGGCCCTCTTCGTTACTTTCTTAGGATTGAGGGTACTTCTACTCTAGATGGTTTCTTTATGTCCC
This sequence comes from Phyllostachys edulis, assembly GCA_036346405.1. Lineage (NCBI taxonomy): Eukaryota > Viridiplantae > Streptophyta > Magnoliopsida > Poales > Poaceae > Phyllostachys > Phyllostachys edulis. The sequence goes on along the minus strand of CM070554.1, from coordinate 18,298,504 downwards.
AAGAGAAGTATATTCACGATCTTCTTGATCGCGCCTCTCTCACTGATCAGCGTACTGTTGAGACTCCCATGGAGCTCAATGTTCACCTCCGACCCTTTGATGGCGAGCCTCTTTCTGATCCGACTCGCTATCGTCATCTCGTTGGGAGTCTTGTCTACCTTGCTGTTACTCGTCCGGATATCACTTATCCAGTCCGTATTTTGACTCAGTTCGTCTCTGCTCCCACTCAGGTCCACTACAGCCACCTTCTTCGAGTTCTGCGATACCTTCGTGGAACTATCTCTCGCCGTCTCTTCTTTCCACACTCTAGTTTGTTACAGCTTCAAGCTTATTCGGATGCTACTTGGGCCAGCGATCCCTCTGATCGCCGGTCTATCTCTGCTTATTGTGTTTTTCTTGGTGGTTCTCTCATTGCCTGGAAGACGAAGAAATAGACTGTAGTGTTCCGTTCGAGTGCAGAGGCTGAGTTGCAAGCTATGGCTCTCTTGACAGCAGAGATTACTTGGCTACGGTGATTACTTGAGGATTTTGGTGTTTCTGTCACTACATCGACTCCTCTCTTGTCAGACAGGACATGTGCTATCAAGATGTTCAGGACCTGTGAAGCATGAGCTCACCAAGCATATTGGTGTTGATGCTTCCTTCATGAGGTCTTGTGTGCATGATCAGGTGATTGCTCTTCAGTATGTGCCTTTAGAGTTTCAGATAGCGGATTTTTTTCACGAAGTCCCAGACTCGAGCACAACGTGGCTTCTACCTCTCCAAACTCAGTGTTGTTGATCTACCATGAGTTTGAGGGGGGAGGGTTAGAGATATATGTATAGTGTGTTATTCTCCATTGTTATAAGGGGTTATTTGCATATTCACCTCATGTACTTTGTATATATATACTGGCCTATTGGCCTCATATTGAATACAGGCGCTATTCATAACAACCCCCAACCAGCAAACTGATAAGGAGACAACTGTTTCCCACGTGACTAGCGTGAGAGCGGTTATTAGCACATCTGACAACATACAATAGTTGGTTAGGAGATGTGACGGTTCAAGACTCAATAGAGAAACATGCGTGAAAATAAAATGGGTAGCCCATGTATTTTCTAATAGATCCATAATCCATATATTCATAACAATTCCTAACACAGTCATTACGCTTTCAACATTCCCATTATATTTTTATACACATTGTGTTCACGGCAATAAAGATGTTTGTCTAGATTATGCTATCATGTTATTTCCCTAGATAGCCACAGGGGAATTATGGCTCAGTGTTAAACGCTGATAAAAGAATAGTACTATGCCAACACGTGGTGTACAGAACTTTTTTTTTATTAATTAACCTTTTTTTGAATTTTATTTTAAAGTTAACCCCCGACGCACTTTATTTCCAATTCTGACTCTTTTGGTCATGCCATGGGTGGTGGCGTGACAAAACAATACTATCACGTGTCAGGATAAGTCACTAAAATAGCACTTTTTGTCACGCCACTGGTAACACTGTCACGCCACTTCCAGTGGCGTGATAAAAGTTTGACCAGAAATGGGCTGGCATGACAGTATTGTTTTGTCACGCCACGGGTGATGGCGTGACCAAAGGTGTCAGAATTGGAAATAAAGTGCGCCGATGGTTAACTTTAAAATAAAACTCAAAAAAGGTTAATTGACCCATTTGGTCACGCCACAGGTAGTGGTGTGACAAAACAACACTGTCACGCGCCAGGATATGTCCCCAAAATAGCACTTTTTGTCACGCCATTGGTTGTGGCGTGACTAAATAACACTGTCACGCCACTTCCAATGGCGTGACAAGAGTTTGACCAGAAATTGGCTAGCGTGACAGTGTTGTTCACGCCAAGGGGTTAGAATTGGAAATAAAGTGTGCCGAGGGTTAACTTTAAAATAAAATTCAAAAAAAGTTAATTAATTAAAAAAAATTCCCTGTAGACGGATCGGTCGGTGTCGTCTTCGTTTCGATGGGCTGTTTACTGAACTTGTTTGGCTTTCTTTGTAATCAGTGAACCGAAATTGTCCTCGCAAGTGTAATAGTGTGGTTGTTGGCGTCTACATGCAAGAACTCTGGTTGATCATTTTTTTGAGGAAAGACCACATTGGCCCTTTATTTGAAAGCATCATTACTGTCTTATGCAAAGGCATTCTAGTTTAGGACTAAAATACCAGTTGAGCAATTTTGTAAATGAGGGATTTACTAGGTGTGTAATGTGGTCATTGTTGCTGTCTTCAGTCAAACTTTGTATGCTCTTGCTCTGGGATCAAATCATTAGTAGTTTTATGAGAATGGGTTGTACAGCAGATTTCATTAATAATGCTAATGCGCATTAACCAATTTGAACAGGCTAACGCTGCGTCGGGCATGTCTGTGAATGACGACTGTAAGCTGAGGTCCTTAGAGCTGAAGGCTAAGCGGGCCTACCGCTACATCACCTTCAAGATCGAGGAGAAACAGAGGCAGATCATTGCGGACAAGCTCGGCGAGCCCACAATGAGCTATGAGGAATGAGGATTTCACTGCCTACCTCCCTGCAGATGAGTGCAGATATGCAATATATGACTTTGACTTTGTGACAGAGGAGAACTGCCAGAAGAAGAAGATATTCTTTATTGCATGGTAATCCTCATCCTCCCTTTTGATTTACCACGTGACTAGTGATGGGCGCTGTATTACATGGAAATCCGATTATATCAAATCCGATTATATCTGGTTAGTATCTATGCCAAGCAGGAGTGGACTTACTGCAGCACATTAGGGTGCACAGGACACCAATGACATAAATTATTTTTCTTTGGATTTAATCATGTATATGTAATGTAGACACCTCTAGTCTAATATAAGAGGGCATTCCAAGTCACAATCCAACCGAACGTGACCCATCTTACCTTAGAGACTCTAGTCGTTCAGGATGTGCAACTGATGCCAAGGCTACCCAGTATTTACAACACTAGAAACTTACGACTAGATATGACAATAAATTATCATTCTTGCCTTTGAGCTTAGAAAGGGTAGTCTCGAAACCTTTTACTAGACACAGCACCATACTTGTGATGAATGTTTTCAATTTTAGGCAACATCTCTGGCACCAAACCTTTTAAGAAAAATCTCTCGTGACGATAACCATGTGGCTGTTTTGTGAAGGTCACCAGACACAATCAAGGGCGAGAAGCAAGATGCTGTATGCTAGCTCGAAGGACAGGTTCAAGAGGGAGCTTGATGGCATTCAGGTGGAACTGCAAGCAGCTGACCGTACCGAGATGTCGCTGGATGTCTTCAGAGACCGTGTTAACTGAGTTTGGAGCCCCTTGTCCTGCATAGAGCTGGGACTTGGGCCGGGTTTTTCTGGGCTGGTCCGAAGCACGATCAACACGGCACGGTCTAAGCACGGCACGGCACGACACGCGTCCGGACCGGACCGAAACGCGATTTAACGCCGGCCGGGCCGAGCTCGAGAATGCGGCCCGTTAGGCGACGACGCACGCAAGACGACCATTTGTGCTGTGCTTGGGCCAAGACGCACTAAAAAAGCCCAATCCTCCTATCCTCCTCGGCTGGCCCAATCCTATCCCTCCCCGGCCTGGTAGCCTCGCCCAATCCTGTTCTTCCACCCACGGCCTGGCCCAACCCTAACCCCATCCCGACTAATCCATATCCTCAATCCTACACACCACCTCCACCTCCACCCTCGGTTCCTCCCTCCCCCAAGCAGCGCTTTCTCCCTCCTCTCGGCTCTCTCCTCCTGCGCGCCTTCCTCCTCTCGGCTCTCCTCGCCGAGAGGAATGAAGATGGCGATTCACGCCACCATCGCCGCCTCGCTATCTATAGTTATTTTGGGAAATTTGGGCTTGGTGCAGCACGCAAGACGACCCTCGCACGACAGCTTTGGGCGTGCGGGCTGGCCGGGAGGCGAGGTGGGTCGGCCTGACGCAAGACGGCGAGATGATCGGCCGAGCGCAGAGCGCTGACGATGCGGTCCGGCACGCAGTAGGCCTAGGTCGGGCAAGACGCAAGACGCCCAATGCCCAGCTCTAGTCCTGCAGCTTGTTGGATCCTTTTGTGGGCTGCTCAAAAGTGTTGTCTGTAAATTCCAGGGTCGAGAATGGGCGTAGCTCAGTTGGTAAGAGGAGACGTCAGCCCTGTTCATCCGCGTTTGAGATTGCTCGGCGCGTGCGTTTACTGTTTCTTCTTTCATGCAGTCAGAAATGATCACTAAAATAGAATAAAAATAAAAATAAATTCCAGGGTTGATGTACTTTGCTGGATGTTATCTTGTTGTTCTGTTGTTTGAGTCCTATGAGCCTGTGCTAACGCCTTACCTTCAGTCGTGTATGACTTTTGTCACTTGAAACGGAGCATCCTTCAGCTAATATATTTGGTTGGTTCGCTTCCCCATTTCTTCAAGGATGTGTGCACCACGGGCAGTTGTGAAATCTTTCAATGTGACATTTTTGTTTAATGCTAAATTGCACTCCAGGCCTATTTCAGGATGTTTGTGCAATCAAACATCTCTATTTCAGTTTTCTTAACTGTATACTCTCTTAGCTTGGATTTGCGATTAGTCTGGTGCATACAATTTGAAGTCGATATCTAACCATGGATTTTGCCTTCATTTGTTCAGTGTTCAATTATCTGCTCTTTCTCCCTAGCCCCCAGGGGATTATGGTTGCCATCTTTTCCTCTTCAGAACTCGTTTTTTTCCTCTTCTGTTAATATAACGACGTTGGAGTCATGACCTCATCTGTTATACTTTGATATCCTTTCTTATGCGCACTAGTCTTAGATCGAATCAGAGTTTGTAAGAAACAACACGAAAGTGCACGGTATCAAAAACAAAATAGATGAATCTCGTAGAGAGTGTTGATTTGTGATCCGAATTTTCTAATATGAAAGTATCTAGAATATGCCATATTAGCGAATTAGTTTCCTATTTGGATTCTAAGTCTTTTACCTATTTATACACCTCTTGTAAGCTGCACGGGAAGGGAGACACCTCACTGTATGTTTTGCAATCACTCCTCATATAGTGACTATTGCCGGTTAGCGTCCGTGGTTTTTTTTCCATAAGAGTTTCTCACGTAAAAATTTATATCTCATTTATCTTTATTTTTTTAACAAATAGTATCAGAGCATTGAAGATTTTAGGGTTTAGAAGAGATACGAAAAAAATAACAGATTTAATCCGGCCGCCGTCTTCGTCCAGCGCACGGAAGGATCCAACGCCACGCGCAGTGCCTCTGCCGTCGCGTCGCTCCCGGCAGTGCGTCTTCATCGCCTCCGTCCAAGCGCACCTGCTTCGGTCCTTCGGTTCAGTGCGCCTCTACGTCAAGCCTCGGTCCGTGCTTCGCCATCAGCGCGCGGAAGCAGCTACTGCAAGCGTCGCCAACCGCATCACACCGAGGCGACGTGGAGTGCTCAAGGATTCATCACTTAATCCATCAGCACGGCACAGGTCCCAATAATTACTTTTTTTATTTCACCGAGCACAACTCATCCTCATTCAATAGCAACCACAGCCACAGGTTCACGTGGAGCAAGCCTTTCCTGTTGGTTCAACTCACGTGAAGTGAGGTTTGGTTGGGAGAATTTTGCTTCGGCCACCCAATTAGTGCGTTAGAGTTTTAAAGATCTTTGTTTCGTATACACCGAATGTATACCAAATATATCATGATTTTTGCTACGTTTACACAAATTAATACCAGCAATTTTAAGATTTATTCCTCATGGCGATTTTGAAGTATGACCCTCAACTCTTAGGTCGAGACACAAGATTTTCGCTGTGGCAAGTCAAGATAAGGGCTATGCTGGCACAGATGGATTTGGATGATGCATTGGAAGGATTTGAGAAATAACCTATTATATGGACTGCAGATGAGAAGCGTAAAGACCGTAAGGCTTTATCTCAGATTCACCTTCATCTATCAAATAATATTTTGCAGGAGGTTTTAAATGAGAAGACAGCTGTTGCATTATGACTGAAGCTGGAATAAATTTGCATAACAAAGGATCTCACCAGCGATATGTATCTCAAGCTGAAGTTGTACTCTCACATATTGCAAGGAGGAGGATCCGTGCTTGATCATCTTTCGGTGTTTAAGGAAAACGTTGCTGACCTAGAGTCGATGGAGAAGAAGATGAAACAGGTGGTACCTTCTGAAAATTCAAGTTCGAAAGGAGAATACTTGTTTGTTCGTGGCAGGCAAAAGGAGAAAAACTCAAACAATGGATCTCCAGGCAAAAGTTCGAATAGCTACAAGAACCGGTCAAAATCCAGATGCAAGTACAAGTCATGCAAATATTACAAGAAAAGTGGGAACGACATCTCTGAATGCTATAAGTTGCAGAATAAAGAAGATAAAACTGGCTATTATAAGTTAAAAGGTAAACCAGATGATGAAGGTAAAGCCTCCCTTGTTGCTGATGATAGTTTTGATGGAGAAGTTCTTATTGCCTTTGTTGTATGTGCTAAGACCAATGATGAATGGATTCTTGATTTCGCCTGTACCTTTCATATGTGTCCTAATAGGGATTGGTTTGTCACCTATGAACCTGCTGAAGGTGGTACTGTGTTGATGGGTGCTAACTCATCTTTGTAAGGTTGCATGAATTGGTTCAGCTCAGATCAAGATGTTTGATAGCATTGTCAGAAATTTGACAGATGTGAGGTACATTCTAGATTTGAAAAGGAACCTCATCTCTTTGAGTACTATTGATGCTAAAGGGTACAAGTATTCTAGTGAAAGTGGAGTTTTGAAGGTATCAAAAGGCTCTCTTGTTGTGATGAAAGCTGATATTAAATCTGCCAATTTGTATCATCTGCGAGGTACTACAATATTTTGTAATGTTGCTGTAATTACAAGTTCATTATCTGATTCCGATGCCACTAATCTTTGGCATATGCGTCTTGGGTATATGAGTGAAATTGGTTTAGCAGAATTGAGCAAGAGAGGACTTTTTGATGGACATACCATCGACAAGATAAAATTTTGTGAGCATTGTGTGTTTGGCAAACACAAGAGGGTGAGGTTTAATACTTCAGTTCATACCAGATAAGGTATTTTGGATTATGTCCATTCTGATTTATAGAGGCCATCTCGCAAGACATCGCTAGGAGGTGCTCGTTATATGTTAACAATTATTGATGATTACTCTAGAAAAGTGTGACCTTATTTCTTGAAGCATAAATCAAAAGCATTTTCAGCATTTAAAGAGTGGAAGACTATGGTTGAAAGGCAAACTGAAAAAAAGGTAAAGAAGCTTCGCACTGATAATTGGATGGAATTATGTTCTAATGAATTTGAATCATACTGCAAGACTGAAGGCATTGTTATGCACTACACCATTCCCCATACTCCTCAACAAAATGGTGTAGCTGAGCGTATGAACGGGACCATCATTTCTAGGGCCCATTTCATGTTGTCAAATGCAGTTTTGTATAGGCATTTTGGGGCTGAAGCTGCTTCCACTGCTTGCTATCTTATTAATCGGTCACCTTCTATTGCAATTGAAAAGAAGACTCCAATTCAGATATGGTCTGCTTCCCTAGCAAATTATTCAGAATTGAGAGTTTTTTTGTTGTACTGCTTATGCTCATGTTGATAATGGAAAATTAGAGCCTAGAGATGTTAAGTGCATCTTTCTTGGTTATAAATCTGGTGTTAAAGGATATAAGTTGTGAAATCCTGAAACAAATAAGGTTGTGATTAGTAGAAACGTTGTCTTTAATGAATCTGCTATGCTTCATGATAAACTGGCTACTGATGTTCCTACTGAGAGTGAGCAGAATTCAAGTGTTCAAGTGGATCACTTTGTTGGTTCAGATAACACATCAGATAAGGAAAATATTGTTGTTCATGATTGTAGGACCGAAAAGGCGACTAGAGGGGGGTGAATAGGAGCACGATCTCTTTTTTTCCTTGATTAAATTCAATACTAATTTAACTCCAATAGCTATGAAAGCTATGAAGATCAATAAACAAGCACAATGGAAGACTTGTATTGAATCCAATCAAAATCCCGAAGCAAATAGACAAAAAACACAAAAACTCAAAACCTAAATGAGTTGGGTGGTCTGACCTCCATGTAGTTGGCGGTCCGACCTTTGGAAATCGGTCTGACCTCTCAATACATGGCGGTCTGACCTCCAGGCTAATGAACAGTGAAATCAGTCTAAACTCAAAATCATAAATTGGTATAACTTTTGATCCGTGACTCCAAACTCCACGAAACTTGAAACATACCTTCTTTAGGATGTCAGGAACCTATTCCAATCAACGATCGTGAAGATCGTTGTCAAAGTTCCAACCATTATCCGTTTCAGTGAAGGTTGCTTCAAAACCGAGCCAAATACGAAAATAGTGATTGAGATGATTTCGTGGGAGGAATCAATCCAAGATGGCTAAGGATGGTATCCCATACATCCTAACATCCTCAATCACAGGAAGAATCAAGCCAAAAACCCTCAAGTGCAAAACCCCCTAAAATCACTCTTTCTTTCACCAAAACTGGGCAAAATCAAAACTTAGATCCAAAAGCTTGCTCGTGGGTGGATGATGATTAAGATGACCTTAGATCATATCACACATGTCCCAGCAAGCAAGATCACAGTAAGATCCCAAATAAAAACCTAAGGAACACCAAAAATCCCAAATGCATCAAAGAGAGAATAAGAATAAGAAAGAACTCAACTTGGGGCAAATCCAGCATGGATTGATTGGATAGATTGTATGTTTACAGTCACTCTACCATAGAGGACAAAACTCAACACTTGAGCACTCAAATCAATCCATCTCTCTATAACGCTAACCTCCCACTTTCCTCTCTAAGCCCTAAATACAAACTAGGGTTTCACCTAGCCACAGGGTTCAGGGGGTGCAGCCACCTCCCTTCTCTATTTATAGTAGAGGCTAACCTTCTAGAAGAGTTTCCTTAATGGGCACCCGTTAAGCCCACACACAAACGAGTTTCACTCACGTACGCATTTGAAAGCGTCGTCTTCATCTCTTTTTGACCTAATTCTCTTTTCCTTGCGCCGTCTTGTGCCGCGGGTTAGCAAAAGGTCACCAAGGCGGTATTTAGGTGAAATTACCAAAATACCCCTTCTTGATCCTTTTCCAAAGACCGAGTCCAATCTTCATGAAGCACTCATCATGCTTCGCCACGTGTAGGTTGATTAACAACTCTCTTCATGTCGGCAAGTCTCTCTCATCCGGTTCCCACCGAAACCACCATGGCACTTGCACCGACCCCCGCGTCGCTTGATCCAACCCGTCGCACCGAACTGCCCGTTCGGTCATCCTTGTCCATTCTACACCATACTTGAGTCACCTGACCTCACCCGGCATCCTCGATCGTTCTGAACCTCAGCTCTCCAAGCCTAGTCCCGATCATTCTCGTCGTTGACCGTCGTTGACCTCCAAGCAACCTACACAACAATAGACAAGCAAATCGATTTCGAGAACAAGTTCTTCGCAACTTGACCCACGTTAGTCAAAACATGCATCATGCAACACATATGCACTAAAACCCATGAACTTGACCTAACAAGCAAATATCGCCGCCACGAAGGCCGACGAACAAGTCAAAACCGGTCGATCGCCACTTTGTCGGCCTCGACCGCCTCGGCCGGCTCGGCCGCCACTGTTGGCGGTCGACCGCCACCGGGACTTAGCCAATTTTCCTCCCTGGAAATCCGAAACCTTCTAGAAGTTTCGAACGAATAGAACTTTTGACTCGAAGCTCCAAAAATTATGAGACCAAGTGTAGGAGAATCCCCTCTCTTGCCTACACCCTTTATTTTTGACCCAGCTCTAAAATCAAAAATCTATTTTGACCGGTCAAACCGCCACCCAATAGCTGGTCTGACCGCTAGCCACTTAGCCTTAGCCTGAGTTGAGGCCTGGCCGGTCTGACCACCAATGTGGCCGGTCTGACCGCCTGAGACCTGCAACATTTTGAACTTCGCCGAAAACGCGTGTTTCGACAAACCTTCAACGACATTACCAATTGTATCATCATCCTAAGATCATGAGCATATCTCCATGATATCCACAATGATGCACCTATTGTTGAGGATTCTCCTATTGTTGAGCAGCCACCACAACGGTTCATTGCAGTTGACAAGCCTAGAAGGGAGATTAATCCACCCAAGAGATTGATTGAAGAAGCTAATATTGTTGTTTATGCTTTGAGTGTGGCAGAAGAAATTAAAGGTAATATAGAACATTCATCATACTCTGAGGCTATTAGCTCCACTGATTGTAATAAGTGGATAACTGTTATGCATGATGAGATGGAGTCACTCGAAAAGAATGATGCTTGGGAACTAGTGAAATTGCCAAAGGAGAAGAAGCCTGTTCATTGCAAGTGGATTTTCAAAAGAAAGAAAGGTATTTCTCCTACTGAGCTAGCAACGTATAAAGCAAGGTTGGCTGCTAAAGGTTATAGTCAGATTCCAGGTATTGATTTTAATGATGACTTTTCCCCAGTTGTGAAGTATAGTTCTATTCGCACTTCACTCACTATTGTTGCTTTGCATGATTATGAACTTGAGCAATTAGATGTTAAAACTGCATTCTTACGTGGGGAGTTGGAAGAAGACATTTATATGGACCAACTTGAGGGTTTTGTTAGTCCTGGAAAATAACACATTGTTTGTAGATTAAAGAAACCTCTTTATGGTTTGGAGCAATATCCTAGACAATGGTACAAGAGATTTGACTCCTTTATGCTCGCTCATGATTTTAAGCTGTCTGATTATGATAGCTGTGTTTATTTAAAGAATGTTAATGATTCAGCTATTTATTTGCTTATCTATGTTGATGATATGTTGATTGTTGCAAAAGATAAGTCAGAAATAGCAAAAATAAAAGCACAATTGAGTAATGAATTTGAGACAAAGGACCTAGGCGCAGAAAAGAAAATTCTTGGCATGTAAATTATTAGAGAGAGACGATCTGGCAAGGTATACCTTAGTCAAAAAGGTTATATTGAGAAGGTCCTTTGTCGTTTTAATATGCATGATGCAAAACCAGTGAGTACTCCATTAGTTTCAAGATTTAGGATGATCTTGACCTTATGTCCCGAATCGATTATGATATTGAGTACATGTCCGAGTTTCATATTCCAAAGTCAGATTGGTTCTCTTATGTATGCCATGGTTTGTTCTCGTCTGATTTATCTCATGCAATCGAGTGTTGTTAATAGATACATGGTTAATCCCGAAAAGAGCATTGGAAAGCGATTCGGTGGATTTTCGATATTTGCGTGGCACTTCTAATGTTTGTTTGCAGTTTGAGAATTCTAGAGATGAACTTGTTGGTTATGTTGATTCTGATTATGCTGGTGATTTGGATAAGAGGAGGTCTCTCACAGGTTATGTTTTCACCATTGGTGGTTGTGCTGTTAGCTGGAAGGCAAGTTTGCAAGCTACTGTTACCTTATCTACCATTGAAACAGAATATATGGCTATTTCTGAAGCTTGTAAAAAAGCTATCGGGTTGAAAGGTTTGTACACTGAGCTTTGTGGAGATAATTCTTGCACTACTATATTTTATGATAGTCAGAGTGCTATATGCCATACAAAGGATCAGATGTTATATGAGAGAACAAAGCACATTGATGTGAGATATCACTTTATTGCTCAAGGTGATGTCAAGGTGTGCAAGATAAGTACTCATCATAATCCAGCTGATATGATGACAAAGTCAGTTCCTGTTACTAAGTTTGAGCTTTGCTCAAACTTAGTTGGTATTACAGTTTAGTCCTAGAAACTAGTTGGCGCATGGTGATTTTTATCTTATTAGGGGATCATTTGGTAATTGATGATTCTTAACTTTGCTACAAGAGGAAATTCGTCTCAAGGTGGAGATTGTTGATTTGTGATCCGTATGTGATCCAAATTTTCTAATATGGAAGTATCTGGAATATGCCATATTAGCGGATTAGTTTTCTACTTGGACTCTAAGTCTTTTTACCCCTTTATATACCTCTTATAAGCCGTACGGGGAGAGAGACGCCTCATTATAATTCTCTTGCATTTTGTAATCACTTCTCATATAGTGATCATCGCCGGTTGGCGCCCGTGGTTTTTTTCCCGCAATGGTTTTCTACGTAAATTTTCATGTCTTCTATGTCCCTATTTTTCTAACAGAGAGAACCAAATAACAGTGACGAAATAATCACGACAAGAGATAAAAATATTTGGCGAAGTCGACCGCAAATTTTTTAAGCACAACATCAAAAGAGTACAAGGCATTGTCACTCTCTCACAACCCTCTCGAATCTTTTAGGACCATCGGATCCTTATCCAATACAAGAATCTAGTGCTAAAGAACAACCTACCCTCTAATCCTCTTGCTTTGGATGAATTGGTTTATAACTTGTGTTCTTCATGATTACCCCTCGTGGCTTTATATAGTGCCAATTAGTTCTTCTCCAAAAGGAAGTAGGGGGATACGAATGCTTATAGATCATATCTTCAAGTTCTAGTAGGTTAGGATATGAGTCACATATATTCAACATCCTCTTAACAAGGTCTTCCTTTCCCCAAAATGTGTGATATGAGGGTTGTTTGGTTCATGACCCCAATGAACCAAGTCAAAATTTGGTATAGCCAAAACTTAAGCAAATATAAAACTTGGCAAAAAAAAAAAGCGTTGTTTGGATTGTAGCTAAGCTAAATTTTGTCGTTACCAAAATTTTGGTTAGTAATTTCCTCACCCTCAGATTGCTCGCATGTGATATTAGATTTCGTTAACGGTACCAAATTTTTATTGGCATTACCGAATATTAATAGCAAACCAAACGATAACCAATTTTAATTAGCGCTACCAAAATTTGATTTTGTTCGCTTTGGCCAGGATAGGACATTAGGATCACTCAATTGGCCGAATTTGCTGCATGCGTGTTATGACGTGATGAAGTTAAAGTGGGTTCATTGCCATCTTCGACCATGCCCTTTGAGTTTTGGTAGTCCTAAATTTGTGAAGGATCCAAGCGATCTTATCGCCCTTTGCTTTTTAGTAGTCTTGTTACGTGCCATCAACTTTTTCTCTGTTATCTTGCTGTAAAGCTGAATCTTCCCATTTTGGTGTTTGGTTATTCACGGTCCTTGTTTTTCTTACAAATCTGCGCCCTTCGAATATCCTTCCTTATCCTCTTCACAGCATCTTCATTGGCAGATCATTTTAAGCTAGATGATTTCTATCTAGAAGATCTCTTTCAAACTATTTATGGATTAGTCCAACCGCGCGGCGAATTTTGACCAAGGCGCATAGCTCATTTCTCACAAACTATGCACTATGTCAAGTTTCAACAATTTATGTCATTTGCTCAGATCTTTCTATGACCCTAGTTTAGCAGAAAAGAAAACGAGCATCAGATTCAGATGCGTACACACTTCAACATCCCTGTATGTAGAAACGATGAACACAGCCCTCCACGTGATCTCGACTAGTCAATGGACTCATGGTGATCTCGACGCAGCGCAAGATTGTCCAAACTCAAGCCCCACCACGGCCTCGCTGCGCGCCACCCTCCGCAGGATCAAAACCGTATCAGATCATAGCCCTCCACGTGTCCCCCCTTAACACCTCCGCATCGAACCCCTGCACCGAGCCCACCAGATCCCGCACCGCCCTGCCCGTCCATCGCAAGCCCAACGGTGCACGGTGCGCCACCTCGGCGTGCTACACGACACGGAGCACGAGGAGGCAACACCGCTCCGCCTTCCTCGCTTGCTAAGGCTGCGGCGGCGGCGGAAGACAAAGAGGACACGGAAAAGCCGCTCCCGTTTCTTCCTCGCAACTGCCGGCTGCTACTCTGCAACAACACCCCCCCCCCCTCCTCAGCGCGGCTTGGAGTGCACTTTGCGTACGCTGACTGCCTCGCGGCCTCCTAGGGTTTGGGCGAGCGGAGGGACGGGAATGGCGGCGGCTGCTGGAGCAGTGGGTGGCGGGGAGGGCGAGGAGCTCCTCCTCCGCGCCGCCGAGGAAGGGAGCGGCTTGTTCGCGGGGGGGCACCAGTGGCGCCTCAACTTCGACGGCTTCCGCCGCCCTGAGGCGCACCAGGAGAAGCCGCCGCGCGGCCTCCAGGACTGCCTCGGCGTGCTGGGTCTGTCTCTTGCATCATCTCCCTCTCTCTGTGGTGATTGATAGTTTTTTTTTATGCTGCAGTATGGCTGTGTTTGGTTGCTATCTGTTTAGGACTTTTGGTTTGTTTGATCTGGACTTGTGTTTAAGAAAACGGACTTGTGTTCAACCGTTATTACTAAAGAGTTCAGTTGTTAGTAGTGCCTTGTCCTCTTCGGTGATGGCGATCGGATCAGTGATGGATGAAGTAGTTTAGGAACAGAGAGTTTGCAGTGATGCGTCCCTCTACCTGTGGATCAGTGTGTTCTATGCATTGAAGTCCCGGTGAGAAGGTGTTTTTTTAAGCAATTGGCCAGTAGACTATTTAGATTGGTCGAGAGAAGAGCATGATGCTAGGGGAATGATATATAATTCTTTGTATTTATAATTGGTTTTTGTCATATCGAGGTGTGGCGTCGTGATTCCATTTGAAAATGATGGTGAATTTTATTATTCTGGGGAGATGTTTCAGTATTGGTTGACGCTATCAATTGAAAAATCAAAACCGAGTTCGTTCATGGCAAATGAAAGATAGATGATGAATGTTTCCTAACCAGTCAAACTTGGAAACAACTATATCTTATTTTTTTGTTCATATTGGATTGCTTTGCATATTAATTTCATATTTAAAAACCACATTCCGTGACTTATTTTCTGTTGAAGTTCCTCTACCTTTCTGTAACTGGTAAAGAAGCTAAAGGGTTATTTATGAACTGTTGAATTGAAGATCCTCATCCCCAGCTTGCCATTTTGCCATTTTGGATTTCCATTTATCTGCTAGTTTTGGTCTTGTTTCCCATTTGGTTTTATGTTTTATTTTCACATGTCTACTGTTTGTCAATTCGCTGAATAGTTATATGACGTATAGCACCATTTTACTGTTGTTTAGCTACTCCAGTGCTGTACAGAGTTTGAGAATTTGTATTTTCTAAAAACAAAAATTCTGGTTTGCAAACAGAGGTGGAACTGGAAATCAACAGTTCAGAGTTTCAATGTTTTCACTGTTCACATAAGAAAAAATGTTCTATATGGATTGTGGATGTCAATTTTTTGTGCATGGAAATTATTGTTAGGATATATGGGTCGTATACAAAAGATGTGCAACAAAACTAAATCTTTTGAATTTATTTGCATATGTTTCTCTTGGCTCCACATATATTATTTTCATTGTGGAATTGCACAGAACATTGTATTGCCTCATAGTTTGGATCTTATTGCCACAATCCGATCGTTTAATGTACCATTTCTAATTCTATTTACAGCTCAAGGCCCTGGAGATGTTGTTGCAGAATACTACCAACAACAGTTGGAAATGTTGGATGGTTTTAATGAAATGGATACACTGACAGATCGTGGTTTCCTTCCTGGAATGTCCAAGGTTTGTTGTATAGTCTTGCTCTGTTGTGACATGAGAAAAAGGAAAATTTCATTGCAGATAAAATGTTAATGTATAGAATTATGTCAAAATGAAGCTATGCCTTTTTTTACCTTTAGTTTATCCTACTTGCAGGAAGAGCGTGAAAAGGTTGCCCGAAGCGAGACATTAGCCATCCGATTATCTAACATAGCAAACATGGTTCTTTTTGCTGCAAAAGTTTACGCCTCAATAAGGAGTGGCTCCCTAGCTATTATTGCTTCCACCTTGGATTCTCTACTTGACTTGTTATCTGGCTTCATCTTGTGGTTTACCGCCTTTTCAATGCAAACACCAAACCCGTACAGATACCCAATTGGTAAAAGGCGCATGCAACCTTTGGTGAGTTTCCACATCAATTATAGCCATTAAACATCATTTGGGCTTTTTTTTCTTTGCGTTTATTGCTTGAATTTGATTCCACTCAAATGATCCAAGTATTTTTATTGCACTTTGCTTTCCTGCAATATTCCTTCTGTGTAGTTTTGCAAGAAAAGATGCATAAGTGGATATTAATTCATAAAAGAGAAAATTAGCACAAAACATACAAGAAATGAAATAAGGAAAACTACTAACAAGAATACAAGATTTCCATTATCATTTCAATTATAGAACTTTTCTCGGGGTCTGGACCCTGGGACCCAATCATGCTCATGAGCTCATCTATCCTGTTATGGGAACCAAGCAACTTCAAAAGGTGACTATCACTTAGAATGCCAAAAAGTGGCACCCCGAACAAAGTTTTGGCTGTTACTGGGAACTCTGCACATAACAATGTAACATAACATAGGAATTTCAGCCTGAAAGGCCATCTGATAATTTGGGCTCATAACTAATAAATCACAGTTTCAATCTGATTTCATGAATTTTGATCCTTTATTTTTTTGCTAGTGTAACTGTATAAATGATTGTCCATTTTCCTTAGTATCCTGTTCCGTATGTTGACATCTTTACCACAATCTGTTATGCAGGGAATACTTGTTTTTGCTTCTGTTATGGCAACGCTTGGCCTTCAGATTATCTTAGAGTCCACACGCTCATTGGTATCTGATGATGTAAGTCCTCTTCTCAGTTCTCACGCATCCTATCTATGCACTTTTGCTCTACAATTAGTTGATTGTTAAGTGCAGTTCGTTTTCTCACTGTACTTTTCAGTACAAAGTTTCTAAGAGAGATTATCAGAACGTCTTGTGTCACTTTTGAGTGATTTTGAAAAGGCTATCCATTTCATGTCGTTTACTGGGAAAGACTGTCTTAAAAGATGGGACAATCTGTCTGTTTGGAAATTTGTAGACCTTTTCTCCCTGCCTATTTGGCGCACTTCTGATGGTACCAGCATTAGAGTTAGCTATTTAGTGTTATAGCTTGTAAGGAGGCCAATGAACTGTGTCACACTAGAAGAGCTAATAGTACAATTAACACAAATGAATGCATTAATCGTTTAATGTATGAACATTGGATATTGGAGTTGCAATGGTTGTTTTGAATCTTCTCTGTTGCTAATACCACCAATATTGATTATCTTGTGCTCCAGAGTGATGAATTCCGCTTGACAAAAGAGCAGGAAAAGTGGGTCGTGGATATAATGCTTTCAGTGACACTGGTGAAGCTTCTTCTGGTTATATATTGCCGCTCATTCACCAATGAAATTGTGAAGGCCTATGCACTGGATCATTTTTTTGATGTCATCACCAACATTATTGGGCTTGTGGCCGCACTTCTTGCTAATTATGTTGAAGGCTGGATCGACCCAGTTGGTGCTATCATTGTAAGTACAAAAACACTCTCTGTTTACTTCCTTGTGTACTAGAACTGAAATATAGCACTTGAGTATGTTTACTGATTTAGTTGAACAGGACATGTTTTTTGGTTCTAGAATTATATGCAATGGAGTTGGATGATGCCCTGGTCCTGCATTTACCTGCATTGTAAATTAACTGTAACATAAGACAATATTTTTGAAGGTATTTTTTCTTTTCTGCTTTGCAGCTAGCGATCTATACAATCAGGACATGGTCGATGACGGTGCTAGAAAACGTCCACTCTCTGGTCGGCCAATCAGCTCCACCAGAATTTCTTCAGAAGCTTACGTACCTATGCTGGAATCATCACAAGGCTGTCAGGCACATCGACACAGTGCGGGCATACACATTTGGTTCTCATTACTTTGTTGAGGTGGATATTGTTCTGCCATGTGACATGCCCTTGCGAGAGGCACATGATATCGGCGAGGCCCTGCAGGAGAAGCTGGAGCGCCTGCCTGAAATCGAGCGAGCCTTTGTCCACCTCGACTATGAGTTCACCCACCAGCCTGAGCACGCTCGATCCCATGATACATAGCAGCCCGAACTCAAGCGCTATTCGTATGCACAGTTTCAGAAATCCGGATTTCAAATCTGTTGTCAGATTGTGGCGGCAGGGTGTGATTGGCTGGAAGTTGTTCTACGGGTGGGTACCGGACAGTCCGGCAATGCATGAATCTTATGATTAAGTTACCACGGCATCTCCAATATATGCAGTAATTTTAGCCTTATGTGCGCTGCTTGATGATGTCTGATCTTCCAAGTTCCAGGCCTTGTAAGAGTGTACAGCATAAATCAGGTCATTCTGCTTCGTCGATGGGTTACGTATGCCGGTTCTCGCCTGGAACTTGCCGAAACGGTCCAAATCACCATTCTCGGAGGCCTTCTTTTTAAGGAGTTCACCACATGCATAAATAGGAAAAACGAAAAGGTCAAGGTCCGTTTGGAACGTGATGGCCTGACAAGATCGGTCTCGGTGCCAGGTTCCTGCAAAATTGCTATGAAATATACATTACCACATTGCTAGTACTAGCCGTTCCACGCGCGCGTCTTATCGAAATTGACTGTCCCAATTAATTCACTTGCTAGATCGATAAATCCAAAGCATCGTCTCACTGTCACGACCGATGAGTCATGTGATCGAGTGCGACCTCCATGTATCCTCATGCTGCCCGCGTTGCCATTAATGCTACGCCAACTGTGTAGCTTGAACAAGGCCAGTGGGTGTCACCCTCACAAGCAGAATCCTTGTACAAGTAGCCGATCGCTCCCTCGCTCCCCTTCCAGTCAAATGGTACAAAAGAGTTTTTGGCGTGATTTTGATTTGTATTAGCAAAACTAGCCTTCGGTTGGTCGAAATGGTAAATCTAGCATCGCGGCGGGTTAGTCAAGCGTCACGTGGCATATGCAGCGCACCGGTACCGTAGCAGATTGATGCCGTGTTCCTAGACCGCGGCAGGTACCTGCTGCCTCTCAAACGCCTGCAGGTACTATGAACCTGTCGTGGTCCCAATGGGTTGTAGTTCTTACCTCACTTTTAGACCACAGCAGGTTTGAACACACACACACACACACAGAGAGAGAGAGATAATGAGTTAGTCTGTTTGGGGGACTTGGCCTGTTGACTGGAGAGAATGAGTTAGTCTATTTGGGGGACTTGGCCTGTTGACTGTTGTTGTTGGCTGCTTGGGCTGATAATGGTCTTTTGGGAACTTGGACCACACGCAGGGGAGTATTGAGTTGGAGAGGGAGGTTGTGGGATGGACAGAAATTACTTGTGAATTGAAATACAACGTATTGAACCCAATATTGGTATATATAGCTAATACACATACTATATACTGGAATTTTTGTCAAAAAATTTGGATGTACATATGTAAACCCATGTCCTAATGTAGATCCTGGTCACAGTGGGCTGTAGCTCCTATTTGCACTTCCAGATAGCAACAGGCCTGCCACGCTGCCACCTCACTCCTACCGCGTTTGGTGACTGGTGCCATGGTGGAAACGTTTTGCCATGCTTCCAGAGCGCTCCATATGCCTGCCTAGTCTACTACGGTGCCAGATTTGCAATTTTGGTCGACCAGGGCTAGCTTTGCTAAAATGAATTGAAAAAGGTGCCAAAATAGCTAAAGACGAGAGAGGAAAGGGTATAACCGTAGATGTCCAGACCAGCTCGCGCGCGAGGCTCCAAAAACATATGATCGACGACGAGAAAACCCTACAAAAACTCGATCGCCCGGTCGTCTCGTGAAACGACCAAAGGAACGGGACAATCTCAGGACAAGTAGCATCTGTCTTTCGATCGTTCCTTTCCAATTACTAGTTTTTTTAGATAATGAAAGTACAACTTCCGGCCTCTGCACCAACTAGGGATGCACACAACCATTACATCACCATCAGCTAAAAGCTTAAAACAAAAAAGGCCAAAAGCCAACAATGACAAACAAATTGTCATGCAAAGGCTAGCCTAAAAAAACCACCTAGCCCCGCCTCCAGGACCAACCAGGAGATCGTCCACACGCCAAGCAGAGCGATCGCAGAAAGAGGTGATGATGGGCGATCTCAGAGCGACGCCTCCAGGAGGAAGCGACTCATGTCGTCGTCGCCGGATCCAACCAGCGAAGGTCAGATCAGGAGTTTTCACTCCGGAGCACCGGTTCTCCAAAGCAATATCTTCAAGAAGGTAACACCGCTCAGGTCGACGTCGCCGCCGGATCCAACCAGCGAAGGCTAGATCAAGAGTTTTCACCCTGGATCGAAGGTACCAACACTCCAAGACCACGCCGCAGTACGACCTCATCGCTGGATCCAACCAATAAAGGCTAGATTGCCAAGACGATGTTCACAACATCCCCAACGGCCAATCGCCGCTAGCACCAAAGGAAGGCGACGTCCACCGCAGCCCACGCGTCGACCGATTAACAACCGTTCACCGGGGAGGAGTCGAGCGCCGCACAAGCCACCGCCACTGAGCCATCACGATCTCTACCAAATGCGCCAAATCTGTATCTGCATCGCGCCACCTCCGTCGTCATGCCATTGACGAAGCCGTGCCGCCGAAAGAAGCCAACGGAGAAGGGCCCCGGACAGCCACGCCCGAAGACAAGCCAGCAGAGAAGGGCCCCAGATCCAACCCCGACAAAAGTCCACACCGTTAGAAATCGGAGGACAGACGTTGAGCGTCGGATGATGCAGCTCATGCGCCACCACCGAGAAGAAGCCCCGCCGTCACCGCTAGCTGGCTGGCGGCCACCAACGGCGACGACGAGGAGGAAGTAAGGAGGAGAGGGGGCTTGTTTGATGGCGGTCAGGGTTTTTAGGAGGAGGAAGCTTCCCAATTACTAGTGGTAGAGCTACTACTACTAACGCTAGCGGATCGATACACGTCATCGCTGGCGCATACACACGCACTGTCACGTGTCACGAAAGAATTAGCTAGTGATGACACGTACAACTACAGCTACGTACAACACCTATAGGCCCGTACGTAGCGTAGGTCCTCTTGAATATTCCATGCATTAACTATGAATATACTGTTGTTTTTAAGGGGCTATTTGGTAATTTCTCTATTTGAGAAAAGATTAAATAGAATAGAAAAGGATTTCTGGAGGGGCCCACCTGTCATATGGCATGAGGGGAGGATAAGGCCAGTGGAGTCTAACTCCAACCGACACAGTGTGAGAGGAAGGGGGCTTTGGCCTCTTTTGCCTTCGGCTGTTGGGCGGCTACGCGGAGACTACGAGGAAATTGGTACCTCCGGCATGCTCGGATCCCGTAGAATGGGTTGGTAGTTGTAACGTCCCGTTTTTCCGGAGTTTTGAAAAAAAAAAGCTTTTAAAAATAACCATTTGGATTTGTTGCGAGTTCAAAGCTTAATTTGAGTTTTCAAAAAAGAGCTTTAATTGATTAAACCAAACTTGAACTAAATCTGTTCGGTGCCTTCTGCTATTTGTTGGAGTTTTCCCTTTCTCCCTCTTTCTGCTCTGTGTGCCCTTGTGTTTGGTTTCTCCTTCCCAGACCTCTTCTGTGTCTGGGTGCCTCTTCTCTTTCTTTCTCTCCTTGTTGGCCCAGACCTCCTTTAAGCTAGACCTTTCCTTGCTCGGATCCCCCTTTGTTGGTCTAAGTCCTCTCTTTTTGAGTTTAGACCAGCTCAGGTTTGTGTTTCGAACCTCTTTGATCTTTGGACCTTTTCCTTGTATATTTCTGTTTGGACTTCCCTTAGTCCAGACCTCCCCTTTTGTTGGCTTGAATCCCTGTGTTTAGACCTCCCTCTTGGCCTAAACCTTTTTTCTGTCTAGATCTCCTTCTATCTAGACCCCTTTCCCTGTTTTGGCCTCCTCCGTGGACCTCTTACCTTTCTTTTGAAATCCCCTAGTTCTTTTGGGCGTCCCAGAGCTCCTCTGGACCTCCCAGTGCCCTTTTGGAACCCTCTCTGAACTCCCTTCAAGCCCAATCGGACCTCCCTGAGTCCTTTCGGACCTCTCTTTGTCCTTCGGACCTCCTCTGCGTCCTTTAGGACCTCCCGTGCCCTTTGGATCTCTTTGAGCTCTTTTTGGACCTCCCCTTGTTGAGATCTGGCTGCTAGGACCTCCTCTCTGGAGATCTTAGCCGCTCAGACCTCCCCTTGTTGAGATCTGGCCGTTAGGACCTCCTCTCTGGAGATCTTAGCCGCTCAGACCCCCTTGTTGAGATCTGGTGTTAGGACCTCCTCTCGAGATCTTAGCGCTCGAGACCTCCCTTGTTGAGATCTAGCCGTTAGGACCTCCTCTCTGGAGATCTTAGCCGTTCAGACCTCCCCCTTGTTGAGATCTGGCCGCTCGGACCTCCTCTCTAGAGATCTTAGCCGCTCAGACCTCCCCTTTGAGATCTTGGCCGTTCAGGTTCTCCTTTTGAGATCTGAGTGCTAGGACCTCCTTTTGCCTTTTGATCTTGACCGTCCAGGTCCTCCCCTTTGAGATCTTGGCCGTTCAGGTTCTCCTTTTGAGATCTGAGCGCCAGGACCTCCTTTTGCCTTTTGATCTTGACCGTCCAGGTCCTCCTCTTTGAGATCTTGGCCGTTCAGGTTCTCCTTTTGAGATCTGAGCGCCAGGACCTCCTTTTGCCTTTTGATCTTGACCGACCAGGTCCCCCCCTTTGAGATCTTGACCGTCGAACCTCCCTTTTGGAGATCTTTTGGTCAGGACCTCCTTTGGTCTTGATCTGACCGTCCAGGACCTCCCTTTGGTTTTCCTCCATTGGATCTCCTTTTGGTTTCGGACCTTCCTCGCCCCTCGTGATCAGAGCCAATCCGCGCCTTACTACGCTCGTGGGCGTCGATCCTTTTGGATGGCGTCGAGATGAAAGGTTGGCGGTCCGAACGTTCTCGGTGTGTGGGTCGCCGATCCATATCGAGCAGCTCAAGCGGGATATAACGTTTGGATGGTCGAACGTTCCTTTCCTTCTGGACCCTTGGAATTCAATCGGACGTACTGCTTCTTTCTGCGTTTTCCTTTGTACCCAGGACCTCTTACTGGCTGTTTTGCAAGGACCACCTCCTCAATCCTTGCTGGTCTTTTTGTAAAGACCACCCTCCTAGTCCAGAGAATCCCTTTTGATTAGGACCTCCTTGTGTTGCGTTTGGACCTCCCTTGGGTTCAGACCTCCTCGTTGGTGTTTAGACCTTTGTGGTCTAGACCTCCTTGTTGCGTTTGGACCTCCCTTAGGTTCAGACCTCCTATTTTGTGTTTAGACCTCTGTGGTCTAGACCTCCCTGTTGCGTTTGGACCTCCCTTAGGTTCAGACCTCTTTTGTGTTTAGACCTCTGTGGCCTAGACCTCCCTGTTGCGTTTGGACCTCCTTTAGGTTCAGACCTCCTCTTTTGTGTTTAGACCTTTGTGGCCTAGACCCCCTCTTTTGTGTTTAGACCTCCCCTACCTTTTTTCACCTCTGTCCTTTGACCTCCTTGTGGTCTTTAGGACCTTCTGTCCTCAAAGATCTCTTTGTTTGTCTCAGGACCTCCTGCCCTCAGACCTCCCTGTGTGTCCTTGGATCTCCTCGTAGGACCTCCTCATTGGACCTTCTCTTTGGACCATGGACCATGCCCTTTGATTGGTCTGTGCACCCTCTGACTAGCTCCCTTGATAGCCTTAAGTGCATTTGATGTGGGTTGAGTCACATTAAATGCTGTCACCTATCTTTGTACTCTTTTCTACTTTTTGTCACATCTCTTGCTTTCTTTATCCCTTTTTCGTACCTTTGGCAGTGTACCTTTTGTACTAATGCCTTGAACCTGGGCGTCTCCTTTTGGTGGTGTACATTTTCCTCTCCCTTTAAATAGGCGCCGGCGTCCACTTCCTCCTGTTCGCCATTTGGCCTCTCTTGGTTTTCTCTGCTGGAGAGCTCTCCAAGCTCTTTTGGGTTTGGACCTCTTGAGTGCAGACCTCCTCCTTTTGGACCTCTCCTTAGTGGTTTTCTTTCCTTTCGGTTTTGAGTGTGTGCTTTTCGGTTTTGGTTGTAGTTGCCTTGTTGATTTGGTTTCTTTGCAAGCGTGTAGATTTAAGTGAGTCTTTGAGGAGCTTGAAGATCCGTGACCACCATGGCTTCAATGACCTCGCCATGAAGGCAAGTCGTGGTCCTTGATCATTTTGACCCTATCTTTACAAAAAGTACTTTGTTTTTCTACAACCTGCATAGGCTATTTGTATAAAATGGTTTGGGCTCTAGCTAAATACCTACTGGTTGTTATGCCTCCTTGTCTATTTGGCAATCCACATGTTGACATGTTTCCTTGAAAACCTCAGGATGGTACTGTTAGTTGGTCTCTTATTGCTATTGCCAACATGGGTATCGTTCCTGCTTAGCCTTGCTCTAGTAGGCGTTGGTCTCCTCATGAATCATTCTTTTATTCTTTGAACTTGACTAATTGAACTATGGAACTTTGGTTGGTGCCAGCGATAAGCAAGCTGTGGTTGGAGCATGAGGTTGTGTTGTTTGTGGTCTTGAGACCACTTTGTTAAAATTTGTTGTGCAGGATGGGTGGTCTATGGCGGGTGAACCTAAAATTGTTTTTTCTCGGGCGAGTTGGCGAGGCGAGTAGTGGGTGCTCGGGGTTGTTGCCATAGAGTCACTGGGTGATCCAGGGTTGCGACCATGGAGTCACTGGGTGCCCCAAGTTATTCTTTGAGGTCACATTTGGGTTGTGTAATGCCTCGCGAGCGACCATTTAAGGATCGAACCTTGGGAGCCATTGATCAGGCCAAACCGTGCAACCACATGTCCATTATGGGGTGGGCCAGGGAGCAATAACTAGAGAAGTCTTGATTTGGTTACGTGGTAGATGAGTCGTTGAAGTATTTGGCGTAGAGGGCCTACCGGTGCTATACGCACTGGCGAGTTGGGAAACCTTAACGTCTTGAGCTAAGTTGGGGTGATCTTTGTAAAAGCCGGTGGTAGTCTCCACTTGATTCACATGTCTAAGGTAGCGTGTGTAATATCAGCGACTACCTCTTGTGGGTAAGTTGTACACCTCTGCGAGTGTAAATCTATTGAATAGCCGCGTCCTCGATTATGGACATGCGGAGATTTCGAATGAGGGTAGAATCTGTTTTTGAAATGGTGTTCCTCTAGGCGCTTTGGTGAGAGGTCATGGCTTTTACCTCGAAGAGACCTTGGCCGGCTCGAGAGGGTCTGGTAGCTCACAAAGTGGTCCAGGGGCTGGTCTTGTGGTGCTCTGGAGTGGGTGCTCCAGAGAGGTTTGGGTTGGTGCCTTGGGTGTGAGTGGGTGCTCACTGTCCCCTTTGAAAATCAAATGTACTTATGTATTATGTTTTCTAAACTTGAGCTTTGCAATCTATTATGTTATTTACTGTCAAACTTAGCTTTACGCAAACTAACCATCTGACTCTCATTGTCAAACCGTGCATAATACTACTTGCATACCTTACCCATGGCTTCTTGAGTACATTCAAAGTACTCATTGGCTTGTGCCTCATTGTTTTGACCAGCAGAGGTTGGAGTTCAGTGGTCAGTGCTCTCGTGAAGGAGCACCTTTGAAGACCTTCTTGTGATGGGTGGCGTCCTCCACTTGGTAGCCTGTGGGCTGGCCGAATGGACCTTGTGTTTATGTCTTTGCCTCCGCTGTGTTGTTGTTAGCCCTGAGTGGCATCCCTATACAAACCTTGGCCATAAGGCCACTTATTAATATATGTGTTATTTTGGCCTGCTTTCTCTTTGAGCTTGTTGTTTGGACTTGATTACACTTGTGTTAGGCCTGTGCGAGCTAGCCTTTCTGTTCCTGGGACTAGCTCGGTGCGCAGGGGCAGGACCTCCAGGAGGTCCTACGGGACTTAGCCTGGGAGATCCTGTCGGACCTCCCTGATGATATACCAGGAGGTGCTACTGGCAGGTGGCTGGTCAAGACCTCCAGGAGGTCTTGAAGACCTCTGGGAGGTCTGGCGGACCTCCTCTCGGTTGTCTGAAGCGGTATTACCGCTCCTCCGTCTTGATAATCTAGTAGCTAAAAAAAAATGGTCCTCCCGGACCTTTGCTGTATATCACAGGGTGGGTCGTCACAGCAGCAGTGGTGGATCCTCCTCCTCCTTTTTATGCGGTATCTCCTTCAGTTCTTGGTGCCTCAAGAAAAACAGATCCGAGTCTTCTTTTTGATCATGTGCCTTTTCTCCGGTTTGAGGCTCTAGTTTTGGGAGAGGAACTTGAGCTTGCGGGCGACTGTGGTACTTCTTTTGGCTGTGGTTGTTGAGCTCTCGATCCCCTCTCGGCACATCCTATTGGTTCCCTTCTAAGGTCCTTCTTTTGAGTGGGATACCGTGGGGAATCCAATCTGGTGCGCTGTGAGTTTTTGGTTCTTGACCAACCGTGAGCTTGATCTTTGGAAGAAGGAACTAGTGGCTTTGATTTTGGTGCTCGGTGTTGGAGTGTACTCAGCCATTACATTGTGGTATTCTTGTGCGGCTTCAACCTGTTCCTGGCCTTTGTTCTTCGGTGGGTTCCGAGAATCAAAGTGGGCATTGTATCTCCGAATACTTCGTTTTGCACCGAAGTGCAAGGCGATAGTTTTTCTAGGACAGTGTCTTTGGACACGCCTTGCCTTTTATCTTTTGGGTGGTTTTGATTATCACCGCTTCAGTGAGTATTGTACCTCTGGATTACTTGTTGATTCTTGCATATTTAGTTGTAGTGCTAGTTGATATTCTTGATCTGTGTTAGTTCTGATATCTGAATCTAGCTCTGAAGAAATTGCAAATTGATCAGTGGGCTTTGTTAACTTGCTCAGTGATGAACCTTGTCACATACTGAAATTGAATGTGATAGTTAGTTCATACTTTGAGCTCTATTATATTACTTGCTTCTGTAACTTTTTTCAACTGTCAGTCTGTTACTTTCGGTTTTAACTAGTGCTGTAGGTGTAAAAACCAAACATGAGTGAGGGGGTGGACGTTGGCCGTCTGACGGGCCATCGTCCACGAGAGTATAAAATGACACGATGATTTATATAGGTTCGGGGGTCTGAGAGGACCGCTCTACTCTTGTCGGTAAGCCAACGGGGGGTTACCTCCGGAGAGGGAGCCCCCGAGGGCTCACTAGCTTGAACATGTTTCTTTATTGCTCTAGAGAGCTCTCCCAAAAATGAGGGATACATGGGGTATTTATAGGCTCCCAACCCTGTACAAATGACGGAAATACCCTTCGGTGAGATAGGTAGCCTATGAGTATAAGTAAGGGGTATTACAGTCTTTTATGAGTACAATAGCATTTCTTGGAGTGCATACCGTGTCTTGAAAGGCGGGCCCTTGATGTGATCAATTATTCTTACAACACTAGCCCCCTACCCCTTGGCGTTTCGGGAGGAACGCCAAAAGGGGCAGATTTTAATTGTGCCTTTTGTGCAGAGGTTGATTCTTTAGAAGAATTCTAGTAGAGTTGAATGGTGATTATGTTTGAAAGTATGAGGCTGCACCTTCTCCACTGTGAGCTCATTGTGAGCCTATACCTTTGTGCATGTATGCAGATATATGCCAGCCAAGGCCATAGTAGCTGGGGACATAGAGGATCCTATGTTGGAACTTCAGAAGCAGGTGTCTGTGCTTTGCTTTCTTTTCCACGTGAGACATGCTATATGATGTCAATTCAGGAATCCAGGGCATCCTGGTCTTGTGGAATTTGGGACAAGAAGCTTTCTTCTCTCTCTCTCCATCCTTTTGCTTTGACCGAACCGCTCTCTGGAGCTTTCTACCTCCATCCATTCCCCTTCCTCTTCATTTCTTCTCCCTCCCCCATTCTTTTCCCTGGTTCTTGGCGTCGCCGCCGCTAACTCCCGGCTAGGGGTGATAGCCCCTAGCGGTCTTGGAGGTGACCATGAGGCTAACTCATGGGCACCTTGAACGTGTGCCCCCGACAGTAAGTCACGGGCACATCTGTGCCGCCCACGAGGCTAAGTCGTGGGGCACCGAATGGCCACTAGGGATGATAGCCCCTAGCGGTCTTGGAGGTGCCCATGAGGCTAACTCATGGGCACCTTGGACGTGTGCTCTTGACAGTAAGTCACAGGCACACCAGTGGCACCCACGAGGCTAAATCGTGGGCACTGAACTATGAGGGCAATGGAGCCCTTTTACCCCGTAGGTGGGTTTTTTGTGGTGATCAGGAATGCATGAGAATGGTTAACCCTTGCGAAGCAATAGCGCTAGGCATGCGGGGACCCGGAGGTCGTTCGGCGCGTGGCCTGGAGTCTAAGGGGGATGAGTCCTCAGCACATCCATCAACTTGGTACGGGGCCTAAGTTGTAGCTTATGTCCTAGGTCTAGTAGGACACGAGCCGCTATGGTGGAGGCGATGGACGCCCAAGTCACTATGGACTTTTGCTAGGAGAGACCGCGGAGGTGGTACGCCCTATGCACCGCGAGGGTGGTCGCTCATGCCCTAGGTCCAGTAGGACACGAGCCGCCATGGTGGAGGCGACGGACGCCCAAGCCACTATGGACTTTTGCTAGGGGAGACTGCGGAGGTCGCACTCCCTATGCACCGCGAGGGTGGTCGCTCATGCCCTAGGTCCAGTAGGACACGGGCCGCCATGGTGGAGGCGATGGACGCCCAAGCCACCATGAACTTTTGCTAGGGGAGACCACGGAGGTTGTACGCCCTATGCACCGCGAGGGTGGTCGCCATGCCCTAGGTCCAGTAGGACACGAGCCGCCATGGTAGAGACGACGGACGCCCAATCCACCATGGACTTTTGTTAGGGGAGACCGCGAACGTCGTACACCCTATGCACCACGAGGGTGAAGTCCCTTGGAGGGAAAGTGTCTTGAGAGCCCATACGAGATTTATATGTCGGGATTGTCCCATAACAGTAGCACGTTAGGGGGCAACCCTCGTAGCGAGCCTTCATCGCTCGCGCCGCATGGACATCATGCGTCCCGGGGGTGATGGTTAGCCTCAGAATCCTTAGCCTTCTGGCTGCGAGAGTGCCTTGAACTACTTGCCCTTGGCTGGGCCTCGCATCGACCCGCACAAGGGAGGAGGACACGCATGGGAGGCCTAGGGCATGTAGGACGTTGCCATCCCGAGGTGGATGGCCCTGATATCCAACGAGGGTGCTCGGCTAGGGCTCCTTCAAAGAGCATATGGGTCGTCCACGAGATCATTGCCCTCCGGAGCTGGAGGAAGTTTCGCAGACTTAGAGTATTTTTTGGTGGGAGACATAGCCTTTCGTCGATTAGCTATGTCCCCACGGTCGGCGCCAATGTTGTAGGTGTAAAAACCAAACACGAGTGAGGGGGTGTAGGATCAAGGATAACCGACTAGAGGGGGGGTGAATAGGAGGTTTTTAAAATTTTTAACAATTTAACAATTTTAGCCAATTAATAACTTAGTCTAAACAAGTTACACTTATAGCTAGACACTTTAATCACAATAAACAAGCTAGAAATATAAATACGGAAATGTAAAGACTAGAAATAACCACAATGAGACAATGATGTTTTCCCGTGGTATCGAAGACTTGCCGGTCTTCACTAGTCCACGTTGAGGAAGCTTGACAACTCAAGCCAGCTCCACGAATTAAGCCTTCCCTCGATCACTATGGTTGTTCTTCCTCCGCTTCGGAAATGGCGAACACCAAACCACTCACAAACTTGCACCGGGCCTCTTCACAATCTTCTTGAAGAGATCACCGTACTCCACCGCCAAGGCCGTCTAAGAGTTTGGCAAAAACTCCAAGAGTAACAAACCAAGACCTTCGCTTGACGATGCTCAAGTGCAATAGGATCAATCTAGAATGAATTGATGCACTTGAATGAACTCAACTACCAACCAATGAATGCACAAGAGAATTTTGGGTGTTGAGTGAATGCACTTGGCTCCGAGGCTCTAAGGATGTTAAATGTTCACTAGCAACTTTGTCAAGGGCGGTTAGAAGTATTATAGCCCCACCAACAATTATGACCGTTGGGGACCAAATCCTAACTTTCGGCCAGATTCGGTACAAGCTGGCGTTAAAGCCAGTTGAGCCGTATTTTTGCGTCGAAGCGTAGAACGGCTAGAACGGCGGCATTAATTACTCGATATAGCCGTTGGAATTTGCCGTCGTTACAATCGCTATAAGTAACTAGCGGTACAACGCGATCGCCAGATTGAACGCATTGAGCGTGGTACAACCGTCGTAGGGTTTCCAAATCTCTTTGAAACGACAAGCTCTCGGAAAATATGAACGCCTTATAAGAATCGGTACAACCGCGGTAGCGGTTCAACGACTTCCCAAATGCGGTTCAACCAAAATCCAGAGAGCTCGGTCGAATTTGCACTGTTACGGTTTTCTTGAACCGCCATACAAAAATCGGTTCGGTAGAAAATCGATCAATACCGATTTTCAGCGTGGTTCAACCGAAAACCAAACAGAGGTTCTGAGCCAAAATGCACTGGTTCTGTTTTTATTCAACCACCAATTAATTTTCGGAACGACCGCAATGCAGTTGCACCGCTCCAAGAGCCGGTCGAACCGCATTAGCGCCCAGTTGGCTTTAGTCTACAAAATTCGGTACTACCGCCAAGTAAATCTCGGTCAAACCGCACAGAGCGGTACAACCGCAGCGATAATTGCGGTACTACCGATTTTAGACAAAGTGCACAAAGCTTTCAAATTAAAAGAGAATTCAAATACATGCATGATCCTAAATTGATCCATATGGCACAAGAACATGTTATCAAGCTACTAGCCAAGATCCCTCTTAATAGTATGGCATTTAACCTATAATCCGGTCTTTAAACCAAATCTCCTAAGACCAGTAAAACATAAAAGGATCCTAGACTACTTGTACCTTGCCTTCAAGCCATGTAGATCTTCATGTTATCCTTTGGCATGCATCTTTACGTCATCAGATTCACCAATGGGATTTAACCTTGTAAATACTCAATAAACATGTTAATCCCATATTCACATATTATCATTAATTACCAAAACAATTTTTAGAGGCCTAGATGCTTTCAAGGGGTGGACGTTGGTCGTCTGACGGGCCATCGTCCACGAGAGTATAAAATGACACGATGATTTATACAGGTTCGGGGGTCCGAGAGGACCAGCCTACTCTTGTCGGTGAGCCAACGGGGGGTTACCTCCGGAGAGGGAGCCCCCGAGGGCTCACTAACTTGAACATGTTTCTTTATTGCTCTAGAGAGCTCTCCCAAAAATGAGGGATACATGGGGTATCTATAGGCTCCCAAGTCTGTTCAAATGACGGAAATACCCTTCGGTGAGATAGGTAGCCTATGAGTATAAGTAAGGGGTATTACAGTCTTTTATGAGTACAATAGCATTTGTTGGGTCTGTACGCGTGTCTTCTGAAAGGCGGGCCCCGCCAGTGTGATTGAATTATTCTTACAACAACTAGTGATATTGAATCTTCTGATTCCTTTGATCTCTAGCAATTCATTTGATCACTCTACTGTCAGCCAATTGACTTTAATTACTGAATTTGTGTGTTGATGTTCAGTTTATTCTGAGAGTGATCAAATTCTGTTGATAATCTAGAGTTCAGATTGTGATCCTAGTTATCTTCTGTTTGACTGAAAGTATAGTCTGTATTCTCTACCAGTTGAGATCTTTTGACAGTTTAGTAAAGTATTAATTAGAGCTCAAAGTTTGAATTTATATTGTCATGTTCAGTTAATGAAGAGTATAGACAATACGGTTGAGATGGCAAAGACTTGTTCTTTTACAACTCTCCTTTTGAGAGCACACACTATCATCAATCTTCTGTGCTTTATACTGCTTATTGATGATTTCCAGCTTTTAATGTTGAGCATAATATTGTGTTTAAAGGACTTGAAAGAACTTCATGGATACATGTTATTATGGTCATTTACTATATGTTGGTATTATTCTTTATTGCTAATGATGAATGCTAGATTTAATTATGATTATTTGCTAAAACTGCACATTTTACAACATATACATAGACATGGATGCATACTCTAGGCATGCCTGATTGCCTGCCCTTCTAATGGGAGGTACTACGCCATGTATGGTTTGTTGTGGTAGCTAGGTAATTAAGCTAGCTGTGCTTTATTATTTCATATGGTCGGATGGAGACAATGGGAGAGCTGATCGATGTATGAGCTATAGCCGCGGTTAGCTAGCCCTCCTCGTCGTCGGAGCTCTTGGAGGCAGCCGCTTCGGAGAGCATCTTCTGGACCCGCTGCATCGTCTCCGCCTCGATGTTCCGCTCCTCGCGGTCCTTCTTGTACGTCTCGAAGTACTCCTTGTTCTCCTTCTCCAGCTCCTTCCACACTGCAGGCAGCGATGTAGAATATATGTTCATATATCACATGAACTTGTTAGCTATAATTTTAACTTAATTGGTTTGTTTGTATAGTAGTCATGTGCATTAGTTCGTTGCTTGAGTTACTTGTTTTGCATTAGTGCCATGAGCATTGAGTGCTTCGATTATAGCTGAGTTCATGCATAGAGTTACTAGTAACACATTAGAGCTATTAGTTGTATGTAAATTAGTGAGTCTTTTGTTCAGTATAAGAGGAGAATAATATATGAGAAAATGCTGTGCGGCAAGTTGGACAGCACCAAAATTTGCCTCTGTGTGTTCATCTTCTGTTGTGTTCGAGTTTCAGCGATTCGTGTGAGTAGTAGACACCGGCGAGACCAACAGAAATGACACAAGAGCGAGGAGCAATTAACACTATGCGCAAGCTGTAGATTGATCTAAGGCGCTGCCATGACAACATGAATCAACCTTAATAATTACAGGCCATAATCGCATTGACAGACGCATGCGTTGTTCATGCAAAAGAAATCAAACAAGTCTGCATCGAGCGAGGTGACTAAACCCGGCCGGGCTGAGACCAATATATATATATATATGCGCTGTATATACGTTAGGTGTGTAGCTGTGTACCAGTGGAAGTGATGACAGGGTTGACGTTGGCATACTTCTCCATGGCCTCCATGCACTCTTCCTTGTTCAGGTTGAAGCACATGCACTTCTCTATCAGATGGTGAACCTTGAATGGCCGAACAAAACAATTAAACCCGTCATTTGGTGCATCTATATATACACACATAACGGGTATGCAGTATCCAATATTGGAAAGTACGTAGAAGCTAGCAGTAAGTATGTAGTACGTACATACATACCATTCTGATGTACGAAGCTGACGACGAGGAGTCGCCCATGGTGAAGAGAGAAGCTAATGGACTAGCTATATGTGAAGAACAGCTAGCTTCTGAAGCTGCTGCTAAGTGCAAGTAGTATGGGCGTGGCCTTGTGGGGAAGAAGGCGTGTGTATCTGTGCGTGCAAGTGCAACGAACACCGTCGAGGAGGTAGAAATAGGGGAGGCGAGGGAGGGGGACGTGGAGGATGTCACGTGGGTGCGGCCTCCCCATTGGCGGAGAGGTGGCCGGGGAGATTTTTCCGGGCCCCCACACCTCGCTCTCAGCGGCGCTAGCCTGCTTTTCTGTGGCTGGAGTGCGTGGGCGATCGGAGCAGCTTGGGCGGCTAGCTAGCTAGCTTGGCGGAATTTCACATTTCCGATGGGTTTGGCGTATTTATTGCGGTACTTGTCTTTTTCTTCTCTTGATTATTATACCTGGTGAAAGGTAGAAATAAATAGCGAGATATATAATTCTTTTTTTCTTTCTAAAACCGTGAATTTTTAGACCTTTTGATCATGACATAGTCACACATCACGCTAAGAGTATGTCTGATAACGAACATACGATTACCGCCTATAGTCGTTGTCGTATAAGATTTTTCTTGGCGTGGATGAAAGAGAATGAAGAGAGAGAAAGATGATGTCTATAATCATGTAGCCGACTATAGCACAAAAAAACAAGAAAATCATTAAACCAAGATGGAAAAAGTCCCAGGTTTACTTCTTTGAACTATCGAGAAAAGTCTGGTTTCTGCCTCGAACTACAAAACCGGTTATTTAACCCCGAATTTGTCAAACCGGTCAAATAACCCCCGTAGCGGTTTGGGCGGTGGTTTTCTTGGCGTACAAATTCACCAACTCGGCATGCAAGCGTGTCCACTTTTTTTTCTCTCTCTCTCGCTATTCCAATATGAATGCTCACGGCCCCATTTTCTCCATTATTCCTGTTCCAAGCTCTTTCTTCCCTAACGCCGCCACCTCCATCCTCCCATCACCCAAGCACAGCGATAGCTTCCATGACCTCACGTCCCCACTTGCCGCGGCCGGCTTACGCCTCTGTCGCTCGCAGGGGTTCTCCTTGATCGTTAGCAAAGCGCGGCTTCGGCGGCCAACAGAGAGGCATTGAGGCGGCGACACGGATCTTCTCCAAGAATGTGCGAGGATCCGGGGCGATGGTGGCGTATCACGACTTAGGCGAGAAGGTGCTGCCGTAAAGCCGCGCGGCGTCGATGGGACGAGTGCCACAGGAGGAAGAAGAAAGAAGAACGAGCGCGATCGAGAAAGGGAGGAAGAACGGAGGCGCATGGCGGTGGTGAGTAGGGCCTGAGGGGTTTGGGTTGACGACGCCACCATGAACCCTCGGCTCGGCGGCGGTGGTGGAGTGGCGCGGTGGCGGTCCATCTTGTTGCTCGTGGCTGCGCATGAAGCCTGCTGACTTCGCGGCAACGACTTCATCTTCGCTTCGAAACGGATCAAAGGCCGGACCGCCAATTGAGCTCTAGATCGCCCGCAGTTTGTGGGCGAGTTGAGGAGGAGGCGGAGCGAGGTGGGAGGTGGAGAGGAGGCGTGGAGGGCGTCGGGCGGCAAGATCGGCGCCCGGGGAAGGGGACGCGGTGGCTGCTGTGTGGATATGGATGGGGATGGCGGTGGGGAGGGGGAGGGGGAAGAGGGGGAGCGTGCCGTGTGTACGTGGATGTGGATGTGTGGATGTGGATGCTGACGGGGCCAAATGAGAGCCACGTGTGCACAACCACCGTTCCAAACCAGTCCGAGGTGTTATTTGATCGGTTTTCGCAAATTCAGGGGGTTAAATAACCGGTTTTGTAGTTCAGGGTGTAAACCAGACTTTTCTGATAGTTCGAGGGAGTAAACCGGACTTTTTCCTTAAAAGATTATGTGTTCTATAAAGACAACTAAAAAGACAGCATCCGTCTGTATCATTGTATGAGTTGTCTTTAGTGCTGTCTACAGGTAACATAGAGAATTGCTATAGACAGTAGCTGTCTATACCATTGTACATGCCCTAATACAGCGACAATATAGCGACAAGTGAAATAACTAATATATAGTGCCGAGGCAGCTAGCAAAGACGCCACTATAGGCGTAGGATTGACAAGCAATTTAATGAGCGCGTTGATGGCCGGGGAGAGAATGCGGGGAGGGTGTGTGTGTGTTTAGAGGTGTCCTACACGAGCTGAGCGTCAATTGGAAAGGAGAGATATTAGCTCACCATAGACTGTTCGTGCTACAAATCGTCTATGATATTAGCTCACCATATACGGTTCTTAGCGTATCCAGTAACAGAGACGGCCGCACTGGTAAAACTGTCTGTGATTACCATTCACACCGACGATTTTGAAAAACCGTTTATGATGAGACGTCTAGTATTA
This sequence comes from Phyllostachys edulis, assembly GCA_036346405.1. Classification (NCBI taxonomy): domain Eukaryota; kingdom Viridiplantae; phylum Streptophyta; class Magnoliopsida; order Poales; family Poaceae; genus Phyllostachys; species Phyllostachys edulis. Next base: position 18,263,098 of record CM070554.1, on the reverse strand, counting down.
GCCTTTTTGTAGTAGCGAGGGGTGCGCGGGTGAGCGGTGGCACCGGCGGCTCGGCGGTGCTCCAAGGGAGGCGGCGTGCGCACGGGCACAACAGTGATGAGGGGGAGAGGGTTATACGGGGAGGCCAGAGAGGAATCGAGGAGGCGGGGCTACGGCGGCCGACGATGGAAAGATGGTGGCGGCGGGGATGACGATCCATGTCGACGAATAGGCCGAACCAAGGTAGGGATGGGTAGAAGAAGGTCGGGAACACGACATGATATGATCAAAACGAGAGATAACCCATCGGAGAGGAAGACCGGAGACGGGGCGGCGCGGCCGGACTTAGAGAAGGCGTGGGCAGCGTGGGGCGTTCCGACGAGGTGGCGGCACGATCGAGGGGGAGAGTTAGGGTTTCGGAGGCGGCATAGCGAGGTGAACCTCGTGACGTGGGCGGCCGGGCGCGATGCGCGCAGGCATGGGTGCGGCACGGAGCACATGGGTGCGACGCGGACACGAGCTCGGGAAGGCGTGAGCGCATGCTAGCGGGTCGAGTCTGGCGGCGCGCATGGCAGTCAAGGCGAGACGCGATAAGCAGTAGAAGGAGGGAGGCGCAAGCAGAGGCACGGAGGAGAGAGACAGGCGTGGCAGGGCGGGTATGGATCGGGCAGAGCTGCAAGTGCATTTGGCAGGGGTGGCGCGAGCGCATGGCAGTCGTTATGCGCCTCGTCGTGAAGCATTTTCCAAAGAGAAAATGGGGTGCCCTGTGTTGATTCAGCATATATGACATGGCAACTAGGTATGGAGATGATTTTGATCCAGTTTGCTAACTTTAGGGACCTACTTTGCCCATTTGGGAGTTGATAGGCTGAAAGTGGGCCCTTAGCTTATTTGAGGGATCAAATTAGTCATTAATTAACTCCAAATGTAACATAATTATCGATCCATTTCACTCGACCAAGTGTCTTGATTTCTCTTGACAAACGACAATTGCGAGATAACACATCATATAATTAGTCCTTCATATTAAAAGATGCTTGAGGGTGTAGGCTACTCTTCCTAAAACCACCCGACACAACACGCTCCGCAACTATACCATATATACCCAAGTAAGAGTGAAAAAAAAGCTCAAAACTCACGAGCCAGCTTGACTCATTAAGGGCTCGGCTCGACTCGGTTTGAACTCGGTCCCTTAACGAGCCGAGCCGAGCCGAGCCGGCAATTTAGCTCGTTTTCTTAACGAGCCGAGTTTGAGCTGACTCGTAAGTTGCTCGTTAAGCTTGTTTAGTTCGTTAAAAAATCAGTACAGTTGAGCAGTAGTATTAGCCTAGCCCAACCCAGCAACCCTTAGACGGTACAGGGAGGTTAAGCCCCAAGCTGTGATCTCTTAACTTTCTAAAATTTTATTAGGCTGATTTTCCTTTTTAAGCGAGCTTAACGAGTCTAACGAACCCTAAACTGTAATCTCTTGACTTTCTTAACGAGCTTAACGAGCTGAGTTCGAGCTTTTTAATGAGCCAAACCGAGTCTAATATTCTGCTCGTTAACTTAACGAGCCGAGTCGAGCCGAACTCATTTTCTTAACAAGCTTTAACGAATCGAGCTAGCTCGTTATCCACCCTATACCCAAGCTGCAGAAGAACCGACCTGCTTCTTGCATGTAGATAACATGGCCCACCCCGCAGTGGCCAACTATCAAGTCCCACGAGATCGCGTGGTGGGCCATCTAACCAAAATTTAGCCAACCGCTGTCCGAAAGCAGATCCGGGATCCATGTCATACATTAGTCGAGATGTCCTGCAGAAAACCTAGATATTGCGACCGATCGAGCACGACCGCTGCGAGATACAACGTACCGGACCAAGAATGCGACTACACTCTTTGTACGCTTATAAATTACTCCTAGTGAAGCCATGCGATGCAAGTATATATGGTTCTACGGTCAACAGCAATCTGGATTTCAGACTACCATGCATGTCCTTATTGGGCTCGTGTTAATGTACCCGATACAAAAGCCATAAATGATCTGAGGTTGACCATAAACGAATTGGGGACAATGTTCAGAAAGGAACTGGTACGTAGAGGATTATGTACGACCCCACTACCGTAGAAAGGATCATCATAGACGGTTCTAAATATTTATCACAGACAGTTTTTCAATCATCTGAATTTATGTGTCTGTGATAATAGACAGTTATCACAGACGGTTTTTGAGCCGTCTGTGATAAGCAACAGCAAAGACTGTTTTCTGGTATAAACTGTCTGTGAAGACCAACAATCACAGATGATTATATGTACCAATCGTCTGTGATTAGATATATAACACAGACAGTTAGTAAAAATAACCGTCTGTGATATCATAAATATCACAGACGGTTTTTTTTACAGTAGCTGTCTGTGATATCTGACATATCACAGACGGTTATTGGTGGTAGCCGTCTGTGCTTGGATATGTATTACAGACGGGTGTTAGTAGTAGCCGTCTATCATTGAATACATATCACAGACGTTTGTTAGTAGTAGCCGTCTGTGATTGTATATATATCATAGACGGTTAGTAAAAATAGCTGTCTGTGATTTCCGACATACCACAGACGGTTGTTGGTGGTAACCGTTTGTGATTGGATACATAGCATAGGCGGTTAATAAAAATAACCATCTGTGATATCCTATATATCACAGACGGTTTTTTGTGGTAACCGTCTATGATAGTGTGCATTCACAGACGGTTTTTTGGTTTTTCGGCTAGTCTCAGGTAATGCTAGCCATGCCCTCTGAAAACAAGTAAGCAGAAAATAGATATATCACAATTGATTTGATATAGAACAACTCAAAGTGATTTAAAAACTCAATATTAATTACAAAGTGATTTGAATTACAACTCAAAGTGAATTACAATAAATCGGTGTCGTCGGGGTGAAACTCTCCATTCTAGTGAATGATCTCCCCCATGATGAAGTTGGCGAGCTGTCCTCGAACGTCCGCGAGTAAGTCCAGATGGTAGGTACTTTCTTCGATTGTCACGCCCTATTGCTAGCAAGAGTAAAGTAGTAAGCATATATATTTAAATTCATAATTATATAGGATTGACTGACAAACCTCTAGATCCATCGTCTTAGCACTCATGATTTCCAGCATATGACGACAAACGTAGAATGTACATACGTTGCCTTATAGTAGTTGCTAGTGGCACTTCAAAAATAAAAGTGTGATATAGGATATAAATACAATCAGTTTGAGAGGCTAGGTTACAAAGTGTGATATATGATTATTGTGCTGTAGCGGGTACCGAAAATCGCGTCCTGTGCCACAGTGTGATGCTCAATTCCTTGTGTGTCCCTCCCCTGGCAACATAAGCGCTAAACGACCTACGTGATTCCAAAAAGTTATCCTCGGACATTTCAAATGAAGGAAGACTACATTAGAGGTACGTATGGAGGAAATGAGCATACCTGTCGAGTACTTTTTGAGGTACGTATGGAGGAAATGAGCATACCTGTCGAGTACTTTTTGCACAATAGTGAAGTCGTGGTTTTTTCCGACTAGGGAATCAAGGTATATTACCTTGTTCCACTTTGATACAAGGACTAAAAGGATCCAATGGCACCTACTCATGTATGTCGCTATAGTAATTAAACCTAAGTTCGTGTTGCGTATAAAGTACACATGAAATTTGTATAGCAAGTAGTTAAGCACTTACGCCTGGTTGTAGGGCACTAGTATGTAGTCCTTGTCGCGGTGAGCAAGCAACCCCTTCGTTATGTATTTCTCAACAAAGGATGCGTCTAGGTTGATGCATTGCTCAGAGATCAACCGTGGGTCAAGGAAACCCACCGATTGTCATGATTGCCGGGATTCTTGCATCATGCGTCTAGGTTGATGCATAAGCAATGAGTTATGACATTTATTGGTAGCGTGCATGTAGAACTTGATTGTACACACTTACAGTGTCCAGCATCGTAGAAGTGAGGCGTCGAGGTCAAATAGATCAAATAAGTCTTCGAAACCCACTACGAAGTAGCCCGCCTTGTGGTGGAAATGGTTATTCGTGTAGCTGACGATGAATCCAGTAGGCCGGTCTTCTCTAGCCTCATCAGTCTGCCATATGTACTAGTCATGCAAAGCCCTGCAAGCCAAACCAACATAGCGTAATGTTGTGTCGGAGACCAACAAAATTTCGAGGGAGAACTTCTCGGGCTTGTGAGGTGCCGTAATCTTTTTTGATTTGGCCTTAGCACCTCGCGTGCTATTTGTCTTCCTGGAAGACGACTCGACACACTTTTCTTGTTTCTTGGGTGCCGGCTCCATGATAGCTGATATGGAGGCCTTCTGAAGCGGGGGTTGAGGTTGAGTCATCGAGGGTACTGTTGGAGAGGCATGGTCGTCGTGTGGAGATCGCGTCACTGCAGAGTCAAGGGCGATGTCCCTCTTGGGCCACTAGACATAAGTGTACAAGGCATCCCCTAATGTTATGATCTCTTCGTTCGGGCATTTCTCCAGCGGGATGACCATCAAATTATCATGTACCATGTCCACCTAGACCTTGGCGTAACCCTGCGCCAGCTGGGCACCGTGCACCATTATCTCTTCCTGGCATAGATACATCACCCCTTGCCCAGCCTCAATAGGAATGGACCCAATCAGCCTCACTTGGAGCCTGCAGGGCATGGGCACCTACAAAACGATACACAATTAGTTAAGGTGTTCTACAGGTCTATCTTTGGAGCATTCCAGAGATGTACATTACCTGGATAACGTCGATAGGTAATTGGACGTCACCAAGTTCAGAAAGTGCAGGCGTGGACGCGACGCTACTCCGATGTTGAGGGGGACTGGCTCCCAAAATCACGGGGGCAGCTTGCGACTAGTTGACGAGTTGATTCATTTGTTCCCGCAATGATGTTATCTGTCCTTGTAATTGTGCACTAATCTATGCACTAATCTCCTCTTTCAACTGTTCCTCGCGCTCGGCCTTGGATCTCTTCCGACTCCTATATGCATCGGAGTCATGTGGGAATCCATGCCTTCAAGGAGCCTTGGGAAGATTGGGTACTCAATGTTTGCTGCAAGAGACTATCATGTTATTTTAGACCCTACGAAATTATGGACTTATTAACAACTAGATAGTTCGACATATCTTACTAGGCGTTGGGACATTTTCTCGTCTGTCGGGTTTGCGGAAGAGCTTTTTCTATATGAGAATGTTGTTGATGGTTGTTCGTGGTGCACAGAGCCACGGAGATATACGACGATATGGCGGAGTTTTATATGATACATTCAGAGAAGCATGCAAGGCCCGTGGTTTGGTAGGAGATGACACAAAATGGTTTGCTCTATTTAATGAAGCAGTTGTCTGGGCTACGCTGTTCCAGCTAAGAAGCCTGTTCGTGACGGTGTTGCTTTTCTCTGATATTGCCTGTCCTCGGTTGCTCTTTGAGAGATACTGGACATATTTATCGGACGATATATCATTCAAGATATGGAGGGCACTGTAGAACTAGGATTTTTTTAAATAAATAATATAGTTTTTATTCTGAAATACAATAATAATACTACTTTTTTTTATTTTACAGGAATAATCATCTGTCACTCAACCGTTAAGCGACTTGGACACTTGTTGCCCAACAGTGTACAATACATCACTTCTAGTTGAGTGGCCTGTGCATTTGGACCGACCGTTGAGCGACAAGTGGACTTGTTTCTCAACCGCCGTTGAGTGATTTGGACTAGTCGTCCAACAGTTGAACGACAGATTATTATTCCTGTAAAATAAAAAAAACATAGTATTATTACTGTATTTTGGAATAAATACATGGCAAAATACGGGGATGACTTGTGGCTAGGGGTGAAAGGCCAACCAAGATCGGATATAGCTGGTTTTTCGCAAAATCTATTTCAGTAGAGCGTATGATGTCGATGGCCCGAGGTAGAGCACTCAATGGGCTAGGGTGGGCCCCATTTTGCTTTACCAACCACTTGAACTCTGACACGCCTAATCAATAAAGTGAATAGTTTCCGTTTTTAAGTGAAAATTTGACAATTGAATAATTTACGACTATCCAGCAAGTTCCGAATTGCTGATCTTCTCAAACCTTATTCTATTAGAAATGCTTAGCACCCTTTTACCTAACAGATCGATGTTTCCCTATTCTGTCCATTGGTAATCCATATCTGCTTGCCTATGGGTCCCTCCCTATTGTTTACTTGGCGTTATCTTGCTTACGTCTTGGCAAAAGCCATGGTTCTTTATTCGCATTTTTCTTATTTGAAAAAAAGGGATCTGTTTAATGAACCATGCACATATCTATTCGTATCTTTTGTTTTGAATTAAATGCCTTTTAGCATACAGGTTTACAGTTGCCATAAACATTGGTGTTTCTTATCCTTACCCTTTTGCAACTTTTTTCCCATACCTCATTTACAATGATTGGAGTGTTCGTTGAAATTTAAGGATGCTCTGCGTAAACTGGATTAACTGGTATCACTTGAAACTGATATATTTATTCCCTCATATCACGGTAATCTGCCTAAAGTTGTCGAGGGACATCACATGTATATATTCCACACAAACAGACATCATACGTATATATTCTGCACACCACGGACTTGAACATGTATGTTCTGTTCTTTTGCATGCATGCTTTTGGTGTTTCTTTTGGAATTTTCCCGTTTCCAAGCTCTATCACCAGGGATTTCAGAGTTCACGAGCCGTGTCTAATATTTTTCATGGATCTTAGGATAGAAAAATGATAACAACTATGTACGCCTTTCGATATAGCCATTATATATATTATTCGCTACGAAAAATTCACCTTTCCATTTGTCAAATTTCACACGTCAATTTGTACAAACAAAACCAAATCAGTGTTTTCTTTTCCTTCCAAATACACTTAGTTCTGTTACTTGTTATGCTTATGAAATGATCCCAATCTTTAGTGTAAATTCGTAACTGATTTGCCTACTGAGTGTCTACCTGATTTTGTTTATCTTTCTTCGATACTTACACGTTGCATATACCAGTTTGTTTGTACTATGCCTCTTCATTTTATTTATGTTGTTTTGCTAGGTGGAATTTTTTCCCATACATGGTCAATTTACATCCTGTATTAGTGAGTTGTCCTTTAGATTAATTTACTTATATTTTGCTCTTTATACATAAGCACTTATACAGAGCCTTCATGTTCTACACAGGTTTTATAAAGTTTTCCATGCTTTTGGTCCACTGGCGTGATTAGTTAATAGTGCTGCAAGAGTCTACAAGAAATCCCCACGCATCGTGGTCTATCTGCCATTCATCTTAATCTATCTTATGTATACACCTTTTATTACTATCGTCCCCCACGAATAGATACTGTGCTGTGACCATCTGACCATCTGCATATATGTGAAAGTTACTCTTCTAAACATATGTAGGTACCACTAGAACTGCTACTCAGTCCCTGCCAAATTCCTAAACGTCCATACTGTTTCGTATACTCGGAGTAAATGTGTATGTCTCTCGAATCTGCCATCCTAATGTTATTTTTGATGTACCATGCTAGCTGTCTGGACATATATAACCTATGAACATACATGTAGTCAATATTTACCATCTACATGTCTATACTTGCTTAACTGTACTACGGTGCTATGCTCCTTCGGATGATACGCTGCACATCAATGAATATGTACTTAGCCATTTTTTCCCTAATTGATCTATTTAGCTCCACGTGGGTAGATCTTTCTTGCGTAGAATTAACCTTTTTGTTTATATATTTGTATGCATATATTTGTATGCACAACCATTTTATTGCCCCATCTCACCTCAACCTACAGCATTCAGACATTTTCAACATGGCGCAATATCGCGCGCCTACCTGCCTAGTATATACTAGTCAGGGGCGGAGACAAGCGGGGCTGGCATGGGCCGCCCCCTCATGATTTTTTATTCACTAGCACGTAGAGCATTGGAACTTTACTATGACCTAGCCTTTACTAATTCAAATTATGTGAGTAAGTAATAGTTAGAATAAAACTAAAAAGCCTAAGAGTTAATTTGTGGTACATGAACCCATCTTATGTAGCATCTAGATTCTATTTTGTTCCTAAATATTTAAACTGGTATTGAGTCTAATTTGTACAGTACAAGTGTATGATATTTCATCTCCCTACATGTTTAGAGTTTGATTAAACACTTCTTCCTCGTATCTGGCTTCTGTCACACCTTCTGTGGCTCGGTGAAGTGTGCATGTGCACTAAACTCCACCAAACTCAAGTTATTATCCATCATGATCATTATTTGTTTTTTTTTATAAAAAGTCTTCTCTTAAGAAAACTTCTATTTTTTATAAGGGAAAAAATAAGAATTTGCCACTTCTAAGCACCTTGATGTAGGATTTGTCACCTTTAAGTTTCTACTTAAATAGGGACACTACAACAAAATAGTCTACTAGGGACGTTTTTATTTAGACGTTTTTTATTGCGTCTCTACACCTAAAATCATATAGCACATAAAAACATTTCCTGAGACGTTCTAGAATACGTCCTAACATTTACAGCCCAGCCACTTTCACAAATACTAACCCCACTCAACTCAACAGTTAGCCTCACCCCTCCCCTCAAATCACGTCGTCCTCTCACCTCCCCTCAGCCTCTTCCACCATCTGGCCGTTGCGTTCTCCGGTTCGCTTCCAATCGCCATCTCGTCCATGGTTCCTCTCCACACTCTCCGCCGCCCTTACTCAGCCCGCCCCCAATCGCCGCTCCGTCACCACGATCTCCAGTTCTCATGATTTTTGGGGCCGAATGAAATTACCAACTCGTTCTTTCCTCTCGCTTTGTTTCTTGATCTCCTCCTATTCTTGGATGTCGTCTTCCACTTTCTCTAGTGCGTGTCAAGTTGTGAAATCTTGCGCCTTTTTTCTCTTAGTTGCCTCGGGTGGCTCCGTGTAGTCCCAGCGTGCCGAACAGACGAGAAGATGACGGGACCTCGACGAGCGTGGCGTGGCATTCTTGAAGGGCGGCGAGATGTCACGATCGCCACGCTTAGGTGCCACCCACCGGTCGCGTCTTGAATGTGCTCTACCCGGACTTGGAGTTTGTCATTTGTGATATCGTAGCGATGAGCTTTTTTATAATCAATTGCCATTATGGGAATTGTTGCTGAAATTACCGTAATTTTGTTAGTTAGTTATATCTTTGGTACTTGGAAGTGAGACCAAATTGCCAGAGCAAAGTTATATTGAGTATGTTTTGTGCTTGCGTGAAATATGTGAAGGAAGTGTTTCTTCGTTACTTTGATCAAGGTAAGGTTTTTGTTATGTATCCTTCAAACATAGAAATAGAATAGAAAAAATATAGAATTTCGTTTCACCTCGTGATTGCGAAGTTTCCTAATCTATGTTCGGTGCATTCAGGTTAATATCTCCTTCACATTTCCAATGTTGCTAAATATAGTCTTTAGTTGGATTGCTCACGATTAAGATTGCTTGATTAATCTCTTCTATTTTTATCTTTTGGTAACTGAAGTCGCAACTTTGTTGAGTTATTTGATGCTAATTTACCTTGCTTGGTTGATTTCTTTTTGCCGCTTATCCGTTCCAAAATACTGAGCATCTATCACTTCAAGATGTTTCATGCCTCCCATCACCGGAGCCCATTTTAGCAAATGAGGATGAGGTAAACACATCATCTAATTATGATTTATGTGGACATGGGAGTACAAGTTTTACCGATGTATCTATGCGTGATATTGTTGAGATTGAAGCAAGCGGATCTTTGTCAGAAAAGAGTTCTTGAGGCTGTTTGTCCCCTTAAAATTGTCTTGGACCAAGTGGTTTTGACATCAACTGGAGTGCTTCTTGGCCTGTGGTAGGTTTGGATCTTTAAAATTTTCAAAAAAAAAACACCCTGTTTTGTTTGTCAGATGACTTCTTGAACATCTATATTTTCTTGTTTGTGTTGTGTTCAAGTAACCTTAGTGTGTCATCCTCTACTCTTGCAAGTAGTCGACCGAGTAGGTTATTTGATTTGGTATTTTTAGGTTGAATCTGCATCGATCCTGCCGACATCCGCTCAAGATTGAGAAGCTCTCCTCGAGCACCTCAAAAGCAATTGGCGAGAGCAACTCAGATAAATTTGTTGGAACTGTTTCCTGAGTTTCTATCTCCATTGTTAATAGATAAATAACATTATCTTGACATAACATCGCTGATAAGAGAATACCCTTTTTTTTTTACTATTTGACTTCAGTATTGTAGTATTGCGCTAAGCTCAATGTTCAGGATTCATTATTGTAGTGTACTACTACATAGTTATTGATTTCTGATGCTATTGACTTGATGTTCCACACATTCTGATGAATCTGTCACTAAGGTGATTTGTGCATTTGACAGTATGACCAAGTGAAGGTGCACTTTTACTCCTGTTTTGTAGAAGTTGATTACTTCTTGGTGTTCCTGCCAACTTAAATTGAAGAGACTATTTCTTATGCTTTATCATTTCTATCTTCACAATTTGCCACTTCAAAAAAAAAAGAAAAGAAGAGAAGCATCAGTGCGGTTCCTATGCTTTCAATTTCGTATTGTCTATTTCCTTTGTTTTCAATAAATGCAACCCTTCTTATGTCATGTGTGCATGATTTTGTTTTTGAGACATGAATAGACATAATAAACAAGTTTGTCACTGAACAGGTATCAGGCTCTATGATTTGGAGGTGGATTAGGCTATTTGTTCCTGAAGACGTTACCGCTGCCGCTACCCTCGAGCCACTCGTCACCTGATTCAGTTGTAGGATTTGTAGGATTTTTTTTCGGTGTGTTTGCACCTTTGTATATGAATGCTAGATTCAGTTGTTAATTCGATTTAGTCCGCAATGGAGTGTCTTTGTTTTTTTCTTCTGGTTTTTTATATATCGACAATGTAATTCTACATTTGAAATGACTTTACCTAAGATCTGAAACTTCATATGAAAATTTGTGATACTATATCCTCTGAATCATTGTAGTTTAACTAGTGATAAAATATTTCTACAGAACAAAATAAAAATAGACGTCTCTAGCTCAATCTAAATACGTCAATGAATGCGTATCTATGTTTCATGGCACGCAATAAAGCGTCACTAGAGAGAGTAGAGACGGTATGCAAATGCATATATGAAAGCATCTCTAAGCTTGTAGAGACGCAATCTAAATGACTCGTATCATTGAAGACGCGCTTAACAATACGTCTCTACGGTCTTTGACACGGTACGTGGGGAGGCGCTCCAGAGACGTTTTACAAAAACGACTCTACGACGCTATAGAGATGATTGAAAACGTCTTTAACCCATAAAATAGGCGTCCCTATAGGGCTTTTGTGTTGTAGTGGGAGGGGTAAATGCGTCTTTTCACAGTAGATTTTGGTGCAAAATAAAAACAGAATTACTGGAATACACTCAGGGTGTCAAATCATAGGTATTTGATGCTTAGGAGTGGCAAATTATCAAGAAGAAACTTAAATATGATAAATACTAAATTAAGGAGCTTAGGAATGACAAATCCTTAATTTTTCTTTTTCATAAGTAGCTTAAATTAGGTAACAAATCCTTGTCTCTGCTAGAGCTATCGCCATCCCTATGGTCTAATTTGTCTCCGCCCCTGATACTAGGTAAGAAAGCGAATGGACTTATCACCTGCTTCACTGAGCTATGCTGACTCGTGATACCATCGTCTATCTGATCCTATCTGTCGTGCATATGCGTCGGCCATCGCAAGAGGATGATGCGCCGCGATCAGACGCATTATGGATCACAAGTTGCCGATGGACGACGCGCGTAGCAGTGCGGCTCGATCCGACGGACAAAAAAACTTGAGGACAGACAGAGTCCCAAGAGCTAGATTTTGCTAGCCTAGCTAGCAGTGACGTCCCGGCATGTGAGACAAGGTGCTATCTGGTAGTACTGTACTAGCTATGGCTGCATGCACGGTGTAATGTACCTGCAGGTATTGGCAGCTTCTGCATGCATGGTTAACCAATTAATGGCACAATGAGCTTGATAGGGTTACACTTACACCTCACTGTGCAGTGTGCAGGTGTAGGATGAGGCATTACTAACCTTAAAGCCCGGTGGAAAGGGCTCCCAACCGTGCTGGCCATGTCATCAGAAAAACGTGGGTCGTCGGATCGCGTCTGGTTGTTTCCTGGCCGTCCAATTAGATCTGGTGCTCACTTGGCAGCTGTTCGAGCCCTAGCCCAGCTCAAGCGTGTGTTAGCCTTCCCCAGACCCCCCCTTTTGCGGAGCGCGATTTCCTCTCTGCTTCCTCTCTCCCGAGCGCGTCTGGCCGCCTTGCCTCGCGTCGCTTTGCCAGCTCCTCCTCCTCCTCCTCCCCGCTGCCGCTTCGCCTCCTTTCTCCCACACGCCTCCGACCCCCTCGGCCCGCCTAGCATCCGACCGCGCCATCCTCTCCGTCTCCCCCTCCTCTCGAGCGTATCCTCCCACCCACAGCAGCCACCGTGCTCTCGCCTCCTAGCGCCACTTCTGCTTTTAGAGCGTCACCAGTTTCCTTAGACTCCTGTCTCCCACGTGCTTCCAGCCCCCTCGCTCCGCTCTCCGCCTCTGGTCCTCGCTGTCCTCCTCCTTTCCAGCTCCTTCTCCTCCCCACTACCGCTTCACGTCCTCTCTCCCATGCGCCTCCGGCCCCCTCGGTCTGCCTCACGTCCGGCCGTGCCATCCTTTCCACCTTCTCTCTCCCACATGACACCAGCTGCCTTGCCTCGCGCCGCCTCGCATTTAGGCTCCTCTCCGTCTCCTCCTTCTTTCCCTACCGTCCTCCTCATGCCGCCCCTGCCTCCTCCTCGCGCTACTGTCGCCATGGCCTTGGCACACCACCCCCTTGCAGCGGTGGCATGCCTGCTAGAGTGTCGTGACGTCGACACGGTGGAGGGCAGAAATGTGCTAGGCTAGGGCGGGGTGGAGCGGCGTCAGCGACAGACGAGAATGGGTATGACGGATCGAGGCTAGGTGGAATTACAACATCGATGGTCGGCGGCTGTGGTAAGGAGGAAACTACCATGGGAGTGTAGTGGCAGCAGTGTAGAGTGTGAAGGAGGGAGGAGGAGTGAGGTCAAATGAAGTTCTAGTGCGCCAAGGTCATCTCCTTCTTCTTGCCATCGTGACAACGCCCATGGTCAGTAGCCGCTGGCAGTGAGAACCATGTTGGCGTTCTTGCCTTCAAGCCGTTCGAAGTAATGCCGCTGTGGGGGACTGCCCTGAGGGATGCTAAGCATAGCTACCTTAGCATCCATGAAGGTCCAAAATGAATCCACAAGCTCTTGGTGATCGCTCTTCCCATCCACCTTATCCTTCTTGCTTTGGAGTGACAAAAAATGGTTCTTAAATGGGTGTGTGGGGGTTGCGTTGCTGGTTTCAAGCATCTATGTGAACAAGGACATCGAATCGGATGAATGATGAATGGTGGGTCGGTATTCATGGCTGTTGGTGGTCTTTTTATTGGGTTGGATGAATGATGAATGGAGTGTTCGTTGGTTGTCACCGAAGGTGAGGCTTTATGGGGCTCAAATATCCGAATAGTTCAATGTGAGCATCTCTACTCCTCTTTCTCCTTGCATTCTAAGACAAATGTTACTTGATGATCTGTTTTCATTATTGTAGAATTGACTTAGTTTGTTTGGTTATGTTCGAATTTGCCTTTGCACAAGAGTAAAAGATTACCATGGTGATGGATGTACCGACTTAGGTGCTCACATTTTCTAATTTCTTTAGCATTCCTTTTATTTCAGGTTTCTATTCATTATACTTATCTACTGCTAATTTATACATGTTGTAAGTTCAAATTTAGATACTTATATATTGCTAGGTTATGTATTGTTGGTATCGAACTAATGTGGGGGAGGGACAAGTATCTAAATTTGAACTTATCTACGACATGACACCTGGTGATGGTCCACGTCGGTGCTTGGAGAAAAAAACCAAGTCTGTGGTCGACGCCATGCTGACTCCCCTGTTCTCCTTCCCGATGGGCTCCTCCTTGCCATCACCAGCTAAGCCATCTTCTTCTCCATCCCACTAGAGCTCAGAGCTAGGTACTCTTCTCCCTTCCCTCCTTTCTCTTCTCCCAACCGCCAAAACCGTAGCCTGATCGGTTGGTGGTCATAATATACTATAGTCAGAATATGAGTCCTAGATAAAGACTTGCATATACAGATCACATGATTTCATTATTGGTATTTATATCTCTTGAGTTGCGGTGTGTATCTTGCTTGCTTAATCTTGCCTGCATTTTTAGATTGCTTGAGCAAAAAAGAGTTATGCGTAGTACGTTTATAGCTTGGGGCGATTTCTACATTTACTCTTCTCATTTTGTTATATATCTTTAAATTATATTATTATTTGTTTCCATTTCCAGGGGCAATGAAATGGTCTGAGAAGCTGGTTCAGAGCGTTACCTTCAGATATGGGAAATATTGGGTCGTATGGGGCACAATCGCCATCGTGCACTTTGCTTAACCTGCACCCTTCGCAGATTGCAGTAGTAAGTTCTTAGATTCAACAAGCACTGCTTCGCTTTTAGAGTTTCAAATTTTGGGCTTAGGTTTGTCATGAATCAATGTATATTTATGTTATTAGATCGAATTGCCTCATGAGGTTTTCTTGTGCTGGACATGAGCAGAGGCTCATTTGATTTCCTTAGCTCATGTAACCTCACTTGCCTCATAGTGTGTTCAGTTCCATTGTTTGATCCATTTTAACCTTACAGAAATTCATTTTAGCAATTCCCTTAATTTCCAATGAATCATATAGCTTACAGGGTATATATGGATGATCCCTAGCCTTAGATGCAAAATGATTTTCCCTTTAGTCTCGATAGGTTGGATAGTTTCGTAGAGATTCCCTTTCATATTTCAATTTGTTACAAGAGTAGTTTGGCTAGATAGACCTTATAAAAAAATTGCATCAACTCTAAGATCGACTTATCTTGGTCAACTTACGTGCTCATGTGCACCTATCTAGATTGACTATATTAATTCTTATGGTCTCTTTGTTTCGTCATCTACAAAAGTTCCCTGTAAGCACACTTTCTAAATTAGATTATTGAGGTGACATTTGCCATGAAAATATTTACAGCATGTTCAGCTAATTGGTAGTGTGGGATAGTCTGTCAGAGATAACAAACCCTTTGTTGAGATATTGATCGTCTAAAATTTTCTTTTCTGTTGCTTTCAAGCCCTTAGAATACAACCAATTTTGTAATACACTCTATAATTGTAGCTATTGAATTTAATCAGTTTCCTTGCATGTACTTTTGGTAGTTCATATACTAGATTAGACTAAAGCTATGTGATTAGTGTCATGTTTTTTATAAGATAGTTGGCAAGCTATTAAATTTACATATAGTATTTTGTAGAGTTTAGTCTTTACTAGTTGAATCAACTTCGTGGGAGGTAGCAAAGATATGATCAAATGTAACCTCAAGCACTTGATCAGGTATTTAAGTTTGCAATGCTTCAGAAGTGTAGAAGCTCACAATTCAAGTTTTTTATGTTGGTATATTATATTTCATGGTTATATTTTGTTAGGTCCAAATCCCAGCCACAAGAATTGGCAAGGGATGAGTATTGCAAGTCCTTTTGATGTGTGCAAGCTACATACTATATATTATTTCTATGTCCCATTGTTCAGTTCATGTAGTGTATGATCTGAATTGTGCCGGGATGACAAAATAATGCAATAACATTATTTGAAGTTGCTAACAATTGGCTACGACGAGGTAACAAAGGAAGTTCACGTAATAATATTTGTCCATTACAACTATGACTTGACCATTTTTAATGTACATGGGCAAGAAAATAGAAGAAATCATGCGTAAGCAACACACAAAATTTTTCTTTGGTTGGTTGTTTTTGAAAATTCAGCTTCAGTGCCTGAAGTGTTCTCTAGACAAAATGGTACCTTTTGTTTTCTACTCGGTTGTTTCATGCTTTAATGCATTGTTTGAAATAGATGAAGGCAAGCATTACATTTTGATATTTGTTATATAATTATATGGGTAGTGAGGTCCATGTACTTTGAAGAAGAAAAAAAACCAAACTGATTTTGAGTTTACAATAAGATATTGGCTAGAGTCATTTCCTACCACGCATTGTTCTGCCTTTCTTAGCTACGGTGTTTTGCTTCTTATTATTTTCGGCCTTCCAAGTGGTGTGGCTACACAATGATTACCATTATTATATCTGTGTAAAGTGGTTTTTGTAGATATGTGCATGTCAGCCTATGTTTACTACTTCTAACACCCCAGAGATAGCTATACTCTGGTGGTCCCCTTCTTGCACTTTGTTTTGTATACCCAATATATGAATGTCTGCTATGGTGGCTACTCCCGGAGACATGCACTTTTATTCTATATATGATACACTATTTTAGTGCCTTGTGCTTTTCTACAGCTAAATTTTGTTCCTACAGCACTTACCTTCTTGCATTGCTGTTTTTTTGGCTCCCTCCTCTTTTCTGCGTTTGAACACTCACCTGGTGAGTTACAAAAAAATCTGGTATCATTGCAACCCATCGATCAATTGTCACCGATATAGACTCTGTCTGTACCCAACAGTGTTTTCTTTGACCAGCTTCTATTGTCACAGCCATGCCAGTTGGCGCGTGTTGACTTCGTGTGTGTGTGTGTGTGTGTGTGTGTGTGTGTGGAGCTAGCTGGTGATGTTAGGATGTGGTAGTTGATATATGCCAGTGCCATCTACTACCTCCGTTTCACAATGCTTGTCTACTAGTCCATTAAGAGAATCAGGAGTTTAGTTGTCATATTTTTCCCATCCTCCACCCTTGCTGTAAATATTAATGATGTTAAAGATGTTTGTGTTACTCAAATTTGTCGCCTGGTATAAGTAAGGTCTAATTACATTAGTCATTGCTTAGATTTTGTGCCTCATGGTCTGTCTATAGGCCAGCTTGAAAAGTATGAGATACCAGGCCGCAATAACGAGGCAGTCTAGTAGTGAGTTTTTGGCTCATTGGGACTCATTTTGGAACGAAATTGCAAATCCAGCCTCTCTACGAACGAAATGGTATAAATGACACCCCTACCATGCCAAAATGCCACGATAGGCTACCTTCTGCTCTTCCCACGTGCGGCAAGAGAGCTGATGCGCCCCATGCGCAGCATGAGAAAAGAGGGCACCGTAGCTACAATGCTATACACTGCAGCAACAACGTTTGAAATGATTTACGATACTGTAGCAACAGTCGAGAGACGTGTTCGCGTCCGGTTTTTTCCCTAGCCGTGCACGGAAGGTGGCCTGCCGTGGCGTTTATGCATGGTAGAGGTGCTATTTTTGCTACTTCGCCTAAAAACAAGTTATTTTAGCCAAAAACTCGTATAGTAGTTACGCATGAAGAAACTTATTGCATGTATAATTGGGCAAAAAAGACAACAACCGAAATGGATTTATGTACTTTTCCATGATAATAATTTCTGACGGTTCCTGGAGCTCATTTAAACTCGTCTGTTTCAACCTTTGAAAGATCGAGAGACTGGCATTTAGAATCTCATGTGATGGATTGAGAAAACTCCAAAACCTCACAGTGACACTGAAACATACCCATGGCTAGACCTGGGAGTTGGGCGGTGCTTTTGGTCGGGCCAAGACGCAAGACGCAAGACGCCACATGGCGTAGTAGGGCCAAGACGCAGACGAATGGCGTGGTGGGGCGTGCTTGGTCGCCCGGCATGAATACGGCACGGTGGCATGCCAAGCCCCCACGGCTTGCTTTTGGACGCCACCACCATCGCTGCACAGGCGGCGTGGCACACCTCCACGCTATCGCTTCGCCTCAGCGTCAAGGCCGCCAACCCGGCCATGCCCGACGCCTGCTTCCATCGCTCAGGTCATCGCCGCACCAAGGCTGAGGTGGATCTGAGGCCGACAGAGGCGGTGGGGGAGGCGGTGGGGGAGAAGGGGGAGGCGGGGGTGGTGGAGGTGGAGGTGGTAGGCGAGAAGGGGGAGCCGAGGCCTGTGGAGGTAGTGGGGGAGAAGTGGGAGGCAGGAGGTTGATCGGGGAGAGGGGGAGGCTAGGGAAGGCTGGGGGAGAGGGGGAGATGGGGAGGCGTGGTAGGTCTGGGGAGAGAGAGGAGGCGGTAGGAGCTGGGGGAGAGGGAGGAGGCTAGGGAGAGGAGTGCTGGAGGTGGAGGAGAGCTAGGCATGGATGATAGAGGCGATGGGGAGACAAGAAATCGGGGAATAGGGTGAATGCGATGGGAAGACAGGGAATCGGGGAATAGGGTGGAGGACTGGTGACAAGATATGGTGCAATAGCTTTATTAGATATTAGAGAGCAACGTGCGGGAGGAAGAGAGGCAATGGGCCATGAGGGAGAGAGGCAATGATCGCCTGTCCCATTTCGGTGACAACATGGAGCAAAGGCAACAGGCAAAGCAATGGGAAAATGCGGGATTATTTCTCTCCGTGCCTATAAAAATGAACGCAATTGCTCATTTCTTCACCACCAAAGCACATATTCTTCTCTCTGATTGTCTCTTTGCTCA
This sequence comes from Phyllostachys edulis, assembly GCA_036346405.1. Taxonomy (NCBI): domain Eukaryota; kingdom Viridiplantae; phylum Streptophyta; class Magnoliopsida; order Poales; family Poaceae; genus Phyllostachys; species Phyllostachys edulis. The sequence continues at coordinate 18,244,589 of CM070554.1, read as the reverse complement.
TTTCTTCACCACTGAGTCACCGACCGAAGCACAAATTCCATTCTCTAATTCTCTCTTTGCTCTAGTGCTATGTACAATAGAAAGCATGCTACTAAGGAGTCGAAGTATCAAACCAGTGGAGGGAGTGGTGGATCTTGGTAGCACTATGCTATCGAGGATTCATAGCAGCGAGGCGCAGCCGCTGAAGCTCAATCTCTTGCCGCCGCCCTAGTCCTCCTCCCGCTGCCTCTCTCATCGATGCTCGCTAGCTCTCCTTAAGCATGAGAGACTATGGCATGAGGAACGTCATATGGACGGTACGGAGGGATACGAGGAGTACCAACGTGGTCTGGACCTGACGGGGATGCCAGACTTTAGTACCCCATCCACGGATGACAATATTGGTGGGTCCGCACCCGGTAGCAGTAGCGCCGGTCGAAGGGCAGAGTGCTGGAAGCACATGACTTGGAGCGAGGAAATTCGAGATGGCCAAACAGTAGAGATCACAACTTGTAATTATTGAAAAGCTCAATTAACTGCTCGTACAAGTGGAGGAACATGGCACTTAAATCGGCACTACAAAGTTTGCTTGAAAAAGATGGGAGTGCACACGCGAGATGGAGGAGTCCAGACATGGCTCAACTTTGAGGCTGATGGCTTTGTTATGCCCGTGAGGAAATTTCTAGATACATTATTTCCGAGGATCAACCGATTGGGATGGGTGAACGCTCGTTCGAAAGGATGATCCAATACGACTTTTGTCCACAGTACTAACATGTTAGTAGGAGAACAACCTCGTCTGATATTTTAGTGATGTATAGTAGGGAGCTAGCTGCACTAAGAGAAATATTCCTAAAAGTTCATTACTCTTTTGCTTTAACTTCGGATATTTGGACATCATCGCCCCAGAGAACTGCCAACCTTAGTGTTGTAGCACATTATTTAGATGATGAGTACAAGCTAAACAAGAGAGTCATAGGGCTTAAGTTAATTACTAAATCACATACGGGAGATGCTATTGTCGAGCTCATACTAGGGGTAATTGAAGATTTTCAAATAGAAAATAAGATTATTTCTATAACTCTTGATAACGCATCGGTGAATATGACGGATATGAACATCCTCACCTTAAGGTTGCAGACATATATAGGTGAATATGTTCTCCACCAGAGATGCATATGTCATATCCTCAAACTTGTTGTGCAAGACGGTATGGAGGACATTAACGTTTATTTGAATAATATCCGCGATGCCCTTCGTTAACTCTCAAGTTCAACACAGGTGGCAGCCCGGTTCGCGGAGTACTGCGTAGCCAACGACAAGACCCTAAGAAAATTTGGTCTTAACATGAAGGTGAGGTGCAACTCGACATACATCATGCCTAGGGATGGCAATCGGGCGCGGCGGGTACGGGTAGTGCTTGCCCATACCCATGCTCGCGACCCCAATTTTCCCCACTGCATGCCCGCTGAAGGACGACGGCGAAGAACCTCGCCCATGCCCGCCGCCATGGTACCGTCGCCTCATGGCATGCCCGTTACCATGAGCAAAGGTGCACTACCGCCCATGGTACCTATCGCCCACCAGGCATACTCATCACACATAAACAATGCACACATCAAGTTCATCTCAATTCATATCAACAAAGGCATCACACATTCAACAACTATTAATGTTTTTTGGACCATACATAAATAAAATGAAGTATGTCGCTAATGGATTAGCCCAAGGAAGGATTGGAAACTCCAATCTCGCTTATGAACTCATATAACATATGCAAGAACTCGAAAAGAATGGAGAGAAATAGTATCGCATAACTTTGGCACAACTCTATCCAAAATCTCTTCAATGGGAAATTGGGAATGCAGATTCGTAGAACATACAAGAGTTGAAGCAGCAAGTAAACATGGAGAGTTAAAAAGCCATGAGGTATCTTCAGTCTCATAAAGAATATCCAAAATTTCCATGCACACATCTATATTTAAACGATCACATTTTAGCATTTCTAGCACAAGATATTTGAGCTAAGAAGTACAAACTGCTACAAAGAGCTAGGGGAGTGAGAAAATTGAATGCAATAGATTCTAGTTCTAGTGACCAATTACTACACATGTCTGATGTGCGATTTCTCATATAATTCATTGACCAAAATACATGGATGTGGACCTTACAAAAATGCAGACTTACAAAACAATACATGTTCATCACTATTCACTTCACTATCAAGGACATCATGCATCATCGAGACAATGGTGAAGACATCAACTTCTAGCAAAGAAGTTTGTGAAATGGTTTAAATAGCATTACGAGGTTATCACTAACCAATGCATCTGCACCAAGTGGAATTTGCATAACATGTTTATGATAGATAGGTACTGACTAGAAAAGCAAGATATGAGGTCATCTAGTGGAAATCATATGAGATGCCACACTCATTTGATGTGGGTTGTGATTGAAGGAACAGAAAGTTAGAAAGACAAACAGTTCAATAATGAAATGCCTTTAATCCTTATAGTCGAACCGTGAAACAAGTTAGATGATGCACTACAAGCTTTCAACACAACATCTAGCTGTCCAAGGCACACAAAGGTGGAGTCAGAATGAAAGCATGAATATCCCATAATCATGTCGGATGACTATAAAACTTCATACATAATTTAACTAAGTGAATAGACACGCCAAGAGTGGTAATAGTACCTTGGAACCTTTGCGACATGACCCTTATTACCAATTCAATTGCTGCAGAATCCGAACTCAACTATAGTGGCATCACAATATTTCAAACCTCGGCAGATTGAAGAGGAAAGAACATGTCATGTCGCCTTGTAGCATAATTGAAGACAATGAATGATTAAACAGAAGAATAATTTCAGAATCGTGATCACCATGGGACAGATCAAGCATATTAGGAACAAGAACTAAATCATGCACTGACCGGGAGGAGGGCGGGTCAAGGCGGTGGTTGGGAGGAAGCGGTGGACGGGAGGAGGCGCGGTGGCCGAGAGGCGCGGCGGACCGGGAGGACTGGAGGAGGCGCGGCGGATCGGGAGGAGGGCGGCCGGGAGGCGCGGTGGACCGGGAGGACTGGAGGAGGGCGGCGGCCGGGAGGAGAGCGGCGGACTGGAAACCGGGAGGAGGGCGGCGGCCGGGAGGCGCGGCGGACCGGGAGGAGGGCGGCTGGCCGGGAGGAGGCGTGGTGAGGAGGGCGGCGGCCGGGAGCCCAGGAGGAGCCGAGGAGAAGAGAGATCTGGGAGGATTTGGGACCGGGAATGGAGGAGGTCTGGGCGTCTGGCGGCTGGAAGTGGGAATAGGTGGGAAAGCTGGGGGCTGTGAAAACCGAGCAAGGGTTAGGGTTTTAGATTTTTGCTCGTGAGGGTCCCACTTGTCGGCCTATATGGCGGTAACCAGGCGGCGAAGTGCACGGTGGAGCTTACCCATGCTCAGCGCCACATTCGATGGGTAAGAAATTGTGCCCATTTTTATACCCATGGGCAAAGCAAGACGCCCATACCCGCCTCCATTAGGGTATTCGCCCGCGGGTACGCGGGTAATCGGGCACAATTGCCATCCCTAATCATGCCGAAGAAGGTGTAAGGGTATGAACATATTATATCTATCTTTGTCAATGCTAACTCTTAGACAAATAAATTGACAGTTGCTAACTCATATTGAGAAATTGTTAGTCATTTTTGAGAGTTTTTTAAACCTTTCTACAAAGCAACTAAAACTCTATCCCGTATTTACTACCCTACCTCTTACTTAGTTATAGATTTTATTTGGCTAATTACAGACAAGTTTGATAAATCTAGGGAGCATCCTCTTATAGGTTATGCTGTTGCAGCAATGGAGGCAAAATTTGTTAAATATTTCGGATCTATTTCACACCTATATTGTTTTGTTATCATTTTGGATCCTACAAAAATTTAGCAGGTTTGCAAATGGCTATGGAGGAAATAGGTGAGTGCGTCGGCCTTGATTTCTTCGAAGCTCTCAAACATGTCAAAAATGAGTTTGTTTGTGTTTTCTGCTTGTATCATGACAAGCTTGGCAACAACACGAGATTAGAGGCCTCGTAGCAGACGCATCAAGGTAAGCCAAGCTTGACAACACACTTATAGAAGAAGATGAATGGCGAGTATTGTTCTTCATCCTCTTAGTCTCAGGTGCCCCTCAAGTGGAATTCTACCTTAGAACTGAACCACTACCTAGAGCATGATTTTGCAAACATCAGTCCTGATCTTTCTGGCGGAGGCAAGTTAGACTTGCTCGAGTAGTGGAAGAACAACAAGTTGATATTCCCTGTGATGTGCTATTTCCTACGAGATGTTCTATTGGTTCTGATGTCCTCTGTCTCTTTGGAAGCGACGTTCAGCATGGTAGGAAGAATAATTAAAGAAAAAAGGTCATCCCTCAGACCTAAGATAGTGGAGGCAATCACCTGCCTCAAGGACTAGTAATTGGCAAAAGAGCGACATCAGCATCAACAGGAGGATCCCGAGATCGTAGAGGCTTTAGCCGATCTCAATGTCGAGTAGACGATATGTATGCATGAATGTAGTTATTGTACTCTTTTCCTCACCGGGGAACTACATACTAGGGCGTAATGTTTTTAATGAGACAATAACAATGTATGTATAAAATATCAATAAATTTCATTTTCTCCACTAATTTTTAAGTTTCCATAATTTTACACAATTACTCGAATTTTAGCATTTTTATTCATTCTCCTTTTTCCCCTCCTCTTTTTGCCTTTCCCCTTTTTCCTCCCCCCCCCCTTTCCCTTTCCTTCCAATTCCCTTTTCTTTCTTTCATTTTCTTCTTTTTCCCCTTTCATTTCTTTCTTTCTTTTTCTTCTTTTTCCTTTTCTTCCTTTCGCCATTATTTAGATAATGAGTACAAGCTAAACAAGAGAGTCATAGGGTTTAAGTTAATTACTAAATCACATACGGGAGATGCTATTGTCGAGCTCATACTAGGGGTAATTGAAGATTTTCAAATAGAAAATAAGATTATTTCTATAACTCTTGATAATGCATCGGTGAATATGACGGATATGAACATCCTCATTTTAAGGTTGCAGACATATATCGATGAATATGTTCTTCACCAGAGATGCATATGTCATATCCTCAAACTTGTTGTGCAAGAGGGTATGGAGGACATTAACGTTTATTTGAATAATATCCGCGATGCCCTTCGTTAACTCTCAAGTTCAACACAGTGGCGGCTTGTCATGAGTATCACAGAGCCAACGACAAGACCCTAAGAAAATTTGGTCTTAACATGAAGGTGAGGTGCAACTCGACATACATCATGTCGAAGAAGGTGTAAGGGTATGAACATATTATATCTATCTTTGTCAATGCTAACTTTTAGACTAAGGCCCTCTTTGTTTAGGCTTAGGAATTTTTGGCTTATAGCTTAAAGCCAACTTTTTGGCTTAATCAGCTTATAAGCCCCTTAGCTTTTAAGTCAAGCTTTAGTGTTTGGTAATCTAGCTTTTTATAGGATGTAGGCTTATTGAGTTGTGTGTGAAGGATAAAAAGTCTGAATTGCCCTTTAGGGTTTAAATGACCCTTTTAAGCATGTATTTAAACTTATTTTTACATGAGATTTATAAATATGACAATACATGCAGATGTACATATGAAACAAAATAAATTTCGCAATGTCTAACGAAATTCTATTATATAAATGAAATTTGAAATAATAATGCTTGAGCAAATTTCAATTTATCAAACAAGAAACTTGTGTCATTCATAAAATTTCATGCATATAGAGAATCACCGCTCTATAACTTGACATTGACAAGAATGAATATCTATACAACTCAATTTACACATGATCATACAAGAATCAATTTATAGATTGCCATTAGCTTTAAACTACATGCCAAATCAAAGCAAGAATCGATCACGCCAAGTCTCACACACAAGTATGCTAATCAAGCAAACACAAATGCTTTACATTACAATCATTTCTTTGGCCAATTTTACAGGGTACTACTTAATTGGATGTTGGATCCGCCGTTTGCATCTTTGTTTATTGCTTGTAAAATCAAACAATGGCTTACAAATTTTAGTTCAAGAACCCAACAAGCATCCATCCAAAATGACACACCAAGCAGATAGGATTAGGAAGAAAACACAGCAAGATTTCATCAGAATGAATGCACAACGATAGAAACATTATCTAGCTTAAGAACCTAAGTTAATCGATGCATACCGACGCCAAAGATGAGGATTTTGTGGCGTCGCGGCAAGTGGAGCTCCCACCAGGGCGTTGGCGGTGGACCAAAGACCGACGCCGTGATGTTGTGGCTGCTGTTGCCGCCATTATCAAGTCCGGATGGTCGCCGTTCTTTGTTGTCGCCAGCCAAGCATTGCGAAAGCGCCTTCGTGCCATCTCCTTCGAATGCTGCAGATGCGCCGCCAGAGATGGCGATGAGGGGTCTGGGAGCAGATTCTTGGCGACGCTGATGCGCGAAGCTTGGACCGGTTTTACAGACTAGAGAGAGGTGGTGGCGCCATCTGGCGCGCGCGGCGCGCAAAGGGCGCAGTGGCGCGGCGCGCGGTGGAGGAGGGGAGGAGTGGCGGATGGCGCCGAAAGCACGCCGATGGCGACGCTGTTTCGTGGTGGCGAGGTCAAGAGAGCTACGGCCGCCAGGCTCGCGATGCCACCAGAGCCGAGGCGGCGCCCGAGGCGAGCACACCGATGAGCGCCGGCACGACACCCGCGCGGACGATGGCGACCCTATTCTCCGGCACGAGGGAGAGGTTTGCTCGACATCTACGCGAGCCACGCCGATATGACGTGGGGAGAGCAGCACGCATCGGAGCGCAGCGAGCAGCCACGGCCCGCAGAGCACCCGCCTCCTCTCCCGTGTTGCCCACCGCAGCGCTGCCATCGCAGCCTCCACCTCCTCCTCATCCCCGGGAGCGGCGCCGTGGGAGGAGGAGAGCGACGGAGTGGGGGGAGGGCAGGCGGCGGCGAGGAGGGGAGGGGATTTGAGGCGGCGGTTTCAACCGAAAGGAATGGGGGAAGAGGGGTGTGGAACAGAAGAAAAAAAGGGAACGATTTGCATTTATATGTAATGGCATTTTGTGGGTAATTTCAGCGAACTTTAGTGGCAAATAGTTATTCCCTTCCGTAAAAGCCAAAAAAAGCACCTCTCCTATGGTTTATGGCTTTTAGGCTTAAAGTGGCTTAAACTTTTTATAAGCCTGATAAAAAAACCACCTCTTTGTTTAGGCTTAGGCTTTTTTGCTTTTAAGCCAGACAAAAAGCCTAAACAAAGAGGGCCTAATAAGTTGACAGTTGCTAACTCAGATTGAGAAATTGTTAATCATTTTCGAGAGTTTTTTAAACCTTTCTACAAAGCAACTAAGACTCTATCTCGTATTTACTACCCTACCTCTTACTTAGTTATAGATTTTATTTGGCTAATTACAGACAAGTTTGATAAATCTAGGGAGCATCCTCTTATAGGTTATGCTGTTGCAGCAATGGAGGCAAAATTTGTTAAATATTTCGGATCTATTTCACACCTATATTGCTTTGCTATCATTTTGGATCCTACAAAAATTTAGCAGGTTTGCAAATGGCTATGGAGGAAATAGGTGAGTGCCTCGGCCTTGATTTCTTTAAAGCTCTCAAACATGTCAAAAATGAGTTTGTTCGTGTTTTCCGCTTGTATCATGGCAAGCTTGGCAACAACACGAGATTAGAGGCCTCATAGCAGACGCATCAAGGCAAGGCAAGCTTGACAACACACTTGTAGAAGAAGATGAATGGCGAGTATTGTTCTTCATCCTCTTAGCCTCAGGCGCCCCTCAAGTGGAATTCTACCTTAGAACTAAACCACTACCTAGAGCATGATTTTGCAAACATCGGTCCTGATCTTTCTAGCGAAGGCAAGTTAGACTTGCTCGAGTAGTGGAAGAACAACAAGTTGATATTCCCTGTGATGTGCTATTTCTTACGAGATGTTCTATTGGTTCTGATGTCCTCTGTCTCTTTGGAAGCGACGTTCAGCATGGTAGGAAGAATAATTAAAGAAAAAAAAAGCCATCCCTCACACTTAAGATAGTGGAGGCAATCACTTGCCTCAAGGACTAGGAATTGGCAAAATAGCAATATCAGCATCAACAGGAGGATCCTGAGATCGTAGAGGCTTTAGCCGATCTCAATGTCGAGTAGCCGATATGTATGCATGAATGTAGTTATTGTACTCTTTTCCTTACCGGGGAACTACATACTAGGGTGTAATGTTTTTAATGAGACAATAACAATGTATGTATAAAATATAAATAAATTTCATTTTCTCCACTAATTTTTAAGTTCCCATAATTTTACATAATTACTCGAATTTTTGCATTTTTATTCATTCTCCTTTTTCCCTTCCTCTTTTTGCCTTTCCCCTTTTTCCTCCCCCCCCCTTCCCTTTCCTTCCAATCCCCTTTTCTTTCTTTCCTTTCCTTCTTTTCCCCTTTCATTTCTTTCTTTCCTTTTCTTCCTTTCGCCCATTCCTCCTTTTCTTCTTCCCAAAATCTTCTGGCAGAGGGCCAGAGGCCCCCTCGATGGCTCGGCCCCTCCCTCCCAACGCGCTACCGCCCTTCGTCCCTTGTCCCTACGTGCTGACGCCACATCCCTCCTCTCTCTTCTTGCCTCCCTCCGACTGGTGTGGCTGGAGCGCGGGCGGCGAGGCATTCTTGTAATTAATGAAAACAAAATGACCATCCTTACACGGTCTAATCAGCAAACAGTAATGTGAACCAGCAAGATGCTAAAAGTTACACCTGAAGACATACCAGAGTGATCAAGCAATGTGCTTCTAAAGAGCATTAGCATTCGGAAATCATCACCAAGTACTAGCGGGAAAATGGGTACTGCACACTGTTCCATGGATGCAGTATTCTACAATAGGAGCAGATGAGAAAAGGCGATGATTTACGAACTAAACCGTATATGGCCAGTCAGGAAAAAATAGCACAATACACTCTTAATAAAAATCTTGCAAACCTTTTCTCTCCCATTTTTCTTTGCAACGATACTACCAGGTAATAGCAGCTGAGAGCATGTTTACTGTCATCAAATTAACGTGCTGGACTGCTGGTGACACAAACACTAGAAAAAAGAAGCTTAAAGTCGAAGAATAAGCTCTCCGGGTGGTAGAGCGCCAGTAACCGCTAGCCTAATTTCTCAAAAGCAATGTCTGCAGCTAAAACCAATTGTCCTAAATAATTGCTTCACTAAACAGTAAGAAACGCCTTTTCCTTTCAAAACCAATTGTCCTATATAATAGAGCAAAATACAAATATATTTCCAGTACAACTTCTGTGACTGTATTTGATATATTGTGTTGCTCACCTTACATTATATATGTCTCTGTTTTTAGCAAATATCACAATCGGTGATAATGGGCTTTCGAGAGCACGGTTAGGACATGAAAATCATTCAATGTCCTGCATGTGGACATGCAAAATGAAGTTATTGTCACTAAATCAATAATTGATCAATTATGCATACATCGCATTCTAGGGAGCAGCAACAATGCATCAGGGGGCAAGCCACTCAAACAATGAAAACTGTCCGGATCCAAAGCATGAAAACGATAGGATGGTGGATTCCCAACACGTAGGGCCAAAACATGTGATACCTCATCGATGCACTTGTTATTTGTTAAACACACCCAGCACAATGCAGTAAGTAAATCAAGGACTGATTTCAATCCTTTTTTTATGCGGTTTCACCCACCCACACACACAGCAAAAAGAAAAAGATCATGCGGAATATCACAAGTGTTCAGAAAACCTCACTGGTTTCCTGGCGAGACCGCTTGTTGATGATTTCAGTTTCGCGTGGCGTAGTTTCATCACTCGACCCATATGGATGTTAACATCTCGGAGCGAGACGGGCCAGCAGTACGTACGTATGTGCGCCGAGGCCGAGACACCACACGAAGCTGGCGCTTGATGTGGGTGAGGATGACGACGCGGACTCCGCCTCCTCGATCGATTCTTATCGCGCGGTCGCCGACCGTGCACCGCTCTCCCCCTCGGTTTCGCCCGCTTTCTCCTCCTCGCGTCCGCTGCAAAGTTTCGCGGGCGCGGCGCAGGGGCTTGAGAACAGCAGCACATACGCGCGACGCGGGGGCGCCTCGAGGTGTCGCCCGCTGCGCTCTCTGTTTCCCCTGCGTGCAGACGGTGTGTTTCGCACGCACTACCACCGGTACGGCCTGGGCAGAAAAGTCCGGCCCATGCCCGGGGGTTTCGGCACGGCGTTAGAATTGTCGCCGGCTTGGGGTTCTGGGAGTCGAACTCCTATTTATGCTAGGCCTAGCTCGGAGTCGGTCTGACCAAAAGTCTTTGGTGTTGGGCCACTCGGTCGACCTACCGAAAAGCCGTGGCCGTGAGCGTCTACCTGAACGCTCTATTGGCCCAACTGCACGCTCCGCCCGGCTTCCCTCGGCCTCCAGAGGGGAGGCGGCCCGCGCCTCCCCGATCGCTCAGCGGCAAAAGGTAAGGCATCCCGTCCCGACGTGCCGTGCCGCTTGCGGCCGAATGGAGGGGAGCACGCGAGTCCAGTCCAGCGCGTACGTTTGCTGGGTGGCGCCAGGGGCTATGGCTCACGGTACCCGTCGACCAGCTTGGGTTAGGTTGAGTCCTTGCGACGGCCACCCATACATGGATTGGCAGGCGGCGACTCGAGCTCACCGAGACATCGACCCAACACGGCCAACCACGGCATCTGGTGCACTCGACGGCCTCGGCCCGGGGATCGACTGCACTGCAGATCGCTTGGACCGTTGGTCTACTGATCTTGCCGACGACGCGGCCTCGATCACCGTCTGCACGATTGAATCAGCCAACTTGTGTGCAACTTGTGTGCCAGCTACATGCCTAGATCTCATCTTACAACCAACAGCATGGGCAATGGAGTTGAATTGAGAAATCGAGTTACCCGTTTGATGCAACTGCAAGCTGTGGATGGTTGAAGTAATGGGCAATGAAAATTCTGCATGAATCTACAAATGAGGCAACAGGATGATCAAAATATTCTATTCATCTTGACTTTACCCCATCATCTGTTGGAACAAGTGCTCCAAGTATGACGATCCGCAGGTAATATTGTTCTTGTAGAGTTGAAATGGCCTTCACCAAGCTCAAGCCCCAGATAAGATTTAGCTCTAGGTGACTGTCACTGACTCACTGCCCAGTTAGGTTCCTGCCACCCAGTGCACTCCATTTTTTTTATTTCCTGAATCATTGAGGCCTTGCAGATGTAAACACGAGAGTGAATTCTTGTAGGCCAGAAAAAAGCATGAAGTTGCAGCTTATGTCATGTTAAACGTACTGGACGGTAGATGTAACGCATGGAGGAAGAATGGTTCGGAGCAAATGGTGCAGTGGCACTACAGTGTCCAGTACAGCACCACAACTACATTATTTTGCTACAGTGTTTTCACTACAGTCATAAGCACGCCCTCCGGCTTCACTTTCTGAACCGACGTTGATAAAGACATGTCATAGCTCTACGGCACGTGACATTGCTGTCAGAGGATGCATGTCCCACAACGCATATGTCAATAAACAAATGCAAAATCTTTGGCTAATTGTGGGTGCCGGAGAAGCCGGGGTGGTATAAAGTAATCCTTCTTTCGTGCCCATCAGCCCACCATTGCTCAACAACATCACTTTGGTGGCTAAATCTGCTTGACTTTCGCTTTAATTCTTCTCTACCTTTGATTGGCAATGGCTCTCCAGTTTAAGGATTATTCGCCATCACAATTTCTTTACGTGATTTCCGCTTAAAGCGAAGGAATGTGTTTTTTTCCATTGAGTGGGATCCTTTTGATCTGATTTAGGACAGTTAGATGCTGACAAGTAGTGTCCTTTATGGGAAATCATTAGTGTGAGGTGCTAATATTTTATTGAATTGTTATATTGAAGTTTTTTTCACCATTATGTGATGCTTAGTGAAGGGGGAAATGAAAGCCTAGTTGTAGTCTTGCAGACTTGGTTTTATCAGGCAACTAGGGTGCACCGCGTATTTGCATGGCTATATTTGTTTCAAAGTTTGTATAAATATTTGATAATATATTTACGTATCTTGTAGGCTATTTAGACTTTTAAGCTATTCTAAACATTGGAGACGACAATAGAAGCTTGAAAGAAATTACAACCTGAGAAATGTAATTGAAGTATGTGTTTTGACGGAAGAAAATAATTGAGCATAATAAGTTGTTGGGGTTCTTAAAAACTAACCACTCTTTATTATGCATAGATCATGTAGCTTCATGCTCCTATATTCTTACTCTATTAGTTATTTTTTCTCAAAGTGTATGCATGTATATGTACCTCTATCTAATCTCAAACAATACGATGATTATGTGTGCGGCAAATTATCTTATTAGTTTGCATGGTATAATGTATTAGAGTACCTTGTCCACGCATACACTGATGCACCATGGCCGATCTACATTGAACTTATCTTCCCTCATACCCCAGCTACCCTACCAAACTGTGTGGTTTCTATCTCTTTTCGTCGTCACATTTTTTTTGTTTCAACCTCCAATAGTAAGCCCAAATCTTGATCGACCCTCTGAGCCGCTACCCATTCCAATACAATACATTACCACATAGTTATCTTCTACTTATCTCCAATCATTGCTTAATGTTAACCATTGCGACATCAACACGCATACACATACAAGCATCGTCGATCCCAGCTGGGAACACGTGTCACGCTCTCTCCAGTGATCCGAGCATATTCCCTATGGCTATTCCATCTCTACTCCAAGTTTTTTGCTCCTCTGCCTCTGTACGCCCGTGCTTCTATTCATATGGATACATGCATGCATATACATACGCATGCATGATGTTATATATGCTCGACGTCCTCTTCTCTCGTGCCAGTCGCTCATCTTCTTCAACGTTGGCCAACTCAATGTTGTGGCTTCCTTAATAACCGTGACAACCTCCCATCTTCACTAATGTCGACATGTATACTTTAGTCGTTGTCTAACGATATGGAGAATCTTTTCGCCATCACTGGCGACAACGTGCCTATCACCAGTGATGGCACGCTCCTAACTACCAGATGGCCCCATATCGTCTATAGCTCGTCTTCAATGCAAATCTTCATCTCCCCCCTGTCATGACTTTCCCATCATCGAGTTTCTTTGGCCACTAACTTCTTTAACAACGCCGACGCCCACCACTTGTCATCACGGCCCTTGACTCCTTCAACATTGACTTTCTCTTCAATGACTCCAGCGTGCAGCACGATATTGTCCTCATCTCCGTTGTCGCCGCCTTGACTCTTCGCTTCCCCGTGGATCAGTATCTTCTTGCAAGACAGATCGATGCCATTGCACTCTTTCGTGGTCTCCTCTGACACCATTCGTACTATCCTCGTTATAACTTGTATTTTTTAATAAAAAAATTCAATTATATTTTATTTTCATTTCATAGGAAGCAACAATAGAAACACGTGACCTTGAGAGCGAACGTGGTGGTTTCTTTTGTATTTCCTCCGACACTATTTGTGTCATACTCGTTATAACTTTTATTTTTATTCAAAATTTTAGTTATTTTTATTGGAGTTCGTATACAAATAAAATTGCTAAATTTATTTAATTTATTCAGAATTTTAGTTTGGATTCCGTGTGGAAATCAAATTGTAAATTTTCTTTTATTTTTATTCTAATTTTAGTTCTTTTTCTTGGAATTCAGATTCAATTCATTTGCTAATTTTTTATTCTCAATTACGCTTATTTAGGATTTTACTTTGAATTGCATTGAAATCAAATTGCTAATTTTATTTCATTTTATTTTTATTAGAATTTCAATTATTTTTGGTTGTATTTCAGTATACAAATCTAATTGCAATTATTGTTTAATTTTTATCCTAAATTATAAATATTGGAATCAGATCGAAATCAAATTGCTAATTTTATTTTATTTTTATTCAATTTCAGTTATTTTTGTTGGATTTCGATACAAATATATTTTCCAATTATTTTTAGTTTTTTATTCCGAATTATAATTATTCAGTGATTTTACTTAGAAATTGTATGGAAAACAAATTGCTTATTTTTTATTCCAAATTTCTGTTTTATTGTACTTGGCATGGTCTCTTTTACTTAGGAATTGCCATGAAAATAAAATTGCTGATTTTATTTTATTTTTTATTCTGAATTTTAGTTTTATTTTACTTGACATGGATTCTTTCTTTTAATCTAGACCGTTATAATCTTGACCCACCATGATCGATGGTGCAGATGTTTATATTTTTCCATCGATTAATACGGGAATTTGTAGCCCTTGAGAGCGAACGTGACGACTTATTTTGATTCTACTTTAATAAGATAATTGATCGTGGTGTAAGCTAGCTGATCTTGTCTGTTGCATTGCAGCTTTCATGACCCCAAACATGAGTAAAGTATGGAATCTGGTCCTTGTTTTCTGCTTTAGATTTGTGCCCTTGAACTACCAATCTCTTTGTTTTTATCTCCACATCTACCTACCCTTAGTACGGTATAAATGACTTAACAATTTCTGCTAGAAAAAACCAAAGGCGGCTCACAAGATATACTATGTATGTAGTAGAACATACAAGAATCGAGCCGGTTTAATTACCAAAATGCTTTGGCCTGCTAGCTTACCTTAGCCTTATGTTAATTGATGTCATTGCTCACATTGTTCAAGTTGGACATGATCAAATTCGCAATTCAGAGAAGGGAAGAAATGATGAACAATGAAATACAAGTGACCCTCCCAAATCTACTCAAGCATTTAGAAAGGTACTAATCCAATGTGCGGAACCGTATCAATCAGATATGCTTGTTTACGCATCATGTTGCCATGCGCCTGCCTATGTGTATCAGGAGATCCACGGTGCTTAGACAGCCATTGATGGGAACAGAAAGTTGTGTTGTGTGCCTCTATTGCTTCCCCCACATTGCATTGTTTTCCTCCTTTTCTTGTTTAATTTTGCCGCTCAACCAATAATACATGCTTGTTTTCTGATGATCCCTAGCTTAAAAGATGAGCATGATGCTGGTATTGGCAACTAATACATAGTAACATACACTGATGTGCTGTATAATAAAAATTGAGCCCTTTTTTTAGCTTGCAAGTTTTATGTGTCGGCCACCGAAACTCGATCAGTGTCCTTAAAACAAGATGCCGTGCTCTTGTATTTTATTGTTTTTGCACATGGTAGTATATGTGATTACTAAACATAAGATCGTAGCTTGATGCTGATTAAAGTGATTAATTAATGATACGGTATCCAATTGTCAGAAAATGAAGGTTTTATGTATAGAGTCTGGTGAATCAGTCTAGTGGTGCATGCGGGGGCCTCACCTGTAACCTGCTACGTAAGCCTCTCGTCACAATGCGAGATGAAATCTTTCTGAAAGACAAATGTGACTAGGTTGTCACTCCTGAATTGGATCGGAGGTTTTTCAGTAGGATCGCGAATCGTAGGATTGATGTATAATCTAAGATCCTATTTGATTCTACCAAAGAAATATTTTAAAAATCTACCTTTTATTTTTTTGAAATAATATTATTTTTAAAAAATGTAAAAAAATAAACAGTCAATTTTTAAAACAAACGTAGGCCACTGTCCCTGTCTGCAGTACTCAAGTTACTGTTGCCATTCTCTGCCCTTTCACCATTTCAAATTTCAAATGACGACAATAGTCTAGTTTTGTAAAACAAAATTCGACTATTTTTTTTGTAATTATCTTTTGAATTAATTTTTTTTAAAAAAAATGGTATTCTAACACTTCCACATTTTTAAAACTATATTTTTAGAACTTTTGTTTACCAAAATGTGGTGCAAAGGAAAATTCATTTGTTATTTGTGCAAATTATAATAGACATGAAGAACTAAAAGTAAAACTTTACAATGAAACAGACATATGCAAATAATTATTTATAATAAATCAGTAGATTCTGATAGGGCCGTATAAAATTTTTGATTATGATCCTACAATTTTTTTTTGTTAGAATCGGTCCATATAATACCTGGACCGTAGAAACGAAAAAATGTAAGACTACAATCGTTATTCTGACACTATGAGATAATATCTTACTGTTGTCACTTGTCAGCCTGCACGAATCACGATGATATCTTCATGTCTTGCTATCTTAACTCTTTGATAATCTCTTCATTTATTCTGTAAAAAGCGTATGATCCGGTGTTCTGAAACATCACAAGCAGACAGGACTAAGTACTAGAAAATAAGGAGGTCATTTCCACATATGTAAATACATCTAGGCATTGACCAATACGTCCACTCGACAGAAATAATTTGTTCCCCTCATCGTCTTCATTCATCAGATTATGTTCCTAACTTGCGAGTTGGACTTTATTTATGTTTTTTTTCCTTATTTTATACTTTAGCACATGCATCTTGTAGTACTCTAATCAGATATACTCCTTTTGCAATGCATTTTAAGAGTTAAAGAATCTGCTCCGGACTGGTACTCTACATCTATGTCAAATTGTAAACTTCTTTACATATTAACATGATTATCACTTGACAGAAATTACACTACAAGTCACACAATCTGAAAAAACAATCTACGATGGAAAGCTAAGAGCACGTTCATTTGAACACATCATAAGTCATAACACAGGGTGGTCAAGAACACAAGTTTTCAGTGTTACAAAAAAAATTCAGAATGCATCGCATCATTGTACATTCATTCATTCATCAGTGTCATCCTCTACAAATCTCAATCAGGTCCTCTAGACCCTCGGATCCTGCAGCGATCTTGGACGCCGCCGCCGACAAGAACCGGAACCCGGCGTCGCTGGCGCTCTTCCTCGCCGAGGCCAGCTGCTGGGACTTTTTGCAGTAGGCAATCAGCCCCTGGATCGGATTCTCCACCTCCGAGCTCGCGCTGCTGCTCCTTCGCAGCGCCGGCCCGTCGGACTCTCTCGAGCTCCGGACCGACGACGAGGTGGAGGACTTCGACGATGAGCACGACGAAGACGACAGCGGCGCAGGGGACGTCTTGCTCGACGACGAGTACCGGACGATGACGCTGGAGAAGGACCTTCTGTGCCTGTGCTCGCGCTCTTTGAGCCTCCCTCCTCCAAGTGCACCACGGCCGCCGCTGCTCTGCGAGTCGGCGATGCACCTGTTGCTTCTGATCTGGCCAAACGGGTTCTTCCTCCATGCCCTGAGGTGGCCATGGCCATGGGCGAGCTCTTTTGCTCCGCTGGTTGCGCCAAGAAAGTTCTTCTCGTCCGGGTTTCCTGGTTTGGCGGCAAATATCGTCTTGAGGTAAGCTTTCGAGGCCTTGAGCTTGAGGCCAAGGTTGAGCTGCCTCATGAACTTGAGCTTCCTGGACCATGGCTTCTTCTCGCAGGCAGCCGCCGCGGCCGCGACGCCGGCCGCGTATTCTTGGAAGTACTCCTCCACGTTGAGCTCCCCACTGACGTAGCACGAGTTCGCCGGCGACGCGTTGCACGACTGGTACGGCGTCGCCGGGGCGGTGCTTATGGCGAGGAGCCGCCGCCCGACGTCGGCCGGAACGCAGCCGTCGAGTAGCTCCTCGACCATCTGGATGCGCGGCGGCAGGTGCAGCGGCAGCAGCTTCCCCTTGTAGAAGAGCTCGTCGGCCGGCGACGCCAGGGGCTCCCCCCACCGGTCCAGCGGCGCCGACATGTGGAACTCGAACTCCCTCGGCAGAGGCGGCGCTTCTCTGGCAGCTGCTGAGCTCAAGTCCATGTCGATGTAATCCTCCTCTTGCAGCGGCTGTTCATGGCCCTCCTCGCCTTGCCTACTCGTCATTGCTCTTGCCTTGTGAGCTTGGTGAGCTGTGTGTTAATTCTTGGCTTGGAACTGAGCTGATGTGAGATGGTGGTTGTGTCTTGCTCTTCGCCTCTTAGGATGATTTCAGAGCAGCAAAAATGGCAGCGCCATAGGGGTTTATAAATCAGCTTATACACTTTCTGCAGGGGTCCTACCATTGCCCGTATGATCTGCCTTTTGTTTGTATCTCAATCCTCTTTCTGTCCCAGCATTATGTATGTATGCAGTAATGCAGCATTGTGTACTAGTCCGGTGCTTGCTCACCGTTTCATCTCTCTATCATTGCTCTGTCTCTGGCTTTAGTGTGCAGAATACTTCCTTCTTTTGTGAGAAAAAATCGGCTTTAGTGATCGCATATATAAGTACTGAACCACTGATTAGGGTGGTGTCCTTTTGCTTTTGCCTTCCAGCTTCTGCATGCTTCTATTCTTTCCATGGCTAGCTCGTGCCATTTGATGTGAGAGAAATATACTATACTACTCACTCTGGCCACAAAAGAACATCATTTTGGACATTGATATGGTCCCAAAACGTATTTTAACCACTAATTTTCATTGTAAAAGATTTATAAAACATAACAAAATTATACTTTTATAAAAGTTCTTTTCGAGGCAAATCTATAATCCTTCCATTTCTTTTTAAAAATCATATTTTGGTTACATAGGGATTAAGGAGCTCATGAAACCAGGAGAATGGTAGAAGGAAATGACCCTTGTGTCCATGGTGTTAATATCTTGGGAATGAGAGAGAGGATAGTTGTGTGAGTGTTTAATCATAAATGTTGAAGAGGGCAAAAGAGAGAAAATATCATTAACTCTGCATACGCATCTTATATTTTGAAATAAGATTGCAAAAATTATAGACCTTACATTTTAAAAGAGGGAGTACATACTATTTTCATGTGTTGAATCTAAATATTGAAAAATATATCGATATTTAAAGTTTAGAAAGTTTAACAATACGTACTCGAAACGACTTTCTTCTATGACCAGAGGGATTAGTCCTGGGTTATCACTGGTACTGCAAATTACTATACAAGGTGGGTAGAATCATTGGGAGCAAGGGCGATTAATTAGGAGCGCGTGTCTAGTTCCAACCAGTGAGTGACCGGGTTACGACCAGTACGGATGATACGCAGGATCTGTACCGTGAGAGGCGCTTGGCCCGCATACCAACCGGGCTGCTCCTGCTCCTTGGGTTACTGAACCAAACTTTGCTAAAATCTTTGGCAGCTTCAGTTGATTTCGAAATCGAAATGGGGAGCTCATGCCCCCAGAGGCCAGAACAACGCAAAAACTAAGCATGGAGGGATACAGTGATGCGCTATTGTGTGTGCTCGTGGGTGCGTGTATTTGCTTATTATGCCATCTTCTTCGTGTCAACCTGTCGAAGTGTGTGTGAGGGTGTCATCAGCCATCGCTCATCGATGGCAATATCTCAGCTCAGGTCTTGCTCGTCAGATTCACATGCACAATGATCCTTCAGAGAGCATGAACTGGTATACTGCGTCACTGCATGCCTGTTTGAGACCTTCATATCAGGAACCGGTCGATGCCTCGGAGTTTGGGCTGATCCTTGAAGACACTTGAAGTGTGTGAGGGTGACATAATTAAGTGCCAGATTATTTATTCGTTTCCTTCGTTCTTCCTCCTTGAGCTTCCACATGTTACAGAGCAAAACTGAAATACCGTAAATTCCGGCGAAGTGGTACTCCTATTCCTAGTAGTAGACCATCTGGTTAGCCAAAGTACAACACACATGCATACAAAATTTCTCAAGTTATCATCTTGCCACGGGTGACATTACAAAGCCCTTGACTTCGTACTAGTACTCCATTCCCAGCTAGAGCGAGAGCACTAAGCAACGTCCCAGAATTGCTTAAAGATATCATAAGGCTAACATCATCGTCCCAAAGTCGTAGCTGGAGGAATTATTCCTGTGCAAAGATGGCCATTTGGTGGTGCTTTAGCTAGTTGGATTGGAGCTAGGGAATGTGAAACGCAGGTTAGGTTAGGTCAACTGCCAAACCTCCGGATTTAGGGCGAATTGCAAGCCTGAAAGATGCGCCACTTGCAGGCTGCTGCGGCCACTGATCTGACGTGGTCGGCGGTGGTTCGAACGTGGAAGATTCGTGGGAGAGTATCTAAAGGTAGATTCATATGAGCTCACTCTAATCTGTCGTGATTTTTTTTAAGGAAAAGAAAGAGAGAAGAGCTGAAGAGGCGACACGGAAAGAGAGCAATTGATACAGAATATATACCTTCATGTAAAATTTCAGCACTAACTTTATCCTAGACGTAGTGGAGAAGGCATGGTAGCTGTTCCTATTAGAATCTTCCTACATTCATTATTCCTTTTTGTTTATTCCTTTGTTGATCTAAAACTCTGGTATACTCCCTCAAATTTTCTTAACTTTGACTACTAATATATAGAAAACTATTTGTATTGGTCATGTGAAAATGATATCATTAGATTAAGCATGAATTTTTTGATAATATAATTATTTTATATTATTTTATGATTATATTCGTATAAAAATTAATGGTCAAAGTTATATGTCAAATACTGTGTCGATGTCCAAATCATCGTACATTCTTAAATAAAAGGAGTATTTATGTTACTTGGTTTCTGTAGCTCCAGGGACACCGTGCGAGTTGAAAAGGCATGGCACGATACAATTCACAGGACATGTAGTACATGTTCAAATCCTAATACCTACAGAATATAGGTTAAAGTCTAGCTCTGACACGCATGCAAGATAGAGAACTAGAGTGTGGTCCATGGTTCGAGCTGGATTTGATCACCTGAGTTGTGACCTTGGTAAAACCGTAAAAACACCACAAGGTATATGCTCTGACCAACTATGTTTCCTCTGTGAGGAGATATACGAAGTTGGTGTAAGTGTTAGATATATGTATTTCCATACGTAGATTATCTCGCATATGGTAGTTGTTGTTCGTTCGATATATACAGTGTATAGATTACAAGATTGCTTTTGATCTAGTACATCTCCGGTAATCGGTTGTTGTTACTGTTGCCCATACGACAAAGGGAATATATAACCAGCGCCGGCCCAACCTTTTGACTCACGGCCTTTCCTCCGAATTCCGTTTACATGGTATTGATATTTCTTGATCCTAGTCCTGGTCTTCGCTCCACAACATGAGCTCCTCGTCGCTGACTAGCTCTGCTTCCGCCCCTTCCCTAGCCCTAGCTACTGACACCGCCGCCTCGGCATCCTTCTCTGCCATGACGTCGGTCTTCTACTGCCATCAATGTCGCTAGCATCAAGACACGTATTCCCATCGTTCTTGATACGAAGGCCTCAAATTACACAAAGTGGCGGACGTTCTTCACCGCCATGCTCGGCAAATTTGCTCTCCTTCAACACATTGACGGCACCCCTCCTCGCTCCCACGAGACCGCTTGGGCTCAGCAGGACTTCACCGTCCTCACCTGGTTCTATGGCTCCATCTCCGATGGCATCCTCGACATCATCATGGAGCCCGAGCAATCCGCTCATGCTCTCTGGACTGCCACCGAAGAAATCTTCCGGGACAACATGGAGAGCCGCGCCATCTACCTTGATGCTGAATTTCACAATTTGGTTCAAGGTAATCTCTCTATCACCACCTACTGCCAGAAGCTCAAGACCTGGCTGATGTCCCCCATGTCGTCGGTCAACCGGTGTCCGATCGCACGCTTGTGCACAACACCCTCTGTGGCCTCAGTCCGCAGTTCTCCAACACCACATCCATCATCTCTTTGAAGACTCTGTTTCCCACCTTTGTTCGAGCCCTCTCCATGATGCTCCTTGAGGAGCTCTGCTTCGACAACGCCACCAAGATCACCGCGATCACGGCTCTCTTCTCCGGTACCACTGCCCAGCCCCCACTTGTGGCGACTCCTCCTATTGGGGGTGACCGCGGTGATCACAACTCCAGTGGAAAATCAAACCGCAAGAACAAAGTCAAGAAAGGTGGCAACGGCGGCAACAGGTAGTACACCAGCGTGCCCTCCAACCCCCGTGGTCCATTGGCGCTCACTGGACGATGGGTGTGCTTCTCACCGTGGTCCGACCAAGCCCAACCATGGGGCGGTGCCTAGCGCGCCCCCTCCACTGTCGGCCTCCTCGGCTCACTCCATCGTCGACACCGGCGCAAGCTTAAAACACCATGGCCACACCACCATACCCATCCAACGGTGCTACAAGTTGGGATAGCTCTAGCCTCATCTCCGCTATCAATAGCATGTCCCTTCACGGCGGCAATGACGGATGGGTGATGGATTCCAATGCTACTTCGCACATGGCCTCCAATGATGGTACTCTCCACTCCCTCTCCTTTTAACGACGCCTCCATGCCTATTCTCTGCTCAGGTCACACATCTATTCCCACCCCTTCAGGTGAATTCTTCCATCTCCAGAACGTTCTTGTCGTCCCGTCTATTGTCCGCAATCTCCTTTCTATTCGACAATTTACACGTAAAATTTCTTGCTCTATTGAGTTTGGCTCTTTTGGTTTCTCTGTCAAGGACCTTCAAACCAAAAAATGATTCTTCGTTGCAATAGTGATGGGGATCTCTACACACTCTTCCCCACCTCACCTCCACCGACGCCGTCTCACCATGCTCTTCTGTCCACTGCCTTGGCCTCCCTGTGGCATCAGCGATTGGGCCATCCAGGTCGTGACGCCATAGCCTCCTTGCAGCAGTCATCTTTAATTTCTTGTAATAAAGCAGATAGTTCCATGTGTCATGCTTGTCAATTAGGAAAATACGTTTGACTGCCTTTTCCAAATTCTACTTCCAATACTAGTACTCTATTCCAGTTAATTCATTACGATTTATGGACGTCTCCTATACCCAACACTTCTGGTTTCAAGTATTACCTCATTGTCGTTGATGATTTCTCACACTTTTATTGGTCCTTTCCTCTTCGCCAAAAATCGTGTGTTCACGAAACCCTCGCCTCTTTCATAACATACGTCTGTACCCAATTTCAGCTTCCTCTTGTCTCTATACAAGCCAAAAATAGGACGGTATTTGTGAATTTCGCATCATCGGACCTCTTTCGCACGCACGACATCCATCTCCGTCTTTCTTGTCCCTATACATCTCCTCAAAATGGGAAAACCCAACGTGCCATTCGAACCCTCAACGACACTATGCGCACCCTCCTTTTCCAAGCGCATATGTCGTCATCCTTTTGGGTTGAGGCCCTCACAACGACCACATACCTTGTGAACCATCGCCCCTCCAAAGCAATTCAGTCCCTCACATCCTATGAGCGCCTACATTGCCGACCTCCTTCCCTCCACCACCTCCACATGTTCGGGTGCTTGTGCTACCCCAACCAATCATCCACAACTCGTCACAAACTCAGCCCACGGTCGGTGGCATGCATCTTCCTCGGATACCCTTCATCTCACAAAGGCTACCGATGCTATGATATATCCACCAGACACATCATACTCTCTCATCATGTGTTCTTTGATGAAGCGGTGTTTCCCTTCTCCACCCACAAATCCTCATCTCCACATGACTCATACAATTTTCTCCTTGATTTCATGTCCACACAAATCGCGGCCGCCTATGCTCCATACGGCCAGTGGCTCCAATCGCGCCGTCAGCCCTACCTCGACTGCCACACACCCTAACACGTCTCGGTTCCTCGCTACATCACCTGCTATGTCTGCTCCTCTCCCTACCGCGACAAGTCTTGATGCATCACCTGTCGTGCATGCCCCTCTATCTGTTGCGGCAAGCCTCCCTACCACGATCGCTACTGCCTCACAGCCATGACAATGACTCTTCTTGCTGCTTCACCTGCCATGGCAACCTTCCCTGTCGCGATCAATTTACGCGACAGCTCTTTCTCCCGCCATAACAACATTTTCTCCCGCCGCGGCAGCTCCCGTTGGTCCGGCTTCTCAGCTCGCACCCGGTCCTCATCATCTGACCACTGGCGCCAAGACCGGTCTTGTGTTTCGTGTCACTCAGTGGAATCTATCAACTATTGTATCTTTGATTTCTTGAGTTCCAAAGACATATCGGTCTGCTCTCTAGGATCCCAACCGGTGACAGGCTATGGCTAGTGAACATCAGGCTCTTCTTGAGAACAACACTTGGTCCCTTGTTCCTCGTCCTTCAGGTGCCAATGCGGTTACTGGCAAGTGGATCTTTAAAAACAAATTCCACTCAAGGCTCTATGGGTCGTTCGTGACTATTCCCAATAGTCGGGTATCAACTATGACGAGACTTTCAGCCCCGTCGTCAAACCCGCCACAATTTGTGTTGTCCTCAGTCTCTCTGTCTCATGTGGTTGGCCTATTCATCAGTTGGATGTCAAGAATGCCTTCTCAAGACGCAAGACGCTTGATTTAAACCGTTTATTGCCAACGCCATCCGGTTTGTTGACCCCGTCGCCTCAAGATGTCTTCCATCCTCTTAAGTCCCTCTATGGTCTTAAGCAGGCTTCCCGTGCGCGGTACTAGTGTTTCGCCACATATATTCACACGATCGGCTTCGTTGCTTCATCTTCCGATACCTCCTTGTTCATGTTCTAGGATGGCACTAACCTTGCTTACCTCCTATTGTATGTTGATGAACATCATCCTCACAGCATCGACCATAGCTCTCCTTGATTGGCTCATTCACTGTCTCCATGCTGAGTTTGCTATGATGGATCTTGGTGACCCGCATCACTTCCTTGGGATCGCCGTCACCAGATCACCTATCGGCCTATTCCTTTCTCAACGGCAGTATGCCTCTGATCTTTTGCAGCGCGCTGGTATGTCCGAGTGCCATGCTACAACTACCCTCATGGATACATAGGCCAAGTTGTCCCCCGCTAGTGGCTCGCCTATTGCTGACCCTACATAGTACTGTGGCTTTGCTGGTGCCCTCCAGTACCTGACACTGACTCGACCAGATCTTGCATATGTTGTTCAGTAGGTGTAGGATCAAGGATAACCGACTAGAGGGGGGGTGAATAGAAGGTTTTTAAACTTTTTGACTAACTAACAATTTAAGCCAATTATGAGCTATGTCTAAACTAGATACAATTCTAGCTAAGCAATTCTACACAAGATTAAATGCTAGAATTGTAAATGCGGAAATAGTAAAGACAAGAAATAATCACAATTGAGACAAATAAGTTTTTCCCGTGGTATCGAAGACTTGTTAGTCTTCAGTAGTCCACGTTGAGGAAGCTTGAACTAATCAACCCGGCTCCACGAATTAAGCCTACTCTCGATCACTAGTGGTTGTTCTTCCTCCGCTCCAGAGATAGTGAACACCAAACCACTCACAATCTTGACACCGGGCCTCTTCACAATCTTCTTGAAGAGATCATCATGCTAACACCGCCAAACCATCTAGGTGTTTGGCAAAAGACCAAGAGTAATGAATCAATGACCTTTGCTTAACGGTACTCAAGTGCAATGGATCAATCTAGAATGAATGCATTTGAATTTTGGCTCAACTACCTCATAATGAATGCACAAATGTATTTGAGGTGTTGAAAGGGTGCTCAAGGCTCTAAGGATATTAAATGTGGTCTGGCTTACTGTCCTTGAGCAGGTAGAGGGGTATTTATACCCCCCACCAACAAATACGACCGTTCTCTAACTTTCAGCGAAATACGGTACTACCGACAACTATCACGCGGTACTACCACACTTCACCTACCACTTGAACGACTATAATAAAGGGCATTAATCGCTTTGACATAGCCGTTGAAACTTCAATATGGTACTACCGCTTATTCATCATGCAAGATTACCACCGGCGGTCATATCGCACAATGAAAGCAGAGTTCCGCTTTCACGGAACCCAAAAGGGTACCTCATCGAAAAATACGCATCGCTTCAACTTTCAAAAATACCGGGGTGCGATAGTTCCACTTGAACAACTGCGGTACTACCGCTCTTAGGGTTTGCAATCTAGCAGAAAAAGGTGTCTCTATGGAAATAACATACTGCCAACTTATTTTCGGAACAACCGGGTTGCGGTAGTACCGCATGACGAGCTCGGTCGTTCCGCTGAGCGGTAGTACCGCCGACTTAATGTCGGTACTATCGATTGTCCTAACAAAGCATAGTTGGCTTTCCAAAACAAATTCTAAATGCATGCATGATCCTAAATTGATCCAAATGGCACAAGAACATGCTATCAAGCTACTAGTCATAATCTCTCTTAATAGTACGGCATTTAACCTAAAATCCGGTCTTCCATCCATTTCTCCTAAGATCGGTAAAATATAAAAAGGATTCTAGACTATTTGTACCTTGTCTTTGAACCATATTGATCTTCATGTTGTCCTTTAGCATGCATCTTCAAGTTATCAAACTTACCATTGGGACTTAACCTTGTAAATACTCGATAAATATGTTAATCTTATGTTCACATATTATCATTAATTACCAAAACAATTTTTAGAGGTCTCTATACTTTCAGTAGGTCTGTCTTCGTATGAACGCACCTCGAGAGCCTCATCTTGCCCTTATCAAGCGCATCTTGTGCTATGTCAAGGGCACTCTCGACCGGTCTTTAGCTTCATGTCTCTTTGATGACCTCCCTAACAGCCTACTCTGACGCTCACTAGGCGGGTTGTCCAAACTCTCGCCGGTCTACCTCCGGATACAGCATACACCTCAGCGACAACCTTATTTCTTGGTCTTCCAAGCAACAGACTATAGTCTCTCACTCCAATGCTAAGGCTGAGTATCAGCCGTCGCTCATGCCGTGGCCGAATGTTGCTAGATCCGCCAGCTCCTAACGGACCTCCAGGGCGGTAGTAGAAGGGTCACAGCAGCTAGTAAAAAAGAGATCAGCGGGAGAAGGATGTGACAACCACGCCGTGAACAGAGCCCACGCAGGGCAATCCGAACCCAAGACGAAACCGGAGGGCGGGCGCTGAAGATTTAAGGGCCGGCACGAAAAAACCCAGGAGCGCGCGCGCTAAGCGGGCGGTTTGAAGGAGGCGCGCCACCCGGAGGAGGAGGCGAGGGCGAGGGTTCATGGCTGCCGTCTGACGACGCGATCAATGGTGGTCAACAAGAGGTGTGTTAAGGGGTGCCACCGCTGCGTTCGTGGTCGCAAGGCGAACGAGTGGTTCTGGACTTGTGTGGGTCAAGAGATACACTGGGCCGGATATTTGGGCCAAGCTTTCCGTCTTCTCGGCCCAAATTTGCTCCGAATATGGATCTCACAGAAAATCCGCGACCCAAATTTTGCGTCGATCCTAACCGTCCGCCCCTGAATAGGGCGGCTATCCTTTCTCCGGGCCCACTGCCTGATAGCTCCTATGGCTCGTGGCACATTACGATTCATGCTGCTTTCTCTTGTTGGGCCGATCGCCCGCCGGATGGGGTTAGCGCGCGGCCGAAACCCCAAAGTAGCGGCCTGGGCGCACGTCGCGCAGAACGAATTTGGGCTATTTCTGTTGCGGGCTCCGCAACTCAGCGCGGCACGGGGCTCAGCCCAGTGGCGCGGCCCATGTACAGGTAGCCTACTCCCGCGAGCCACGAGCTGGCCGGCTTTTCCGGCGTTCCATGGAGGAGACGGAAGCTTTGTCATTTTGCCAGCCGCCGGCCGCCGCAACGTTCGTTTCGATGCTTCTGGTCAAACCCCGTCACGTGTGGCTGCTGTACGCCTGTACCATTTCTCATCTAGAAAAAGCTTAGCCATGGCCTTCTAAAAAAACCTTAGCCATGGCTATTAATTCATGCTTGAGTCAAAACTTATTGGTGGTAGTCAGGTAGACAAAGTGAACACCGTATCAGCATATCTCATCGGTTTAGTGAAAGCTTGGCAAAAAAAAAAAAAAAATTTGTGTAGTGTCGTACTCAAAATTTCTGCACGACATCAAAATGGAGCCTTTTTTTTTAATCTTTACTTATGTCGTGTCAGGATCTTTCCGCTGACTGATTACCCCCGTCTACGTATTTGTTAGCCTCTTCCTAGAAGAAGCTGTTGGTGGGCTCCCAGTTATTGATAACTTTTCGGATCATTAGTGCATACCAGGCCTGTCTGGATGCGAAGAATTTTGTTCATGCATAATTCTCTGGTGTACTCTCTTCGGTTAGAAAACAACGTCGTTTTAGACATAGACATAATCCCAAAAATATAATTTTGATCACTAATTTTTATTGTAAGAGATTTATAAAATCTAACAAAATTATGTTTTTTTATTAAAGTTCTTTTCGAGACAAATATATAGATACCATTTTCATGTGTTGCCTCTAAATATTGAAAAAATATTTGTTGGGGAGGGTCTCCATGTTACCTCGAGCCACTGGTAACCTCGTGAAGGCATGACACCCCAGACGGATCCACCCCGGACGAGATCCGTGGACCGACCTCGGACGGGACCTCGGCGAGGCACAACACATCGGTGAACCTACCCCGGATCTAGTTCGGGGCAGCCACACGACGAGGTCCCATCGACACCCGCATAGATGAAAGATCGACGATGTCATGTGTCCGAACGTGGCGGGAACCACTTGACGCGATGGATAGAAGTACCCCCGGAGCAAGCTAAGCCTCGAGAGCAGCAATGTAACTTCACTGATTTCCCCCTCCTCTATAAATATGACCCTTTGTAAATGGGGAGAGAGAGGCCACTTGTAACTATTTTCACATGTGCAATACAATGGTGCAGACTGTCGGGACCCAAAAATACAATTCTGGACCCTTTGTATATAATGCACTAGTCCAGGATCACGCTAGTGCATACATTGGCAACATCAGTGAAATATCATTTCCATATACAAAGATGACTAATAAATAGGCAAATAACAATAAATATCAGAGTAAAGACCTTAAGGTCAAAGCTTACAATTAATGCCTCGTATGCTTAATAGCTCAAATAAGTCAGAGTGAACATAACGGAATAACTTCAGTGAAGCCCATCCATATGCCCATAGGCACCTATGGGGTAGCGACCTAGTTCTCCACGCATCCTTGAAGTAGACCTTGCCGATCGATGATTCTTCCACTTCGCTGCATGTTTTACAATAAGCATGAGTACACAACCGTATTCGCAAGTCATACCACAGAATGCAATGTATAGATGCAGGCTCATTCCAAAGGAATGGCATCTGCGGTTCTTTTGCAGAAATGCAACATTTGCAATTTGAATAAAAATAATAGATTGAAAGCATAATTCAAAACAAATAGACAATAATAAATTTTATCAATTTTAGTTCACAAAGACACATAGTTGTAGCGGAACGTAACGGAATAACTTCAGTGAAGCTCATCCATATGCCCATAGGCAATCAGCTGGGGTAGCGCGACCTAGATCTCCACGATCCTTGAAGTAGACCTTGCTGACTGATGATTCTTCCACTTCTGTTGCATGTTTTACAATAAGCATGAGTACACAACCGTATTCGCAAGTCATACCACAGAATGCAATGTATAGATGCAGGCTTATTCCAAAGGAATGGCATCTGTGGTTTTTTGCAGAAACACAACATTTGCAATTTGAATACAAATAATAGATTGAAAGCATAATTCAAAACAAATAGACAATAATAAATTTTATCAATTTTAGTTCACAAAGACACATAGCCATATGACTTAGATCACATAGCTGTCTCTTCCCAATTGTTTTATGAAAATCTACCCCTCGTGTGAAATCCCCGAGCATGTCCATGACCGCAGACGCGGCTATTCGAATAGATTGATTTAACACTCTGCAGAGTTTGTACACTTTACCCACAAGATACAATCAACTGGATCAGAGCTGATCACGGCAAAACTTTTCAGAAACTTCATCTCAAACATTGACACTTGCAAAGTTGATGGGCTTGATTTGACACTGTCTTTATCTGAGAAAATCATCTGCTCTATCATTTTTGCAAACTCTTTTAACAACTTTTGTCATAATTCATCTCTAACGAAATTTTTTTCTAACATTGGATGATCTTGGGTACTAAGTTAAAGACAAACTTGACTTCTAATACAGTTGCATGCTATATAGATCATTTGTAATGACAATTGCATACTCTCTTGTGGATATGGACATTATCCAATGGTTAGATTCTTCAACCATTTACTATTGCCTCACTGCTATGCAAAATGATGAGTTGGAATTCAACATCACATTCCGTGGTTATGGCTCTAGGGCCTTCAAACAACATGACTCGTGGCTTGATTACTCGACTTGCAATAGCACATGCTTAGAGAGATATCCAATAATTTAATGTTCAACAATCATTTTTCTTCATAACTTACATACCAGGATGTCTACTTCTCTGCTCAGAAACACAGGAAAAGATTACAACTATTTTCTGACTTTAATTCTACGAACGGAGGCATGACGATGCATAATCTGGTATTACCAATCTAGGCTTTCTTGGTAACATCATCGCATAAATGCCTCTTCTTTGACTGCTTCGTTGGACACATGGATCCTGCTACGTTACCTCCTGCTCTGAGAGTTACCATCTTGACTGACACATCTTCTGGCATTCTTGCATTTGGAGTGAGTGACTGGTTCTTCTGAGGACACTGGCTGATGTAGTGACCTTCTTTACGGCAATTGTAACAGACACGTGGCGGATATTGTGACTTGCCTGGCAACACTGTGGCAGAACGACTATCCTTCTTGAAGGTTGAAGCTTGTTGCTTTGCAGGGCATTTCTTGGCAAGAAGGATAGTCGCTCGCCACAAGGTTGCTGTGCAAGTCACAATATCCGCCAAGGTCTGCTATAATTGCCGTAAAGAAGGTCACTACATCAACCAAAGGTCCTAAGAGGAAATAGTTACTCACCCTGATGCAAGAATGCCGAAGTTGTGTCAGTCAAGATCATAACACCCAGAGTAATGGTAACGCGGCAGGATCCATGTGTCCAGCAAAGCAATCAAAGAAGAAGCGTTTGAACAATGATGTTACCAAGAAAGCCTAGTTCGACCAGATTATGCAAAGATCATTCGTAATAATAAAGTCGAAAATAGTGGTAATCTTTTCCTTTGTTGGAAAGCAAAAGGTGGACATCTTTGTATGCCGCCATCGAAGGAAAAATTGTTGGATTATAAATCATTGGATACCTTTCTAAGCGCCTCGCTTGCAAGTTTAGTAATCAAGCTTTGAATCATGTTGTTTCAAGGTCAGAGAGCCGTAAACATGGAATGTGATGTTGAATTCCAAATCGCCTTGTGCATCGCCGGAAATAACAAAGAAATGATTGAAGAGTCTAACCATTGATAATGTCCATATCCACAAAATAGTATGCAATTGTTATTGCAAATGATCAATGCAGCATGCAACCGTATCAGAAGTCAAGTTGTCTTTGATTTGGTACCCAGGATCAGTCAAGTTCAGAAAGAATTAAGTTAGAGATGAACTATGACAAAAGTTGTTAAAAGAGTTTGCAGAAATGATAGAATAGATCAAATGATTCCCTCAGATAAAGTCAGTGTCAAATCAAGTCGTTAGTTTGGCAGGCATCAATGGCGTTTGTATGATAAATTGTTAGCACAAGGATGTGCGACAATTTTAGTTTATCCAAGAGCTAATCTTCGGAACCTCAGGGTCAGCTTGTTTGAGTTTTGAGTAATAATTTCAGATTCCCCAGAATCATCGGTGAATAAGACAGGTCGCTTGAAGATCAAGAAAGGCCGTTTCAAGATAGCCAAGACCCCTTACTCGTTGTAAAAGGACAAGTTCGTCCAGATCGTTAGAAGTGAACCGAGTCAGTGAGAAGTTCAAAAGAGATTGATCATGACTTTAGTATTCGTACTGCCAGATATCAGAAAGAACCTTGTTAGCTTTTATCACGGAACATCCAAGAATCAGTGTGTTAAGAAGTTTTGCCAGCACTTCCTGTTAACTAAAGTTTCAAGCGGTGAATTATCCTAGTCATAATTCATAATTCAAAGTTTGTTGTAGTGAAGAAGCAAAGAATGGTTTTATTGGATTGAGAACTACGAGGTCAAGTCCTTTCCCTCAGGACAGATTAGTACAGTGGCAGATGTTCCGAATCGGAAGAGCAACCGCAAGAATCGATTGATCAGTCAGCTAAAGTTACTTATGAAATCCAGAAATGATGAGTCTTAGTCAGTGCAGAAGGATATTTGCTGAACCCCAGAGTTTAAACAGATGCTAGAAATCAGTGTCGACAAGATAGTGAGATGACAATTATTTCAAGAAATCAGTCCTCACGTGAGGCAAGGTTTAGCCTTAGAACCCATTGAAGACTAACAAATGACCCATGAAATATTGAGTATGTCTGCGTATCTGATCACAAGAAACTCAAGTAGTTGAGGCTCGAACCAACATCTATGTGCAAGCCTTCCGCTTTTCTAAAAAGTACAAAGGTATACAAAGAACTCGGGTTAAATTGTGATGATCCAACTTAAAAGCGAAATATCACTAATGGGTTACTCTCGAGTTTGGTATGTCAGAAAGACAACCAACAAGTCAGAGGCCAATCAGAGTACCTCTAGCCCTGAGAATTCGCATATGGATTTCCCAGACCCAATCGATATAATTTCTTGAAAGGTGAATGTTAATCAGTTGTTAGAAAGATTTGCCACTTCATTCCTATTGATGTCACCAAATTTGGAGACCGCTTAGCAAAGTGGTATATGACAGAGGTTGTATACGACAGAGATGGTATTCGCCAGAATTGGTATAATGTCAGATTGACAGAGACGGTTAATTTGTACGACGTGCCAGAAAAGTTAGTGTTGGACCGAGGATACCAGTTTACCTTGTGTCAGCATCAGAGTATCTATAAAACCTTGGATAGATGTTTAAATATTAGTATTGTGTATAACCCTCAATCAGTGGACAGATTAAGAGATAAATGAGTTGTGCCTTACTCATGGTACCGTGTCGAGCAAGTAAGTGTTCGTGCGTAGTTTCCTATAGCAAGATTTCGGCCACCATTCGCGCAGAGTCACCCTCTAAAGTTTACAATGGTTGATCGTGTCAGTCATTGCTTAGCGAGGAGTAGATCATATCACCAAGTATGTAGATTTTGTGTGGATCATGAAGCAGAAGACCAAGTGTCTTTAATCCTAAAAGGGATTGATACCTATTGAAGATCTATGTTAAGGATTGTACGACAGAGGTGACAAAGATGTGTCAGTCAGTTCATATTTTGAAGCTCAGAAGAAGATAGTGTCAGATCAAGGATCTCGCCACCTCTCGCTTCGCAAAGTCTGCATGAAGCCTTAGGGACTCTCTGAATTTCAGTACTACATACCATCCCCAAACGGATGGACAGACTGAAAGAGTTAATCAAATATTGGAGGATATGTTGAGAGCATGTGCCCTAGCTAATGCCATCAGTTGGGACGAAAGTTTGCCATATACAGAATTCTCGTACAACAATAGTTATCAGGCCAGTATGCAAATGTCAACGTTTGAAGCTTTGTATGGTCATGCCTGTAGGACCCCGTTGAATTGCTCAGAAACAGCTGGACGTTTAGTATCTGGACCAGATATTATTCAAGAAGCCGAAGAACATGTGGCTATGATCAGAAAAAGATTAAAGTTAGCCCAATCAAGGCAAAAGAGTTATGCTGATAATCGCCGTCGTGATCTCAGCCTTGAACCAGAAGATTATGTATGTCTTTGAGTTACGCCACTCAAAGGTGTAAAAAGTTTCATGCTAAAGGGAAGCTTACCCCTAGGTATGTTTGTCCGTTCAAGATTGTGGATCGTCGTGGGGAAGTAGCCTACCAGTTAGAGCTACCGCAGTCTTTATCAGGAGTACATGATGTCTTTCATGTCTCTCAGTTGAAGAAGTGCCTTCGTGTGCTAGAAGAACAAGCCCCGTTGGAGTCAATTGAGTTGAAAAAAAAGATCTCACTTATAAAGAGCCGCCAGTCAAGATTTTGGATGTCATAGACCGTCGTACCAGAAGCAAGACCGTTTGTTTTGCAAAGTTCAGTGGAGCAACCCCTTAGAAGAAGAAGCAACGTGGGAGCGTGAAGAAGAGCTGAAAGCCGAGTTCCCTAGCCTTTCTCTAGTTAACCCGAATCTCGGGGACGAGATTCCTTTAAGGGGGGAGGTTTGTAACATCCCAATTTTTTGAGCTTTTAAAAATCTTTTGAATAATTAGTAGGAGAAAATTCGCCATTTGGATTTTATTTGAATTTAATTTAAAAGCTTAAACATGGAATTTGTACATCAAATAATTTAATATGATTAAAGTCAACATAAAAAATGGTCAAAACTATTTTATTTGGATTCTTTGTGCTTGGATATATTTTCTAGATTTTTCTAAAATTTTTCCAAGTTCATTTGCTATTTTCTATTGCTTATTTGGATTTCTGGTATTTTATTAAAAAGAAAATGTATTAAAATCTCAAGAAATGGCTTCGAGTCAATTCCTTCCTACCAGCCTCGTTCGCTTGTACTCAACGCCCACTCATCCGCTGTCGTCCGATCAAAGCCGATGATCGGATCAAACATTCGCTACGCCGCCTCTCGATGACAGTGGACACCGCCGTCGGCCTCCTTCTCTCTCTCTCTACGCTGCGCTCAAATCACCCTAACCGTTGATCGTGTGGACGGCCAGATGAAGTTTAGCTTCGGACGGTCCGAACATCGCCTTGGATTTGAGCCGTCCGATCAAAGATGGACGCTCGAATCAAAACCTCCGAATGCGCGTGCGCCTTCGCCCACTATCAGGTGGGGTTGTCATTGCGTCGTCTTCCTCACGCCTCCTTCCTCACGCGAGACCGCAACCACATCCGCCATTGGAGCCTTCTAGAAGCTCGTCCGACAAACGGACTTGCTATCTAAGACCTCCCAGATCTCGTGGCCAAATCTTATATCTTATCTCTCCGCGTCCGTATCCGTTGTCAATCGGGGCCGATTCGATCTCTATCTCAAAAATCCGGTGAAACCGTTTTAATCCCGAATTGGGGATTCCTTACCTGGACTCTCCCTCAGCCTATAAATAGCCCCTCGGGTGCGCATTGGCTCGCTGATCCCAGAGCCGCCACTCATTGAGTCCCAATCGCCTTTTGCGCCACAATTCCAACTTTTAGGTTTTCGCCGCCGCTTTTTTCTCCAATTCACCACGGTGACGCCTCGCTCGTGGTCTCAGATCGCCGAAGTTCACCGTCACGGGCTACCTCCAGAGACCTCTCCGACGCCAATCCATCACCGGAGGTCCCATCCGACAAAACCGAATCTTCTCCGCCGCTGGAGCTCGCCACGACCATCTCCGTTGTCCTCGTGCACCCGTGAGTACACCAATAGATGCGCAATATCACCCTCTACATTCTGGTACCACTCACCGCCACCGCTGCAGTAATCGGTTCATTGTCGACTACCCAGAGGTCATCACGGCGGCCTAAGCCGACGCGGAGGCCATCTCAAGAACTGCGTGTGCATGTGTCACCGACGTGTCACGTGCGTGGCGCCAGATCAGCGGCCACATATGCGAGTGTGCCACCCAAGCCTGAAACCCAGATGCAACCTTCCATGAACCTAGTCCATGGTACACCGTCCCTATGACAGTGGGCCCCACTTCAATATCAATTTCCTTGTTATTCTTTTCACAAATTTTTGATGACGCCACTTACATCATAAACCCGAATTTTCAATTGGAAAATAATTCGATAATTCAATAATCCTATTTTAGGTTTTCTTTTAGATTCAAACTTCCCAAGCTCATATCTTTTGCATCCGAACTCCGTTTGAGCCCATTCAAATTTCTAAATTCATCTAAATTCTAGATTTATTTATCTGAGATTTTTATTTAATTTTTGGAGTTTTTTTGCCTCTGTTATTTATTTATTTTGTTTATTTACTTTCGCTTATAGTAGACGCCGATACTTCGAGAAGATTTGAAGAAGAAGGAACACCTCAAGAGCAAGATCAAGATTTAGACCTATCTCAAGGCAAGTTATACTTTTGATCATATTGAACCCAGCTTTTCAAAAACTACTTTGATTCAAAGTATTGCATTTATTTTAATTATTTATTTAAATGCTTTTGGGTTTAGTTAATATCCAATTTGTTATGACCTCCTTGTCTAATTGTATGCCATAATCTTTTGTCACTACTACAGAAGTTCATCACGCATTTCGGAATCGTCATCACGCATTTGCCAACCGCCTATATTTGTTGGTCTGTGATAACAGTAGCTATCATGCACGGTTCAAAACCGCCTGTGATACGCATTATCAAAGACGGTTTTTGTTGAAACCGCCTATGAAGGTTATTATCACGCATTTTTTCATCAAAACCGCTCGTTATCCGAGAATATCACCAACTGCTTAATTTACAAACCGTCTCGGATGATGATGCATTTTTCGGTTCTTGTTTAGAACCGCTCGTGATGAGTTTTCACGCACGGTTCTTGCTTAGAACCGTCTGTGATAGCCTTTTCTCGTCGCAAAAAACCGAAAACGGCCGCTAAAACTTTGAGGTCGCTTTTGAGGCCCTAAATGACCTTTTTTGGGGGTTTTCACTTTGTCTGGAGTCTCGAATGAATTTGACATGGACTTATGGATTTTCATATTGAACTTTTCGTTAGCTTTCCAACGAGCCAAAGAACATCGCAATCCGAGTTCGTATGCAAAAGTTATGGCGGTTTTACCGGACAATGCGCGATCTACCATCTATATTTTTGCCCAAACCAAATAACTCAACATG
This sequence comes from Phyllostachys edulis, assembly GCA_036346405.1. Classification (NCBI taxonomy): domain Eukaryota; kingdom Viridiplantae; phylum Streptophyta; class Magnoliopsida; order Poales; family Poaceae; genus Phyllostachys; species Phyllostachys edulis. Next base: position 18,208,140 of record CM070554.1, on the reverse strand, counting down.
AAATACACATGCACAGAGAGAGCCTCCAACAATAAATCACAACATCACCCACATCACAGTAGCATCAACTCAATCCATTTACAAAGCACTAACACTAGGTCTTAGTAATCCACATCACAGAGCAAAGGGGGGAGTAGAGAGAGTGAGGTCGTGGGAGGCCGGGCGATTTAAGTGGAGGAGGCCGACGAGGTCGTGGGAGGCCAAGGACAACGAGGCCCCAGGCGAGGTGGAGGAGGCCAAGGATTTATGAGGCCGGGCAAGTTGGAGGAGGCCGCGGGCGACAAGTTCTGGGACGCCGGGCGCAAGGTGAGGAGGAGAAATGGTAGAGGAGGAGATGGAGGTATGAGGTGAGGAGGAGAGACAGAGAGGAGGAAATGGAGGTTATATAAAGCGAGTTTCGCAGCTCTACCATTATGTTCAAATTTCGTTTCGCCGAACAATCGAGACGGTTTTTATTAAGAACCGCTCAGGATATTTGATTCTATCATGCACGGTTTTTAATAGAACTGCTCAGGATCATTCATGCATCGGTTCTAATTACAAACCGCTCGTGATTGGGGGATTATCATAGATCGCTTGTGAATAGAACCGTCAGTAATAATTCATGACGGCTCTATTAATAAACCGCTCAGGATAGACTATCATGCACGGTTCTAAAAATACCGCTCGTGATAGGCTACCCGCGCCACTGCAGTTCGACAGATTAATACGCATTTGCCCAAAGGAACCGCCTGCGTGATGGGCGCCTATTATAGCATGTTTTGTAGTAGTGTGTCATCCTAGTTTGGTTTATTTAGTTGGTGCTATGGTATTACCAGTGTGGGTTGGTTAGATACGATTAGTTTGTTTAGCCATGCTACGAGTCATCATTTCATGTGAGTCGCAATAATAAACTTGACTAAGTGACTATGGAACCATTTGATAAAATTGTGTGTACTATGTGCTATTACTCGTTGATGGCATATGTTGCACTTAACCAACAGGGTGGGAAAGGATTTAGACTGAGCCAAGTGGTCTGGTATAATTTTTGTGTGGATCTATGTTATGGAATGATAGGTTAGAATTTGGAAGTCTTGCCTCTGGCCGCTTAAAGACTTAACCTTGTACGCCATTGAACTGGCCTTTCAGACAACCACATGCCCGGTATGGGACATGCCTAACTTAGTAAATTATGGAGTCTTGACATTGATTACTCAGTTGTAGGTTAGCCGTGGTCGGATTGGGTGGAGTTGTGTACTACCAAGTAATCGTGATCACGGGCGGTTCGCCGCTTCTCGCCCAACGGTGTGCATCTGTATGCTAACATACCGAGTATCAATGTTGAGATGAAGTTTCAAAGGTTTTGTTGTGATCACCCGCAAGTTGATTGCATCTTGTGGGTCAAGTGTACAACCTCTCGCAGAGTGTTAATCAATCTATTCGAATATAGGCGTCATGGTCATGGACATGCTCGAATTTCACACGAGGGTAGATTTTCATAAAACTGGATGGGACAAATTGTGTGAGATAACTTATGCAAATGTGTGAATAACTTGTTTAGGCTATGTGTCTTTGTGAAAACAAATGATAAAACTTATTATTGTCTATTTGTTTTGAATTATGCTTTCAATCTATTATTCGTATTCAAATTGCAAATGTTGCATTTCTCGCAAAAGAACCACGAAGCCATTCCTTTGGAATAAGCCTCCGCATCTATAATTTGCATTCTGTGGTATGACTTATAGTACGGTAGGTACTCATGCTTGCTTTAATAAATCAAGCAGAGGTGAAGGAATCGCCACAACAAGGTCTACTTCAAGGATCGTGGAGAACTAGGTCACAAGACCACCCGATTGCTCGTGGGCATATGGATGGGCATCACCGGTTATTCTGCTTGTTTCAATCGCAGCCTTCATTGAGCTATCTGCCCTCTGAAGCATTAATTGTAAGCTTTGACCTTAAGGTCTTTACTCTGATGTTTATTGTTATTTGCCTATTTATTAGTTATATTTGTATATGGAAATGATATTTCACTGATGTTGTCACTGTGTGCACTAGCGTGATCCTAGACTAGTGCAGTATACACAGAGGGTCCATAATTGCATATTTTGGGTCCCGACACCGACCACCGAGACGTGTCCCGATCGCCACACACGACGCACCAAGACTCGGTTCACGCCGCTACCGACGGGCTCCAGATACGCCCAACCGGCGTCGTGCTTGCTCGGTCGGCTCCACACACACTTTGCCCACCGAAATTGTGTCCTCCAAGCTTCATCCGTTGGTGTCGCGCCCAGCCCGACGGTGTCCGTGGTTTCATGGAGGCGCTCACTGCTTGCTTGCGCCAGACTCGACCGGCCGAGGGATCGCAGACCTCATCGCCTCAGGCGCTCCCACTGGCTCCACCCGCGCCATGCCAGAGCCAGACTGACCGCTCTAGGACGCACCGATCGCTTTCATGCGGCTCACCACTTCCACAGTTCAAGGCAGAGTTTTGCCCATGTCCACGCCGCGTCCCGGGCAACCTCCGGGTGCGCCCCCGACCAGCTCCAGGACGCGACCCTGACCACCACCATGCGCACCTGGGTGGCTCCGCACGTACGTCGCCCACCGGGGTTGTGTCCTCCGGGCTTGGTCCGCCTCCGTCGCGCCCCTAGCTCAGTTGGTGCCCACGCTTCAAGGGGCCACTATGCGCTATGCCATCGGCCCGGTTGTGCTCGAGCACGCCTACTTGGTTTGTGCCTACGCCCGAGGGGAGGTCCGCGTTCCCACTCCGGACCGCCCCAAAAATGGCCATGCTCAAGAAAGTCAACCCAAGCACGCTTAGCGATGACTGCTTATGTGTCTTCAGCCTACCAACTAGTTAGTGGCTTGCCCATGAAGTTTGACAGGAAACATTTCAAACGTGAATCAAAACCGACGAGAGATGAATGCCCTTGAATATTTGAAGAAGCAAGCAAACCCTCATAATCATCCTCCGCCATCCTATGCCATGAACTCAAATAGGGCAGCATTGAGTCTACCAAGCTTCCCTTCGCCTCGATGGCATCTCCTCGACTAGGGCCCCCCCTAGCTCGACGTATTCACCTTAGCAAGCCCCAACACGCCTCGATGGCTTAACCTCGATGTGGTTCAACTCGGCCTCGACGGTTTTGCCTCGGTCGAGCTTCGCTTTGTCTCGATGGCGTCTCCTTGACTAGGGGCTCCCCTAGCTCGACGTATTCACCACAGTGAGCCCAACACGCCTCGATGACTTGACCTTGGCATGGTTCAACTCAGCCTTGATAGCTTTGCCTCAGCCGACCGTCGCTTCATCTTGATGCCATCTTCTCGACTAGGTGCTCCCCTTAGCTCAACGTATTCACCTTAGCGAGCCCCAACACGCATCGATGGCTTGACCTCAGCTTGGTTCAATTTGTCCTTGATAGTGCTACCTTAGCTGAGCTTTGCTTCGCCTTGATGGTGTCCCCTCGACTAGAGGCTCTCCCTAGCTCAACGTATTCACCTCGGTGAGCCCCAACACGCCTCGACGGCTTGACCTCAATGTGGTTCAACTCGGCCTCGACAGCTTTGCCTCGACCGAGCTTCTCTTTGCCTTGATGGAGTCTCCTCAACTAGGGGCTCCCCCTAGCTCGATGGATTCACCTCGGTGAACCCCAGCATGCCTTGATGGCTTGACCTCGGTGCGGTTTGGTTCGGCCTCGATGGTGTTGTCTCGGCCGAACTTTTCTTCGCCTTGATGGCATCTCCTCGATTAGGGGATCCCCCTAGCTCGACGGATTCACCTCGGCGAGCCCCAACACACCTCGATGGCTTGACCTTAGCGTGGTTCAACTCGGCCTCGACGGCTTTGCCTTGGTCGAGCTTCGCTTCGTCTCGATGGCGTCTCCTCAACTAGGGGCACCCCCTAGCTCGACGGATTCACCTTGGCGAGCCCCAACACACCTTGATGACTTGACCTCAGCGTGGTTGAACTCGGCCTCAACGGCTTTGCCTTGGACAAGCTTTGTTTTGCCTCGATGGCGTCTCCTCGACTAGGGCTCCCCCTAGATAGATGGATTGACCTCGGTGAGCCCTAACACGCCTCGGTGGCTTGACCTCAATGTGGTTCAACTCAGCCTGGATGGTTTTGCCTCAGTCGATCTTCGCTTCACCTCGATAGCGTCTCCTCGACTAGGGGCTCCCCTAGCTCGACAAATTCACCTCGGTGAGCCCCAACATGCCTCGATGGCTTGACCTCGGTGTGGTTCTACTCGGCCTCGACAGCTTTGCCTCGGCCGAACAAGAACATACTCTCCGTCCGGGACTGAGTGTGATAGCAAAAGACTCACTCTCCGGGGCTGAGTGCACCATCAAAAGACTCACCCTCCGGGGCCGAGTGCGCTAGCAAAAGGCGCACCCTCCGGGGCCAAGTGCACCAACAAAATACACCCTCTGGGGCCGAGGGAATGACCAAACACTCACCTTCTTGGGTCGGGTGAACTATCCAATCTCGTATTCACCTCGGCGAGTTCCAACACGCCTTGATGGCACGACCTCAGTATGGTTTAACTCAGCCTCGACGGATTTGCCTTGGCCGAACTTCGCTTTGCCTAGATGGCGTCTCCTCAACTAGGTGCTTCCCCTAGCTCGATGGATTCATCAAGGTGCATCGAGTATAGCGCTTTAGCGCATGCTATCCCACCTGAAGGCCACGTCGCGGTTAGTCAAGCACTCCTCTCCCCCAGGGAAGAGCGAGAACAAACTCAACTTCTGTGGCCGATTGTACATATACTCACCCTCTGGGGCCGAGTAGACTCAACCTAATCCAGACTTGTCCTCACCCTCGAGGGTCGAGCAGGTAGACCACGAAGTGCTCTCAAGCACCAAGTTTTTTATGGGAGACGATGACGTTCCAGCCTCTCTAAAACCACGAAGCGCTCTTGAGCCTCATTTCAAGTGCTAAGTTTTTCATTAGGAGATAGCGACGTTCCGGCCTCTCCACAACCACGAAGCACTCTCGAGCCTCGTCTCAAGCGCTAAGTTTTTTCGATGAAAGACAACAACGCTCCAACCTCTTGCGACCTACAAAGCGCTCTCGAGCGTCGTATCGAGTGCTAAGTTTTTTTGATGAGAGGCAACAACGCTCCAACCTCCCTCGACCTGCGAAGCGTTCTCTAGCGTCGCCTCGAGCGCTATGTCTTTTCGATAGGATACGGGGTAATAACTTACCCCCTCAATGATAACCAGCCAACAAGTCAGAAAAATCACCTCCTTCTGTCAAAGGTCAAGCATCAATTAGTTGAGTACTCCCCGCCCCGCAGTCAACTCCTCGGTAGGTCAAGCATTCCTCGTGTTGTAGGCCGTACCTCAACGAGTCGAGCAGTCCTAGCTCCATACGCCACACCTCGACGAGTCGATTACCTCGTGTCTGGGTGCATATCTCCCCACCCCGAATTAAACTCCTCGGTGAGTCGAGTACTCCCCGCAAGGTCATGCCTCAAGCAAGCCAAGTATCTGACGCTCCAATGTACATGTTCTCCTTATCACTTAGTCCCTAACTCCAGCTACAAGCACTTCAAATCACACCCGCTCACACCACAGGGAGACCCCTCGGTGACTTAATTAACATGCACTTCGGTGCACACCTCCCCACCCCATAAGCAACCCATCAACCTCTGGTACTTCGCGCCCCGGCGCACCCCTCCTCTCATCACTGGGTCAATTAGCCTCGATGGCCTCGCCCCCGCATGATACAACTCGGCAAAGAGGGCATTCCTCCATGGAACCCAACTCAACTCTGTGGGTATCTCAATTAAGTGCTCCCGTTAGATTAATGGCTTCACCTCGGCAACCACCATCACGCCGCCTCGGCGAGGTGCGATCAGACTCAAGGGCATTCCCTCAGCATAACATAGCTTCGCATCGAGCACTCCTTGCTTCATAGGTCATGCCTCCGTGAGCCAAGCACATGGTGTGCCTCCTCACTTCTAGTGTCATACTTCGGTGAGTCGGGCAGACAACGCCCTAGCACATATCCCCTCACCTCAGGGGCCAAGCCTCATCAGGTTGGTCCCGGGCACACTCCGACCTCAAACATCTCGCATGCTAGCGTACATTGATCGATCGTGTATAGATGTGAGTGTCACCCATTGATCGAGCTCATGCATGTTAACGTGTGTGCACTTATTAGCCTCTCGCGTCTTAAACCTCATCGCACATAACGACCTGTTCACCTAAGGGCTCCGTGCGGTTCAGACTAACAGGTCGGCTACAATCATTGCTACGTGTTCACATGAGTTAACCTTGTGCACCTCGACGTTCTGTCGTTCCTCGAAGGCTAAGCCTCAGCCACGCCTAGGCGAGTCAAGCTTGGCGCTCTAACCCAAACCTCCACACCTTGAAAGTCATGAATCAAGAACTCCTCCACATAACTTCAGAGTCTCGGCCAGCCAGTGTATGATCCCACGGCTATACGTGACTCAACACCCTTTTCACGCGATGATGAACCCCCGACATGACCCGAAATTGTCATGGTGGAGCAGCGACCCTTCTGTGAAGACCAACGGAACCTACCTCGGGGTGCATGCCCAACTCGTCGCCTTGAATTCACGTGGGTGCTAAGGTAAATTAGCATAGTGTTGGAGTGCGCCGCGGGTTATCAGTGGAATCGTCGACCCGAGGCTGGGCGCCAACCCATTTTACAAGCCGGTGTGCTGGCCTGGGCGAGCAGTTGACGACCACCCAGATCGACGAGGGGTACTGTTGGGGAGAGTCCCCGTGCTACCTCGAGCTAACGGTAACCTCCTGAAGACATGACACCCAGACGAAGTCCGTGGACCGACCTCGGACGGGGTTTGGAGATCGACCTCGGTAAGGTGCAACACATCGGCGAACCCACCCTGAACCCAGTCCAGGTAGCCACACGACGAGGTTCCTTTGACACCCGTATAGATGGAAGGCTGACGATGTCATGTGTCTCGGACATGGTAGGGCTCACTTGACATGATGGACGGAAGTACCTTTGAGCAAGCTAAGCCTTAAGGGCAGCGATGTAACTTAACTGATCTTCCCCCTCTATAAATAGGACCACTTGTAGATGGGGAGAGAGAGGCCACTTGTAACTCTTTCCACACATGTGCAATACAATCGTACAGAAACTCGTGTGTGATTTTCGTTGAGGTCTCCTTCGCACCATCGATCGACATGTTCGGCCGGGGTGCTATAAGTTTACTTTCTGATCTCATATCGACGGTAATATTTATAGTTAAAGTTTAAAAATTTTGACTACGCATACTTAAAACGACGGTTTTTCTTTTTGACTTGTAGGACCTCCACCTGATTCACGACTCATGATTGAACATACTTAAAACGACGGTGTTTTTTTTTTAACTTGTAGGACCTCCACCTGATTCACGACTCGTGATTGATTAGCGTAAATAAAACAGAAAAAACACGCAGCCCGTTCCCAGTCCTAACCTATGAATACGACTGAAGTAGTACGGTACTACCAAACGAGGCAAACATACCACGTTCTCCTCAACCTTTTGCCATCGCTCCCCGCTACGCCTCCCCAAGTCAACCTCCCCACCCAACGCTCACCAATCTCAAAGCGCATCCGACTCCCACGCTGCTACCACATAAGGGCATTGTCGCCGCTTCGCGCACCGACACACTCCCACACATTTCGGCCGACCGCCTCCTCCGCCGCCCCCACAGATCTCGCCATGGCCGCCGGCGCCGCGCGCCTCCTGCTCCTCCTCGCCGTCGCAGGATCCCTCTCCTTCCCTGTGGCGGCGGAGATCAAGTCCGAGTCCTTCCGGGAGGACCCGCGCCCGTCCATCCTGTTCGAGAAGTTCGGCTTCTCCAAGACCGGCGCGGTCAGGATCATCGTCTCCGGCGCCGCCATCTCCTCCTCCTTCGCCCGGGCGGACCCCAAGCAGATCGGATTCTTCCTCCTCTCCGACGAGTCCCTCTTCCAGGCCATCTACGAGTCGCAGGAGCGGCCGCCGCCGGAGAAGCGCGCGGAGGCGACGGGCGGCGCCGACGAGCCCGACGTCTCCGGCTGCGTCCTCTCGAGCCCCTACGTGAAGACCCTCTTCACCTTCCACGACATGAAGGGTGGCCACTACAACAAGTCCTTCCCTGTCACCCACCCCGACGAGTACAGCCTCTACTTCGCCAACTGCGCGCCGGAGTCGCTCGTCACCATGAAAGTCCGCACCGAGATGTACAACGCCAACCGGGACGGCTCCAAGGACTACCTCTCCGTCGGCCAGGCGCCCGTCCCGGCCATCTACGGCTTCTTCGCCTTCTGCTACGCCGCGTTCCTGGCCGCGTGGGGGTACCTCACCCTCTCCCGCTACCGCGTCTCGGCGCACCAAATCCACCACCTCATGTCCGGGCTGCTCGTCGCGCGCCTTCTCTACTGCATCTCGGCCGCTGAGGACCAGCACTACATCCGCGTCACGGGGACGCCGCACGGATGGGACGTGGCGTTCTACCTCTTCCAGCTCGTCAAAGGCGTCATCTTGTTCGCGGTGATCGTGCTGGTCGGCACAGGGTGGTCGTTCCTGAAGCCGTTCTTGCAGGACCGGGAGAAGAAGGTGCTCATGGTGGTGATCCCGCTGCAGGTCACGGCGAACATCGCCGCAGCGGTGGTTGGGGAGACAGGGCCGTTCTTTCAGGGGTGGGTGACATGGAACCAGATCTTGATGTTCGTGGACGTCGCGTGCTGCTGCGCTGTGCTATTCCCAGTTGTCTGGTCCATGCGGTCACTCCGGGAGACGTCCAAGACCGACGGCAAGGCGGCGTGGAATCTTTCCAAGCTCACTCTGTTCCGGCAGTTCTATATCGTGGTAATTGGGTACTTGTACTTCACTAGGATCATCGTGTATGCGCTCAAGACCATTGCCAATTACCAGTACCGGTGGGTGAGCGTCTTGGCCGAGGAGGTGGCCACAATGGCGTTCTACCTGTTCATGTTCTACACATTCAGGCCGGCCGAGAGGAGCAAGTACTTCTCTCTCGATGACGATGAGGAGGAGGCTGCCGAGATGGTGCTCCGGGAAGAGGAGATCGAACTGTGAACTGTGAAGAGTTTCGGTGATTTGCAACGATAGCGCCATAGCGGGAATAGAGTTGCCAGGATTGCTTTCTCGGCACCCTGTTCGTTTGATCTTTCCTCCCTATGATATTGAACATACCATACAGATGCCAGTGTATAGCTCACAGTTGCGTATGTACTGCAGGGATGTAAGATTATTTTGTTCCTCTTTCCTTTAGCCCCAAATTTTACTGATGAGTCGCAGGATACTCAACTGGATATTACAAGGTGGATCTTGCTTGAATCGCAATGTAGAGGGAACTAATTGAGCAAGTACTATTGTTTAGGCAAGGTTTGAAATTTGCTGCATTTTGTATGGTAATCAGTCATTTCAATTTGTCACGCTTGACTTTTGCTGCTCCTTCTGTTATACTAATTGATGTGCTGTTCTACTCATTTGATTTGCCACTCATTGCATTTGAAGTCTCATCATTCATTCTCTTCCCTACCTTGTGCTATATCCTTTGAATACGCACAATTCTATTTTTCAAATTTGCATTTCCGAAATGTTTTGTGGTTTTCATGTCTCAGAGGCCATTGTTGAGATCTTGATGACCTAGACCATGGTCACATACTCACATGATGGACGGGGAGGAAATTAAAATTAAGCAAAACATTACTGGTCACATACTCACATGATGGACGGGGAGGAAATTAAAATTAAGCTAAACATTACTGGTTTCAGTTGGGCGTGTGTAATGGATGGGACAACTTGCTTGGTAGTGCATCCCTGTCCAGCCTTTTTTGCTTTGCTGGGTGCCAATTCACAACCAGCCACATGTTTAATCATTCAAGACCCTAGCCGCTAAAAATAACAAGAAAAACGGAGAAGAGTGGAGAGGAAAGGATCTCTCTTTTTTAAGTACACGTGGACGTACTCACGTACATACACTATACATAATATATGTATATCCATATATATGTGAATGCGTCCTAAATATACGTCTAATCTAGAGAGCGGAGGCAGAACTTCGCGAAGCACGGGCACACGTTTTGACCACTGAAAACACCCACGTGTGTGTACTATTTTTAAAAGAGAAAATACCTAGTAGGTGAGACACTTGGGTTTCGAAACCAGGCCGGCCGCTCGCTCACCTGACGAGCGAGCAAACCAACCGAGCAAGCGCTCGGTCCTCGGAAAGGATCTCGTTGGTGAGCCTAATAACCCATTCCTAATTAAAATCACAATGCAAAGGCCAGGGTTCTTCATTTGGGTCGTGTTCACCTCCCCATGTTCGAGTTATTACCATAATCCTGTAACTGATAAAACTCATGATGGCAAGTAACTTCGTAAAGCTGTCTCATGAGAGACGCTAGTATAACCTAAACTTTATCGGCAGTTATGAATTCTGATGAGTTATATGTATACGAACGGAACGTTTAAATTTAACAGAAATTTTAGTAGCAAAAGAGTACACCGGATACATCTTCTTGTGTACGTACCTACCAGAACAATGGCTAGCAGATCAGTTTGCATGCCTGAAATGGTGCATACTAGAAACCTCAAGGCTTATGCCACTTAATCAAGTTTAATAAGTATGACTGGGATTATGGCGCCGTCAGTGATAGAAGTTATCTAGATGGTGGTGATAGATCTATTTATGAAAGATAATCATGGTTGTGCTAACTATAACAAAAGTTATTTACGTAGATAACTATGGGTATGTTAACTATAACAAAATTTGTTTCATCTATAATATGTCGCTATTATCACTTGCTCGTTAGGGCTATGAAATTTGGTTTAGGTAAGACAAAGAATATGGGTAGAAACTGTTATGCATAGAATGTATAGTTATAGTAAATTTGATCCAATCTAAGATAGACCATAGTAGTTGAACAAACAAAATATGCTAAAGCAGGTAGAGCAGATGCACTTTCTTCCTCAATCATTGTGTTGTCTTTTGGAGGATAGCCAGTCAATTCTTCAGGCAGCTGCCAAGGAGCAATAAATTAGACATGCATTGTCTACTAAATCAAGATTGCCTCTGAAATAGTGTCAACTTGTACTTACCTGCATCCTCTCAGGTACATCATTTTCTCTTATTTGCTCATCCTTTGGTGTCATATACTTCTATGCAAGAATAAATGGCTCAAACTCATCTTCAAGCCTCTTTCCTCTCAACTCACCAGAATTAGCAGTATCCCTCTCAAGCTCCTGTTTTCTTAGAGCTAACAGCTCGTCAACATCACCAAATATATCATGGGCCTCTTGCAAGGCAGATGATGATACACCGCCGCTTGTCAGTATTGGTTTCCTTTTAACTCGCCGCTTTCTCGCAATGAGGGCAAGACATGTATATAACTTGCAATAAACATGATTTGACATAGTTGCACAGAGATAAAAACAGCTTGGCACAAAATACCAAAAGAAACATTGTACCTTATAATTTGGCCATTCGCATCAATTTCTTCTTCATTCCACAATGAAATATGCCATTTCATCGCCATCTTCACCAACCTCATCTTCCTCTCGCCGATCCTCCTCAACAATGTCCTCCTCAAACGACACATCCGATTTAAATAGCATTGCAAAGAAATAAGAAAATCGATAAGCTACTTCCAAAGAATCAAACACAAGCAAATGGAAATGGATTCAGACGCATTTACCTTGATGGTCACCAAATAAGCTTGAATGAACTCATTCCTCGGCAATACGCTTTTTTCCTGATCCATCATCATCTGACAAGCTAGAACGGTCATCCATTTCAGATTCCTTTCCTGCCTTCTTGAAGCGCTTAAATTTGGTTCCCTACAATAAGCCAAAAGGCCCATTCTTCACAAACACGATAGAAACTCGAGCAGAAAAGTCAAGACTAACACAAAAATTATCTTCAAAGACATACAGGCTTGGGACGTTGGATGCCATGAATGTTATTATCCTCGAGCAACATGTAGTCATCCTCATCAAGATGAACTCCTCTCGATTCCTCGAAGAGTCACCAAATCGTAAATCGAAACAAAATCGCATACCTTCGCTGCCGGAGACCACCGGCGCCCACCTCGAGCCGACGCCAGAGTCAGCCGACGGCGGGAGTGATGCAAGCGCGCCCACGCTGCCGATTGATCGCTTCCACCCGTCGGGCGAGGAGGCGAATCCGGCGACCGGAGAGCAAATAACCCTAGGCCGGAGCTGGCGAGGTCGATGCGGGGACTTGGACAACCAAGCACAGAGAACTGGCATCAATAGCCCTAGCCCTCACTGAATCCATCACAAACCACTAACCATACCATCACAGACCAAGGGCTAGAGCGGAGTAGAGTACCTTAGTAGCCATGGTAGCAGCCCACATACCTCACTGTCACCATCCATCAATGAACTAAAATCAGAAAATGAAAAATCATTGCAAACATTAAAAACCAAAATCAACAGAGAAAGGAGAAAAGGAAGGGTTGAATCCCAGGGAGGAAGAAGCAGGAGAGGCGAGCGGCCAAAGGCCGGAGAGAGCCATGGGCCCGCCAAGCCGGGCCAAAGGGGCCTTAAGGCGGCAGGCGCAGCATGGGGCCGAGCCACAAGACGGCAAGCTAAGGCCAGCAACAGAGCCAACCCACAAGCGTGGCGCGAGGGAGCCGGGCCGGGAGGGAACCGAAGCGACGATGCGAGAGGGGCCGACGACGGCGCCGCCACGCAGAAGCGAAGGAGTTGAGGAGGCGGTGACCGGGCGGAGTCTGTTACGAGGCGCTGTGATCGGGTCCGCGGGGAGACGAGGGCGCGGCTGGTGGCGTCAGCCGCAGCCGCAAAGAAGAGGAGTTTGGGAGGCCGCCGGGCGAAGCTAGGACAATGATGCGGGCGGCGTAGACCGGATCTGAGCCGGACCGGGCCAATGGCGCCCCTGGAATCGGCGAATCGACGGAGCAGCGAGCGGAGCCGAGGCCGACGATAGGGGTGGCTAGGCCAGCGGAAGGCGGCAGCGACGGATAGACCACCAAGGGCCGGCGGCGGCGTCAGGTCGAGGGAGGGGAGGGTTGAGGGAGGGGAGAAAGCAAAGATTCAGTGGAGCTATGGAGCTGTGGAGCTGTGGCGGCGCTGGGGTGTAAGGAAGAGACGCGCAAGCAGAAGGACGCGAAGGCCTCGCAAGATCGAACGGCGATGAAGAGCGGCGCGGAAATCTGACGGCCCACAAAATCGAGTCGACGTGGACCCTCTCACTAGGCTTGGAGTGCGCAAGCTTTTATATAGAAAGATTGCGATGTTTGATGATCTTTTGACGGAATCACTGTTGGCGACTACTATTATGAGATCAGGAGCTAGCAAGTAGCAACATAGGTTGGGTGCTGGCAATTAGGCGAGTGGTTACCAACTAACCCCAATCAAGCTCAGGTAACTGCTAACTAGGTGGGGGCAGTACACTTCTATTCTTGTAGTGACTTGAAGAACACCGAACACTACGACCCATATTGGTACGGAGCTTTGGCTGATACGGCACTATTAACGGCGGTAATAGCAATTTTGGCCCTCTCGTGATGTCAATACCAAAAATGACACTATAGAGCTACCGACAGCCGACACGTAGCCAAATCCAGTCCCCAGGGGCACGGCAGAGGGCAGTGCCATGCCTTCAAGGCACGGCGGAGGGCTTTAGCTCGGGTGGCATTAAAAAACGATTAAAAATGGTTTACTAATGCTATTAAACACTATTGAAAACATTATTTAACGCTTTAAAAAATATTTTCCCTTCGAATTTTTTCTTCTTGTTTTTTTTACCTCGCACTCGCAACATCAAATGTATTATCACATATACAAAAAAAAATCTACAATTTTTTTCACATGAAATCACGGCGCAACACAACACACGCAGCTTCAAACATGGGTGTCAACCGTCGCCGTCGCCATCCTTCGATACCCTTGGCGGCTCAATGAGTCAATGGACGGTGGTGGCCTGGTGCCCTTGCTGCTAGGGTTAGGTTGTCGCCTACTTGCTCGCGTCGCCGTCGCAATCGCAGACTCTCTTGCACATTTGCACACGAGTCGAAGGGTATGGTTACCGTATTATGTCATCTACATGTCAAGCATTTTCCTCAGTTGGTTCATAGATATGCTTATTAGCCTGTGGTACAATACAACATTAAAAAATGTCATCCACATTTGACGAGGATATAATAATCCTCATTTTATCTTTTATCTATAATTCTTATTATGGGTAAATATGATGTCATGTGGTCCCTAGGTATACCCCTTATATTTACAAGGGAGAAGCCTACCAGGTGGTCGTAAGTTCTTCTACGACCACCCCCACAAGTCGTAAGTCTTGCTACGACTACCTTATGGTCGTAAGTCTTGCTACGACTACCTTATGGTCGTAAGTTCTTCTACGATCATTATCTAGTCGTAAATTATTCTACGACTACCCCATGGTCGTAAGCTCTTCTACGACTGTGTCACCACGACCACCTTATGATCAATAAAACCTCTGCATTTGAGTGGGTCCAATTGATTAAGGAATCCAAGCAACAACATACCGTTATTCTACTTGAGTAATAGCACGTAATACCCCATTATCTCGACAAATAATCGCCAGTAAAGATGAAGGAGTTAACACTCCGTGATTATCGCAAACATGCGTTCACATAGACATGATGAGGCGCTCTTCACCGAGAAACGGCTACTCCTTCACGATTATATAAAGGCAGCGATCAGAGAAGAAAGGGGAGGGCAATCAGAGAACACAGCAAGCAATCGGGAAGACAGGCACTATCTTCTGTAATAGTCTTAGTCTTTTCTCCCGATTGTACAAGATACACTCAATATCATACACACACAGGAGTAGGGTTGTTATTCTCCTCGGAAAAGGCCTGAACCTGTATAAAAATACTCGTGTCAATCTCTATGCGTGATTCCATTCTAGGAGACCCCCCAAATCAAACAATCTTTACGTAAGATCGGTTCTAAAACACCGACAGTTGGCGCCGTCCGTGGGGATCTTTCGGTAATCTCTTGTCAACATACTCTCTTTTTCCAAATCTCACGCACTCATGGCAGGAGAATGGAACGAGGAGAACTGGTTTGACTTGGCATATTACGCAGACGTCGACATGGATGCCGGTTTCGATTACGGACCGAGTATCGACTCATCCGATGGTGTTGCTGCCTCCAAAGATCTTTCTGCAGATCCAGGAGACCATGCCACTGATGGAGTTGAGGAGGGATCCTTATACCCCACAACAGTACGTCCAACAGAGAAATCAATTCCCTCAAAGGACAAGGGTCAATCCGACCACAATCAGACTACACCCAAAGGGTTCACAACACGACGAGAGTTTTTCCTCCAAGTGTCCAAGTCCCCTAAGGTGGTCCGACATGGTAAGACAAGTTTCGAAGCCACAATTCCTGTGGCTTCACCAAGATCTCAGGGTCCTCTCTCCGGATAACTCCAGAGAGAGGGATCAAGCATGCTTTTCCTCAAGTTCAACCATCTCTCCGCAGATCACACTCGCGACAGAGACTAAGTTATAACCCGAGTTCCCTTCTTGGAGGATTACTCCAAGTCGCCAGATGGTGTCTCGACTACTCCTCAAGCGGGGAGGCCTCGAGCGCAAGTGAGAATCATCAACGGAGGTCTTGCCCTTCCTCGATCAAGGTCACTCTTTTAGAGACCGAGCTAGGGACACTCCTCGAAGATCACGCACTGCGCCCCCTCGTGGCAATGGCAAGGGCACCACCGGTGACGGACAAAACCAATACTTTGATGAGCGTGAGGGAAATCCTCGACATACTCTTAATCCATTGAGGCAGTCTCAAGGATCTGATGTGGAAGATCTTGAGGCTATTCGACGGAAAAAAAATTGCAGCCCAGAAAAATCTGCCTGGATGCATCCAGTATCAATCAGAGGAAGCTCAAGAGCTCCAGCAGATCAACGACTTACTCGAGAACCCTACTCGAGAGCTCGCCCGAGCGCCAGGCTACGACCTCTTCGTCGAAGAGATTGCACAAAGGCTTCGGACCACGATGGCAAGACTGGAAGCACCTCGCCAACATCATTAAGGAAGTCATAGCAATATAACTTTCTTAGCTACTAGTCGTTCGAACAATACCCCGTGTAGAGATCGGCGCAAAGACAAGTCGCATCGATCTCCTACTCGGAGAAATGTCCTTCGAACGTCAGATAATCAACAAGCCCCTCGGAGAGGTGATCGCTCACCATTCTCGACATGGAAATCTGCAGAAGCAGATGGAATACGAGGAGTATTTCTCGAGGACCGAGACCTACTACGTGTCGGGTCAACTCACATCGGGTATCGCCGAATACGATCACCGGTGATATCAACCCTTCTTTCCTGCAAAGGAGGCGTCAAGAAGTCATTACCGGATGTTGGGCATTCTCGCCTGACCTCCGAGCTGTTCGCTGGCCACCTCATTTTCGACCACTGAACATGGAGAAGTTCAATGGATCCCAAAATCCCATCGAGTTCCTTCAAATTTATACAACAGTTGTTCGAGCAGCAGGAGGAGGAAAGCATGTAATGGTGAATTACCTTCCAACTGTGCTCGAAGGGTCTGCTCGATCGTGGTTACTAAACCAACCACTCGAGTCGATTTATTCTTGGCAACACCTCTGCGACCTTTTACTGGCGAACTTCCAAGGCACCTACAATCGCCCTGGGAAGGAGGATGACTTGCACCGAATGAGACAGAACGACCACGAGACCTTGCGCCAATTCATCAAGCGTTTTAGTCAGGTTCGTAATTCAATTCCGGAAGTTTCTGACTCATCTGTCATCAGGGCTTCAAGCAAGGAATCCGTAGTAGAAGGATAACGGAGGTTATCGCTTTGAATCCTCCCACTATTGTCGCCAAACTCTTTGAGAAGGCTGATCGATATGCGACTGCTTCCGAGGCGGTCGAGTGGAACAACATCATTGATCAAGAAGACAATACCTCTCGAGAGCCAGGCGAAGGTGGAAAGAAGAAGGATAAGAAAGCGAAGAAGTCCAAGAACAAGACAAAGGGTCAAAAACCTCAAGCCAACGGTTCCAAGGAGGTCTTGGTTGTAAACGATAAAGAGCCACGAAGCTCCAAGCCGTACTCTGACCGAGGCAAAGGTAAACGCCCCGATCAGAAGAACGACAAGCCTAGGTGGTGTCCTTTCTATAAAAAGGAAGGACATGACCTTCGCAACTGCCGAGGTTTTCAACGAAAGCACGAGGACTACTACAACGGCAAAGGACCACTTCCCACTCTCGAGCAGGTAGGGCAAACAAGTGGTCGTAAGTCGTCAGATGACGATGAGGAGATGTCGCCCAAGATCCGCAACATACCGCCGAGCACATCTATGGGGATCGCTTCAGATACAAGTCAAAGCGACAATTTTAAAACCGCCGAACGTGAGGTAAACTCCATAGACCTCCTCTCACAATAAATTATCGGTGGTCGGAAGTCACCATCTCCTTCGAGAAAGGTGATCGTCTCGATTCTTCGAATTCGACCAGTCGATATCCGATCGTGGTCGAACCCACCATCAACAATTATCGGGTCAATCGAAGTTTTAGTTGATGGTGGCGGCTCGTTAAACATCCTGCTTACGAGTGCCCGGACGAGATGTAAGTACCAGACTATAGTAAGACCCAGACGATACTCCTTTCATGGATCGCATCGGTCTTCACCAAACCTATTGGCCAAGTTTTCTTCCTTTAACATTTAGTTCTCCAAGTAATTTCGTGACGAGAAAATCTCCTTTGATGTGGTTGATTTCGACATTTACATATAACGCCATACTCGGACGGTCAACTTTGGCAAAATTCTTAATGGCTACTCATCACGGTATCGATGTCTTAAGATGCCAGTCCCAAAGGAGTAATCACAATCCATTGTGACAAGAAGATGGCGATACTGCGGACCATTGATCCTCGAGATAGTTGGTCAAATACCAACTCGAGAAGAAAGTCACCTTCGACTAACAAATCGGCTTCAAAGTCGCACTAAAGCCGAACGACTGTGTCAAAGAGGTTCCTCTCGACGCAGGGAGCCCTCAAGATCGCTCAGATCGGGAATACTTCCGACCCCAAGTAGGAAGACGCCCTCATCACCCTCCTCCGAACTAACGCAGCTGTCTTCGCGTGGCAAGCATCCGACATGTCTGGAGTCCCCAGGGAGGTGATCGAGCACAGGCTAGCTTTACGGCCTGACAAAGTACCCCTAAAACAAAAACTACGGAGATTTGCCCCTGATCGACGAGATGCTATTAAATCAGAATTGGACAAGCTACTTAAAGCAGACTTTATAAGAGAAGTCGATCACCCAGAGTGGTTGGCTAATCCTGTAATGGTTAGGAAGTCGAACGGCAAATGGCGTATGTACGTAAACTTCACTGATCTTAATAAAGCTTGTCCAAAAGATGATTTTCCTTTACCTCGTATCGATCAGTTGGTTGATTCTACTACAGGTTGTGAAATGTTAAGTTTTTTAGATGCATATTCTGGATACCACCATATCAATATGTGTCTAGACGATGAAGAAAAGACCGCATTCATTACACCATTTGGTATATTTTGCTATGTCAAAATGCCATTTGGTCTAAAAAAATGTCAGCGCTTCTTTTCAACGCTTGATGCAATCGACTTTTTCATCTCAACTAGGCCGAAACCTGGAAGCCTATGTTGATGATCTAGTCGTTAAAAACATCAAGAGACTTAATCATATCACTGACCTACAAGAAACATTCGACAACCTCATAAAGCACCGCTTAAAACTCAATCCTGAGAAGTGTGTGTTCGGAATCTCTTCAGAAAAATTGCTTGGATTCCTAATATCTATACGAGGAATCGAAGAAAATCCTGAAAAGATAAAGACCATTCTCCAAATGCGCCCTCCAACCACAAAGAAAGAAGTCCAGAAACTCACAGGGTGCATGGCGGCTTTAAGTCGTTTCATCGCACGACTAGGAGAACAAGGACTACATTTCTTTAAACTTATAAGGAAACATGAATGTTTTAAGTGGTCGAACGAGGCAAACGTTTCCTTTGAGGATGTCAAGAGGTATCTTACGAGTGCTCCTATTTTGGTTTCCCCGAGGCCAGAAGAGACACTCTTAATTTACCTAGCTGCCACGCCACAGGCAGTGAGCGCAGTACTGGTTGTAGAACGTGAAAACATACAACGATCGGTTTACTACGTTAGTGAAATTTTACACGGGCATAAGGAGCGTTACCCTCAAGTCCAAAAACTTTTATATGCCCTCCTCATGTCTTCGAGGAAACTGCAGCATTATTTTTAGGCGCACAAAATAGTCAGCATGCCTCGAAGTTTTCTTGGGAGCGATCCTGCAGAATAGGGAAACAGCGAGACGCATGGCAAAATGGTCAGTCGAACTTGGGGAGTTCGACCTCCATTTCATGTCCCGAACAGGCGTTAAATCCCAGATCTTGACAGACTTTATCGCCGAATGGACAAATCCTGAACCTGTTCAGGATCCCTAGTACGATTCCCACGACCAGTGGATGATGTACTTTGACGGGTCACTTACTTTAAGTGGCTCTTGAGGTCAGTGATCCCGGTATCTTCTACCGAGAGACCTTAAAGTATGCCATACAATTAAACTTTCAGCCACTAACAACGCAAGAATCTGAAGGTTTGTTAGTCATGCACGAGCCATAAAGCGCCTCGATTCGCCGACTACTCGTGAGGAGACACTCAACTACAGGAATCAAGCCTGAAAGAGTACCGTTGTTTCTAACCCGACAATGTCTCGGTACTTATCGGAAGTGCGTAAACTAGAAAAGCATTTTTTCGCTTTTGAGGCACAATTCATCCTCGAAGGATAATTTCTCGCATCACCTTGCTCGAATGGCTTCTTCCCGATCAGTAGTACCAAAAGAGTCTTCTTGGAACAACTCTGAAGCCGCCCCGGTTGAAGAACCAGAGATACCTCCTATTGAGACGGCATCTCTAGAATACGATGATACCTGGATGGCTCCCATCTACGAGTATCTTCAGAAGGGTAAACATCCGTCAGAGGGAGGTCAGACAGTGACGACTTGACATAGAACGGCGCTAAGTGAAGGAGGGCACCGATTGAGGGAGGAATAGATCTAGAATAGCCGGTCAAGAGAACGACCACGGCTGGACTTTAGAGACTAGGAACTTGTCTATTCATTTTTTACTTAATACCAACGATTACAATATGCCTCCTTATATAGAGGGCTCTTCTAACAATTATGGATAAAATCAATCTAAATGATGACATTCCTAACTAATAAATGACCTTCCTAACTAATAGATAACATTTCCAATTACCTAATCCCTATACAAGGAAACTAATCAACTACTTAAGGCAATAGATATTCTTAACAAAGAAAACTATTCGCGGGTGAACAGTACACGCATGAACAATAACCACTCCTGTGACATTGCGCCCCTCTCGGTGAAAGAGCTCGTCCTCGAGTTGCAACATAGGGCGACAAACTCCTCCGATTGGGTGGGGGAAATCTATTGGAGCATCATATTCAATGTCGTCTTCATCGACTCTATCAGGTTGTCTAGTAGGGATAGCTCGTCAGTAGAAGCTATGGTGTTGGCTCTGATACTAAATTGTTATGATCCTTAGATCATAAAGGTAAACATCACCGGGAGGATAGCCGGGTGGCGTCAACTGCTAAGGGAGAGAGAAAATTATAGATTGGGGAGACGAAGGGGATTGAGACTCAGACAATTGTATTCTCATTGCTTACTTAAAGAAGATACAATATCATCTCTTTTATAGAGATAATTTGACTTGACCCCTAAGAAAGAATCTCTAAATTATAGAAATAAACTAGTTGAAGATAAGTTTGCAAACTAACTAAATCAATCTAATCCCTAACAAAGAAAACTATTTGTGGGCAAACAGTAAATGCGTGAACAGTAACCACGCCCGTGACAACTAGCATACAAAAAACAATAATGGAGTAGTAATTCATACCAATACATTATCGCGAAACGAGAAGGTCGTGCAAAAAAAAGGTTAGGACTTAGGAATACAATAAATCAAGCATATTTAGCTCATACAATACGTAATCTAGCACCAAAAAAAACCTAAACCAATCTAGAAAGTACATTATGCAGTCATGAATTTGAATTTGAAAATTTTCGGCTGGTTACGGTTCATCCCGGTCCCCACCGGAATTTCCGATAACCGCCGGGATTTTGATCCTGATTGGGACACCTGGTGCCTGGTTAGCATACTGGTTTTGCAACCCTGAAGTGTCTTGTGCCTGGTTGACATATTGTTCAAGACCTACAAGCAACAAAACCCTCCAAACGAAGGGTGCATTTTAATATTAAAAAATAACAAAGGGGCATTGCAAAAGTTCCAATAGAATAGTTCCATTTATTTCTATTTCTAAAATAAGTATCATAATTCCATGTTTCAGCAAATATAATAAAAAAGATTAATGTACAAATAAAATCAAAAGTAACAACTAGCAACCACGTCATAAATTTGAAAGCAATAGCTACATGAATCAACAGAAAAGTCAAAAGGCCATTTGATATCTTACGACAAACAGAATGGCCATGTAACATCTTATGCCAGCTTGATACTGGAAGGTCCAAAAGAGCCAACACATCATAACCATCTTATTTTTGTTTCAGAAAATCTTCCGCTTCAATTAATATTCATGGTTATTCATACTGTATGCAGATAATTTTCTAAGTATGTAGTGTTTACTTTACTAAAAGCTTCTCTATGCATGTAGCACACAATAATCAGTCCTACTCCCTCCGTTTCACAATATCTGTACAGAGCCCACCATGCGTACATACCAAGGAAGCACTAAATCTAACAGATAGTTAATAAAAAATGGCCATAAATACCCCTATAAAATGGCACACCACAACCACTTAACTCTTTTAAAGCATTTAAGTAGAGACAGAAAGTGGAAAAATTGTAATAACTAAACTCTAGATTCCCTCAATGAACAAATATATTGAAACGGATACTCCCGAGACCATAGACAAATATAGCAAAACAGAGGTAGTATTGCCACAAGAATACATACACAAATTATAATGGATTCTAAAGTGAGATATCATAAAGGGCATGTCTATACTCTGTAGTCCAGGACGCTCAACTTGAATAGAATGGCTGCATCGAAATGCACAGAAAAGAGGATGAAGAAGTGATAATACATACAACAAAATAAGTAACCATCAACAATCATACGATGATAAAAACATGAGAAATCATTGTCCAGAATAACAAACAGAACAGGCAGCCTAAAACATATGAGAAATAATTGTCGGGACTTCAGAGTCTGGTGAAGAAAGCTATGTACAGGGAGTAACAATTTAGTGTGAAAGGAGGAAATATACCTGCATAGGAGGCACAACAGGAGCACTTGAACTACCTTTCCATGTTGTAGTACCTGGTGGAGGTGGCTGGATACTAGGATAGGAGTAACCAGAAGTGGTACTAACATCTCTGTTATCTGTGTTACTGTTCCCGGCAACAGGGTAGACAGAAGCACTTGGCACAGGGTGATTGTAATAGTATGGCCACTGGTTGTACTGCTGCTGATATGAGAGAATTGCCAGGCACTGAACTGGAACTCTGGACTGCGTTGGTATCGGAAGATGAGTAATTCTGGTATGACTGAGCATAATTATTTCCAGAGCTTCCACCATTCATTGCGTTGTTCTGATAATAGTAGCTGCTGGTTCCATATCCTGGCCCAGTCTGTTGACCACCAGCATTGTAATAAGTGTTACTAGTAGGACCAACGTAAGACCCTGAATTCTGAACCAAGTCTGCCAAGCTGCACCTGAATGTTGATTTGCTCCTCCTTGCTGGACAGAAGAATCATTTGTAGCTTGTGGGTAGTTATAATAATAGTTTGGATATTCTTCAGGATTGTAGCCATGTTGAAGTGAACTTGAGTAAGGCACCTGAGACTGAGTTGCATTTTCCGTGCCAATAGTCGACTGAACAATATGAGGTGCACTGCTTGCCACATTTTGATTAGGGGGAATTCATTATTTGCCCTCAGCTTAGATTGGTTTTCAGAAAATACACTTCTTCCTAATGTAATGCATTTTTTGCCCTCCACTTAGTCAGTTTCTTCTCTTCGTTATTTGCCCTTTTTGCATTATTTTAATCATATGTGCCCATTTTCCTGTTACCCACCACGCAAAATGTCTATTTTACCCTCCCGTTTCCATGTGCATCTCCTTCTCCTCCCCATTACATTCCATTCCTCCTCCCTCCCCATTCCACTCGCCTCCTCCTCTACAGACTACAGAGCTGCCTCCCCAGCTCTCCCCCATCAGCTTCTCCACCTGCGCCCTTAGGAGCCGCATCTTGAGTCAAGACGGGTGGCGCCCGGACCGGCCGGAGCAGCCGGGCAACGGGAGGCGGGTCGAGGCAGAGGTGTGGGCGCCGAGGGAGAGGTCGGAGGTAGAGCGGT
This sequence comes from Phyllostachys edulis, assembly GCA_036346405.1. NCBI lineage: Eukaryota > Viridiplantae > Streptophyta > Magnoliopsida > Poales > Poaceae > Phyllostachys > Phyllostachys edulis. The sequence continues at coordinate 18,184,702 of CM070554.1, read as the reverse complement.
GGGCGAGCATGAGGGACTCGAGGCGCTCGCGGGCGCCAACGCAGAGGTTGCCAGACCAGGCGCGACGCGGGGGCTTGGCGGCGTGGCAGCACAAGAGGGTGACAAGGAAGTAGAGGCGGCCGCGGCAGAGGGGCGCGTCGGGGGCCAACGGGTGCCGAGGAGCTCAAGGGGTGCGTGGATCTGGGATTCGTGTTCAGCTACCATGAGATCCCCGAAATCTGCGGCATGCTCCTCGCGCTCGAGCTCTGCTACTCCATGAGCCAGAGGTTCCTGGCCGACCACCAGTCGCCGCCCAAGGAGGAGTCGGCGAAGGAGGCATCGGCCGTGGTGCCGGCCTCGCCGTCGCAAACCCATGGCCAACTGGAAGATCTCGAGCCCTGGTAAGCAGAGTGTTCGACCTGTGTTTCTCGCCCCTTCTTGTTGTCAACTAGCTGTTCTTGATTTGTTATGTGACAAAGCAAATATCCTTAAGATCTACTCAATCCTATACAAAATTCAGTTTTTGATTCATCTCATTCTTGTAGAAGAACCAGTTCTTGATTGTAACAAGAACTGAACTAATTGGTGATTTGCTCTGTTCACTCTATTCTTGGATATGGCTATTGAACATTTGAACTCATGTGTTCTTGGATGTGTTGTTCTAGGGGACAACCCAGATGACATGAAAGCGAGGCTCAAGTACTGGGCATGTGTTCTTGGATATGGCTATTGAACATTTGAACTCATGTGTTCTTGGATTGTTCTTGGATTTGAACTCATGTACTCTCAATTTTGATCACCAGTGAACACAAGCATGCGATCTGTCAAGTTGCCTGGAAATCGCATTGCATCATCATTGCCATCACGATCAGCACAAGCTTACACGCATCATATTGTCGAATCTTGTTGATGTGTATCGGGAATTTTGCCACAATGTTTGGAAGCGAGGAGGATGGGAGAGACGAAGAGGGACAAGGGATGCTAATGCCACTACCCATTTCCAATGTTCCACTCATATGAATCCTTGATCCATCGTAGTAGTTGTTCATCTAAACAACATGTATAATCTATTCTTAATTCAATGAAAAAATAACAATATCATTCCATGCTGTGATGTACCTTCGTTTCTTGTCTTTGTTCTTCGACATCCTGCTATGTGCCAGCTACTTCGAGTGCGAGTGTAACAGGGCTGGGATGCGCACAGTAGGGAGGATAAAACAGACATTTCGCATAGCTAGTAATAGGAAATAGGCACATATGATTAAAATTATACAAATAGGGCAAATAACGAAGAAACTGTCTAAGTGAAGGGCAAAAAATGCATTACATTGGGAATAAGTGTATTTTCTGAAAACAGATCTAAGCTGAAAGCAAATAATGAATTCCCCATTGGATTACCTCCTGGAACCGATACATCCCTTGGTGGATCATAGTAAACTGCATCTCGGCTTTGATTGTCCACTGGATAGTTCGACGAAACTGTTGCTGCCCCAGTTGACGAGGACCATGAATGATGTCCGGAAGCTAAGGCGGATAAGGAGACGGGTTCGTCTGCCCCACGCCGCTGAAATGCCATTAGCAAACAAAATGATCATCATCATTTAGACACTGTGCACCATGACGAAGTAGCACAGCCACGGACAGAAGGGTCATCCTTATTCCTTAGTGTAGTTTTAATCTAAAAAGACAACCTCAGTAATGCAGGGGATAGTAAAGGTTTTAGATCTGCATTGGTTAAATTCGTTAGCACTGGAATGATTTGTGCGACTAGAATTTCATAAGATTCAGAGATACCGCGTAGCTTCTAACCACTATACTAAGCAAGGCCTTCGAATTTGATCACACTTCAGATAGAGAAAAAATGGCACAGAACCAAATAAAGCCACCTTGCATTAATTTTTTCCATTAGCTAAATTTCAGTTTTCCTAACAAATCACATCAACTTAGCTGAAGTATATCTTATAAACATTTGGCCCCCAGCTACAATTAATTGCATGGCCTAGCATAACAAAGCTAAATCTCGTACCTCTGCGGTAATTAGCAGAGAATTTTAAAAAAAAAATTGTCTCCTAATTAAACCATACTTAACCAAAAAAAAATCGACTCAATCCCAATCCACGGAGCTTAGCTGGAACCAAACCAGCGGCCAAATTTTCCGCAAAAAAATCACCAGGCGAGTCGCATCACGTACCCGGCGGGCGCGGCGCCGGATCCAGCTACCGCCGCGGCGCCGTAACTCAACATCGGAGCCTCCGGAGCTCGAACCCTAACGACCAGTCAACCACCACCGAGCCACTACACACCGCCGGCCCGATTCGAGGAGCGAGGCAGCGCGGGGAAGCGGAGATCGGTTGGGAGAGCAGAGTCGACGAACAAACCGAAAGCACAGATTTTGCACAAAATTTCTGCATAGCGAAACGACATGTTTGAATTCGAATTCCGGATCTGAATACATATAGATCTGCATACTACAGATTTTGCGACAGAAGTACTAGTAGCATTGTTCCACAGCATGCCTTGTTCCGCCTACAACTAATACGCTAACTGAACTAAGACATGGCAGTTTCGCCTCTGCCGCAAGAGCGAGACAGAGTTCTTCACGGCAAGACCTGTGGGCACGGCAGCGATGCGAACACCAGCTGGGATGCAGATACGAAGGGGATCCGGCTTAGCCGCCGAAGCCGTAGAGGGTGCGGCCCTGGCGCTTGAGCGCGTAGACGACGTCCATGGCGGTGACGGTCTTGCGGCGGGCGTGCTCCGTGTAGGTGACGGCATCGCGGATGACGTTCTCGAGGAAGATCTTGAGCACACCGCGGGTCTCCTCGTAGATGAGCCCGGAGATGCGCTTCACGCCGCCCCTCCTCGCCAGGCGCCGGATCGCCGGCTTGGTGATGCCCTGGATGTTGTCGCGCAAGACCTTCCGGTGGCGCTTCGCGCCTCCCTTGCCGAGCCCCTTCCCGCCCTTGCCGCGGCCAGACATGGCTACCGACCGATCCCCTCTTCGAGGCTACACGAGAGGAGAATGGAATTGGAGAGGTGGTGGTGCTGCTGGTGGTGGTGATTGGAGTGGGATTTGGGGGAAGGGCAGACTGGGCTTAAAAAGGGGCTAGAGGTGGGGAGAAGGGCGGTGTCTGCCGTTCGATGCGGAGGGAATGGACAGGTGAGATCGGGATCGTGGGAGAGATGCCGCGGATCGGTGACGTGGCGTGAGGCCCGGATCGGTGAAGTGGCGGGGCGGGCCTGAAATTTCGTACATGACGCGCCAATTTTTTACTTTTCTAGACGGGAATGGCTTCGTAGGGGGTGAAAATGGGCCGAATATAGGTGGATAATGTTTTTTTTCGTATTTTAACTTATATTTTTTTCTTGGATTCAGAGTTGAATATGGGCAAGTTAGATACGGAGAAGAATTCGGGTTATTCGAGATACGGGCTTGAGACGGATACATACCGGATTCAGGTCGAAAACAGATAAAAATACATGGATAGTACGTGCATATGTAGAGTAATATGTTGGACCAAACCACCACATGAGTACATGGCCATAATATCATGTTGACTATATAAAAAATAGCATATACTAGCACATGATGTCTATCTTATTCCGATTTTCATAATGCTCTCCTCTCTAGCCAAGAGCACTCGCGACTTGTCCTCACAAGACTGGTCATATTCGAAGCATTAGACACCATCAGATCTCAACCTAGTTGATCCTAGCCGTCCAGATCTATCCTTATCCTCTCTACTCCTGACTCTCCTTCAGTGCTGCCCATTTCCACTCCAAGCTCCCGAGTCCCAACCACCACCTCCTCTAATCCTCTTTGCTCTTCGCTCCTCTTACTACTACAAAAAAAAGCTAATACTAAATGCCACATCACAGACAATTGACCAAAACCATCTATATTACATGCAATCACAGACGGTTTTGGTTTAGAGACCATCTGTGTCACTGGCTGCGCTAAAAACCGTTTGTGAAAAGGTAACTTCACAGACGGTTCATGATCAAAAATCATTTGTGAAGTACCACAGACGGTTCTTAACACAGATAGTTTTGAACAAAAAAACCGTCTGTGGTAATAAACTCATTACAGACGATGCGCCATTTTGCTCACTTGCTGATCATCTGGTGCAGTGTAGCTCCTCAACAGAGTCTTCTTCTCTATCTCTGGCGCTATGGTAGCCACGGGAGATCTCCAAACTCGGGGAGTCTCTCGCCGCTCCGTGCCCGGTTTGAGTATCGTCTCACCTCACTAAGCCTGTGTTTCATTTCAGCTATTGTCGCCCACTAGAGGTGAAAATGGATCGGATAGTTTCCGACCGCTCCAGACGGAAACGGATTATCTCGGATCGGATTTTTCTCGGATAATTTTTGGATCGAAAATGAAATCGGAATTTTTTTTTTAAACGGAAACAAATACGGTAGGCATACTATCCGTCGGATGCGGATACGGATACGAATACAGATTATCCGAATAAGACGAAGTCCGGATATCCGGATTTTGGCCCAAAAGAGAAAAGGATATTTTAATTGATTTCTGAATTTCAGAAAATACAACAAATCAAATAGCCTTTAGAAAATAGCAAATAGAGTTAAAAAAATTAGAAAAATCACAAAAAATTCTTGAATTATTTTGAACTTAATAAAATTAATTCCAACTTAAAATTGGTCTTTTTTTTGCACATAAATTATTTTAAATTTCTGAAAATAGGAAAACCCTTTTTAAATTCAAAAAATAATTACAATATCCTTTTTCACTTTAAATCCAATAAAATCCCAGAAAACTCAATAAATTTTATTTTTGGCATTAAAACTAGGAAATTAAATAATTGACTTTATTTTATTATTTTTCCTTTTTAACCAAGAAAACTCTTTTAAATCTCGTAAAATCCAATAAAATAATAATTTTATTAGTTTTATTTTTGGTAACATACTTTGGGATGTTACAGTCATTTGTGTATAGATTAACCATCCAGCCTGATCAATGTTAGTGTGAACTAAGTTTTATGTATTTGATGAACTAAGTGTGAATACATGATGACTTGTGACTTTGTGAGTTATGATTTATCAGCTAAATATCGTAAACTAAGTATTATGTCTGTGATGAACTAGTTAATACAGCTTGATAGTGCTAATATTATATGTGGTTACTAAAAATATGAACAATTCATGAATGTTTGCATCAAATAAATTAGTTATATGTTTTCGTTAATTTCTGGCATACAATTCAAGGGGTTTTCATGTTTCAAAAAATATCCACGGTCGTATTCATTTCAATTTGTATTCGCTCTATATTCGTATTCGATATTATTCGTATCTGTATTCGTATCCGAGGTATTCGTATCCGGATCTGAAAAAATATGAAAACAAATATGGCAGAGCTATTATTCGTCCGTATCCGATCCGTTTTCACCCCTATCGCCCACGCCAAGCTATCACCATGGACCTCTCTATCATCGCCGCCGCCATCAACGCCAACTCTTCTCTGGTGAGTCGTCGACCCCACCAAGGTCGATTTCCTCAACTATATGTCCACATATGGTTGCGCACGTGCTTTTCAAGATCCCCTTATTTCGGTGCCATTGGGTCCATCTCCCACAGGTGAAGTTCGACAAGTATGGCGTCACTACCGTGGACCTCGAACGTGTCGGATACAAAGACGAACCATTCATACTCGCTAACCAAGTTGTTCAAGTCTTCTATGTAACCAACCAGGCAAATAAGAAGCGCCATGTAGTTCTCATAGAAAAAGGTGGATTGTCGGAGTTGAGAATGTAGTGGACGAGGAAGAATACAATCAATTTGACGAGTTGCCTCCTTTCAAAAACGGCATAAGGGTCAAGGAAGAACAACGTGACGAAACTAGCTACATATGCGTCGATCATCATGAAGAGCTCATTTTTAAAGATTGAACAATGTGTGTATATGTGTTCTGAATGGTTAATTTTAGTTCATTTGAGTTAATTGATTTGTACAGTGAAATGGATATGCTTGTTTCTGAAATGAATGTGAATTGGATGTATGCATGTACTTGTTGTGTTTATGCTTGTTTCAGAGAGCATGGCTAGCATTTCCTAAGGCTAGCCAATAAACAGAACTAGATTTACCAATACAAAATAATATCACAGTCGGTTTCATCTACAAACCGTCTATGATAATATATTATAGACGGTTGTTTATTGGAACTGTCTGTAATACACAACTATCACAGTCGGTTATTTATTTGACCCGTCCGTGACACACAATCTATCATAGACGATTATTTTTTTAACCCGTTTGTGATGCACAATATATCACAGATGGTTATTTATTAGAATCGTCCTTGCTATACAATCCATAGCAAACGGTTATTTATTGGAACCATCTGTGATATTATTTATCACGGACGGTTCTAATTTAGAACCGTCTGTGATGTCCGGCTCGCTGTCCTCGACGCCGCCTCCTCCTCGAGCCCGATACGACTCCACCCCGAATCCCGTCGCCGCCGTCCTTGACGCCGCCTCCTTCTCGAGCCCAGTGCGACTCCTTCCCCGAGCCCGCCGCCTCCTCCCCGAGCACGAGCACGCGTCACCTCCTCCTCCCCCGAGCATGCGTCGCCTCCTCCTCCCCCGAGCCCAGTGTGCCTCCCCTTCGACGCCGCCGCCGCCGGTTCTCGCCGTTCTTCTCTCGACGCCCAAAGTTAACCGATGCAATGTGGTGGGCTTGATACTTGTACTAGAATATATTACAATGTGGGGTGTGGTGAGCTTGAGATGAACGCTCTGTGATGATAATAGTCATGTGCTGAAATTATTTTGATAATCAGGTTTGAACTTGAGCTCTAATTGGAATGCTTACTACTGTTGATTGATCTTTGGCATTTAGTCTGTTACATTCGGTTGGTTAATTAGTTGAACCTCCAGGCCGAAAGTATAATTATCTGATGTCATTTGTTTAAAGATCATGTCAGCTCCAAAAGTATAATTATCTGATGTCATTTGTTTAAAGATCATGTCAGCTGATAAGTAAAGCACTATTTTAGAGCTCAAAGTTTGAATTAATATTGTCAAATTGAATTAATGAAGAGTATAGATTAAAGAAGCGAGAAGGCCAAGATTAAATCTTGTGCAACTCTACATCTGAGAGCAATATCAAAATATTGAATCTTAGCTTTGTGCTAGTCTCATTTGTTCACATGATGTCAATTATGTCATTATATTGGTCCTAATTTGTTCATGCGTGTCAGAACTTCTATTTCTTGTGAAGATGTCTTCCCCTCATTCTTCGCCATCATCGCCTCATGTGTTTGATGTGTCGTCCTCTGGAATATCCAAGCGCGATAGAAGAAGAGGAATATCGAAAAGGCATGTGGGCCGATTTACCATCACGGAGGTGGATGTGTCTGGGACCCCTCTCAATCCTCCCCGAGCAGCGTTCGCATTCTGAAGAACAGTTAGAATAGTTGCACGGGAACAGGTTAAGATCACCTACGATTGGTGAAAGGAGTTGACCAAAGAGCAGAAAGGTGAGTTGTTGGATGATATTTTTCAATCGTTCGATATACCAGAACAACACCAGGCCTCCGTGCGACGACACGTGTTGCTACAGGCGTGCAAAGCGTGCAAGAACTTGAAGAGCATGCTTATCCAGCAATACATGGAGAAGAATCTGACACCCTTCTAGAAGTATCCGTTCGTGGCAAAGTACTGGGAAGAATTTGTGGTGAAGAAGACGACAGATGATTTTAGGAGTGAAACTGCGACGAACAGGGCCCTCCAGGCAAAAAACACGCACCACCACAGACTCGGCATCGCTTGGTATGCGGGTAAACTCTGGCAGTGGAGGGATCAGGACGAGCATACAAACCGTTGGGATGTCTCCCCACCATTTGCCACGATCCTTGATGAGCGCGTTCGAAACTAGCTAAGAATGAGGTTAGCTGCCGTGTCTTCGAGGGCCATCTCCTTTCCAAACCCCACAGACCAAGAAGTGTCCCAGCGCCCGGTAAGATATCGAACTACCTAGTTTGTAATTACTCGATAACTTCGTAGGAAGTGAAATAACATGTCGGGCTCTTGTAGGAAGCGCTGAGTACTGCACAATCTTTCGAAGGCTCATTCCAGGTAGACAGGGAGAGAGATATGCTCTCTGAAGCCCTGGAAAACAAGGAGCATCTGGGTCGCACGAGAGGCCTTGGTCTTTATGTTCCATGAGAAGATGGATTCCCAAAGGACTCCAGGGCGTACCGGAGTAGGAAGAGAGCCAAAGCCGAGCGCGAAGCACTGCTACGAGAGGAGACTCATGCATCCCTTAGAGAGAAGATGTGAGATGTCTTACGAGAGGAGATTCGTGCATCCCTCACAAAGGAAAGGCTTAGGGGAAATCAGTTGGAAGGTCCTATCGCTACTGTGCTAGCTAGCCCCCCAAACGTCCGAGTAGCTGCACATCCAACCGTAACTTAGAAAGCGATGAGAGATTTCCTGTTGATAACATCTTGGTAATAATTATTATCTCTGGAATGCTCGATCCATTGATAGGCCTGTTTAGGGATGGCAATCGGGCGCGGCGGGTACGGGTAGTGCTCGCCCATACCCATGCCCGCGACCCCAATTTTCCCCCACGGGCATGCCCGCGAAGGACGACGGGCGAAGAACCTCGACCATGCCCGTCGCCCGCGTGTACCCGTTGCCCGCGGGCATACCCGTTTACCCGCGAACAGTGCACTACCGCCCGTGGGTACCCATCGCCCGTGGGTACCCCCGCCCACGGGCATACTCATCACACAAACAATGCACACATCAAGTTCATCTCAATTCACATCAATAGTGCATCACACATTCAACAACTAAGAAATTTTATCGCAAATCACACATCAAACTGACATAGTTCCTCACACATATGAAAATGGTTCAATTACAACAATTCAACAAATAGATCAAAAACATCCAGAAGACCATCCGGGTTCAAATAAACTTGAGAAGAGTGTACGGGAAGCGGTCGATCGAATGCTTCAAAGAAAATCTTGCCATTGAGATTGTCACCACCATGTCCAGAAGGCTCTAAATGCCGATAAATGGAGCAGCACCTCTTGGTGAGTCTTTGCAGCTTGCACCTTTGTGTCTCTCGCAGAACAATGATGCAGATGAATACACTACAAAGCCCATTCTATAAACTTACGCACTTTGGCACTGCTTCAATTTGCGGCGATCACCACCAGACAATCTTGTAGACGGTCATGTAATCTAAATTTGAAAAACAAAAGAATTAACATACCAAATAATGTATTAAACAACAATTCTAGAAGAAACAAGAATCGTAAGTCGAGGTCACCTCGAGCTATGATTTCCTTGTTATCACCTAAAGCGAAGCGCCTTGCTCGCAGCAACAACACAAGACGAAAGCAAAGGACATCCCGAGGATGGCCTGGCAAAATCCTTCGCCCGATGCCACAATCTTAGCAATCAGACGGCTGAGCCCTCAAGATCCTCCTTTGTCCGCAAGAACCATATCACATCAAGAGTGACGGATGACCCATAATCCAAAGATCAATCGTGGTCCGCGAGAGCAACGACGATTTGGAGGAGGGCGGTGGCGACCGGGAGGGCGGCGACTGGAGGAGGGCGCGGTGGTCCGGGAGGAGGCGGCGGCGACAGGGGGGCGGTGGACCGGGAGGAAGGCGACGGCCGAGAGGAGGCAGTGGACCGGAGGAGGACGCGACGGCGGCGGGAGCGCGGAGGAGGGCGGCGGGCCAGCGGCCGGGAGGAGCGGGAGCGGGATTTGGGAGCCAGGAGCTTGTGGCGGCTGGAATCTGGATTAAATGTGGGGATTGTTGGAAGCGGCTAGGCTAGGGTTTTAGTTTTTAGCGAGGGTCCCATCTGTCAGTGTAAATGGCGGGTAATCGGGTGAAGCGGGCACGGGTAGAGCTTACCCATGCCCGCGCCCGTTTACCCGATGGGTAAGAAAATGTGCTCGTTTTTATACCCGTAGGCAAAAAAAAGATGCCCATACCCACCTCTATTAGGGTATTCGCCCGCGGGTACGCGGGTAATCGGGCACAATTGCCATCCCTAGGCCTGTTGGAGTAGCTAATTTTGTATCGTTATCTAGGTATCTACGAAGTGCAAGCTCCAAGTGAGATGTGCCTCTGTTGCCCTGGATGCTGCTTGGGGTCAGGCGTATCCATCCGATGTCGAGGCCTTGCTGCACGGTGTAAATCGAGAGCTAGGTTTTCGCAAAAGTGAATGTGAACAGTGTTTATGCCAATTTCGAGGTCGTCCAGCTGGAGATGCCCCCAAACGATGAGGTCGTGACTTTAGGGCAAGCCATTGGATCATTCATGCAGTGGTCCAAGAGCAACATCTGCTTGGAGCTACCTGCACCGGTGTCAATTACTTCATAGGAAGTATTTGCACCGGAGTTACGTGCACCGGTGTCAACTTCACAGGATGTACCTGCACCGATGCGGTAAGGACCCGGTGCATCGGATGCATCTACACCTCGTGCCTGGTTGACCTCTAAAAAGCAATGCGGCAAGGGCAAATCGAAGAAGCCCAATGATATCCCCTTCTTGGCTGATGATATTCCCTTCTTGTCGTTGGCCTGGAAATTCATGCTAGGTGAGCTGTTGGTCGAGATGGTAGAGTGCCAACCTACCCTAGGAATGGCTTGCACGAGATTGCATCTATGGTACAAGGAACAGACCAACAAGAGGGATGAACAACGGCACTCGAGTGTCAACGTCAAGTGCAAGAATGATCATTTTAACCACGACCGTCAACACTATGTCTTCACGGTGACCTTCGAGGACTTGTTCTTTCTCTTCAACCTTGACTCCCTTGACGTCTCACTCATGCGATGCTGGACACTATAAGTGTTTACAATCACGGTCAATATTCGCGTAATACCGATAAATGTTATATATAACTCCTTGCTTTTGTGTGTGTGTGTATAGATAGATAGATAGATAGATAGATAGATAGATAGATAGATAGATAGATAGATAGACAGACAGATAGATAGATACATGATTTCTGAACCCGAATTAAGGAAATCATTGGTAGGTTTCCTCGACCCAGACTTGGTCTCCTTACAAAGCATTAGGGATAATGCAAAATTCGTCGATAATTACATGACGGACACATTGTTGGCTCACCACGATAAGGAATTCATACTTTTGCCCTACAATCAGGAGTAAGTGCTGCACTAGTGACTATACTTGTTGATTTGTACTTTATAAGCAACACGAACTTAGGTTTAATGACCATGGTGACATACCTGTATAGCTTCCACTGGATTCTAATTGTAATTGTACCAAAACAAAACAAGGTAATATACCTTTATTCCCTACAGTGTTCTAAATACGACTTCACAATTATCCGACAATTAATCGATAGGTAAACACATTTCCTCCATAGATTGTAGTCTTTCCTTCCTTTGCAATGGCTAAGGCTAACTTTTTAGAATCACGTAGTTCGTTCATCGTGTACTATGCTTCTGGAGGGAAATGCAAGGGAGGGACCTTGCGACACGATCTAAAATTCTCAGTATTCGCTAGTACACATTAATCCTATATAACACTTCATAGTAATGTCTCTCGAACTAACCAATTCTATTTTTATAGTGCCACCAGCAGCTGCTAGCCTGCAATCTCTGTAGATACTATGTTTGCCACACAACATGGAACTACACATCAGTTCTACGATGACCAATGAACCTTAGGTTTATCAATCTTGCAATAATTATTTCATACTTATCAATTTATACGCATGAATTTAATCTTCCTAGCGACAGGTTGCGAGCATCGATACAACTACGTTGGAACAGGGCCAGCTCATAAATATTCGAGGACAATTTGCATCATTCTTGAACCGTGAGGTCATAAATCCAGATTGGAAGTTCCACAATGTAGATTAAACTTAATGGTACATGTGTGTAAATATACATGAATGGTTAATTTGAGTTAATTGATTTGTCAAATGGATGTGTTTATTTCTGAAATGAATGTGAATTAGATGTATACATGTACTTATTGTGTTTCAGCTTGTTTTAGAGGGCATGGCTAGCATTTCCTGAGGCTAGTCAATAAACAAAAATAGATTTAGCAATACAAAAGAATATCACAGACGGTTCCTTAGGACAAACCACCTGTGATATATTAGCTCTCATAGGCGGTTTCATCTACAAACCGTCTGTGTTAGCAATATATCATGCGGTTTCATCTCTGCATCGCTCGTGATAGTCAATATTATGCAGCGGTTACGAAGTTAATAACCATCTATAATAGTGTGCATCACAAACGGTTTGAAAACTATCTGTGATGATCTCATGTCATTACTGACCCATAAACTCAGACGACTCACGAAACCGTCTGTGATGATATTTTTTAACCGTCTGTAAAAACCTTTTCTGTAGTAGTGTCTATCGTCGAGCTTCGCTACAACAACTCGCCACCACTACTTGCTTCCTCGGCTTCTCCTCTCCATTGGCCCCTTCGCGAGGATGCAGCAGGCCCAAGCGCTCAAACGTTAGGGCATCGCCATTGGTCTCAATTTGATCTGGCCGCCGCCGGCACCTTCTTTGGGGGCTGCGACGTCACCTCATCTCCAGGAGGGCGCAAAGCCCCCTCCCTGCTCCTCAGTTTCAAATATCAGTAAGGCCCTCTTCCTCTCAGCTTGGTAGATGGCTAGGATTCAAGCCATAGTGTGAACCAAAGAAATGGACCCTAAGGATGATCGAGACCGACAAATGCAAAGCGTTAGCCAGGCTTTTGCGATGGCCGGTGGGTGGTGCGGTCGTGCCCGTGTGGGATGGGAGCATGGTAGTTGGGTGAGGGGAGAACATGGGCTAGGGTTAGGTCTTTACTAGTGGGCTGGGCCAGCCAATATCCATGGGCCAAGAATCAGGAGAGGCTAGTTGTTGGATATCCGGTAAGGGAAAATCCTGATACCCAGGTCTCGTCTTAGATTTGTCGGATATTGCGTGCTCCGAATCCGACCCAGAATCTGGATTCAAGTATCCGGATCCTGTCCCGTTTTCATCTGTATGGCTTCACATATGATGTTTCACCCTACGATGCACGTACAGAGAAGCATGGATATGATTGCTCGCACGAGAGGGAAGGGCATCCAGCATCCATTTGCTTCGTCGTAATACAATCGTACGTGTGGCATCACTTTTTCTCGATTTTGCATTATAGCATGTACAACACACAATAGCACCAACCGGTGGTGTGAGGAGAGAGGATGTGCCACTTAGATATTCATGTTCTCAGGCTACTGCTCTTCCCAATGCATGGTGGTTTGACTGGGTCAATGATTAAATTTTTATTTCAACCCTTTAAATTTTCTATTTCAGACGTCTAAATATATTTTTAATAAACATTTTACTTTTGGAACCCTCGAAGCAAAAAACTTATCGCAAACACCTCCCCTAGCCCACATATCATGCATACATTTACACTTTCCTCTCCCCACCAACTCACCCCCCCTCTCTCAACAAAACACTTCTCCATCCCTTCCTCTCTCCCGTCCGTGCACCACCACCATCGCTACTCCTGGCCAGATCTGGCTGGAAATGATTGCCAACCGCGCACCTTCGCCCGCACTCGTCATCATCATATGACTCGCCCTGTGCTCCTCCTCCCCGTCATCTGCCTCCGCCCGCACTCGTCGCTGTCATCATGCGTCTCCGCTAGCCCTCCTCGTCGTCATCTGCCTCTACTGGGAGGTTCGCCGACGTCCAGATCAGGACGAATCCAGTCGCAGCTGCCCGGATCAAGACAGATCTGGTCACCGCGGCCGTTCCACTTGTCATCTTCGTCTCCCCAGGAATCGCGGTGATCGTCGTCTTCGTCTAGATTCGAAGTCCATCGACACGGAAGGTCCCGGTTGCCGTCGTCAAGATCGGGTCATCGCTGCCATCCTTCCAGCCGCCCCTGCCCGCCTGTCGTCGCTGTCTTCCCAGCCGCCCCCGTCGTCCCTTCGCTGCCTCTACCAAAGACCACGTGTTGCCACCACGCCTGAGCCCATGTGCATTTGTGGTCCTGAGCTAGAACTACCGCATCTTGTAGAAGCAACTCTAACATCTCTGCAAGCCACAGCCTCGCCTACTTTGTTCTCCACGCTGAGCTCGGCACCAACAAGGACGCTCGGAGCTACTACCCAACGTGTAGCGTTGTACATGCCCTTAGGCGACAACTTGTCACCTCCGTAGTCCATACTGAGAATCACACCTCCATAGCACCCTTTTAAAATAAAAGGTGTTTCAACCTTATTTGTGATTGTATAAATATTGCATTGCGTATTGGCTCGCGAGCACGGAAGTTGTGCTCACTCTCGCTCTCCTCAAAACTCTTCAGAGTCTCTGGATCATGGTCATTATGCATACTACGAGGATGCAGACGTTGAAGGCCAAGGAGCTGATGAAGAGTAGTTTTGTTTGTAGTTTTTCTAGTCTTGCCCCAGTCTAGCTAACTCCGTCGGTACTTGTGTACTACCAATATTAGCCAAGTCTTTGGATAATATCGGTCGTACATTGTTTTCCCCAATCGCTTGCCTATGGTGAGATATGCTCTACCCCTTTTTGCTTTCGCTACCGCTTTCGCAGTTTATGTAATGTAATCATTTGGCCTTGTTCGGCCCTACTCTTAAAACTTGATCTGATACGGTCTATGTAAACTCTGATATTGTTTAATTAATTCATGGTTTAGTCTACGTATGTGTGCAATGATTCAGTAATGTATGCTGTGAGCGCTTTCTACTGATCCAGGGAATAGCGCAGTATTGTTCACCGAGGATTCTGGATTGTGAAATCCGGGTCCGATAGATCGTTAGTCGGGATTGGAATGTAACGGGTAGGGAGAGCAATGGAGTCACCCTCATGTGTGTCGCGGGACTTGGTCCCGACCAACGTCGTGAGGCTCTAAACTGCTTCGGCAAGGGAGGAGAACTAAATTAACTATCGCTTAACTTCTTGAGTACAATCGTGTGTCCTTTATATAGAGGACTAACCACTAAATGCATCCTAAAGGAATAGCTTACAATTTCAAATATACATAAGGGATACTACCTAATTTATCTAATACCTAAACCGAATCATCCTTTACTGATTTCCTGACATGAGCCATGATCTCTGAATCCCAGCCGGCTATGCTTGCTGCACGCAAGGACTCCGAGTCCTAGCCGGCTATGCTATCTAATTTGCCGGATGAGGCACAGTCGTATCCGGCAAGGTTTTACGCCGACGCGAATACTTCTTGCCAAAGAACGATTCTATAACATTTTCGCCGTCCTGGAGAAACAACTTGTCCTTGAGCTACATATGAGGATAACGTTGTCAAAATTCTAAAACCAATAGCCATGACGATTCCGTGGCCAGCTGATATTCCCAACGAACCAAAACTTCACACCCAACGCATGTAAAACGTGATCGCAACACTTGAGCTGGTTTGGGAACAACACGACCATGGTGAATGTCAGGCAACAGGACAATCTGGTTCAATGGCTCCCCGTGAAATGGTTTTAACAAAACGACATGAAAAACATCGTGTAGGTGAGCACGAGGAGGCAACTTCAAACGGTAAGCGACGGAGCCGATACGTTGCACGATTTAGTAAAGCCCAAAAAATCGAGGAGAAAGTTTGTCGAGGGCCGGTCGCCCTAAGGATGCCGCTGAGCGGTGATGAAGGCGGAGCCAAACCCATTGTCCCACCACAAACTTGACAGCACAATGTGTTTGATCATAATGTTCCTTCATAGAATTATGAGCTTGAAGCAATCGTTCCTGAATTTCAGCAAGAAACTCATCACGTTCCAAGAGTTGATGACCAACTACCGCAAGACGTGCAACATCGAGCTCGTAGGTTACCAAACCCGGAGGATCATGTCCATACACAAAACGAAAGGGAGTAGCGCGAAGTGCTGCCTGGAAAGAAGAGTTGTAGCAAAATTCCGCCGAAGGTAGCCAACGAAGCCATTCTTTTGGCCGATCCCCAGACAGACAACGGAGATACAAACCAATGGCGCGATTGACAACTTCAGTTTGGCCATCAAATTGTGGATGAAAAGCTGAATTGATGTAACATCCCAAAGTTTTGTTACCAAAATAAAAATTAATAAAGTTATCATTTCATTGGATTTTCTAGCTGTCAAAGATTTTTTCTTGATTTTCTATAATTCAAAAAGAGTTTTCTTTGTTAAAAGAAAAAATCAATTATTTAATTTCTTGGTTTTAAAGTCAGAAATAAAATTTACTGTGTTTTCTGGGATTTTATTGGATTTAAAGTGAAAAATTAATTTTAATTATTTTACGTATTTAAAAAGGGTTTTTCCTATTTTCCAAAAAAAATTAAATAATTATTGTACAAAAATAAGAGCCAACTTTAAGTTGAAATTATTTTTATTAAGTTTCAAATAATTCAAGGAATTTGTTTGAATTTTTCTAGAATTTTTGGACTCTTTTTGTTATTTTCTAAAAATCTATTTGATTTATTGCTTATTCGTAATTTGAAAAGCGGAGAAAAATAGTTCGGACTATGAACAGTAGCTTTTATTTATTTATTTTTCACTGAAAATTCTTTCTCTTTTCAAAAATTCATATCTAATTCATCTCAACTCCAAATCAGGTGAAACCAATTTTGATATTTTTCATTTTAAATGAACTTTATTTTAAAATAGGTTTCAAACTTGTCTGTGGCCCAAAAAATATAGTTTTTGAAAATTGATCCTTAAACCGAATTATTTTCACACTAGAAAATGCTTTTAACTTTGAAAATTCATATAGAATGTTTCTGAACTCCAAATGAGTTGAACCAAATTATTTTGGTCTTATAACTTTATTCTCTATTTTGATCCTTAAAACATCTCGGCCGGACTCCCCAAGCAATCTCGGGCGAATATATCATGTTCACATATCAAAAATCATAGTATCAATTCAAATCCTTGTTCCAAAATCAAATATCTTTGCAGATAAGTCTAGATTCAAATTCTTGTTCTGAATTCATCTCAAATTCAAATTCCATTTCTGAAAATTCAAATTCAAATCTCCAGAAAAATAGTCGTTCTAGTTTCTCGGTTCAATATATTTTGTTTTTTTTTGCACTTCTCTCTTTTTCTTAAAAAATATATATATATAAAAAATCCAATTCCCATTTGGTCACCCATCTAAATTCTTCTCCCTTGCCAACACGCTTAACTTTAATGCGTTATCAGCATGCCTTTTTCTTTCATTTGATTGTAACTTCTCTTTTGTTTTTATATCCTTTATTTCTTTCTCTCTCCTACATATCTTCTTCCCGAAACGTTGTATCTCTATTGTTTCTTGTCAGTATGCATCAATGGTCATCTCTCGCCGCCACCACCGCCTTCGCCTCGCCTCCTCCGGCCGATGTCATGACCCCTTCCTTCACCACCACCGCCCATCCCCTCCCATCTCTTGCGCCCCCAAGTCGCCCATCAGAGCTGCACCCGAGCTCCATGGCCATCAACGGCTGCGCTCCTCTTTTCTCCACACTCAATGCATTAAAATTGATTCCGTCTGAAGAGAAACGCCCCCATTAATCTACATTAACATACCATCAATTAGATATTTCATCCGCTGCATGCAATCAATTTTGTAATTTTCATTCATTTTCCTTGCAACCGAAACCGTCGCTTTAATTCCCAAACGTTTCCTGTGATTCGAGCACCTCCTTCCCTATATAAAGAGAGCACCAGGAGCCCCTCTACATCCTCAACCCACCCCCCAAAACCTCTCCTCCCCTCTCCCCATATTTTGGTCGAATTTTGGAGTTGAAGCCAGTCGGCCGAACATCGTTCCTCGACCAATTGCGCCTCCTACGGTGGAGCTCTGCTACCATCTCCACCACCCCTAGATTCGCTTCGCGACGTTCTACGCCATGCTCTCCTCGCCTTCGCCGGAGCATCGTCACCACTGTGAGCCCGTGCCGTGTCACCGCTTCTCCCCCTCACTACCGGCCAACCGTGCGTGTTCCACCACAACCAAGGTCAGCACTGTGTTCCCCACGTTTCCCTCTTCGTTTCGCTGCAAACCTCACCCGCTAACTCCTCTCCGTTTGCCCGGAACGGTGACGTCAACCCACCGGCCGCCGAAGGTCTTCTCCGTCGCGTTCCGCCGCCATCCCTCGGCCGAACCGTCTGTGTCGTTGAGTTCACCTCGACGCGTTCAACGTCATGCTTCCATCACCATCACCCGAAGACTAACGAATCACCGTCGACCTTGTGGAACCACGACACTGAAACAGTTTCTTTGCGTTTCCCGCTTCCTCGGTAAGTCTTTCCAAAATCCATTCACGCCATCATCTCCGCCTCGTCGCTGGGGTTCCATTTTGCCCATTCGCCGGCCACCCCGTCACTCACCTCGTCGGTGCCGCCATTTGCCTGGTGCGCTCCCGTGCTCTGTTACGTACTGTGTTGTGAAGCTCTGTGATTTCCCTTTTCTCCCAATGACATGTGGGCCAAGATGTCATACCCACAGCCTTCCCATAAAATCTTTCTTCTTTCCCTAGCATGTGGACCATTGTTGTCAATCCCTTAATTCATTGCTTCAGTTCTGAAGTCAGTCCAACCGAATAAATGATTTCCAATGAATTCGTTCTCCCTCATATGAACTCCAATTCCGTCGATTCAAATTCCTAAATTCATATAAAGTCGATATCTTCCTTGCAATATTTATTTTATAATTTTTGTATTTTATTTGGATTTCATTTGAATGTTATTTGAATTTGGCTCGTTTACGCGTTTAGATTTCAACGACTTCAGACAACCGGATTTCAACGTCGTTTAAGAACAATAACTAATTGAGCAAGGCAAGTTACATCTTTGATCATATTTGACCCTATTATTTCAAATTATTTATTCTGTTTTAAATTATTACTGCATGCTTATTTATATTTAGTTATTTAAATTCATGTTTTAAATTTATAGATATGCCTAAATCCTTTGTATGACCAATATTGATATTTGAATCAAATATATTGTCACTCTAAATAAAACCTACTTGATACAATATTATAAACTAGGACCAATTGAAAATATTATGCTTAGCCATGCTTAGACCTGAAATATTTGATTTGGGAATTTACAGCCAAAAATCAAATGTTGTTTAAAAGTCTATGGCATTGGTTTGTCACGGAAGATTTCGCAAATGACTTTGAACAGTTAAAAAGGAAAAGTTAGTTTGTACTTGGGCAAAATGGATGGTTGGTGGGTGCAAGTTTATGCACGGGCTCAATACGGGTAGGGTTGAGACCCAGGGTTTTTATTGGAAGTCGCCCAAGTCTGTTAAGGACCGGTCTTCGAGCGTATTTTGCTATGCCCCACCTTACTACCACGAGTCTGGAATGGGACAGGCCTGACTAACTAATTTGCAATGTTCCATCGTGGTCATGCCATCCGGTTGCGTGGGTGTCTTTATGACCTACTTTCATGTATTCCCTCTTGGCGCAAGAGGGGGCCTGAACCCGGCGGGTTTTTATCCAAAGGGGGCGAAACCTTAACGAGACGGGACTACGATGGGATGCCGTATTGTAAAGGCCTTGTGATAATCTCTTAGTCGCACACCTTCGGAAGTGTGTGGGCGGACAGTACAAGTTGATTATCTCTTGTGGGTAAAGTTGTACAACCTCTGGAGAGTGTAAAAACTATTCGAATAGTCGTGTCCACGGTCATGGACATGCTAAGCAAAGCCACTCAAAGTTAGACTTTGATTTTGATTTCAAAACATTTTGACAAATGATTTTGGATAGTTTATCCAATTGGAAAATTGGGCGGTTAGCCATGTGATAGGAGGGTATCCATCACCATATTTCATATGGAGGTTATCCTGCTATAAAACTTGAGAATTTATAAAGTGAATTTAAGTTATAGAATAGCCGCTTTGGAACTTAGTACAAATATTTAAAGAAAATATTGCTTTATGCAAACTCAACCAATAAGCCTTCTTTTGATGTATCCTTGAATGCATTATAATATGTTATTGAGTGTAACTTGCGAGCACGGAAGTTGTGCTCACCCTTGCTTAATGCAAATAAATTTCAAAGGAGGAGGACTTCGCTATCGGTGTGGATCTCAACGACTAGGACACTACCCCAGTCGATTGCCTACGACAGATCAGCTAGACTCTACTACTTCTTCTACGTCTTCCGCTGTGTTCTTTATTATTGGCTTCTAAGCCTTTCTTGTAATAAACTCTGTTGATTATACATAAAATTGTGTGATTTATGGACGTTGCCATATTTGTTTACTATGTGAACTAGCTACTGATCATGTGACTAGTTCAGAAATACACAGAGGATTAGGGGGGTTACTCCCGGGTCCGACAGAAGTGGTGTTAGAGCCATATTGACTGTAGGTCGTGACCTAGTTAGAATGGACGTTAGTTGAAAAACTTCAAAACTATTTTATATAACAAGAAAAATAATTTGTTCTCTCCTCATCTTGGTCATCTATCTATCCTTAGCTTCTTCATAGCAATTATTTCTTACCCTTTTCTTTCCACACCATTTTATAATGTTAAATTGATCCTCTTTTCCTTGAAAATTTCTATAGATGGTCAACGCATTTCTTACCATTACATTCAAGACTACTGTCGAACCCAGGAATGAAGGATCCTGAGTTCTCTGTGTTATATACTAGTCTAGGATTTCTAGTGTCCACAGTCATACAAAAGTGACATCACAAACATATCACGTATTTATTTAATAATAATTAGAGTTTAATACAAACTGGGCCTGAGGCCAAATAACAATAACACAACGGAAAATAAAGGTGGTACGCCACACGATTCGCCATAGGCAATCGTCTGGGGGCGTAGGCCTAAACGTCAGGGTCCTCACCGTCCTGATAGAAGCCTTCTCCTCAATAAAGATTATTCAGCAAGAGTGAGCACAACTTCCGTGCTCGCAAGTTACATCCAATAGAGAATTATGATGCATGCATAAGTAAGCAAGTGAGACTGGCAGGGTTCAATTTTCATAAAGCAGCATTTTCAGTTTAAATACTCATATTAATTTCCAAGGAAATTTTTATTCCATAACTAAAATCAGATTTTAAATTGACAATTTTATAGTGGATAACCTCCATGAATGAATGGTGAAGGATACCCTCCTTTCACATGGCTAACCGCCCAATTTTACCACAAGGATTAACCATCCTCAAATCATCTATTAAAAAATTTTAAAACCAAAACAAAGTCTAACTTAGAGTGGCTTTGCTCAGCATGTCCATGACCGTGGATACAACTATTCGAATAGTTTTCTACACTGTAGAGTTTATACAGCTTTACCCACACGAGATATTTTGCTTTTAATGTCGGCCAAAACACACTTCCGAAGGCGTGTGACTAAGCAATTATCACGAGGCCTTTACAATGCTCTACCTTAATGTATTCATGTCCGCTAAGGTTTCGCTTCCATTGGGTTAACCCTCCGAAAGCCCCTCTTACGCCAAGTGGGAAATAATGTCTAACCGACACCCACACAACAATATAACACAAATAACATTGTGGTATTACAAATTATTGAGCCAAATCTGTCCCATTTCAGACATGTGGTGGTATGGTAAGGCGTATCAAAATACGCTTAAAGACCAGTCCTTAACCGACTTGGACGACTTTCCAAAATAACCCTTGGGCCTCAACCTTAACCAGACTGAGCCCGTGCATAAACATGCACCCACCAATCATCCATTTCGCCCAAGTCCAAACCCATTTTTGATTTTATTTCAAGTAAAATTATTTTAATAAACTTTCTATGGTAAAACAATACCATAGACTCAAATTTAACCAAGTTTGAACAATTTGGGTAAAACCTCTCAAATTCACAGTTCCGATCTAAGCATTGGCTAAGCATGTAAGTATTTTAACTTTTATTTGTCTAATGTGGACAAGGAAATGATATCACAATATTCAAATTTGGCTTTACAATGGAATTGGAATAAATAATGATTTAAACAGGGAATTAAAATAGCTGAATAAAATTATGCATGCAATAATAATTTTAAAAATAGAATTAAATAACTTTAAAATATTGGGATCAACATGGTCAATATTATAACTTACCTTGCTCGAAGTCTTGGTACTCTAAATCCTCAGAAGGATCAAACTCTCTCGAGTCGTCGAAATCTATACGCGAAAGTACGACGAAATCAAATAAAATTCAAATTAATTAAAAAGGACAATTCAAACTAACTCCAAATTAAATAATTTTAGTTTAGTTAGATATATCTTGAATTTATACAAATTTATAAATTTGAATCATCTAAATTGGAGTTTAGATGCAAAAGATATGGGCTTTGGAAGTTTAAACCTTAAATAAAACCCTAATTCTAAATTTTATAGATTTTTCTGAATTATTTTTATAAAGGAAAACCGAATTATTGCACAACGCTGTCGTCAGCGAGGATTTTTCGAAAATAAAAGAAAACCGAAGAAAAGCGGCTGAGGCTGACATGTGGGGCCACGTGTCATAGACATAGTCCACATGAAATAGGTTCACCAGTTTTTGGCCCTGGAGAGTTAGCTTGGGTGGCATGCACGCGCTGACGTGGATCCACGTGGCGCTGACTGGGCGTTTTAGGGCTTATGTGGTGCTACGTGGCAATGAGGAGGCGATGCCACGTAGGCACAGGCGGTGCTGGCGTCGGGACCAATGGACATCAGCGATAGGGACTCCGGTGAGGGGTGTGGGTGGTGCCAATTGCACGAGGGCGACGATGTGGTCCTGGTGCTTACCTCCTTGGCGAGAGAGCGACAGGGAAAGGCCGGCGGCCAGGGTTTTGGCGGAGGCGATGCTCGGTCTCTAGTGGAGGTGGCGTTCCGGTGGCTGTCGGGGCAAACGGTTGCGCGCACAAGGTAGCCCAGGTGACGACAATGCCGACGATGGTGGAGGTGAGGTCGAGGTGTCGACGGTGGTGGCGCTAGAGGCAATGGAGCGTTTGCGGCCGGCAGCGAGGAGAACTCCAATTCCGGTGAGGTGAACGTGAGGGAGGAGGAGTGAATCAGGGGGGGGATGAGTGAGAGGAGGGCTACCTTGTGCTGCCTTTTATAGGGGCCGAGGGGCACCGGGGCAGCGAGGCGTCATTGGCGATAATGGCGGCGGCGGTTGTGGAGTTCGTGTGAACCGGCGCGGAGAAGGGGGAGAAGGTGGGGAGATAAGGCGGAGGTGGGCGTGGGATCGTGCACACGTGCGCGAGGATCACGGGGCAGTTGTGGTGGCCATTGCGGAGCTTCGGTGCGTGCAACAATGGCGACGGCGCCGAGTTGGCCGCGTAGGGAGGAAGCAAAGGGGGAAGAAAGGGCGCGGGCCCACATGGCGGTGAGAGAAAAGAAAGGAAAGGTGCGGGGTCTTTGGGCCGTTCGATTTAAATCCAACGATCCACAACGCGGTGACGTTTGGACCGCTTCGAATAGGTAAGCATGATCGGACCGTTCATATCAGATCGGACGATCCATATCAGCTGGAATGTTCGGACTGTCCGAAAGCGCCATCAAGATCGGACCGTTGATCTTTGATCCAATGGCTGAAATTGGTTGGAGTGCGAGCGCACGGAGGATTTGGCTGAGCGGGCCGCGCGTGTGCGGGAAATGAGTTGGGCTATAGCAGATTTGGCCCAAGCACTATTTGAGAGTTTTTAAATGATTTAACAATTGTTTTAATTTTGATAATTCAAATAGGCCTTAGAAAATAGCAAATAAAATCCAAAAATTCTAGAAACATTCACAGAAATTCCTAGAGTTATTTTGGACTTAATAAAATTATTTCCAACTTAAAGTTGGCCTTTAATTTTGCAAATAAATTATTTTAGCTTTAAAATAATTAGGAAAAAGCTTTTAAAATTTCAGAAAATCAACAAAAAATAATTAAGTTTTAATTTTCAACTAAATTTAATTTTTTGGGTTGTTACAACTACAAACGCTGGCATGTCTCACACTGGCGCACAAACTCCTAAACCAAGCGACGCATACCAGGTACATGAAACTGAGATCGAAGGCAACAAAGGGTCTTTTGTGTTCCTTGGTGGCCCGAGTGGTGAGCATTCGCCAGCAGTGTTGCCCAAACGGTAGAATTAGCTGGGACAAAAATACGTCCACGAAACAGCAATAAGTCGTCAAGAATGGACCAACCCGAGGCTGAACCACCTGCCAAGACTTTGGCCCGTTACTAGACTAAATCGGGCCACTCTAGAATCTCCTAATGAAGATTGTCGAAGATATCAAAACATGGAGCTGACACTGCATGAAGAGTCGGATGATCCTCCGTGCAGTGAGAAAGTGCATCGGTCGTGGTGTTTTGCCGACCCAGCCGGTACTCGACGGTGAACATATACCCAAAAAGTTTGCTCACCCGGTGATGTTGTGTTATGGTTGACAGGCGTCGATCAAGCAAAAATTTTAGGCTATAGTGATCAATACAAACGCAAAAAGAACGTCCCCGCAAATATGGACGCCAATGTCGAATCGCTTTGACCAACCCAATGAGTTCACGATCATAAGCGGCCAATTTGGCGTGTTGTGGCACCACAAAATGGCTAAAAATGCCAAAGGACGGTCCCCTTGATGCAAGACTGCACCAAACCCGGTACCAAACTCATCACAATCAAAAGTGAACTACGTAGTCAAGTCGAGAAGTTGTAAGTTCGGTGCGGAAGTGAGAGCTGTCTTGAGGGCGGCAATAGCATGCAGGACCTTGTCACTCCACACAAATGCCTCCTTCTTTGTTAGTTTGCTGAGAGGTGTTGCAATGAGGCTATAATATTTGATAAATTTGCAGTAATAGCCTGTGAAACCAAGGAAGCCACGTAAGGCCCGAACGGAAGTAGGAACCGGCCAATCCGCCACTGCCAAAATTGTAACGGCCCTAGAACCTTAAGTATGTTTAGTGAGCATGGTCTGTGTTTCAAATGTATAAAAATATGATATCTTTAAAAACTTTTGATGCATGCATTGTCATTTAGTTTTTATGGATTTTCATTCCTGTGTTTTATTTAATTTGAAAACCTAAAGCTTCAATTTTGGGAACATAAACCTAATGGGAAATAAAACCAGGTGAAATAATAGTGATAATAAAAATTCAACCTTGTCATAAGTACTGAATTTAAAATGAGAAATTATTTCAGTCATGTTTTAGAAATTATTCTCGAGTCATATAACAAAAACTGAAACTAAAAAGAATTATAGAGAAAATTTTAATACATGAAAAAACCCTAGAAAAACTATACAATAACATACACAGTACCAGGAACCTCACATAAAATTTTCATGATTTTTGGAGTTAAACATTTATGTCTAAAAATTGTCTAAACTTTATCAGCCTTTTTAGAAAGTAAAAAAATATGTTTTCTCTCACCTCCCACTTACCTGTGGGCCCCGCTAGTAGGTCTTCTCCTCCACACATTCAGTGCAGCAGTGCCAGTGTAGCGCCCATGGTCGGCGTCATCACATAGGCCGCACAACCGGTTTAGCCAAACCGCCCCCGGTTTTCCCTCGGCGTCGCGCGCATCACCCGGCCTCGCCCATGCCCTAGCTGCGCCTTAACTGTCAGTCGCCTCCCTCAACCACCAGCTCCATCCCTGGCCGTCAACGCTCCAGCACCATCATCGCATATGCGCGCTCCTCCTCGCGCTTCTCCACCACCGGCTATAAGTAGCTACCCTAAGGCCTCTCTAGACCATCCTTTGTCTCCTCGAGCCACCCCTCTACATCTTTCTCTTTTCTTCCACCGAGCTGTGTGCAAAGAAGCTCCAGCTCTCTTTCCGGCCGAGATACCGTCACATCACCGTCGGCATCACAGTGAAGCCCTCTCGTCTCTACCCGTGTCAACTCATGTTCCTGACCACCACCTTCATTTCCCCCTTACCAATTTCGCTTTTCATTCACAGGAACCACCACAATTTGATTCTTTCTCACCTCCAGCCAAAAGCAACACCTTTCTTCCCCAACTCCGATAAGGTGCTTCTTTTTCCAATTCCTTGCTCAAGCACCATCTAATGATCTCACTTGAGCTCTCCCGACCTTTCTTTTTCCCTCTCCTTCCTCAGGTCATCTTCTCCTCGGTAGCACCATCGTTGTTGCCATGGGTCACCATCGCTAGCGCACCTCTGGTCAACTCCTTCGCTCCGCGCCAACTCGGTGAGTTCCCCGAGCTTGGCCAATGCTCATGCGCGCACTATTTTGTCGTGGCGTCATTGCCTTGCGAGTTGACATATTGCCCGAATGTCTCCTCCCCTCCTCCTCGCGGCGCCGCTACTGTGGTTCACCGGAGCACTCACCGCCGGTACCCCTAGCTTCGCCTAGCCATCAGGAACCCATTTTGGCCCTTAGCCCGTGCTGTCGTGCCCTCTAGCGTCGGCGACAAGGGTGACAGTGAGCAGAACCGAGAGCTCCTCTATTGTCGGAATCAGACAAGGACTGTAGCGTATCATTAAAACCGAATCATGGTCGTTTGGGTTTGATCATTGATTATCTAATGGTTTAATGACACCTTGATTCGCTGATTGCGGGCCCGATGCAATTTAATGAAGTCCATTTAAAACCAATCTCCTGTTAGTCAGTGGCACGCGGGCCCAAAATAGTAATTGCGCAGTGCATCGAACCTTGGACCGGTGGACCGAGTGCATGGACTTTAGTCCATGAACTGTTTCATAAACCAAGCCAATGACATGTGGACCCCACTAGTTAGTGGCTAGGCCCAGCTCAATCTACGCATAAAAAGTATTTAATACATTTAGAAATTCTGAAATGAATTAATTTTGCACTTTAAACTCAAATAACTTCAAAAATTCATAACTAATTCATTTTAACTCCAATTTCAGTGAAACCAATTTTGTTGGTTTCCATTTTATTGTACTTTAACTTGGAATAGGTTTGAAACATATTGCTATCATAGAAAATTTTGATATTAGAATTAAATTTAGAATATAATTATTTTTACAGTAAAAATTGAATTAACTTTGAAAATCCATGAGAAATTCATATGAACTCCAAATGGGATGATTCAAATTTTGTTGTTCATAAATTTTTATTCTCTTTCATGCCATGTAGTTTTTATCTACACTACTATTCTAGAATTTTTTGCGAAAAGAATTATTTTCGGCTACAATAACCGAATGTTATTTTCTTAGTGTTTTCTCTCCTAGCAAATCTTCGTTAGGGCATAACTCTCTCATTCAAACTCCAAATAAAATTATATTTTTTTATAAATTCATATAAAATCATAGTCTACCTTTTGTGTAATTTTCATGCATTTTGGATGAATTTGAATTTTTAGTTATTTTCAGCGTTATTCGTTCTTCTCGTCCGTTCGATAGATTTGGGAGATTCGATTGTCTATGAGAGTGATACTCAGCAGCATCTGGACTATCTCCAACAAGGCAAGAAATCCCCCTATTTGATCCTATTGATCCCATCATGTTCAATATAATTATCTTGGTTTGCAATTGTATGTGTGCATGTGCTATGTTGATAATTAATTTCTCGTTAGAGGTAGTTAATCCTAGTAGTTGCATGAGCTGTAGGAAATGTTTATCCCTTGCCACTAAGCCTAGGTTACTATTCTTGTTGGTGAATTAGAGCCTGGTGGTTGAGTGATGGTCATATGTACTGTATCAGAGTCAATGCCGCTTAGCAATGCTTAGAACGGTAGAATAGGGATCATCGTTTCGGCAATGGTCATTATATCATCACTTTAATTACTTGGGTCAGGGTACTCACGTAAGTATCATATTTGGAAAACTAAAACAGAAAATAAAATGATTTGGACTTGGGCAAATGGTTGAATGGTGTGTTTGTCGGGTGTGTGGTTTGTGCCCAAGTCAACAAGGACCGAACATCTTGTGTCACACCGATCCAAGCATTATTGCACGCATCCACATGAGGGAAATATGGGACCCCTCTTGACTTAGTACTTTGTTATGTGTTAACTCTGAGCCGCAGGTGGTAATTGTTAGGGAGAAAAATATTTTGTTGTTAATAGAAATGTGTGGGCTGGGTTCCTTTATGTTCCCTCACCTGAAGAGCATCAGTAGTTGCTGAGGCTTTATCGGTGACTCTGACACAACGTATGGGTCCTCCATGGGACCCCGTTTGCACACACAAGGGTGGTTCACAGAGGGTTTCACCCATAGGGCGGCTCTTAGCTAATGCATTGCATTGGAAAACGTCTCGTAGGACTTAGCTCTGCCGGCATACCATCGGAAGTGTGGTGTGTGTGTAAAGTTGTACACCCCTGCAGGGTATAATCTATTCAAATAGCCATGTCCTTGGTTATGGGCACGCTGGATTAGGTTTTGCAAGAGTTAGACTCTACATTTTTTATAAAACTTAAAATCGGGTGGTGCGAATTGGGGAATTCGTGCTATTGCCGTGGTGGATGTGGGAATCACCTCTAGGATGTTAATTATGTTTCTAAATGTTGTTTCGCTGTTATTTAAACAAATAAAAATAGATTTAGTAAATTACTTTACAATCTATTACTCCATTGCAAAGAAAATGCCTTTATGCTGAAAATTACTTAGTGTAGTAGCCTTCCTTTGATACTTGAATGCATCTACATTATTCTGTTGTTTGTAAGACTTGAGAGTACAACTTTTTACTTAGCGGGATTCTCCATGCTGTAGAGGAGGTTGACCCCCAAGGGGTTGGCCAATGTGACACTGACTACGACGTTGACAACTAGGTTGGTGGTATACCAGTCAGTTGCCTTGTGGGTAAGAGCAGCCGATTGGTTTTATTTTACTACCATCTTATGGCTTTTGTTTCCACTGCGAACTTGATCTTGTGTTGTGATATTTGGCCGGTCGGCCCTATGTAAGAAATCTGAATCTTGTATGTCTTTTGCATTATAAACTATGCTGATTTCGATATTGTAATAATTGTGTATGGCTTGATGTTTGTGAAGGTGTATGTGTACCACTCCTGAGAGGTATATAATTCACCGAGAGCCGAAAATGTCTCTTGTGATGCTAGGACCATTAGGAGGTTAAGCATTACAAGCTAAATCTCTCGAGGGCTCTCACAGAAACCTTGTCCGGATCCATTGCCACAACCTGGCTGGATATGATGTGACCCAGGTAAGCAACCGAGTCATGACCAAAAGAGCACTTGGGTCAATTAAGGAACAAGCGATGTTTGGCCAAAAGCTGTAGGACGGCACGCACCTGTTGAATATGCTCCGACCAGGATGAACTGTAAATCAAAATATCGTCAAAAACACCAAGACAAAGCGACGAAGGAAAGGCATAAGAACATCATTCATAAGAGCTTGAAAAGTCATCAGTGCGTTGGTGAGACCAAATGACATAACCAGGAACTCAAAGTGGCATAGATGTGTGCGGAAAGCAGTCTTCTCAATGTTCGGCGGATGCATCCGAACTTGGTGATAGCTGCAACATAGATCCAATTTGGTGAAGAAACAACCGGAATTGGAAATTTATCTTTAACGATCTTGACATTCAAGGCGCGATAGTCCACACAAAAACGCCAAGTAGCATCGTGCTTTTTGACCAAAAGCACCGGTGCCGAAAACGTCAAAGTACTTTCCTTGATAATGCCCTGTTGAAGCATGTCATCACATTATCGCTCGATCTCATCCTTCAAAAGCTGCGGGTATTGGTACGGACGAATGACCATTTTAGCTATCCTGGGTAAAAGGTGAATATGATGATCATGCCAGTGAGCCAGAGGAAGACCGTGCGAAACGTCAAATATAGGCGCAAACTCATACAGCAGGTCGGCCATCACATACTCCTATGTGCAGGTGTGAACCTGAGGAATACCGCTGTAAACGACGAGACCTTGCCATGTGACTTGGTGATCCCGCCACCAAAAAGACATGGTGAGGCAATAGAAATCCCATACGATAGGTCCAAGGGTGCACAACCACTGAACACCCAAAACCACGTCAAAACCTTCCAGCGGCAAAGCATAGCAGCCGATGTGAAAGGACTTGTTGGTGCCGATGTGCGGGCTGCGGTGCACCTCCAAACTAGTGACACGATCACCATTAGCGACAGTGACTTTCGTACCGATAACTGGTGTGAGGAGGACTCCAATGCGGTTGGCAACACCATCCGCAAAAAATTATTCGTCGAACCGGAGTCCACCAATGCCGTGAGGAAGCCCTGGATGGACACCCGTAGCTTCAAGCTACAATGCGTACTCACACCCGTGATGGTGTGCAAGGAGATGTATATGTCACTGTCGGCGGGCTCCTCACCGGGGTCATCATCCAACTCGAGAAGGTAGATGCCCTTGAACGAACAAGCATGATCGCGAGTGAATTTTGCCAAAAAATTATATCACAAGCCCTTAAGGCGATGGTCATTCATCTCTTCAGGCGTGAGGCGTCGAAATTGAGTGATCAGGGGGTCCCGGCAGCAACGCACATGGTGGTGTGCCTGGTGTGGCAGAACCAACCGAATGAGCGACCGGCAGGGGCGGTGTTGCGCTAGGCATGGGAGGCTTGGCGAGGACTAGTGCGGAGAAATGTGGCGCTAATGTGCTGTGCAATAGCGCAGGAGCTTCGGCTGAATCGTCCTCGCCACAATGTTCATATGCACGGACAAGACTCATGGACGTCTATAGATTGGAGGGATTGTGGAGCTCCACGTCCGTCTTCAATGGGTTACGGATTCCAGCCGTGAAGAGTTGATCATGTTGTTTGGCCGAAAGTTGCTCGGTACGGCACAACAACTCCAAGAATTGTTGTTGGTACTCCTGGACGGTCCCAGTGCGGCGTAGATGCGCCAATTCTCCCAAAGGATTGCTGCACAAGGGTCACCTTAAACACATATTCACATGGTCAACAAAGCGAGACTAGGAGAGAATGCCCTCGTGTCGCTCAAGCTAATAGTACCATAGCTGAGCATTGCCTATGAGGTGGTAGGCAGCAAGCCACACTTTTCCCTCCTCCATGGTACGTTGGCCTCGAAAAAAATGCTCACACCAATTGAGCCATGGCAACGGGTCGCCGTCTCCGTCATACGTTGGAAATTCCAACTTCTGGTAGAGCGGCACACCATGGAACTCCTCGCTTACCCGGCCACCTCCTTATAATACCCCGAATGTTTCTAAGGAAGGAGAGTAAACAAAAAAAGGGGTTTTTCTGTAATACTCCAACTTAGTCTAATGAAGGCGGTGAAAAGAAATTAGACTTTAGAGGAGAAATCTGCAATTCTTTGGCAACCTAGGCTTGGGCTATGGCGAGGAGGCCCATGAGGGGCCGGCCACTATTAAAAGGAGGAGAAACCCTAGCCCACCTTTGTAGCATGTCTTCTGCGGTGCTCCTGTCTTCTTCTGATTGCATGCCCTCCTCCTTGCACTCAGTTGCCCCCTCTTGGTGGTGCTCTCCCATTCTTTGTCGGCCAAGGAGAAAGGTGGAGGGAGAGAGGAGAAGAAGAGGAGAGGAGCATCTAGCGGGGAAATCAGCGAACGCAGCGTGTCTCCAAGGGTAACGAATGTCGTTTTCATTGTTTGATTAGTCGTAGATGTGAATTCGATTAGAATTGATTGGATCGAACTCGTCTCATTAAAGATTCAATTCTGTCCAGTAGGTTGCGTGGGCAGTTTCGAGTTCTTAGAGGCTGCATTGGAGGTTTCCATCTCCTAGAGATATTTAGATAATATTCTTAGCTTTTTGTGGCCACCAAGAACACCTGATTCCAACGTACGGATCAAAAGTTATGATAGTTTTAGTTTCTGCTGTCCAGAATTCTGACGCGATTGATCTGTCAAGATGTCTCCTAAATATGATTATGATAATGGAATATTCAGGGTTTTCACCCAACTAGGTTATTGTATCAATTTTTATAACCTTTCCATAATGTTAAAAAAACGCCCTAATCGGAGTTGTAGATCAAAAGTTGTGATATATTCTTTACCGCTGTCCAGAATCTTAGCTACGTTCCAGCAGTCATTTTAATTAGTAGATTGATTATTGTTAAGTTCCGAATCAGGACTTCTCCATATCATGAAATTTGTAGGACTTGGTCTTATATTTCCAGATCATTAAATAACATCCAATTTGGAGCTGTAGAACGAAAGATATGAATTTTTGAAGTTCTTATTGTAATCTGTCTCTCTGTTGTGGACAGTAGAGGAAGATTAACTTGTTAGCGACTTTTCTTGCACCTTGGGAATTATTGAAATAATTTTATTCAGGAAGCTAGTTCCTTGTAGTTTCCAGAAAGGTTTAGTTCATTGATTTTGGTTGTACCAAATGGAAGTTATGAATTTCACAAGTTGAAAGTACCAAAGATGACAGAACGGTCTTGGGGTTAAAATCAAGGGCTTAGATGGGGTAATTTGTTCTGTCGATCACCTGGGAAGTTGTAGCTAAGCTCGTGTAAAGTTCGGGAAACTTGGATTCATGACTTTTGGGGCTGGGACTCAAAAGTTATGGATTTTTCTTTGAGAACCGACAGATTGGACAGATTAGAGTCAAGGGTGAAATTGCTAGTTTTTGTGTTGCGTTCAGGAGCGATCGCTCTCGTTATGTTCTATCGCTTTGTTGAGCACTCTTGTTAAGTATACTTTACGGTTGCTAGGTGTTGGTGAGCACCAGGGTTGAAAGCTGTACTGTCGTCATCTTTTCGTCTCACGGTTAAGGCAAGTACTTTGATGTTATTATGATTGCTGGATGCTTGATGTTCGTATTGTGCTTTTCTGTGATCCATGAGAATGTTCAAAGTTTATGTTCATTTCTTATGTGTTAATTCCAAGTGTAGATATGATGTCTTTCATAGTTCATATTTCAATACATGCATCCATTTTCATGTTCTTTCCACGGTAGTGGATTATAAGACCCATCAATTCCAGTATGGGCATGTAAGACCCACCATTCCAATGTGGGTAGATTTGGACACCCGTATGAAACGTTCTTCATACAGGATTTGGATCCCCGCATTTTGTTAAATGCGGGCTTAGGTGAACACCGACGGGTGTGTCACCAGCTATACCGGTATAAGCATGTGTGCAGTCCATTCTTTTCATTAATTCCATTCATTCCATGCATTCATGTATTCATTCAGTGTACGTTCAAATTCTTTAATGAAGTTGTCTTTTTCATATTTGTGGTATGTCCAGCTATGCATGTACTTGCTGAGTCTCAGACTCATTCTTGCTTTGTTTTTTTTATTTTTAGGTGATCGTTGGTGATGATTCTCTTGGGAGGGAGTAGGCACGCACTACTCATTCATTTCACCTTACACCAGTTTCAATAATAGAACTTGATTCTGTCTTTCATTCGTTAAGTGATGGACTGTAATATAATGGAGTTTGATGTTGGTTGATATCTTTCTCTCGTTAAGGTTGTTTAATTAATCGCTTATGTTCCATGATCATTCGTTTGGTATGATTATCTTAGTGGATTCGAGAGACTTAAATAATTGGAATTTGTGAACTGTTGTTGGATTCAGTTTTAATTCCTGCTTAGGTTTTAAAAGATGTTGATCCTTATATGTTAGTTGATGAGTTATTGTTAAAGTTCTTCCGTAGTATTGTTGTATGTTAGTCCTTTAGGTAGCATTTTGGCTTCCGAATAGCCAGGGTGTTACACTCCTATTGCTGGCACCGACGCTAGTGGACACAAGGGCGGAGCCATCAGCTCGCTGCCCTGGTTCGTCGTCTGGAATAATTTTTTTGTACGTGAGATGCGTAGATCATGGTTGTCCATACGCTTGCTTACGTAGACAGCTGCGCCACAATCTGGTTTAGCTTGGCCGAGTTGTCGGTGACCGTCGCTTGTGCTCTGAGATCGTCATCGGCCATGTCGGTTGTCGTGGCATACGGCTCTGATACCAAATTGATACGGTTCGGCTTGAGACGTTGTGCTAGAGGTGGAAGAAGGTTGGTTCGTGAGTCGGGATTGGGATGTAATGGGTAGGGAGAGCGATGGAGTTCGCCCTCGTGCGCATGGTGGCACTTGTTCCTGGCTAGTGCCGCGAGGCTCTGAACTGCTTCAGCAAGGTAGAACTAAATTGATTTTTGCTTAACTTCTTGACTACAATCGTGTGTCCTTTATATGGAGGACTAACCACTAAACACATCCTAAAGGGATAGCTTACAATCACAAATATCCATAAGGGATACTACCTAATATATCAAATACCTAAACCGAATCCTCCTTTACTGATTTCCTGTCGTGAGCCATGATCTCTTAATCCCAGCCGGATATGCTTGTTGCACGCAAGGACCCCGAGTCCTAGCCGGCTACGCTATCTAACTTATCGGATGAGGCATAGTTGTATCCGATAAGGTTTTATGCCGGCGTGAATACTTCTTGCCAAAGAACGAATCCGTAGCATGGTTATATTCAGGTAAATCACCAGCTTGCATTGCTAAATGTGCATGAGTTTCGTAAACCTGAAATAAGAAGCGTGAAGGTTACAAATCATTCTACATTGCTGAACTGATGTCCTAGTGCCACAACATTAACGAATAATTTTTTCTGGTCAATTATATGAAAGGTATAACTAACATATCTAGTATGATATCTTGATAGTAGTAACTAAAATAGACATTGTGCACTTCTCTAGTTACTAATACACTGGTAGGCACAATAGGATGGTATGGAGAAGTATAAGACTACCTTGACGGTCAGTTCATTTTGGATTCTCTGAACTGTAAGATCTTGGCGAATAGATTTCAGTTGGTCACACTTGCAAAGATAATTTTTTGAGATGTTTCAACCATGGAAAGGGCATTCTCCAAGACATGCTCTGGTCTTACCCGCAAAAGGTATATTATGAGAAATAAGGTAAACAAAAAGTAGAAAGGATCGACTGGCATCTAGAATTAACAGGGTTGCTATCAATGAGAAGCCACAACAAGGAGAGTGCAAACAGTGGTCATGTGAGTGACAGGAGCAAAGGACTCATCGTAGTCACAACCATGCTCCTGCAAAAAACCACACGCCACAAGATAAGCCTTGTAGTGCTTAAGAGAACCGTCCGAGTAGGTCTTGATCTTGTACACCACTTGCACGTGATAGGAGTGACACATGCAGGTAATGGCACAATATCCTAAGTGCTATTACGCTCCAAAGCAGCAATCTCCTCAAACATCGCGAGCTACCACTCAGGGTGAGCAGCAGCCTCACGGTAGGTCGTAGGCTCAGAAAGAGCAGCGGCTATGAAGTCGTAATGCTCAGGAGGTCTAACAGTGTGACAACCGTGAATATCATATCTGGGAGGAGAAGATGGAGTAGGACCCAGCAAGGATAGAGAAGAAGAACTGGGAACAGGGCCCAACAAATACGGAGGCTCAACTGGAGAAGGAATAGGCCGAGGACAGCGAGAGTAGTGCAGGGGAAAGGGTGGATCCTCAAAAAAAGAGTTGGAAGGAAATTCTGGAGGAGAGGGAATAAGTGGAGCTGGAGGAGAGGAAAGAAAAGAAGGTGGAGGCGGAAGCGAAATAGAAGTGAAAAGCTGAGTGTTAGGAAAAGTCGGAAAGGAGATCAACTCAACAAGAGAATCTGAGCTGACAATAGAGGGACGAGGGTAGTAAGGCCAGGACTTGCCGAACGTGACGTCCCGAGAGATCCTTATCCAGCGAGCAACAGGGTCGTAGCAGCGATAACCCTTATGCTCAAGACTGTAGCCAAGAAAAACACACTCAACTGACTGAGCAGTCAGCTTGATACGCTCACGAGGTGGAAGAACAACAAAGCATACACAGCCGAAACAACGAAGGTGACAGTACTCGGGAGACCGGCCATAGAGACGCTACAGGAGTAGAATCCTAATGAGCAGCGGAAGGCTACATGTTTATGAGGAAAATAGCAGTGGAAGCAGCCTCATCCCAGAAGTGAGGTGGAACAGAAGAGGTAAGCATGGGAGCACGAGCTGTCTCAAGCAAGTGACGATGCTTACGCTTAGAGACACCGTTCTGAGCATGAGCACTAGGACAAGAGCACTGGAGCAGTAGAGGATGTAGCAAAAACTGAGACAATGGTAGTGGCTAACTGGCTAGTAGAGATAGCGGAAGGAAGGTCCAGTCAGTCGAGCTCCCAAAGATGCTGCGAATCACGACGCCGAGGGCCAGTATTAAGAAGAATCCCCATGTGGCGATCCTGGACACAACAAGAGTCAGACTCAAGAACAACACGACAGTCGTGATCAGTGATCTAACCGGCCGACATAAGCTGCATAGTAAGCTTCGAAACATGAGAGACTACAGGAACTTGAAAGGAAGAAGTGGAAATGGTGCTTCGGCATGCTACAAGAAGAGATGTCATATCTGCAGTCGAAATAGTAGAAGGAAGAGTTGTGAGACTCACAGAAGTGAGGTGGGTAGACTCTGGTGTCTTGTGAAAGGAAGCACTAGAGTCTAAGATCCACGGAGACAAGATACCTTACGAGGGAGGTGGCGGAGGCAAGGGAGGTGGCGGACACGAGGAAGACTACTGAGAAGCGAGAGCAAGATAAACAGAGCCCGAGGAGTCTGAGGACGAGCCTACACTGAGGCGTTGGGGAAGGGAGAGGAGCTGCTGCGTGGTGTTACTAGAGGAGCCCTAGCGAGAGTCGCCAGCTCCTGAGTGGGAAGAACATCCAGAGCCCTTCGATGGACGTCCACCCCTATGACCCTGGTCCACTACACCATGACATAGAATTAAGGGCAATTAACTACCGGGAAAAAATAGGATGAGTGGCAAAACATGTGCTGGCAATGTCCAAGAGATTACGGGTCCCGTTATTTGTCGGCAATAAATATTGTCTAGAACAATTTATCTGCCGACAATGTTTTTAAATTAGCTACAATACATCTGCCCTAAAAAAGTCAACAAGGTCAACCTATCTACCGGGGATACCCTTTGAGCGGCAAGATGAAAAAAAAAATTGAGTCAGGCGCGCGAAGACCTCTAAAACCTTATCCTCAAAATCCTTGCAACGCCTCCTCCTTTCCCCGACCACACCTCCCAGCGCTGCCCCACCCTCCTCCCCGGCAGCCCCACCTCCTAGCACCGCCATCATCCCCGGCTACCCTCCTCCCAGCTCCACCGGGCCAAGGTATCCCTTTCCTCGGTCTCGGTCGCCGCGGCGGCGACCGCCTCTTCCCCTTCGCCCACGGATTCGTAGCTACCCTCCCCTTACTTAACAGTACAGCACCCATATACCGCGTGTGATAGCACGAGTTTTACTTGAATCGACGGTACCAAAGTTCGGTCCTTAATGGTCCAGACAAGACATCCACTTGCCATGTCTCGTGCACGAAGGCACCCTCACTAACCATCACTTGTCCAGACCCAAAAAATTATTTAAAATGTCAAAATTTATCTTAAGAAACAGATACGAAGATCTGAAATAAAAGAAGATAAGATAGTTTGTGTTTCCCATAATTGTCGGGTTATTCCCGACAATCAAACTACCGTATCTAGACTTGCATGGCTAAGCAAATCCCAATACATATTTTTCATACAACCTATCTTAAGCATGTAGGTGCTGGCATAATTCAAGATTAACCTCAAAGAATAGGATATAACTAACTACACATCACAAAAATATCGACATTATCAAAATAGCATGCAAGCAATTATCATTGCACTAACATAACAAAACTGGGATCAAATATGATGCAAAAGAAAGTTCAAATGATGCTTGCCTTGCTGGTAGATGAACTTCTCATTCTCAGTAGCGTACAAATCAATGTCAATCACTTCGGAATCTAAAGAAATAACGATATTGATAAACACCGAGAAATACTTCAAAAATCAAATTGCTTAAAAATGCATGATTTTTCTACAGTGTCTTGTGTATAATTTTAGATTAATTTAGGTGAAATAATTATTCCATTTGGAGTTAGTATGTGAAAGTTATAGCAATTTGAATTTCATATTCCAATAGGTCTTAGTTTAGGTAATTTAATTATTTGACCAAAATTTGTAGAGCAGTAGTGAAGCAAGGGATTTTATGGATAAATAGATAATATCAAAAAAAAAGTCCAAAACATTTGGGTTCATCTCATTTGGAGTTTTTATGAAATAGTTATGCACTTTTAAAGTTATCAGCCTTTTTCTATTGTAAAAATAATAGAGTTAATGGGTCATTTCCCAAAATAATACTCTCTGCTATAGAGACAAGTTTGAAACCAATTGTAATGTAAATTTAATTGAAAATGAAAATTATCGGCACTGGATTCACCCATTTTGGAGTTGAGATGAATTAGTTACGTATTTTTGAAGGTATTCACATTTTCAGTGTGCAGATTAATACATCTCAGATTTTATAAATCATTTATTCCTTTTCTTACCCAGGGCGGTGCTAGCCACGATCCACAGACAAGTGGGGTCTGCAAGATCGCTTCCTACTTGTTCTTGAGTCAAAAGTTCAGCGACCGGTGGGCCGTGTGTCGTCGATGATTCATTGCGGTCTTGCTGCGAAAGTAGCGTTCGGACCATGATTGTCGACCATTAGATTAAGATCCAACGATCCACAATCGTGGCACGTTCGGACGGTCCGAACGGCCCAATTGATCTGGATCATTCATTTCGCATCGGACGGTCCATATTCGTGGCACATTTTCGGACGGTCCGAACAGCTCACTTAATCTGGATCGTTGATTCCACATCAAACGGTCCAAACAAATCCTAGTTGTTTGGGCTGCCAGTGTGCAAGGCACGGGGCTTAAATGGCTTGGGTCCACAAGTCAATTGCTACAGTTTTTACCTAACACGTTGGATTTCTGTACAAAGGGGGCCCGCATGTAAGTGATTGATTAGCGCAGCTAAGACAGCCATTAATTGCTAATCATCATCATTTAATGCCTAATCATTTGCTACAGTGATTGTTCGCGTACGACAATGGGACTTGTTCCGCGCGTTTCACCGGTGGCTCGCCGGCGCTACGCGCCACGGCGGTGCGAACCAAAGGAACGTACAGGTGCACAATAGTATTGCTCATTAGAAGGTGGTGGTTACAATGGCTGAGCCGGCCTGTACCGGTGGCTAGCCGGAGTTGAGCGGTGCTACCAAATACGGCGAACAAGCACACAGCTAAAGAGCTCCGCAGCAGTCCAGATAAGCGGGTGCCAAGGCATCTAGGGATTAAATGGAAGCTACCTGAGCGAAGTGGGTGCTCGAAGAAGCTTGGAAATGGCCAGAGTAGTGTCGGCACCGGAGAAGATGACGGTGGCAATACGACTTCACAAGGAGAGAAAATCCTGAGCAAAATGGAGAGGAATGAGTGGTAGTGATAGCTCATAGACCACAAAAGGATGCTATATGAGCAAAGAATCGAACAATGGCTTACCGAATCAAGGTTGGAGGTGAAAAGATGTTCTTCGGCCGAAAATGAGCAAACCTTGAAATCCACTAGATCCTGCCATGCATTCATGGAATTGATTTAGGGGTTTTCAAAGTCATGTTAGATGGCGCGATATGACGCGAAAGAAACATCAAGAACCTCACTGGAGACAAAGAAGACAAGGTGGTGCTCTCGAGTGCGCGCTCTAGGGTTTCTCAGAGCACGGAGATGGACAGTGAGCTACATGCAAAGAGAGGAGCTCGCATTAGCAAAAATGGAGAAGGCATTGTAGGTAAAGGAGATAGGATGCACCCTGTTGAAGCTTACTCAAGAATGGCACAGATGAGAGCTCCCTCTTCCATGGCTGTAACGAGGAAAAGTGAGGGATACTTAGGGTTGGGAGGCCTTTTATGCCGAGAAGATGACAACATTGGAGGCGGTGTGAAGTGGAGAAGGCTCTGGATGGGTTGCATGCCGTGATGGTTCACGGAGCTGACGGAGCGGCAAAGACGCAACGCATAGCGTGGCGGTGAAGCTCTGCCTGGCCTTGCGCAAGGTAGGAGATGATGTTGACAGGTGGGCCCGCTTTGGCAGTCACACAAAGCGGTGCGAGTCGGAACCTAGCTCAGGCGCGATTAGTTGGTTTGGGTCAGGACCATTTGATCGTGAATGGACGGTTGAGATTTAAGTGAACGTTCGGACCGTCCGAACGTCTCTTTTGATCTGGACCGTTGATTTTCCATCGGATGGTCCAAACGCGAGTGAACGTTCGGACCGCTCGAGCGGTCAAGAGATCTGGGCCGTTGATTTTCCATCAGACAACCCAAATGTGGTAGTGCGGTGGCAGTGCGATTAGGGGTTGGGTGAGTTGGTTTCGAGTCGGACTCAAGTCCAAAGAATAGTGCAACTGGTTTGGGGTCAAGGGTTTGACTGAGATTTAAATTATCTTTGCAACTTTGACCAAGGCCTTATAAATATAAAGAAGTCTCAAAAATTCTAAAATAAATTAGAGGTGTTCCTGGGATGGTGTAGTGTTCATAAAATTTATTAGACCTTACTGTTCATGATATATTATGTATAATTTAAATTCAAACTTAGTTTAGGTTATTGAATTGTGTTTGAATTTTCTTAGGGTTGAAACTAGTCCCATAAATTTAGGAAAAATTATATTAATTCATGATAATTAATATAGTATTTTAATAAATTACTTCTAGTCAATGATCCCAAGTTTTTGTTCCTGTTTTTATTTGGAGTTTCAATTTGGAGTGTATGTTTAGAATTTGTTTGAGATTTTCCAAGTGAAAAAAATTCTGAAATGATGTTAAAACATGATGCATGTCAATGAGATGCATAGTAATCCTCTTTATTAATTTGGGAAGGATCAAGATCAAAACAAAGGAGGTCTTGACGGTTAAGATCAACTCAAGGGGAGGTCCTGCGGTCAAGATCAACAAGTGGAGGTCTTGACGGTCAAGATCAAAACCAAAGGAGGTCTTGACGATCAAGATCAACTCAAGGGGAGGTCCTGACGGTCAAGATCAACAAGGGGAGGTCCTGACGGTCAAGATCAACAAGGGGAGGCCCTGACGATCAAGATCAAAACCAAAGCAGGTCTTGATAGTCAAGATCAACTCAAGGAAAGGTCTTGACGGTCAAGATCAATAAGGGGAGGTCTTGACGGTCAAGATCAAAACCAAAGGAGGTCTTGACGATCAAGATCAACTCAAGGGGAGGTCTGAACATCACCACCCTTGTGGATGGTCCGAACATAAATGAACAGTCCGGATTGAGCAGTCCAGATCAACTCAACGGATGGTTCGAACATCACCACCCTTGTGGATGGTCCGATCATAAATGAACGGTCCAGATTGAGCGAGGCGTTTGGGTGGTCCGAACGTTCCAACTCAATCCTGGCCGTGCGATCAAAATCTAACAGCTACGAAAAAGATGCACGCCTTAGGTTTTCAAACGCATAAAAGTGGCACCGTTGGATTGGATTTCAAGGGTTGAGATTGAAGTGGGGTTTGGGTGGTCCGAACGTCACCACCCTTGTGGATGGTCCGATTTAGATCCGACGGTTGAAAATCAAAGTGGGTTCGGACGGTCCGAACGTCCCCATTGATCCTGGCTGTTGATTTTGAATCCAAAGGCTTGCATGCGTTGGGCTTTACCATTTGAGAAATGTCACGGCCCGAGAAAAACATGGACAGTTCGATTAGATTTAACGGCCCAGATTGCAAGGTGTGAGCGGATGGTCCAAACGTCACTCTTGATCTGATCCATTGAATTTAAATCTAACGGTCCAGAGGATGTGGCGCGCCTAGGCTTTAACAAATGAAGGTGGCGTGTTCGATAGAGATTTAACGGTGTGGATCGCATGGCGCGTTCGGATGGTCCGAACGTCCTAACGGGTCTGGATGGTCCGTTTGGAAATCGACGGTGGAGATTTCGTGGAGCATTCGGGTGGTCCGTACGTCTCAACGCATCTCGTTCGTTTGCTTCCAATCGAATGGCTCACGTGCACAGGAGGTTGAATTGAGCCCTAACGTGACTGGGTCGGTCCGAAATGAGTTAAAGTTGCACTAAAAATTCTTGTAACTTGGAAAATTCATAACTAATTCAATTTAACTCCAAATTGGGTGAAACCAATTTTGTTAATTTTAATTTTTAGTGTACTTTTAAATGGACTAGGTTTTAAGTATGCTCCTATTATAGAAAATTTTGTTAATTGTTTTATTTGTGCATTAATGACTTTAAACTTGTAAAATATGTAGAAAATTCATATGAACTCCATTTGAATTGGAAATTTCACCTAATTTCATTTAAAATCTTTATCTACCTACTGTGTAAATTGTATGCATTGTTGTATGATTTGATATTGTTGGTTTTATTTGGGGTTTATTGCAATGTCGTCTTTTAATTAGGGTTTCGACGATTCCGACTTATTGCGAGTGCAATCTGAGGGTATTTTCTGAGAATATTTTGTGTGGTATCAACATAGGCAAGCAGTTTCATCCTTTGATGCACGAATTCCTATTACTTTCAAAAACTGTTTATGTTGATTTTCAAGTATTCTATGTATTGCTTTAATTTCAATTACTTGTATGTCAATTGGGTTGTTTGATGATTTTTAGAACGAGTGAGGCGCGCACTTTGGGCGCACAGCTGGAAAAAAAACCGAGTGAGGCGCGAATTATTTCCCCTCCCGACTGCCCCCATTCCCCTCCCGACCGCCCTAATTTCTCCCAGAGCTGCGTTTCCCCGGCCGCACCTCCCAGCGTTGCCCTCCTCCAGCGCCGCACCACCTCCCTTGCCGCCCTTCCTCCGGCGCCACCCGCCTCCTGCCGCCCACCTCCCTCCGGGGTTCAAGAAGTCGGTGAGGCGGCGAGCTAGGCGGGAGGAAGCCACCATGACCGTCCAAGGCGGCGAGCTAGGGTGGAGGCCGCCTGGGTTCAGGCTCAGCGTCGCGCCTCCCCCGCCGAATCGAGCTCGCCCGGCTCCCGCCGTGAATCAAGCTCCCATGGCCAGAATCGACCTCGCCGCCTCCAATCGAGGTCGATCCCGCCATCTACGCCACCGAATCAAGAATGCATGCACGCCACCGCCCTCCCTCTCCCTCTCTTCTCCTGTAGTCACCTTCCCCTCTTCCCTATCTTTTCCCGCACCTCCGTCGTCCCAGCCTCTCTTCTCCCCTCTGTGCTCTCTATGATGATGCGCCTTACTGCAAGCTCTCATTGATTAAAAAAAGAAATTGCAGCTATCTCTCCTAACCGCGAGTGCTAATGGAGTGGAGGGCCACCTTCGAGC
The DNA here is from genome assembly GCA_036346405.1 of Phyllostachys edulis. NCBI lineage: Eukaryota > Viridiplantae > Streptophyta > Magnoliopsida > Poales > Poaceae > Phyllostachys > Phyllostachys edulis. The sequence goes on along the minus strand of CM070554.1, from coordinate 18,141,692 downwards.
CAGTTCTTCACAGCAACCTACAAGAAAGAGAAAGGTTATGCATTTCTTACTTATGATTAAAATATGTGCATGGTAGTTTTTTAATATTCCATGTTCTATGTACCTGTAGACAATGAGTTCTACAAATGGTGAGCCAATAGAAGCAAAAACTGGACGTCCAAACGTGCGGTCTAGGTCAGCAAGAGTTGGTGGAACAAGTGACCTAGGAACACAAGGTGAAAATGTGGAGCATGATGATAATAGAAATGATGACAACATGCATGATGAATGCATGCCTAATGACCAGACAGGAGAAGATGCTCACTTACAAGAGAATGAAGGTAAATATAATAGTTAGCTTCATACTTGAAATGTTCAAATTAATACTTTGTGCTTATTCGCTGCTATTTATTTGTAATGTAGATAATGGCTCAAATGATGGGCAAGCAAAGAAAAGAAATGGTAGGGGGTGCACTAAAAAGCACAATATTTGGTCTAGGGGAGATACACCTCTAATCCAATTAGAGCTCAATGAGTATGGACAACCTGTTGGGGAAAATGCTAAAGAATTAGCTAACTTCATAACTACAATTATGAAATCTAAGGATATATCACTTGCACATAAGGATTGGAGGTTGGTTGACCCAGCACAGAAGTTGAAGTTGTAGAAAGACTTAAAGGTAATATCTAAAATCCAATTAACATGCTTCATTTCTACAATTTTCGTTTGGGTTTAATTGTGCATCTCTTTTGCAACTAGTTATTCTACGAGTTAGATGAAAGTGTCTAGGATTGGGTTATGGGGACAGCAGCGAAGATATGGAAGGATTTCAAGGCAGATTTGAAGACGAGACATTTTGATGAGACAAAGACTGATAAGGAACTTCTTGCTGCCTGTGATAATAGAGTTAATCAAAATGACTAGAAATGGCTTATCAAACATTGGAGAAGTCCCTTGGCCAAAGTAAGCCAAACATAAAAAAAAAACTTGTTATATTGACATTTCTCTTTTATTCTTTGCTTCCATTGTTATAGGCTCGTAGTGACATAGGAAAAGCTAATCGTGCAAAGATGTCAAATTTGCATACAAGTGGTAGCAAGAGTTATGCTCGTGTTGGACATGAAATGGTATATAAATGACTTTCTAATATAATATCTCAAATATAACTTATGTTTGGCGCTATTTTGTATTGATGTTGTATTTTCTATTTGTTTTCATGCAGCACAAGGATAATGGTGTCATGCCTCGTAGAGATGAGTTGTTTATTAAAACACACACTCATAAAAATGGCCTTCCTTCACAAGCAGCAGCACATAAAATTGTAAGTATATTAAAAAATAGCACTTTGATGTCAAAGGGCTTGATGTGTCGTGGATTATGATAGTCTCATTTGGTTGGTTAATATTCCAAATTTGCAGAAAGCACTTGAGGACTTGACCACATATCATCGAGTGGACAGAGAAAACCATAAAGCAAGGTGACCTCATCACGCGTCTTAGGAATCTGATAGGAATGGGTATGTTAGTACTATAGGTAAGGGCCAACCCGGAGATTTGGAGATGCTGGAAAAGTTAAGTATAGATCAACCAAGCTCCAAATGTGTTGAAAGGCGTCGACAAGTTGAATTGGATAAAGAATTCCTACTAGGGTGCATTGAAACAATGCAAGTAGAAAGTGATAGAAAAATTAGCGCCCTTAGTCGACCAAATGGCGAGATGAAGGAATTGCTACTTGGTAATTCTCATGTGGGACGACATGCAGATCGATCCACGATATGCGTCAAATTCACCTATACATGCCGATAGTGACAATGTTGAGGCCGAGTCTAATGCGGCAGAAAACATGTTGTATGACGAGGTACATACTGCTCACAACAAAATAGATTCTTCACCATTGTCAGTTCATATCTAATGTAATGATTTCTCCTTTTGCACTTGTAGACATTGAATAGGCATGGAGAATACTCACAAAAAGGAAATGGAGGAGTAAGATTTCATATCTCACTATTTGTTGGTTTGCTCCTTACCATTTTGCAATTTATTTGACTAGACTTGAATCGACACATTCAATGATGATATGTTTCAGAGTGGAAAAGAAGTTATCTTGTACTCTGTTATTAGACCACATGATATCCCTTTTGCAAAGGCTACTGTTATATCGACGGATCGGTGGACAGTAGTGGGTGGTACTATGTTGGGTGTTGAATGTTGTGAAGTTGTCGTTAATCATGTGCTCAAAAGGGCTGCTCAATTGCCTCGTCCTTATGGGGATATGAGCGTCATGGCTGATGCTTGTGGGAGATCTATTGCATGGCCACATTAGCATGTAAGCATCCATCTATTGTATCCACCTACAATTTGTTTCATCAATTAATGTACTTGTATCTATTGTATTCTACCGATAAAAGAAGATCGGAAGTCAGTGAGGCCATCACAACAAGCTGGGCGAACATGAGGTAATTCTAGCAATTAAAGTTTTTTTTAGAGTAATGCAGCTGCCATTTATTATTCAGACCACTGCTGAGGGTTTGTCACTTGGAAATGGCCCAATTTGCAATTTCCTAGATACTACATACTTACAGTCATGTGATGGCATTAAACTTGGGAGAAAATGACAAGTATATATGTAGTTCTTTATGCAGTTTGATTGCTATGCATATTAGGTGATGGTATAGTGTCCTCTAGGTCACTTGCTGTGCAGCAGAAACCTGCCATCTCCAAGAACCTGCCATTTTGTGTGAGTGATTATTGTTATTACCGCAGAGATAATGGATCATCACACTTTGGTTGCATGAATCATAGAGTAGATGCGATAGTCCTGCATCTGGACCAACAAGAGGCCTCAATCGACCTCCATAGTGGTTCCTCCATGAGCGGCGCTAATGCTCTTCATGCTGTGATGGTCTCCTCCTCCCATGGCACTGTTTGAGCAGTGAGCACTAGTGATTATTAGTTTTAGTTAGATGGCATGTAAGATGATATTGCCACTGAATTAAGCAGTTATAATGCTATCAGTTGACCTATACTGAAATTCCACCTGGTAGCTGGTAGTGGTATTTATTTTTCCAGAAGTATGTATCCATGCTATATTGTATGTATGCATCTGTTAATGTTAAGCCATGATGTTTGTTTTTGAATGTGCGGATAGATCCTTTGGTTAGTGGGATTTGTGGGATTCAAAATACGGTATGTTATTACTACTATGGTCAATGTTTTTCTAAGGAGAAACATAGTTGATATCTTGATGTGTATGCATACCACTACAGTAGAAAGCCCAAGCGTCGTTCTTCTTTATTGCTAATCATGTGAAACATTGGAACTATCAGTTGGAGGTTTTCTCTTATGTTACACTTCCCCTTTATGTTTCACTATGCCACTATTCATCGACATATGGTCTCAAAACAAGTTATAACTATTTAGATTTTCCAAGTAAAGTTACAGAGCAAAAGCGCATACTATGATAATTAAATAAGCAATCGTAAATAATACACTATTGTTAGGATGTTGGTCTTTGAGATATCTCGCTATGTTGTTATGCATACTATACCCATTGATGAGAAAGATATCGAGATGGAATTGACAAATGATCACTAAAATATGTGAATAATAAGAAAAGCTGCAGTATCAAACACTTTGCAATAATGTGAATCTGAACTCTTAACTCCTATGCATAGAAAACTATAAACCTACACCTATATAACTGATTTGGCCATTTTTTGTTCTTGTAATGCACATCTAATAATCTACACTACATTAACTAGTCATGGTTCAATGGTGATATGTGATGTATGGAATTCATGAGTAAACAGTGACTATTCATTGTTAAATTTATAATCTTGTTTAACTATTTGATATCATATCATGTTTGGGCTTATATATGGTTTGTGGTTATTGACTTCTCGAATTTCTTTTCAGGTACAAAACATAAGGGTTGTTGAAGTTATTGTTTGCTGATGGAGTGGTCGTCCTTATTTTGCAAATAGGGATAGCATGATGATTTCATTATGTGGACATCTTCATTGTCGACTTCTTTTGCGTAGATGTTTTGTACATGCAAGGATAGGCTAGTATTGTGGTAGAAGGGGTTGGAGTATTTACATGTGTCAATGATAGACTAGTATTGTCGACTTCTTTTGTGTGGATGTTTTGTACATGCCAAGGAGACCATGGCTATATTAGTATGCTCAGAATTCTGAAATTGCATGTGTATGGTGTACTGCACATGTACTGGTGTGCTTATCAGTAATTTCATATTTTAGGTTTATGTATTTTGCATCATCTGAATTTTATCTATGTGTTGCAGCTGTATTTGATTGTTGATATGATATTTTCTAGATTGAGAAAATTGTATGTTTTGTAAATTCTGATTGAATAGTGCAAACTATTGGGAAAATTAGTATTTAACCGAGGTACCTCATCTGATGGCAATATATCTGCCGGGGAAAAGGATAATCGAGGCGATTAACGACCGAGAAAACAACCGATATGGCGAAAACCAAGTTATGTAGGGCATTTAAGCGCCGTAAAAAGCAGACAATCAAGGTCCTATTAGCTATTGGCAATACATTATAGCTATGGCGAAAACCAAGTTATCTAGGGCATTTAACTGCTGCCTGGGAAATAGACAATCAAGGTCGTGTTAACCGCCGGCAATACTTATAACTGCCGGCAATACTCTAACTGTCGGCAAATAGTATCGCCGTGAAACTATTACTGCCGGGAAAAATACCTTTTCTAGGGCCGTTAACTACCGGCAATATACATATCTGCCGGCAAAAGTCTTTTCCAAACTGACACTTTACCAGAGCGAGAAGTCCGCCAAAACACATTCTTAGGCAATTAATTTGCTTTGTAAAGCAGTTTTCTCCGGCGGTTTGATTGCCCTTAATACTATGTCATGGTGTAGTGGTCCCTCCTCTTGTAGCAATCCGGTACGATGATAAATCACGTTGGCGATGGAGTGCGGCGAACCGATAGTGAGACACGGCAACCATCGGTGTCGCGGGGCTGGAGGACCATGGTCAATCTTTGAAAAAGCAGTATTTGAAGCAGACAAGATAACTCGTGATCGAGCAGCGCCATGAAGACAAGCCTCGCCATGCGAACACCGTGAGGCCTCCACCAAGGTCGGGCGCGGTGGCGAATCAGGAACTGAGCACGCACGGTCTCGAACTCAGACCGAAGATGCGTCAGGAAGTTATAGAGACGATGAGTCTCCTAGTAAGCGCAGAGCTGCACATGGCAGGGACAGGTTCAGCGGACATTTGGCCCTAGAGAGTCGAGCTAATGCCACGCCTCATACATCTGCTAATAGAGGTCGTCCTTGGTGGCATCGAACTGCCGAATGGAGTGCGCCTGGTGCACGACGGAGAGGTACATAGCATCACTCGTCGGCTGGTATTGAGCTCAGAGGCGCTCCCACATCAACTGAGTCATTGGCAGCTCCGCCACATCCATGGAGATGACCACAGGCATGCTGCCCACCAGGCTGGCAGTAGCACGAGCTTCGGCATCCTGCCATCTCTCATAGACGTACAGCTCAGACTGGTAAAGCTCCAGGGCCTCCTCCAGAGCAGTAGTAGCGGCGTCATGAAGAACCTAATTCGCACCAGCGGGAAGAGCAGCCAGAACTAGCGGCGTAGGGCAAGGCGGACAAGGGTGCTCGCCGGTGAGGTGACTCTACTGGCGCTGGTTGTTGAGGTTAATCCTCAAGTGAACAACCACTGCTGAAAATTCGTCCCATTAACCAAACAGGGCAAGCAGGATGGCGAAGGAGCCGTCGAAGGTATCCATCAGTGGAGACGACGGAGGAAGCAGTCACTACTAGTGGAAGCTCGGGGACGAAGTCGAGCTCTCCGGATGTCTGCTCTACTTCGGCCACACGGAGTAGAGCAGAGGTCGGAGGGGGCGGCGGCAGTAGATCGACGGGAGTAAAGGCACCGGTGGTAGCTAAGGGGCGGCTGGGCGGAGCTCGGGGGCAGCCGTGTGGAGTTGAGCTTGGGGCGGTGGGAGCTCAGGCAGAGCAGGTCCATGCAGAGCAGAGAGCAGAGGTCGGAGGAGGCGATGGTCCAGCTGGCTCGTGGAGCTTGGGGGCGGCCGGGCGGAGCAGAGCTCGAGGCATTTGGGGCTTAGGCAGAAAAGGTCCACGCGAGAGCAGAGAGTAGAGGCCGGAGGAGGCGACGGTTCGGCCGACTCGAGGAGCTCGGGGACGGCCGGGCAGAGCAGAGCTCGGGGCGGTGGGAGCTCGAGTGGAGCACAGCCGAGGGGGTGGATCCGGGCGAAGCAGAGCCGAGGCTATGACTGCCAACGGCGCTCAGGTGCAGAGGAGGCGGCTGCGCTCGGGGAGGTGAGCGGAGGGCGTCCCCGATCAGAAGCAAAGCAGAGGAGCGAGAGGCGATGACACATGGCCCAAGGAGAATCGGACGGCAACGGCCGATGAACGACGGTGACGGTCACATAGGAGGAAGGAGAGGAAAGGGTAGGGTTAGGATTTTGGAGGAGGAGAGCTATGGCTCTGATATCATGTTGGAATGAACTTGATTCTTTTTTAATGGGTCAAATGTTAAAAATATACAAATTACATGTGTAGGTAAATATACAAAGAGCACCCTATACCATAAACATATCTGACATCTAACCCTATACCGTAAACATATCTGACACCCTTGACAGTCAGTGCATCTCAATCCATATCTTCCACAGCCAAGCTAGTGCCATCTTCATAACTTCTAGTAAGGAGCTGAAATAGCTCTTATTGTGTGTACAATAGCCATTGCATCTTTATTTCCCGCAGAATTCCTTCATTTTGATGATGAATCCTGACTCTTCTCGAAACGCTTAGATCTAAGCTCCCTACGCTTCTTTTCCTCTGGTGAATTTGCTAGAGCGGTTGCACTGGCATAACATTTGGTTAGATCCTGCTCCTTATCACTATCACTTGAAGTATTTCCATTTTGCATTAGAATTGAATAACCACCGATCTTTTGCTTCTTGGCAGGCCTCTGACTGACTTTGTTTAAAGGTGTTTGACGACACTGGAGAAACTTACCGAAATCCCAACTGTTACCCTGCATAGCATTTAGCTAAATATTTCAAGAAGAGAGCTTGGTAGAGCATAAATACGAGCATGGGACAATGCATACATCGATATGGACAGTTTGGAAGTGGAAGGCCTGAAATAACAATATGGAAGTCCATTCCACTTGTATATTGACTGTTTGATGACAAAATTTTTACAAGAGCAACAAGTCAGTTCTTACCGTTCTATTTTTGGCTTCCAAATTACTGTGGGTGTTACCATTCACCAATCCATTCGCTATTGGTTCCGCCTTATCAGTAACCTTTTCCTCCACAACAGGCTCCCACCTACTTTTCAGACGTCTCCTAGGGGTAGATGTTGACAAGGGGCTTGAATTGTTTGCAATGCTGCACGGAAAAACAGATAAGAAAAAGAAAACTCAGTATTGTACGGCTCTGCAAAGCACAGAAACAGCAAGGACTCCTAATTTCTTGAGTAAAATGAAGAAGTCCTAATTACAAGTCTACAACATGAATTTGAGTCAAATAATGGACAGTATAATGTTGGCAGAAAATTAGACGGGTCACCTTTCACTGAGCAACTAAATAATGCAGCCAATTGCTTAAGCATGTGAGTGAACCTTTAGGTGCTCAACGAACTGATTTCCTGATAATCTCATCGAATATGCAATGCAACATCTTTATCTTCTCTTTTATTCTGTTAGGATTAGTATATTGTATTATGGCTTAGTAATCAGAAAAGTGGTCCAGTTTTGATCATTTATAATTAAATGATACTTCCATTGTATAGTTCTTGTAAGAATTATCAGTGTAGAAATGTGCACGAAATGTGTAAGCCCATCCAATAGCATAAATTTGAAGTCATCTTACAGTTATTGCAAATAAATGAAATATTCTGGGATTTGCTTGGATTGGAGCATTTTTTTAGGGTGTCAGCGCCATGTAATACAAATTAATCAAAAGATGATACTGTTGAAAAGGTGTGATATCACAATTTCATTCATTATGCAGGTGTTCGTTGCGCTGCAGTATAGTACCAAGAGTGCAAAATAACAGACTACAAAATTGAACAAGTCCAGATTCTTTTTTTTGGCAAGAGGGAGGCGGTGGAAGAGAAGCACACACCTTGTCTCAGTCATGGTAACGACAGTTTCTGGCAAAGGAAAGAGCGGCTCAGTGTCCCAATTCTTAGTAAGAAGGGTTCCATCAGCAGTAGCTTTGTTTTTTATCTGGAATTATACAAAAAGGAAGGATAACATGAAACTGAGATTACAGGGATGCTGGATGTGACTTCCAACTCTGTCATGGTCTTACGAGGCATTCATATGACGAATTTTTTTTTAAAATAATCTATTTTTTATTCCGAAGTACAGGAATAATACCGCTTAATTTTTTTTTACAGAAATAATCGCGTCGCGCACGTGCGGTTAGGCGATTTACTCTAGTCATGAATCACGGGCGACAATCACTCAAGTCGCCCAATAGTATAGCGATTTAAAGTTCCGAGGCATTGTCGCGCGTTGGATTCGCCATACGGTTGGGCGACGTGGGGTGGCTATAAAAAGACGCTGTGCCGAACTGCCGCCATTCCAGCAGCGAATCGCCAGAGCCAACCGAGACGAGAGGAAAAGAGGAGAAAGAGAGAAAGAAAAATAGGAGGGGAAGAAGAAGAGGAGGAAAAAAGAGTTATTCGTTTCGCATCGACGACTAGGACGGTAAGTTTATAGTATTAATTTGTACAAGTTTATATTTGAAACCATGGTAGGTTAGCAAATAGTGTTAGCAATTTTATGTATAGTGACATAGTGTTAGCAATTAATTAGAGATGGCATATAGTGTTAGCAATTTTATGTATAGTGACATAGTGTTAGCAATTATTTAGAGATGGCATATAGTGTTAGCAATTTTATGTATAATGACATAGTGTTAGCAATTATATAGAGATGGCATGTTAGCAATTTTATGTATAGTGACATAGTGTTAGCAATTATATAGAGATGGCATGTTAGCAATTTTATGTATAGTGACATAGTGTTAGCAATTATATAGAGATGGCATGTTAGCAATTTTATGTATAGTGACATAGTGTACTATTGTGCGTGCTGCGCTAATTGCGTATATGTTACTTTTGTAAATGCTTGTTTATATAATGATAAACATGTCGATAACGCTGCATTCGCAAATGCTAGTTTATAGAATGTTAAATACACGATACATGGTTCCAAACACGTTGGATTATCAAACATGTCAAATTTTGTTTTTTTCCTAAAGCTTCACCCATTATAAATATGCATAGTAACGATGATGTATTAAATATTTCGCAATCCATAGCGATCGGTATAGGCGTTAACGTAATATAGCCTTTCATAGGAAAAATAATGTCATTATGTTGGGGCAAAGTGTAATGCCATTGGAGTATAATTTAAATGTGTAAGTAATATGAATGCTTTTAATTTCTTAATTTGCGGTATGGCTCAAGATCACAGTGGTTCGGATTGGCATTTTAGTCTGCTTTGGACGGTTGGTCGACATGCAAAGACCGCTGTGAACCGTCGTGGTGCCGTGATCCGGTTAGCGGAGACAGCCTTGGTTGAGTTAGAGGTGGTTCAGATGCGGACACCCCGACGGCTTGGAGACTAGACCACACTGGGTAGAGAGGTTTGTCCGCAAATTTGTCACTTTTTTGTATCGTATGTCCACTATGTACTTACTTCTTCGTGCTTTGTAGGCTGAGCCGTTCCGGCCTTCTACCACTCGCACGGATGGTAGAGGCCACCGAAGAGGACGGCGGTCTAGTCGGCGACGATGGGAGGTTCAGCGGTCCGGGCGGTCACGACGATTCCCATTCGACCGTCCTCTGGACCGCCTCGTGGACCGTTGGCCCGAGACGCACACCTTCCACCTCCCTTCGGGCGGATGGCTCGACTCTGCGGGGATGTCGCGATCTTCGCTTCGGCTTGCCTATCGCGAGGCGCTTTGCATTCTCGCCGGACGCGGGTGGATCGCGCGACGCCTGTTAAGGTGTTGAAGCGTTCTTGGGGCGGAGGTCGCGCCTCCGTGCCGACTTCTCGGGCGGCAATGGCATGGCCCGCCCTGCGGTGGCTTCGCGATTCGGGTAAGTATAGTACCTACTTTCCATGTTTAGCGATTCATTGAGGCCTAGCCATATGGCGGGCTTACTAATTATTCGTTTACGCATAGGTCGGCGGATGGTCCCAGAGCCCACCGTCGACCGTGTGTCGCAACACCGGAGGCATACTGTTGTGGCTCTTCGGTTGGGTCTTGTTTACAGCGACCACGGTGACTCCGACGCCCGTCTCGTGGGCACGCTGCGGGCCATCGCCGACGGCGAGGAGCTAGAGATCGATTGAGATCACCGTACTAACTGCGACGCTGCGCGGCATGTGCGATGCGTCTTTGTGGGGCAAGCCGCATCTATCCTCACAGTCGCCCCCATCTGCTGCAGTTGTGGTCGTTCGGCGCTTCTCTCTGGACGCCCATGCCGATAGACTTCCGGACCGTCTGGCGTGGACATGTACCATGGGGACGCGGTGGACCGGCCGGCCGTAGGGTCCCTTTGGTGCCGTGAGCGGGTACATATTTCCCTATATATTTTCTCTGATCGTATACTGGTAATCCTTTGTAACCATTGTTTTGGCTCATGAGTACGAGTATGCACACGTCGCAGTCACGCGTGCCTCTGAGCACTTTGTGGAGCGGTTGGACCGTCTCACCGCCGGCGACGCGGTTGGGAGCCGTACTCGATCAGAGATTCGGAGGCCGTGCACCGCGGGTCGTTTTCACCGTGTCTTTGGCGCGACCGGGCGATCTTGGCGAACGCAGAGGAGGCTTCGTCTTCGACGTGTTCGTGGAGGACTACGCGATTGCGCGTGGTGATGCGCCGATTCGGCCTCCGTCGAGTTGTTCCGATTCCGTTGGGGACGGCGGTTACTGAAGTCGACCCACGCGTGAGTTACATGCAACACATGTTAACATATGTTTTGACATTTCCGTAACGATGACTTCCAATTGCAATGGTGCGTTTGCGAGCATAGTAGGAGGGTGGCACTAGGGACGCAGATGGTGGGCAAGATGGAGCCGTGGGTGGCACAAATGGGCTTAACGCCCATGAGGATCGGGTGCGGAGGATGGCCGTCTGACCCAGTCGTCTGACGAGTACCTTATTGAAATGCGCCCGCAGACACGCACGCAGTGGTGCATGTCGTCGACCCTCCCCGCTCGCGTGCAAGATCGACCGAGCGCCTACCCTCCGCGACTTAGCGCGGAATGTGCACCTCGTGGTACGTAAAATCATATTTGAAAATGTCTTCGTACTATTACGAATTATAGGTTTGGCGCTTTGACATACTCCTTGCGAGCAGACATCAACGTCGGGGTTGCGGCGACAGACGGTCGATCTGGGCGACAGATCGGCATTGTCGCGAGGTCACGCGCGACGAGCTAGTGCGCTTTGTTCGTTGGGCCTCTGAGGCGGCGAAGCGTCGCGTGGCGCCGACGTCATGCGGAGGCGATGACAGAGGTGGCCTCGTTAGTGCGGGAGGTGGGCTCGTCGGTCCGGAGGTGGCCTCGTCGGTGCATAGGTTAGCGAGCTCGGGAGGGCACGCCCACGCGTTGCCGCCGCGCCGCGCTTTTCCTCTCCTCGCGCGCGCTGCGCTACCGGCTGGAGGTCCGGGTGGGCACGTCGGTACACACCCCCGCCGCCCACCGCCGCCGGCGTCGTTCGAGACACGCACGAGAGCGTCGAGCGATATGTTTTCATCGCCGACCCGTCCGGACAAAGTATGGTGGGTATGATACCGCACTCACGATACCGGTCGGTCGTTTCCTCTCTTGAGTTGGCGATCGTCGATATATTGTAGAGATTAACATTACTTGCCATGCAGTCTTGTTTCTTACCGCGCGTGCCTTCTCCCCGACGAGGATGTGCACGGCGCGTGGATCTTTACTTCACGGAAGCATCGGGGTAGGCCTGTGGCGGTGAGCTGCACTGCCGAACTGCATCTGTTGAGCGACTTAGCGGGCCCCGGTGTTCACGCAGACCACAGTGGAGTCAACCCCACTGGGACCACGGACGGCCGGGGCTCTGGCGCCTTTCCTGTCTGGGCCCGGCCTAGGCACCCAGCCAAAGCCCAAGCGGGGCGATTCTTTGGGCGCAGAGCCGGGTGTGGGGCGTGGCGGCGGCGGAGGAGGTCTTGCGGGTGGCGATGGGGGTTTACATCATACGTGTTTACGTATTGTCTTTCGTGAGGTACTATGACATGGTTGTCTATACCATTGTTCTATAACTTGTATTATGTGTTGGCGTATTCTCCTTCGTAACTACTATGACATGGTTGTCTATGCATTCCCTCTAGCATTGTTCTATTACTTATTAATCGACTAGTCGCGTGTCGCTCAACCGTTGGGCGAAGACTTATCGCCAAGTCGCCCAACGGTTGAGCGACTAGTCCACGTGTCGCTCAACCGCTGGCTGACACTTCCGCCAAGTCGCCCAACGGTTGAGGTGTACAACCAGGTTATTAGGGGCCTCGTTATCGACCTCTTGTCGCCATTGTTGAAGGCGTTACGCATGGTACAATCGGATATTTCGAGGAAAGACATGCAAATGCGGCACTTCATGCACCAACCCACGACCCCATATTGCTCCAAGATTACTACATACATGCGAGCCAAGACCGAGAAGGCTTAGTCGCATTACGATCTTCGTAATGGGCAATACTGAGCATCGATTCGAGGTGATCCTCCGAGGCCGAAATTTGGATTCGGAACGGCTCGGTCTCTTGTTACCCATGAGGTATGCCTTGGAGACCATGTGAATGAACCTAGCTGCACATGCAACAAGCTAAAGCTCCTTCACAAGCCATGCTCTCATGTCCTCATGGCGTGTGGGACCATCCGCATGGACCCATTGAACCGTGTCGAGTACTTCATGAAGGAAAGGATCTGGAGGTGTGGTGCGGCGAGCTAAGAGGCTTCGGGGTTGTCGGTAACTTCTCCACATTAGATATTGCAAATAGGACTTGGGTTCCGGATCTAGACCTATTGAGGGGAAGGGCCGTCTTACAGAGTCGTCGATTGAACGATATGGACGAGGGGAAGCTGCGTGGCGGGTAGACGTTCAGTGCATTGCCGCCAGAAGGGCACCTTGTGAGAACTTGCAAGGCGCTCACGACACTTAGGAACTTGTATTACAAGCTGCTACTATGTTGTAACTTGTAGTTCATCCAAGATTTTGGTTTTGTAAGCAAGCCGAACTAATTGTGTCGTAATTGTACTTTGATTCTTGTAAGCAACTACCGAATCGCTAGTATGTTGTATCGTAATTCTAGCGGACAATATCGGTATGGAATAGCTTGGTTTTCGAACTCGTTCATACAATGCATATTTGTTCGATGCATATAACTTAAAGCACGTGACACATCAATACAACATGCCAACTCAATAAAAGGCAACCGCAATAACGCGTCCACCATTTAGTTACATGCTTTAGGAGATTGAACATAAGTGCGTCTGAAGGGGACACTACCGTCCCTAATTGTAGAAGGGACACTACTAGTGCCTAATTGTAGAAGGTGCCTCTCGCTACCCACATAGAGTGTTCTCGGTTAGGCGCCTCGGACGTGTCGGTCGTCGTTATAGTGGCACGCACATATGCGACTAGGGTTGGCACAATGAACATGTGGGATCATAGGAACTTCCTATGTTCACGACCTCCTCATTGCCCTCTCACACAAGCATCATTGGCGGAGGTCATCATTTTGCTCCTTAAGATCGTCAATTTGCGCCTCCAAATAAAAGATTCGGTCCCACAATACATCCGGGTAACTCACAACATGTCGTTCATGGGGAGGATCGATCCAATGGTGAAGTTGCATTTCGCCATCGCTACAAGTGACGGTTAGTATGCGAGGATGTATTAGCAAATAACATGAATAAAACTATTTACCCCAGTATGGGCATCGGAAGAAACGTCGTCCACCATCGAAAGGGCCGTCTATGACCTGCACAATAGCGTCGTCCCGTGTCGCATTTCGCCATACGGTTGAGCACGCTTGTTCGGCATCAACCAAGAGTTAGGGCCAAGTCCTCCCTCCTTTCTAGGGAAGGTGCGCCTTGGCGACCGGTTATCTTGGTCCCCGGCGTCGCCATCGTATATTCTCAGAAGACGGAGAAGGTTCTTCTTCCTACGGTTTGAAGGGTCGATTGGTCCTAACCGGAGCATGGGGCGTGCATTTTATATTTACCGGGTGAGACTAACAAAGCGGGTAATGTATTAGCTTGCGAGATGACAAGACCGGGGCGAGACGACTTTCTGCGGTGATAAGACCACACGGGCGACTTTGCTTGGATGCTAAGACCAAAGGAGATAGATTTACTGCGGTGACAAGACCACAGGCGACTTTGCGCGATGATAAGACCAAAGGAGACACCTTCTGCGGTGACAAGACAACACGGTGCGGCTTTGTGCGATGATAAGACCAAATGAGACGACTTCGCTGCGGTGACAAGACAACACGGGCAGCTTTGCGCGATGATAAGAACAAAGGCGGCTTTACAGAGTGATAAGACCACACGGGCGCTTTTGCGATGACAAGACCAAAGGAGACGACTTTGCGCGATTCGGGGTTTAGGTATAGGGTTAGGCTTTTCAGATCGACTTGACTACCCCGACCACCTCCCGACTTTTAAGACCGAAAAGACAAGACTCTGCAGAGAAAGACGCGTGACAACACTCTCGCCCGACTTTTCGCATCGATAAAACTGACACTCGCAAAGCAAGCCTATATTGCAAGTATGCCTCTTCTCATCGAAATCCCGTAAAGAACCATTCGCACCGCCATCGAATCCTTCAGGTTCTATATAAGCTTTATAAAGTACTTCATCGACTATCTGCCAATATACAAATATACGTTCAGACGACTTCATTCAGGAGAGACTCCCGGACGCATCGTAATATCACTTACCTATCTACGTACCATTCATTACTATCTCAATCGTCCTCACAAAATTCTATAGAAATTTAACGCACTACAACAATATCGGCGATCACAAAATGTTATTATGAGTCGACATATTTCGTACCCTTCATATTCTCTGAAAAAAAAGCAGACCAACCAACGTTGTCACCACACTTTTATCTTTACAAAAATAACATCATATTATACGATTTGCTAAATACAATACCTACAAAATGTAATATCTATTTTAACACAAATATTCCAATTGGATTTACATAATTTCGTGTTTAGCGACTTGAATTGCTTGGTTGGGCGACTTGAACTAAATCGCCCACCCACTCTGCGACTTATCTCTAGTCGCACATCCGTTTAGCGACTACATCGAGCCACGCTCTAGTCGCCCAATGGGAGGCGACTTGAGGGATTGTCGCTACGGTTATGGCGACTTGAGAAAATCGCCCAACCGCACGGGCGACACGCGATTATTTCAAAAAAAATTAAGCGGTATTATTTCTGTATTTTAGAATAAAAAATAGATTATTTAAAAAAAATTCTTCATATGACTCACAACCAAGGATCGAACTGATACCATTTTGGATCCCTAAGTAGGTGGAAACGCTAACCTAAATTTGGTTACCATTCAAACCGGATTTTTTTTAATGAATTTTGAAAGAATTTGCTTAAAAACCATCCAAATTTCAAAAATTAAAATTTAGATTTGATAAAGAGGAAAGAAACAGTTCAGGATTTTGGATCCGGACCGACCACCGAATAGGTGGTTCTGCGTAGAATTTTTTCCCCGCACACAACAATAAAATGATGGCAACTTTTTGACAAGAAAATGCTGGAAACAATCAAAAATTAAAAATTAATATTACAAATTAATATTTACCTCGAAAAGGGGAGTGAGTGATCTCTAAACATGAGAAGAAAAATGGATGGTGAATATGCAAGTACCAGAAGATGTCACCTACCTTGACTGTGAAGTTATAAACATAAGACATGGTAGCATTTTTTTTGTTATCCTAATTTCCAAAACTAAACATAAGACATGCACTCCCATAGACACCGAAAAAATTCAATCCCGACAATTGGAACCGTTAGGAATAGCAACTTGTATTTCCAGGGGGTCAAAGGGCCAGTATATATACACAAAGTACATGTGGTGAATATGCAAATAACCCCTCATAACAATGAGGAATAACACACTATTCATATATCTCTAACACCCCCCCCTCCCCCCTCAAACTCATGATGGATCAACAACACTGAGTTTGAAGAGGTAAAAGCCGTGCTGTGCTCGAGTCTGAGTCTTCTTAAAGAAATCCGCTATTTGAAGCTCTGAAGGTACATACTGAAGAGCAATCACCTGATCATGCACACAAGACCTCATGAAGGAAGCATCAACACCAATATGCTTGGTGAGCTCATGCTTCACAGGATCACGAGCAATCTTGATAGCACTGTCTTTGTCGACAAGAGAGGAGTCGGTATAGTGACAGAACCACCAAAATCCTCAAGTAACCACCGTAGCCAAGTAATCTCTGCTGTCAAGAGAGCCATAGCTCAAACTCACCTCTGCACTCGAGCAGGACAACGCAATATGTTTCTTCGTCTTCCAAGCAATGAGAGAACCACCAAGAAAAACACGATGAAGCGAGAGATAGACCGCGATCGGAGGGATCGCCGCCCAAGTAGCATCCGAATAAGCTGAAGTCATAACAATTTGGGCGTGGAAAGAAGAGACGACGAGAGATAGTCCACGAAGGTATCGCAGAACTCGAAGAAGGTGGTTGTAGTGGACTGAGTGGGAGTGAAACGAATCGACTCGAACACTAACCGGATAAGTGATATCCGAACGAGTAATGAAGAAGGTAGACAAGACTCCCAACAAGATGACGATAACGAGTCGGATTAGAAAGAGGCTCGCCATCAGAGAGTCGGAGGTGAACATTGAGCTCCATGGGAGTCTCAACAGTACGTTGATCAGTGAGAGAGGCGCGATCAAGAAGATCCTAAATATACTTCTCTTGGGACATAAAGAGACCATCTGGAGTGGAAGTAACCTCAATCCCAAGGAAGTAACGAAGAGGACCAAGATCCGACATAAGAAACTGCTCACTAAGACGAGCCTTGACAAAGGCAATGTGCTCAAAATCATCTCCCGTAATGATCATATCATTAACATACAGAAGAATAAGAGTCCGACCACGAGACGAAGTGTGGACAAAGAGCGTAGGATCATGATCACTAGCTGAAAAACCAGCAGTAGTGACCACAGAGGAGAAGTGCTCAAACCAAGCACGAGGGGCTTGCTTAAGGCCATAGAGAGAGCGACGAAGGCGATAGACCATGCCCTCAGGAACAGAATACCCAGGTGAAGGATGTATGTAAACCTCCTCACGCAACTCGCCATTAAGAAAGGCATTCTTGACATCAAGCTGAGAAACAGACTAGTGGCGAACAGATGCCACTGAAAGAAGAGTGCGGACAGTGGTCATGTGGGCCACAGGAGCAAAAGTCTCGTCGTAGTCACGACCATGCTCTTGCTGGAAGCCACGAGCAACAAGACACGCCTTATAAGCGCTCAGGAGAGCATCAGAGCGAGTCTTAATCTTATAGACCCACTTACACGTGATGGGACGAGAGTGAGATGGAAAAGGAACAAGATCCCAAATACGAAAGTGCGCTCGAGGCGACTATCTCCTCGGCCATGGCATGCCGCCACTCGGTGAGTAACAAGATCCCAGAGGAGACAAAGCTCATGAGTATTTGCACCAAAAACCAAAAGCAGGCGGTGACCAATCGATCGGGCGATCGCGGAGAGCGAAGCGAGGAGAAGATGACCCATTAGGGGAAGATGGAGCATCAGGAGAAGATGGAACATCAGGAGAAGATGGCTCATCGGGAAGATCCTCAATACGAGGTCAACGAGTGTAGAAGAGAGGGAAAAAAAGGTACTGTAGTGGGAGGAGCTTGAGGAGCCGCAAGAGATGAAGCAGGCAGCGACAACGGCAGAGAGGCCACAGGAGGAATATGTGGAGACTCAGTGGGACGGATGGACGAGGGCAAGACAGATATAGGTGTATCTGGAAAGGTAAAAAAACAGAGACTCCACAAAGGAAGCCGAAGGAGAGGCAGGACGTGGGTAGAAGGGACGAGACTCGTCGAAAGTCACATCCCGAGAAATCCCGTCGGGAGTGGCGGGTCGCCCGAAGGCCGACGGCGGCAATGGTGCGCTGATGGATCTGGGTGTGTTGAGGCGCACCGGCGATGGGGAGGTGAAGCCAGCGGCAGCGGCTAGGGAGGTGAAGCCGATGGCAGCGGCTAGGGCTGAGGACAAGTTGCGTGTCCAGGTGAGGAAAACCTAATTGGGTCTGATACCATGTTAGGAATAGCAACTTGCATTTCCAGGGGGGGCAAAGGGTCAGTATATATACACAAAGTACAGGTGGTGAATATGCAAATAACCTCTCATAACAATGGGGAATAACACACTTAACAATGGGGAATAACACACTATACATATATCTCTAACAGGAACTAGCCAATCAAGATGTACTTTAAGAGTTTATATGCCAATAACTTTCCAGATAGTTATTTCCCATGTGATTGAAATAACAAAGCCTTGAGCATATAGGGTGCCAAATAGGAAGAAAAAGAAGAAAAGGAGAGGAGTAGAACATTAGTGTTAAGACCAAGTTGAGCTGCCTTGGCATCATTCTTCGGCATGGAAACGCTAACATAGGCATGTTTGTTTGCCAAATCAGCACCTAGTTTTTCTTTCTCACCCTTCGGTATAACCATAGAGAAAGCTGGAGCAATTCAAGGATTGGTTGGTATCTGTATTTTTTTTCGCTGGAAGTATCTGTTGTCACAAAACCCTACAAATTTGGCAGAAAGTTTTCAGAAACATGGTTGACTGAGGAAATATCGGAGCTTAGACCATTTGAACCTACAGTCTTCTGTTGATCTTCATGGTTGCTTAGTGGTACACGATTCAAATTCATAGTGTTCCGTGGCAATGCTGGTGCCTGGTTGACATGATGGTTTTGAGACATTGGGAGCAAGGATCCAAATCCCGGTAACGGAACAAAAACCGCTCAGAAGCCGATAATGGTAACCGGCCGGTTACTGGAAAAAACCCGGGTGAAATTCGAAAACTGAATTTTGAATTCAGGAATTTGAAAATCGGTTACCACCCAAAAACCGGAAAAACCGGTCAAAAACCGGAAAAAAAATAGAGAAAACCGGTTATGGGTAATTAGCAATTGGAATAATGCAAATATTAATTAGAAAGTGTTTAATGGAGTTAAGGTAATGAATGATAACTTGATTATGTGATGAACTAGCACAACAGGAGGTAAACATCCGTCAGAGAGAGGTCGGACGGTGACAGCTTGACATAGAACGACGCTAGGTGAAGGAGGACATCGATTGGGGGAGGAATAGATCTAGAATAGCCGGTCAAGAGAACGACCACGGCTGGACTTTAGGGACTACGAACTTGTCTATTCATCTTTGCTTAATGCCAATGATTACAATATGCCTCTTTATATAGAAGGCTCTTCTAACAATTATAGATAAAATCAATCTAAATGATGGTGTTCCTAACTAATAGATGGCATTCCTAACTAATAGATAATCTTTCCAATTACATAATCCCTATACAAGGAAATTCATCAACTACTTAAGGAAATAGATATTCTTAACAAAGGAAACTATTCGCGGGTAAACAGCGCACACATGAACAGTAACCATGCTCGTGACATTGCGCCCCTCTCGGTGAAACAGCTCATCCTCGAGCTGCAACATAGGGCGACAAACTCCTTCGATAGGGTGGGCGAAATCTACTGGAGCATCATCTCCAACGTCGTCTTCGTCGATACCATTAGGTTGTCTAGTAGGGATAGCTCGGCAGCAGAAGCTATGGTGTTGACTCTGATACCAAATTATTGTGATCTTTAGATCATAGGGGTAAACATCACCGGGAGGATAGCCGGATGACGTCGGCTGCTAAGGGGGGAGAGAAGACTATAGATTGAAGAGATGAAGGGGATTAGGACTTAGACTATTGTATTCTCATTGGTTGCTTAAAGAAGATACAATGTCATCTCTTTTATAGAGATAACTTGACTTGACCGCTAAGAAAGAATCTCTAAATTATAAAAATAAACTAGTTGAAGATAAGTTTGCAAACTAACTAAATCAATATAATCCCTAACAAAAGAAACTATTTGTGGGCAAACAGTAAATGTGTGAACAGTAACCACACTCATGACACTAGTATACAAAAAAAACAATAATGGAGTAGCAATTCATACCAATACATTGCCGAGAAACGAGAAGGTTATGCAAAAAAAAGATTGGTACTTAGGAATACAATAAATCCTGATAATAGTAGCTGCTGGTTCCATATCCTGGCGCAGTCTGTTGACCACCAGCATTGTAATAAGTGATACTAGTAGGACCAACGTAAGACCCTGAACTCTGAAGTGAGAGTCTGATAAGCTGCACCTGAATGTTGATTCGCTCCTCCTTGCTGGACAGAAGAATCATTTGTAGTTTGTGGGTAGTTATAATAATACTTTGGATATTCTGCAGGATTGTAGCCATGTTGAAGTGAACTTGGGCACATGAGAATGAGTTGCATTTTCCGTGCCAATAGTCGACTGAACAATATGAGGTGCACTGCTTGCCACATTTTGAATACCTCCTGGAACCGATACATCCCTTGGTGGATCATAGTAAACGGCATCTGGGCTTTGATTGTCCACTGGATAGTTCGACGAAACTGTTGCTGCCCCAGTTGGCGAGGACCATGAATGATGTCCGGAAGCTAAAGGCGGATAAGGAGGCGTCTTCGTCTGCCCCACGCCGCTGACATGCCATTAGCAAACAAAATGGTTATCATCGTTTAGATACTGTGCACCATGACGAAGTAGCACAGCCACGGACAGAAGGGTCATCCTTATTCCTTAGTGTAGTTTTAATCTAAAAAGACAACCTCAGTAATGCAGGGGATAGTAAAGGTTTAAGATCTGCATTGGTTAAATTCGATAACATTGGAATGATTTGTGCGACTAGAATTTCATAAGATTCAGCGATACCGCGTAGATCTAACCACTATACTAAGCAAGGCCTTCAAATTTGATCACACTTCAGATAGAGAAAAAATGGCACAGAACCAAAAAAGGCACCTTGCATTAATTTTTTCCATTAGCTAAATTTCAGTTTTCCTAACAAATCACATCAACTTAGCTGAAGTATATCTTATAAACATTTGGCCCCCAGCTACAATTAATTGCATGGCCTAGCATAACAAAGCTAAATCTCGTACCTCTGCGGTAATTAGCAGAGAATTTTTAAAAAAAAATTGCAGAGTCGACGAACAAACCGTAAGCACAGATTTTGCACAAAATTTCTGCATAGCGAAACGACATGTTTGAATTCGAATTCCGGATCTGAATACATATAGCGCTGCATACTACAGATTTTGCGATAGAAGTACTAGTGGCATTGTTCCACGGCATGCCTTGTTCTACCTACAACTAATACGCTAACTGAACTAAGACATGGCAGTTTCGCCTCTGCCGCAAGAGCGAGACAGAGTTCTGTGGGCACGGCAGCGATGCGAACACTAGCTGGGATGCAGATACGAAGGGGATCCGGCTTAGCCGCCGAAGCCGTAGAGGGTGCGGCCCTGGCGCTTGAGCGCGTAGACGACGTCCATGGCGGTGACGGTCTTGCGGCGGGCGTGCTCAGTGTAGGTGACGGCGTCGCGGATGACGTTCTCGAGGAAGATCTTGAGTACGCCGCGGGTCTCCTCGTAGATGAGCCCGGAGATGCGCTTCACGCCGCCCCTCCTCGCCAGGCGCCGGATCGCCGGCTTGGTGATGCCCTGGATGTTGTCGCGCAAGACCTTCCGGTGGCGCTTCGCGCCGCCCTTGCCGAGCCCCTTCCCACCCTTGCCGCGGCCAGACATGGCTACCGACCGATCCCCTCTTCGAGGCTACACGAGAGGAGAGAATGGAATTGGAGAGGTGGTGGTGCTGCTGGTGGTGGTGATTGGAGTGGGATTTGGGGGAAGGGCAGACTGGGCTTAAAAAGGGGCGAGAGGTGGGGGGGAGGGCGGTGTCTGCCGTTCGATGCGGAGGGAATGGAGTCAATGGACAGGTGAGATCGGGATCGTGGGAGAGATGCCGCGGATCGGTGACGGGGCGTGAGGCCCGGATCGGTGACGTGGCCGGGCGGGACTGAAATTTCGTACATGACGCGCCAATTTTTTACTTTTCTAGACGGGAATGGCTTCGTAGGGTGAAAATGGGCCGAATATAGGTGGGTAATGTTTTTTCCGTATTTAAACTTTTTTTTTTTTGGATTCGGAGCTGAATACGGGCTCGAGACGGATACATACCGGATTCAGATCGAAAATAGATAAAAATACATGGATAGTACATGCATATGTAGAGTAATATATTGGACCAAACCACCACATGAGTACATGACCATAATATCATGTTAACTATATAAAAAATAACATATAGTAGCACATGATGTCTATCTTATTCCGGTTTTCATAATGCTCTGCTCTCTAGCCGAGAGCACTCACGACTTGTCCTCACAAGACTGGTCCTATTCGAAGCATTAGACACCATTAGATCTCAACCTAGTTGATCTCAGCCGTCCAAATCTATCCTTATCCTCTCTACTCCGGACTCTCCTTCAGCGCCGCCCATTTCCACTCCAAGCTCTCGAGTCCCGACCACCACCTCCTCTAATCATCTTTGCTCTGCGCTCCTCTGTCGTCAAGCTTCGTGCAGCCAGTGTTCACCTAGGCGCTAGGCGCTAGGCGGGCAGTGGGTGGCCACCTAGCGCCTAGGCGGGGCCTAGGCAGCCAAACAAAATTACAAGCATCATCGCCTCCAGTATCAGTCCAAGTAAGCGGGATGAATACAGAATAGCAAGCATCAGTCCAAGCTTATGTATATGTTGGATGTATGTATGTATGTATGTATGTATATGTGTAATTATGTCAGAAGAGATGTTACATGTATGTATGTATCTGTGTAATTATGTAAGAAGAACAATTACAGAATTGCTACTTATAATTGCCTAATTGAGTAATTGACTAATGAGTAATGACTACTAATTACTAAACAGAAACACTATTCACTTAATCAAGAATCACACTACCAACGCCGCCACAAGATTACTACTAAATCTATAAATCACACTACCACTTCAACAAAGAATTAGGCAACTACTACTAAATCGCTACTACAAGATTACTAAATGTCTAAATCGACCGGTTCATCGCTATCTACTAGTACCAAGGACTACTAAATGTAAATCAGATCGATGGGCTACTACTAGTAGTAGTACTATCACAAAGGCACACAACTCGACACAAGACCAAAGCAGAGCCAAATGAGGAGGCGAGGAAGCGAGGCGCAGAGAGGTCAAGAGGAGGCGGCGATCGGACGAGGCAGGCGACGGAAGCCGGGAGGAGGAGGCGCGCGACAGGAGCCGGAGGAGGAGGCGAGCGACGGGAGCCGCAGGAGGAGGCGTCGACGGGAGCCATGGGAGGAGGCGGCGACGGGAGCCATGAGGATGAGGCGTGTGATGAGGAACAGAGGCGGCGGCAAGACAACAGAGGTCGGGAGCAGAGCAAGAGAAATCGGGTAGGGTTTGTGAGCCTCACTTACCTTTTGCTCGGTCTTCTCCTCGGCGCCCAAGACCGCCAAGGCGCCAGCCACCTCAGCCGCCAAAGACCGCGCTCAGGAACGCTGAGCTGCCGTGTTTAGCCCGCCCACACCGTCTCGAATCGCCTTGACCGCTTAGGTGGTTAGGCACTGCCCGCTTAGGCGATAACTAGCACCAAATCATGGCGAGGCCTTCGCCAGCGCCTAGGCGCCGCCAGGGAACATCGTTGCAAAGAACTCGCCACCACTACTTGCTTCCTCGGCTTCTCCTCTCCATTGGCCCCTTCGCGAGGATGCAGCAGGCCCAAGCGCTCAAACGTTGGGGCGTCACCATTGGTCTCGATGGGATATGGCCGACGCCGGCACCTTCTTTGGGGGCTGCGACGTCATCTCATCTCTAGCAGGGCACAAAGTCCCCTCCCTGCTCCTCGGTCTCAAATAGGAGTAAGGCCCTCTTCCTCTCAGCTTGGTAGATGGCTAGGATTCAAGCCACAGTGTGAACCGACGGATGGACCAAGGAGGATGACTGGAGACCGACAGCGGCGAGGCGGTAGCTGTGGCTTCTTGCAGTGGCCGGTGGGTGGTGTGGCCATGCCTATGTGGGATGGGAGCATGGCGGCTGGTGAAAGTATCTAGCCCTTAGTTTTGTTTTTGGTAATTAATGTCAACATTGTTAAGGGACTAACATTTGTGCTAAGATTTGTTAAATGTTAAGTCCAAATGATTTATTGATGACAAGGCTATTGGCAATGTGAGTGGGATGAAAGATAAACACGAATCAAGACAAAGATATTGTATAACCTAAGGACACTTTTATAGTTTTTAGCAGCCTCCATGTTTGGAGAAAATGCTAGGTTTATAGGATAAATGCCATATTATAAAGAGGGATTATGGCTAGTAGCTCGAGAGACTATTTTTTGTGCCATAATGATCAACTGAGTTTCATGCATTGTTTTGATTTGAGCTTCTGGAAAAATGTATTGTAAATCGGTATGACCGTAAGGAAAGAAGCGGTACTACCGCAGGTCGGTAGTATCGATACTTATACGGTGGTACTACCACAGGTCGGTGGTCCGAACGTTTCTAAGTGTTTTTTATTCTCTCTAAAAATCAGAACGACCACATTTGAACTGCGGTACTACCGCGGGTCGGTAGTACCGATGTCTATATGGCAGTACGTAAATAACAGAGAGTGTGTTTTTGGGAGTTTTGATCTCCCTTGCAAATCGGAACAACCACATTTGAACTGCGGTACTACCGGAGTGCAGTAGTACCAATATTTTAATAGCGGTACGTCTGAGATAATAAACTCATCACAGACGGTGCCCCATTTTGCTCGCTTGCTGATCATCCGGTGCAGTGTAGCTCCCGAACAAAGTCTTCTTCCCCATCTCTGGCGCTACGGTAGCCGTGGGAGATCCTTTTAGGAGGCACTCAATGACCATAGATCGAACCTATCCTATTTTTACAGTCCGATGGCTGGTTGTTCACGGACTAGCCGTACCTACTGTTTTTTTTCTTGGGATCAATATGAGCAATGCAATTCATCCAATGATAAACCAAATTCCAACTATAGAACTATGACACAATCAAACCCGAATGAACAAAATGTTGAATTGAATCGTACCTAACTTGGTGAGTCCCTCGCCACTATGTGCCTAGTTTGAGTATCGCCTCACCTCACTGAGCCCGCTCATGTGGTTCATTTCAGCTATTGTCGCCTACTAGGGGTGAAAACAGATCAGATAGTTTCCGACCGATCCGGACGGAAACGGATTTGGGTTATCTTCGATCTGATTTTTCTCGGATAATTTTTGGATTGAAAACGAATTTGGATTTTTTTGTCGAAAACGGAAACGAATATGGTAGGCATGCTATCCGACAGATACGGATACGAATACGGATTATCCAGATAAGACGAAGTCCAGATATGCGGATTTCGGCCTAAAAGATAAAAGGAGATTTTAATTAATTTCCGAATTTCAGAAAATGCAACAAATCAAATAGCCTGTTAGAAAATAGCAAATAGATTTAAAAAATTCTAGAAAAATCACAAAAACTCCTTGAATTATTTTGAACTTAATGAAATTAATTCCAACTTAAAGTTGGTTTTAAAATTTCCTTTTTCACTTTAAATCCAATAAAATCCCAAAAAACTCAATAAATTTTATTTTTGACATTAAAAACTAGGAAATTAAATAATTGTCTTTATTTTATTATTTTTCCTTTTAACCAAGAAAACTATTTTAAATCTCAAAAAATCCAATAAAATAATTTTTTTTTAAGTTTTGTTTTTGGTAACATACTTTGGGATGTTACAGTCATTTGCGTATCGATTAACCATCCAGCCTGATCAATGTTAGTGTGAACTAAGTTTTGTGTATATGATGAACTAAGTGTGAATGCGTGATGACTTGTGACTTTGTGAGTTATGACTTATCAGCTAAATATGGTAAACTAAGTATTATGCTTGTGATGAACTAGTTAATGCAGCTTGCTAGTGCCAATATTATCTGTGGTTACTGAAAATATGAGCAATTCATGAATGTTTGCATCAAATAAATTAGTTATTTGTTTTCGTTAATTTCTGGCATACAATTTAAGGGGTTTTCATGTTTCAAAAAATATCCATGACCGTATTCGTTTCAATTTGTATTTGCTCCATATTCGTATTCGATATTATTCGTATCCGGATCCGGGAAAAAATATGAAAAAAATATGGCAGAGCTATTATCCGTCCGTATCCGATCCATTTTCACCCCTATCGCCAACGCCGAGCTGTCATCGTAGACCCTCTATCACCACTGCCACCATCGACGCCAACTCTTCTTCGGTGAGTCGTCGACCCCACCAAGGTCGATTTCCCCACCTATATGTCCCCATATGGTTGCGCACGTGGTTCGTTTCAGTTTATTTACACCGAGAAGACCTGTCACCGAGGAGCTTGTCGCCGTCACATCTGTTCACCGACGACCAGCCGCCTTGGACCTTCCCTGACTTCATTGACACCTTTCTCGTGATCGAGATGAGCTACTAGAGCATAAGCATCCTTTAATTTGAGTAGTTTCGGGTGTTTACGCCGAAATAGCTAGTGAAGCCCATGGTGCCGCCACGGGACATCACCATCGGCTCGCCTTAGGCGACCTTAGGGCCCCGAGCCATGACTATTAGCAATGCGATGGCACCCTGAGCCCAATTTGAGCTTCAAATCCTACTGTTTTTAATCATTTAGTTAATAAACTAATAAGTCTATAACATGTGGGATCGCCGTAGATTTTATAAATAAAATCATGAAATAACAAATGAGTCACTGACAAGTAGGGCCCACATGTAAGTTAATAAACTCAGGAAAAATATAAAAATGAGAAAAGCCACCTTTAGTTCAGAGAAAAATACGCTTTCTTTGTTGGAAAGCGTAAGCCTCAGAAAATACCCTTTCGAAGTCACCCTTTTATTTATTTTCAAGGTTTTCAATATAAACCGTGTGATGGACCGAAGCTGGATGTACGCTAAAAACCGTATGAGTGAAGAGTACATTAATGGCGTGTCTGCTTTTACAAGAGCTGCTGAGGAGGATATGTTGAATAAGGAGGCGGAATATATATATTGTCCATGCATTGATTGCGAGAATCTGAAGATGTTTAAGAACCAAACGTAGATCCAAACACACTTGATTCGAAGGAGTTTCAAAAAAGCGTATACACGTTGAACCAGTCACGGTGAAGAGCAGATTATACAGGAAGGTAGTAATAACAACATCGCCGACGAAGTCAACGATATGCCGCTAGATGATGTCGATTGTGGTTCCGATTCGGATAGGCTGCACGATGACAATCTGAATCAGATGCTTCGCGATGCAGAAGCGAACTATAGTGAAAGAGAGTTTGGTAAATTCGAGGGCTTGATGGAGGACTCGAAGAAGCCTTTATTCCCGGGCTGCAAGCCAGAATACATAAGGTTGTCATCTGTGCTTAAACTGTAGAAATTGAAGGCAAGCAACGGTTCGTCCGACAAGAGTTTCACGGCATTGTGAGGTCTCTTAGCGAACATGCTTTCAGATGGAAACGAGTTGCCCAAAAACACCTACAGAGCCAAGAATGCTCTTGTCCATTGGGAATGGAAGTAGAAAAATACATGCATATCCGAACGACTGTATCCTCTACCGTAAAGAGTACACAAACATGCATGTATGTTCGGTGTGCAACACATCCCGATACAAACGTAAGAATCGATCAGATGACAATGAGGGAATCAAGGTGAAGAAAGGACCTCCTATTAAGGTGGTGTGGTATCTTCCTGTAATTCCCCATTTGAAGCAGTTTTTTATGAACCCAAAGGAGGCAAAACTAATTCGTTGGCCCTCTGTCGGGACCCGAAAAATACATCTCAGGAACCCTCTATGTATGCTGAACTAGTCCCAGATCAGTAGCTAGCTCACACAGGAAATAGTGATGAAATACCATCCATTTATTCGATTTAACTAAAAATATCTCAGAGTACGAATACTAATAATAATAACTGGACCTTATGGTCAACGTTCAATTAACTTGCCACGCAGGGCTAAAGAAACAAATAACTCTTGCAGCGGAATGAAACTCTTCAAAGGCCAATCAACATGCCCACAGGCAATCGAGTGGAGAACGCATCCTAATCCGCAAAACCTTCATGATCCACCTGGGCGAAGAACTCTTGGGCAACTTGATAATCGCCAAGCGCCGACAACTGTGAGGGCGAAGCCATGAGTACTTTTGAATGTACTCAGCAAACCGTAGGGATATGTATGCAAACAGTATTCATGCATGGCTTGACAAGGTTAACTGTATGGTTCTTTTGCAGAAAGCAGTATTTACGATAAATACAATAAATAGATTGAAATGCGTAGTTGAAAACAATAATAAGTAATAAACAATTCTTTGAAACAACTAGTGAACTTCCCATTCACTTTCCAACCAAACCAAAGATAAGTGAATCCCCAATTCACCAATCGACACAAACCATCAAGTGAATGACATGTTCACCAAACAAACATTATATTCATCAAGTGAACTTCCCATCCACACTCCGACTCATTTTAAAGAAACTCTATCTCCCGTGTGAAATCCCCGGACATGTCCATAACCGAGGACGCGGCTATTCGAATAGATCAATTAACACTCTGCAGAGGTTGTACACTTTACCCACAAGATATAACTAGTGTAGCAAACACTAATCATAACAAAACCTTTCAGAGGTTTCATCTCAACAATTGACACTCACGTTGTACCTACAGTCACCAAAACCTCATCGTGGTTGACGTACAACGTTGGACAGGGATGCGGCGAACCATCCCGCGATGTGGCCTTAGAAAAGGATACACACCTCCACCCAAATAATATCTAAGTAGTCAAAAGCCAAAACTCAACAACCTACTAGGTTAGGCCCGTCCCATCGTGCATGTGGTCGCATTTAAAGGCCCGATTCAATGGAGCACAAGATTAAGTCCTTGACAAGTTACTCAAAGTGAGAACTACCACAAACCCACAACAGTGTAGAAACACCACCACTATCCACCAACCACTACCGAGCGAAAGCAGTTCGTTTAACCAAGACCAATGACACACCCAGTCATGGTACACAAATTTTAACAACAGTGGCATACCACCACGATTCCATATATCATTAAGTCAAAATTAATTATTATGACACATGTGATGATGAACCCATCGTAGCTAAGCATAACTAAGCATTCACACGATACCCATGTTGGTGATATAAATATGTCCACCTAAACTTACCCATGCTAAGGTGACAAGGGATTCATGGCAATCAAATAATCAAAGGAGGCATAATGACAATAGGTAATAACTAAACCCAAAATAATTTATATAAAGATAGCATGCAATTGTATAAAATAATATACTTTTGAAACCATAGGTTCAATATGATCAAAGGACTACGGCTTGCCTTGGAATAAATCCTGGGATTGATCTTGATCTTGGTAGACTCCTCCTTGCTCAAAGCTTCCCGAAGTATCAACGTCTAATCGCAAACAAGCAAATAAACCAAATAAATAAATAACAGAGGCAAAACAAACTCCAAAAATTAAATAAAAATCTCATATAGATAGATCTTGAATTTAGATGAATGTAGGAATTTGAATGAACTCAAACGGAGTTCGAATGCAAAAGATATGGGCTTTGGAAGATTGAAATCCATGAAATAACCCTAAAAAGGATTTATGGATTAACTCAATTATTTTCCTATTGGAAAATCTCGTTTATGACTTGGTGACGTCGAGAGTTTTCCGCCGTAAAGAAAAGAAAAGGAAAAGAAAATCCCGACAAGTGGGACCCACTTGAAGAGAGATGGCTCACGGTGGTGAGTTCGAGCGAGCAGTTAGGTTAGATCTGTTGGTGCCACGCAATCTCGACGAGGCGGAACGCGTGGGCGACACGCGGCAACAGGGTGACACGGCCACGACGTGATCCGACGTGGGACGCCGGTGAGGTGGTGGCACTTTCGGCTCCGACGAAATCGGCGAGCGGCGGCAAGCACGTGGGGGTAGAGGCGAGACGGGAACTCGCCGGTGTGCTCACGGTGCTTGGGGACCTCACGCAATGACCGTGGCGAGGATTAGCGCGGCGAGACCTCGGGTTCGACGAATCTGGGGCTTCGGTGAGCTTCCGGCGAATCCAAGGCCACCAGGAGGTAGCCCTCGTCCTTGCGAACTCGAAGAAGGCGGCGGCGAGGCTTGCGCCGCTTTGATGGCGAGGACGAGCTCGACGGAGTTCTTGGCGTACAGAGCTTCCTTAGCGAGACCGCGGCTAGAATTCGCCCGGTCAAGGCGGCCGGTATGGGATGCGGAGGGCGGGCTCTCGGCCCCTTTAAAGGCTTGGCCGAGAGTCCAGGCTGACGCGAGAAAGCGACGCGACGGCGAGGCGGCTTCAGCTTGGACTCAGGAGTCCGCGGAGAAGACAAAGTCGACGTGGCGAACGGGTCCCACTAGCAGCGGCAATGCTGGGGAGCGAAGCGAAGTCGCAGGCCGCATTGCAAAGGATCGGAAGGCGGGTCATGCCATGAGGAGAGAGGAACTGAGCGAGTCACAAGGAAACGGCCGAAAGGAGACGGTCGATGGCAAAGGGGGGGGCCAAGACAGAGCAAAGCAGCCATGAAAAGGATCTGGGTTTCGGCCCAGCCACTATTCTGAGATTTTAATAGTTTTTCTTTTTAGAAAATAGCAGCAAATCCAATTAAGACTTAGAAAATACCAAATGAACTCAGAAAAATTCTAGAAAATATATCCAAGCTCATAAGATCCAAATAAAATAGTTTTGATAATAGTTGATGTTGACATTAATCACATTAAATTGTTTTTGAACTCTGAAAAATTCCAATTAAGATTTTAACATTACCAGGGAAATTCAAATGGTTCTTTTTCTTTTAAAACTTTAAAACAGACCAAAATTTTGGGATGTTACACCCTCGGAGGAGCGTAAGCAGGATAGAAAGCTAAGACACCCTGCTGATTCCACCCAGTGGGGAAACATCGATAGGAGGTTTGCAGACTTCGGTGCGGAACCGAGAAATATAAGGTTTGGATTGAGTACAGATGGAATGAATCCTTTCGGTAACATGAGCAGCCGACATAGCACTTGGCCCATGACTCTCTGTATCTACAACCTTCCTCCTTGGTTGTGTATGAAGTACAAGTATATTTTGTTGTCGATACTTATCCAAGGACTGAAGCAACCTGGGAATGATATTAATGTGTACTTAGCACCATTGATGGAAGGTCTAAAAATAATGTGGATCGAAGGGGTATAGGTATGGGATGCGTACAAACGAGAGAACTTCACTTTACGCTTCTTGTTGTTCTCCACCATAAATGATTATATTGCCCTTGCTAACCTGTCGGACCAAAGTACAAAAGGGGCCAAAGCATGTACTCATTGCTTAGATGATATCGAGAGTGTATGGCTAAAGCATTCGTGTAAAATCGTGTACATCCGTCACCATAGGTTCCTTCGGAGGGCTCACTCATACCGCAGGATGAAAAAACAATTCGACGGAGAGAAGGATGCCATGTCAGTTCCAAGGCATTTAAGCGAAAAAGAGGTCTATGATATGGTTAAGGATTTAGATGTTGTGCTCGGAAAGGGACGTAAATCGAGGACCCGTGAGAAGAACATCTGGAAGAAGAGATAAATATTTTGGGATTTACTTTATTGGGAGCACCTAAAAGTTCGCTATTGCATCGACGTCATGCACGTAGAGAAGAATGTATGTGACAGCTTGATTGGTCTCTTACTGAATATTCATGAAAAAAACAAAGGATGGTGTGAACGCACGGCTTGACTTGGTTGATATGGATATCAGACCTGAGTTAGCACCGACAAAGACCGATAAAGGATGAACGTACCTTCCCCCTGCTTGTTACATTCTGTCCAAGGCCGAGAGAACTGAACTGTGCCAATGCTTGCATCGTGTGAAAGTTCCGTCCGGTTACTCCGCTAATATGAAGAAACTTGTTTCGATGGAAGATTTAAAGTTAATTGTCCTGAAGTCTCATGATTGTCATGTGCTGATGACACATATGCTCCCTGTTGCAATTAGATGTATTTTGCCGATCAAGGTCCGAGAGAAAATCATGAGGTTGTGTTATTTCTTTAACACAATTGCTCAAAAGGTCATCGATCCCCAAGGACTAGATGCTCTGCAGGACGAGGTGGTGACGACTCTATGTCATCTTGAGATATATTCCCTTCTGTCGTTTTCTGATATCATGGTCCATCTCATTGTTCACATTGTGAGGGAGATAAAGATGTGCGGGCCCGTGTTCCTACGTAGCATGTACTCGTTCGAGAGGTTTATGGGAATTTTCAAGTCCTATGTATGAAATCGATCTCGGCCGGAGGGCGACATCGTCGAAGGTTATGCAACCGAAGAGGTCATTGAGTTCAGCGTCGATTACATGGCTCAGGTCGAACCGATAGGTGTGCCTCGATCTCACCGTGAGGGGAGGCTCGAGGGTATCGGGACCATCGGAACGAAAGCAATCACTCCAGATATGGATGCATATGCTCAAGCACATTTCACATTTTTGCAACACATGGTGAAGTGTCCTCAGATATCGACTCAAAGACGAGGACGTGCTTCAAAGAATGTAATCCGAGTAGTTAGATATTTAGATCATGAGACAGCACAACAGTCGATTCAACCAATGGCTGAAGGAACATCTCGCTAGGAGCTCGTCAAGTGATATACTGACATGGTTAGCAAAAGGACTAACATTTACAGTTGTGGCGTGGCAAGGATACGACATAAATGGGTACACATTCTACACGTAGGCTCAGGATATAAATAGCACTAACCAAAAAAACATTGTTCGTATAGATGTGTGATGGGCTGAGGAGCTCCTACTATAGGCTCATAGAGGAGATATGGGAGCTCAACTACGTGCTTTTCAAGATCCCCTTATTTCGGTGTCGTTAGGTCCATCTCCCACAGATGAAGTTCGGCAAGTATGGCGTCACTACCGTGGACCTCGAACGTGTCGGATACAAAGACGAATCATTCGTACTCGCTAACCAAGTTGTTCAAGTCTTCTATGTAACTGACCAGGCAAATAAGAAGTGCCATGTAGTTCTTCATGGAAAAAGGTGGATTGTCGAAGATGAGAATGTAGTTGACGAGAAAGAATACAATCAATTTGACGAGTTGCCTCCTTTCAGAAATGGCATAAGGGTCGAGGAAGAACAACATGACAAAACTAGCTACATAAGCGTCGATCATCATGAAAGAGCTAATTTTTAAAAATTGAACAATGTGTGTATATGTGTTCTAAATGGTTAATTTTAGTTCATTTGAGTTAATTGATTTGTACAGTGAAATGGATGTGCTTGTTTCTGAAATGAATGTGAATTGGATGTATACATGTACTTGTTGTTTTTCTGCTTGTTTTAGAGGGTATGGCTAGCATTTTCTAAGGCTAGCCAATAAAACAGAACTAGATTTACCAATACAAAAGAATATCACAGTCGGTTTCATCTACAAACCGTTTGTGATAATATATTACAGACGATTGTTTATTGGAATCGTCTGTGATACACAACTAGCACAGTTAGTTATTTATTGGACCCATCTGTGAAACACAATCTATCACAGACGGTTATTTATTTGACTCGTCTGTGATACACAATATATCACAGACGGTTATTTATTGAAACCGTCCGTGATATACAATCCATCGCAAATGATTATTCAATGGAACTGTTTGTGATATTATTTATCACAGACGGTTCTAATTTAGAACCGTTTGTGATGTCCAGCCCTATTTATATTCGGACTCTAGGGTTTCCCCGCTTCCCCCACTCAAAGGATTAAGTTTCTCAACTCTCCCTCCTCTCCTAAGCCCGTCACCGCCATCCTCTACGCCGCCTCCACCTCGAGCCCGCGCGCGACTACTCCCCCGAGCCCATCGCCGTCGTCCTCGATGCCTCCTCCTCCTCGAGCCCGGTGACTCCTTCCCCGAGCCTGCCGCCTCCTCCCCGAGCATGAGCACGCGTCACCTTCTCCTCCCCCGAGCCCGGCTCCTCCCCTCCCCCGAGCATGCGTCGCCTCCTCCTCTCCCGAGCCCGGTGCGCCTCCCCTTCGATGCCGCCTTGCTGCTCCGGTGCTCCCTGCTCGTCCTTTTCCTTGACGCCCAAAGTTAACCGATGAAATGTGGTGGGCTTGATACCGGTACTGGAATATATTGCAATGTGG
Source organism: Phyllostachys edulis (assembly GCA_036346405.1). Taxonomy (NCBI): domain Eukaryota; kingdom Viridiplantae; phylum Streptophyta; class Magnoliopsida; order Poales; family Poaceae; genus Phyllostachys; species Phyllostachys edulis. Next base: position 18,107,248 of record CM070554.1, on the reverse strand, counting down.
GGTGTGGTGGGTTTGAGATGAATGCTCTGTGATGATAATAGTCTTGTGCTGAAATTGTTTTGATAATCGGGTTTGAAATTGAGCTCTAATTGGAATGCTTACTATTGTTGATTGATCTTTGGCATTTAATCTGTTACATTTGGTTGGTTAATTAGTTGAACCTCCAGGTCGAAAGTATAATTATCTGATGTCTTTTGTTTAAAGATCATGTCGGTAGATAAGTAAAGCACTATTTTAGAGCTCAAAGTTTGAATTAATATTGTCAAATTGAATTAATGAAGAGTATAGACTAAAGTAGCGAGAAGGCCAAGATTAAATCTTGTGCAACTCTACATCTGAGAGCAATATCAAAATGTTAAATCTTAGCTTTGTGCTCATCTCATTTGTTCACATGATGTCAATTATGTCATTATATTGGTCCTAATTTGTTCATGTGTGTCAGAACTTCTATTTCTTGTGAAGATGTCTTCCCCTCATTCTTCGCCATCGTTGCCTCATGTGTCTGATGCGTCGTCCTCTAGAATATCCAAGCGCGATAGAAGAAGAGGAATATCGAAAAGGCTCGTGGGCCGATTTACCATCACGGAGGTGGATGTGTCTGGGACCCTTCTCAATCCTCCCCGAGAAGCATCCGCATTCCGGAGAACAGTCAGAATAGTTGCATCATGAACCTAACCGATGACATGCGGACCCTACATGTTAGTAAGGATTTATTCCAAAAATTTATAAGAAAAGAAAGCACTATTTAGTGGACCCCACTAGTCAGCAGCTAGGCCTAGCTCAATATGCGTATAAAAAGTATTTAATACATTTAGAAATTCCGTAATGAATTAATTTTGCACTGTAAATTCAAATAACTTCAAAAATTCATAACTAATTCATTTTAACTCCAATTTTAGTGAAACCAATTTTGTTGGTTTCCATTTTATTGTACTTTAACTTGGAATAGGTTTGAAACATATTGCTGTCACAGAAAATTTTGATATTAGAATTAAATTCAGAATATAATTATTTTTTACAGAAAAAATTGAATTAACTTTGAAAATCCATGAGAAATTCATATGAACTCCAAATGGGGCGATTCAAATTTTGTTGTTCATAACTTTTTATTCTCTTTCATGCCATGTAGTTTTTATCTACACTGCTATTCTAGAATGTTTTGCGAAAAGAATTATTTTCAGCTACGGTAACCTAATGCTATTTTCTCAATATTTTCTCTCCCAACAAATCTTCGTTAGTTCATAACTCTCTCATTCAAACTCCAAATCAAATGATTTTTATTTCTAAATTCATATAAAATCATACTCTACCTTTTGTGTAATTTTCATGCATTTTGGATGAATATGAATTTTTGGTTATATTTGGCGTTATTCGTTCTTCTCGTTCATTCAATAGATTTGGGAGATTCGATTGTCTATGAGAGTGATACTCAGCAGCATCCGGACTATCTCTAGCAAGGCAAGCAATCCCCCCATTTGATCATATTGATCCCATTATGTTCAATACAATTATCTTGGTTTGCAACTGTATGTGTGCATGTGCTATGTTGATAATTAATTTCTCGTTAGAGGTAGTTAATCCTAGTAGTTGCATGAGCTGTAGGAAATAGCCCAGTGGTTGAGTGATGGTCATATGTACTATATCCGTGTCAGTGTCGCTTAGCCATGCTTAGAACAGTACAATGGGGATCATCGCTTTGGTGATGGTCATTATATCATCACTTTAATTACTTGGGTCAGGGTACTGATGTAAGTATCATATTTGGAAAAGTAAAACTGAAAATAAAACAATTTAGACTCGGGCAAATGGTTGAATGGTGTGTTTGCCGGGTATGTGGTTTGTGCCCAAGTCAACAAGGACCGAACATCTTGTGTCACACTAATCCAAGCATTGTTGCATGCATCCACATGAGGGATATATGAGACCTCTCGTGACTTAGTACTTTGTTATGTGTTATCTCTGAGCCGCAGGTGGTAGTTGTGAGGGAGAAAAATGTTTTGTTGTTAATAGAAATGTCCGGGCTGGGTTCCTTTATATTCCCTAGCCTAAGGAGCATCAGTAGTTGCTGAGGCTTTATCGGTGACTCCGAAACAACGTATGGGTCCTCCGTGGGAGCCCCGTCTACACACATAAAGGCGGTTCACAGAGGGTTTCACCCATAGGGCAGCTCTTAGCTAATACATTGCATTGGAAAACGTCTCGTAGATCTTGGCTCTGCCAGCATACCTTCGGAAGTGTGGTGTGTGTGTAAAGTTATACACCCCTGCAGTGTATAATCTATTCAAATAGCCACATCCTTGGTTATGGACACACTGGATTAGGTTTTGCAAGAGTTAGACTCTACATTTTTTATAAAACTTGAAATCGGGTACATTTTTTATAAAACTTGAAATCGGGTGGTACGAATTGGGGAATTCATGCTATTGCTATGGTGTCTGTGGGCAGCACCTCTAGAATGTTAATTATGTTTCTAAATGTTGTTTCGCTATTATTTAAACAAATAAAAACTGATTTGGTAACTTGCTTTACAATCTATTACTCTATTGCAAAGAAAATGCCTTTATGCTGAAAATTACTTAGTGTAGTAGCCTTCCTTTGATACTTGAATGCATCTACTTTATTCTGTTGTTTGTAAGACTTGCGAGTACAACTTTTTTACTTAGCGGGATTCTCCATGCTGCAGAAGAGGTTGACCCCCAAGGGGTTGGCCAATGTGAGACTGACTACGACGTTGACGACTAGGTTGGTGGTTTACCGATCGGTTGCCTTGTGGGTAAGGGCAGCCGGTTGGTTTTATTTTACTACCATCTTATGGTTTATGTTTTCGCTGCGAACTTGATCTTGTGTTGTGATATTTGGCCGGTTGGCCCTATGTAAGAAATCTGAATCTTGTATGTCTTTTGCGTTATAAACTATGCTAATTTCAGTATTGCAATAATTGTGTATGGCTTGATGTTTGTGAAGGTGTATGTGTACCGCTCCTGAGAGGTACATAATACACCGAGAGTCGAAAATTTCTCTTGTGATGCTAGGACCATTGGGAAGGTTAAGCATTACAAACTAAATCTCTCAGGGGCTCTAATAGAAACCTTGTCCGGATCCATTGCCACATCATGGCTGGATATGATGTGACCCAGATAAGCAACCGAGTCATGACCAAAAGAGCACTTGGGTCGCTTAAGGAACAAGCGATGTTTGGCCAAAAGCTGTAGGACGACGCACACCTGTTGAATATGCTCCGACCAGGATGAACTGTAAATCAAAATATCGTCAAAAACACCAAGACAAAGCGACGAAGGAAAGGCTTAAGAACATCATTCATAAGAGCTTGAAAAGTCATCAGTGCGTTGGTGAGACCAAATGACATAACCAGGAACTCAAAGTGACCTAGATGTGTGCGGAGAGCAGTCTTCTCAATGTTCGGCGGATGCATCCAAACTTGGTGATAGCCGCTACGTAGATCCAATTTGGTGAAGAAACAAACACACTTAAGCTCATCCGAGAGCTCATCGACAACTAGAAATGGAAATTTATCTTTAACGGTCTTGTCATTCAAGGCGCGATAGTCCACACAAAAACACCAAGTAGCATCATGCTTTTTGACCAAAAGCACCGGTGCCGAAAAAGCCGAAGAACTTTCCCTGATAATGCCCTGTTGAAGCATGTCATCACATTATCGCTCGATCTCATCCTTCAAAAATTGCGAGTATTGGTCCGAATGAATGGCCATTGGAGTTGTCCCGGGTAAAAGGTGAATATGATGATCATGCCAGTGAGCCGGAAGAAGACTGTGTGAAATGTCAAATATAGGCGCAAACTCATACAGCAGGTCGGCCATCACATCCTCCTATGTGCAGGCATGAACCCGAGGAATACCACTACAAACGGCGAGAGCTTGCCATGTGACTTGGTGATACCACCACCAAAAAGACATGGTGAGGCAATAGAAATCCCATACGATAGGTCCAAGGGTGCACAACCACTGAACACCCAAAACCAGGTCAAAACCTTCCAGTGGCAAAGCATAGCAGTCGACGTGAAAGGACTCATTGGTGTCGATGTGTGAGCACCCGGATTTATTAGGCTCATAATACTTAGTCATCCAATTGACCCTAGTATTATCAACCAAATAAACTCGGTCTCGAGAGATGTATACTTCCTGAATGCAAGACACATACCTCACAACAAAAGAATGCATCAATTCCATACAACACATAGTACATAAGCAACAAACCGAAGTTAACATTAATATGGAATAGATATTACAAAAGAGAGACCCTTAGGCCAAATAACAATAATTACAAAAAGATAACAATGAAGCAAAAGTGCCATAAAGATGGCCAAAATAAGAGCCAACCAAGGTGCCTTTAGCCCACAAGGCAATCGACCGACCGCCAAGCTAGTCGCTCTCCCAACCACCAAGATTTCAGAAAAGTAAAGTCCTTTGGGCTCTACCTCCTCTGCAACAAAGTTGTTAAGCAAAGCAAATGAGTACAATAACTTGTTTATTGTACTCGCAAGACCGACGTAAGATAACGAACTATAATTTAGCTACATGCAAGCTTTATTTAAGTGGATGAGGCTTTGGACTCATTTTAGCATAAAGCAAGTTTCATTTGCAATAACATAGTAGATTGAAAGCAATTTGACAAAGCATTTTTAATTGTTGAAATAACAACGCGATAATAACATAATAACAACAACAAGAACAATCTCGAAGTGACTAACCCAAGTCACCACAACAATAGCATGAACATCCATTCATACCAACCCATCAAGTTTTAATTAAAAGTTTGAGACTAGTCTTGAACGACCTTACCAAGCATGTCCATAACCTAGGACGAGGCTATTCAATAGTTTTATCCTCGCAGGTGTACCACTGCATACCACACGCCGCATCGCCTTTCCTTTACGCACACTTAGAAGGTGTCTTTGCACGGCTAAGTCCTACGAGACCTTTCCAAAGGATGAATGCTAATTACGAGTGCACAACCCACGGGAGAAGGAGACATTAGACGACCTACCCTAAGCTAATGCTCCTCCCACACTATACATATACATTTGTTTTTGAAAACACACCAACCGAGCTCGCTCATAATTAACACCTCCTAGAGTACTTAGTCAAGAGGGTTCCATATGCCTCGCGTGGTTAGTACGAAAAGCGCTGGCTTAGTGACCCAAGTACTTGGTCCTTAGGGACCCAGCATACCACCACATTCCAAAACCGCACCATCCATCCAATATGCCCAAGTCTAAATCAATCTTTTATTTTCAGCTTTTGATTTTACAATTAATCAAAGCACAAGTGCTGGACATATAGGAGTAATAATCATTTTGAGTGATCAAGATCATCGACTAAGTCGATGATCGCCAATACTACCGATAGCTAAGCATGTCTAAGCAAGAGGAAACGCAACTACTAAGTGATAAGAGCTCATCCAACGAGCTCAAACCACAGCTAATAACCTAGGCTCATTGGTAGTAGAGGATAAAGAATTCCTCAGATTATGCGACTATAGGATTACTAACGACATTTAACACAAAGTAGCATGCATACATAGAAGTAAAACAAAGTATTAAGCTCTAAAGTAATGGGACATGATGGGAAATGGTCAAACTGCTTGCCTTGTTGCTGTTGCTCAAATTGTGGCAGAGGGTCGCTCTCGGGATCACCACAAATGTCGAAACCTAACGGAAAAGCGATAAAGAACCGATAAGAACGATGAAGGCAACAAAGACAGCACAGCAAACGAACTCCAAATACCCTGAATTTTCTACAGCAGCAAGGGATGATTTTAGGAAATTTTGCAACAAGAACCAATGGATTTGGATTCTCAATGCAAAAGATATGAGCAAAACAATTCTGCTCAGCCCTAAAAATTACCAAACTGCACTATTCACTAATTTAATTATGAGGCAACATTTTCTAGAAAAGTGGTGAGGCTGAGATTTTTATTGTAAAACCAGCACCTCATGAGATGAATAACACAATTGAGTTCATCTCATTTGGAGCTATTATGCACTTTCTATAATTTTTCAAAAACAAGAACTTGAACAAAATTATAATGCACAAGTCCTCATTTCTATAACAGCAACATGCTCGTAACTAATTCTCACAGTGAGTTCATTATTAGAGGAAGCTAACAAAATTGGGTTTACTCACAAATAACCTACAGAGCATTAGTTATGGGTTTTACAAGTTAAACATAAATTTTGAGTGTATATTCAAAGGAGTTTTAAAACCTAGTGGCTAATCGAGCTCTGAGCTGAACTCAACTTACAATCATTTTTGGATTAAAGTTAAGTTCAAGACAGAGCTAACACAATTTGAATGACCTCAAAAGGATTTAAAACGAAGAAGATATGAAATTCTAAAGTCTATACCTTATTTGGGTCTATAACTAAGACTTCACCGAATTTCTAAAACTCACAAGGGTATGGGAGGACGTGAGCCACAGATCTCAGATCCAACGGCTCAAGACCTCCCAGAGAACATCACACACGCCAAGACGTGAAGTCCAGAGGTCTGGACCTCTTAGCAACTCACATGCGCGAGGTGGGGAGGTCGTGGCCGTAGATGGGAGATCCAACGGACCACAACACGTAAAGGAGGTCCGAATGCACTGATCTAAAGGGAGGTCCTCAACGGTGAGATGACCTCGAGGAGGTCCTAAGCGATAGATCTAACATCACTGCACTTCCGTGGAGGCAGGACGGCTACGATGCGCAAGGGAGGTCTTGGACGCCTCAGATTTCCTTTGAGGAGGTCGGGACGCCCCGAGCTCACAACCACGTGCTTGCGCACGCACGCGCTTGGACAAGAGGTTAATGCGCGCAGACACAAGGAGGTCTGCTGGAGGTCTTAATCACGCGCACAATAAATGGTGGATTTAAGAACATCAAGACCCAACCAATGATTGCAAGATTGAGCAATTGATGACCGCATTAAACACGGCAAATCTCGTCCTAAAACGACCACGGGCCGCCGTGTCCGACAAAGACCCGAGCTCAAAGATTTGGTCATCGCCGGCGATGTAGACCTCATGGCGAGAACCAAGGACATCCCCGCAGCGCAATAGTGTTGCGCACACCATGGACTCATTCTCGACGGCGACGACGGTTTTAATCGCCATGCGAGCCGAGAGGACAAACACAACCCGACGGCCAAAATACTGAAAATGCAAAATGGAGCTCATGCGACAATCAAGCGTGTGCTAAAACTTAAGCTCCGCAACATGCATTCAGCGGGTGCCAAGATCAAAGGACTAACAGGAGGTGTACCGGAGGTCCTAAGGTGCCGGGAGGTCGTGGAGGTGATGACCGGAGTTGGGGAAGGCGGTGAAGCTTCACACCCAAGGCACCAGCCTCAAGCTCGACTTTGTCCACCTCTGAAAAATGCCCAAACAATTCAAGTTAGGGTTAACTTCCAAGAGGTTTTCAGAGCAAAAGTGAGCAAGGTTTGAAGGAGGAGCCATCGAACCCTTGTCTCACCGAGGAGCTCCAAGGACATCAACAATGGCGACCAAGATGGGAGGTGAGTTTGGGATGAGGAGCTCACCACGCACAAGTGCAAGGCCGAGGTCAATTGTGTGCAAAGGAAGCCAAGGGAGGATTCCTGTGGGTGACTTATAGACCGAGGTGAAGGTTATGAGTGGGGCTAAGCTCCATGGTGAGCTTAGCCCACGGGTTGGTCCATGGGGTGGACAAGACATAAAGGTTGACAAGGTGTGATCTTGGTGACTAATGAGGCGGAAAGTCGACACGATTAAATGCGGTCAAGAAAGAGTCATTATAATGTACCCCAAGGTCGACACGATTAATGCATCGCCAGAGCCGCATGATGCGCGCCAGAGGAAGGAGAAGAACAGGGAGGTCTTGGTGACCGCTGGATAAGACACAGGAGAGGTCCTAACCATCGGATCCAATTTTGAACCGTTATGTTTTAAGTGGTGGGAGGAGGTCCCACCCACACGATCAAGGGCGGGAGGTCGTGGCCCTCCGATTTCTTAATCGCGAAAACGCACGTGAGGAAAAGGGACAGAGGTCCAAAGCGTTGATCTCCATCCAACAGTCGCGACCTCCAAAGTGAGGACTTAACAGACGCGATCAAAAAGACATGAGGGAGGTCATGGCCTTTGGATTTAGATCTAAGGGCTACGATCAAAAGAGGTGGAGGTCCCGAGCTTGCGAACGCACAAGGGAGGTCATGGCCTTTAGATTTAGATCTAAGGGCTACGACCTCACCAAGGCGGAGGACCTTGCCGTGATGTTTTTCAGAGGAGGTCGTGGCCTTTGGATCTCAATCCAACGGCCACGACCTCAACAGCAGCTAAAAGGGAGGTCTGTTAGTTAGATTGAGAGGAGGAGGTCGTGACCATGGATTTTGATCCAATGGTGTGACCTCATCAAGGTGGGATGTAGACTTTGAGGTTTGACACAGGAGGTCATGACCGTGGATCTTTGATCCAACATTTGTGACCTCATGTAGGTGGGATGTTTGCTTAGCTTAACAAGGTGAGGGAGGTCAGGCCGTGGATCTTGAATCCAAGGGCCAAGACCTCAACAAGGTGGAAGGTGGTTTTGGAGGTTTGATAGCCAGGGAGGTCGGGGCGGTTGGATGTTAATCTAAGGGCTATGACCAGACAAGGTTGGGAGGTCCTTGCGGTGTTGACTGAGAGGAGGTCGTGGCGGTTGGATGTAGATCCAACAACCACGACTGATCAAGGTGGAGATGAGGTCTGCCGAGGTGCAGACATGGTTGGGCCGACCGGCTTGAACATGGCTAGCCCAAGGAACAAGTGTAGGCTTTTAAATTTAGTTTCTAACAAATTGAGACTTAACAGAATTGTTTGGGATAGCATTTCAACTCCAAAATTCATGAAATTTTTACAGAGCTTGTTGACAATGAGCTTAACCGTGCATAAAATTTTCAGAGGTTATTATGCACTGCATTTTTCTCAGGAAATTCATGAAGGTTGTTTAAAGGATTGTTTTGCCTCCAAAAATTATCAACAAGTGTTATAACTCATGATATTTCACAGAGGGGTCCCACATCAGTTTTTGGACCAAGGGAAAATATTTCCAATTGATTGGCACAAGATTTAAGATGGATGGAATATGAATTTGACTTTTGGTCAACAAGAGCTTTGTGTTTTTGGATTACACAACTCTTGGACAAGAATCACATGAGATTTTAGGGTTTTTCAAGATGTGAGAAAAAGTTTTAATTTCTACACATATAATTATGCTTGAATAACCCTAATTATACATTTGGGATGTTACAAAATCTCCCCCCCTTACAAAAATCTCGTCCCGAGATTTGGCTCACCCGGTAAAGAAAGATGGATAGTCCATGACGAGACGATCTTCTCTTTCCCAAGTAGCCTCATCCTCGTAATGGTTTGACCACTCGAACTTTAAGGAACTTGATGGTCTTATTCCTTGTCCTTCGCTCAGACTCATCGAGCACGTGAACAGGTGCTCGCGATAGGTCAAATCTTCACCGACATCGAGGGTTTCAACGAGCTTCCTCGGTTGGAACACGGAGGCACTTCTTAAGCCGGGACACATGGAAAACATCATGTACTCCCACAAGTGCAGTGGCAACTCCAACTTATAGGCAACAGCTCCTTCTTCTCGATAATGCGGTAGGGACCGACATATCGAGGAGCTAACTTGCCCTTGACGCCAAACGTTGATGGCCCTTCAAAGGAGAGACTTTGAGATAAACAAAGTCATTAGGCTCAAAACGTAACTCACGCCGACGGCGATCCGCATAGCTCTTTTGCTCGATTGAGTCATGCGCAAACGCCACGAATAAAAGCCGGACTTGGCGCTCGGCCTCATTGATTGAGTCCGCCAAAGAGAGGTCTCTCACCGTCTCTCGACCAGTTCAACGGGTTCTACACTTTCTCCGTATAAGGCCTCAAAAGGTGCCATGCCGAGACTGGCCTGAAAGCTGTTGTTATAAGAAAACTCGGCGAATGGCAAGCATTTCTCCCAATGCTTCCCATAGGAAAGGACACAAGCACGAAGCATGTCCTCCAAAACCTGGTTGACCCTCTCGGTCTGACCATCAGTTTGAGGGTGAAATGCCGTGCTGAAAGCAAGACGAGTGCCCATAGCCTCTTGCAAGCTATGCCAAAAACGAGACGTGAAAAGGGATCCACGATCCGACACAATCGTCTTCGGCACACCGTGCAAACTCACGATGCGGGCGATATAGAGTTCCGCCAAAAGACCTACCCGAAGTTCAGTCTTGACGGGAAGAAAATGTGCCACCTTAGTCAATCGATCGATGACGCACCCAAATGGCATCATTCTTCTTGAGGCGAACGGGTAGACCGTGATGAAATCCATTCCGATCGAATCCCACTTCCACTCAGAATTGGCAAAGGTCAAGGCCCCAAACAGACGCCGATGTTCGGCCTTGACACGACGACACACGCCGCACTCTAAGAACGAATCTCGCGATCTCCTCTTCATTCGGGTCCACCAAAATCTCTGGCGGAGATCTTGATACATCTTTGTGGCCCCGGATGAATGGATAAAGGCGAATCATGGGCTTCATGAGGATCAAATTCCGCAACTCCATGTCCTTTGGAACCACAAGGCGTTGTCGAACCTCACAACACCATGCTCATCCTCGTAAAAGCACTTGGTCGTTCGGCCTTGACATTTGCCTTAATGTGGCTCACTCCCAACCGATCACGAGCGGACTTGATCCGATCCACCAAGGTTGGTTGCACAACCATGGCGGCGAGAGATCCATGCTCAACTATCTCCAAGTTGAGATGCTAGAATGCCTCGAGAAGAGAGGGCTAATGCTCCTTGAGCACTAAGGCATTACAATGCGCTTATGCGACTAAGCGATCAAGAAACTACATTAGCCTTGCCGGATGGTAGTGAATACCCATATCATAATCCTTGATCAACTCCAACCATCTCCTTTGCCCGAGGTTCAGTCGGGTTGGGTGAACAAGTACTTGAGGCTTTTGTGATCCGAATACACTTCACAACGACACGATTAGGTAATGTCGCCAAATCTTAAGTGCATGAATCACAGTGACCAACTCCAAATCATGAGTAGGGTAGTTGAGTTCATGAGGTCTCAATTGCCTTGATGCATAGGCCACTACCTTGCCTTCTTGCATAAGGACACAACCGAGGCCTCGACGAGAAGCATCGCAAAAGATATCAAAGCTGCGATGGATATCGGGAAGAACAAGAACGGAGCGGTGGTCAGCGCTTCTTGAGTATATGGAAACTTGCCATGCAAGCATCGCACCACAAGAACTTCTTGTCCTTCTTGAGCAACTCCGTCATTGGCTTCAGCGATCTTGGAGAAGTTCTCGATAAAGCGGCGATAATATCCCGCTAAACCAAGAAAACTCCGCGACTTCGGTGACCGGTGGGCGGACTCCATGAAAGAACATCGGTGACCTTGTTAGGATCAATACCACGCCCCGCCGAAAGAATATGGCCTAAGAAAGCCACTTCCTTCAACCGAACGCACACTTGTCAACTTCGCAGACAAATGGTGCTCACGTAGCTTGCCTAACACAAGCTTCAGATGCTCGGCATGTTCCTCATCGTTCTTGGAATAGATAAGAATATCATCGATGAAGACCACGACAAACTTATCCAAATACTCCATGAATACCGAATTCATGAGGTTCATGAACAAGGCAGAGCATTGGTTAAGCGAACGACATGACAAAGGTACTCGTACAAGCCGAAGCGAGTAGAGAACGCCGTCTTTGGAATATCCTCAGCCGAATCCGAACTCGATGATATCCCACTCTCGATCAATCTTGGAGAAAACTCGAGCTCCGCTTAATTGATCAAGAGATCGTCGATCGCGGGCAATGGATACTTGTTCTTCATCACTTCATTAAGTGGGCGGTAATCAACGATATGCGTAAAAGTACCGCCCTTCTTCTTTACGAAGATTTTGGACAACCCCAAGGAGATGAGCTAGGCGGATGAAACCCTTCTCTTGCAGCTCACTTAATCGCTTCTTCAACTCTACCAATTCGCTCGGTGGCATCCGATAAGGCCTCTTTGAGATAGGGGCGGCACGGAGCCAACTCAATGACAAACTCGAGGTCTCGAACGGTGGCATCCTCGAAGATCGTGGGAAAGACATCAACAAAGTCACAAACTGTTGGGACTTCGCTAATATCTAGAGCGGCTTCGCTTCAAGCGAAGAGATGAGGATCTAGCGACTTCATGAGAAGCAAACTGCTCGCCGGAAGGACTAGATAGAGATGAGCCTCTGGCGCAATCGATTTGTCCCATGTGCCGAGACAACCAATCCATGCCAAGAATCACATCTAGACTCATTTGAATGGAGAAGGATAAGGTTCGCTAAGAACCCCACGCCTTCGATCTCGATAGGACATCCCTACACTCAACCTCCCTCAACTCCAACCGGAGAGCGAATGAGTAAGCGGGACCGACAATGGAGAGAAAAGAAGCCTCCAACAAAGCAAAGAAAAGACTCGTAAACAATGAATGAGATGCTCTGAATCAAACAAAACGAAGGCGGGATGAGAGTTAATGAAAGTGTACCTAGCACGACGCCGGGTGCCTCCCCGAGCCTCCTCTGTGGTGATGGCGTTGACGCGACCACTACCCACGCCTTTGGGTAGCCGGACGATCTTTCGTCCGAGATGCACCACCTCCGCGCGCGTCCTCCATTAGGACGAGGGTCGCGCTCTGTCTTCTTAGGGCATTGGTTCGCATAATGCCCTTCTCGTTGCATGAGAAGCATGTGACCCACCGCGGGTTATGGGGCGCTCACGACTCGCAGTGCACGGATCGAGACACGGCTGCGAAGGACGAGGAACGAGGCGGAGTGACCTCGGGCGCCAAGAGTGAGAGTGGTACCTCGAGATCGCCTCAAGCGGGGGACGGAGGAACCGCCCGATGACTTATGGGCCTCCCACTTCCGCTATGGAATCCATAAGCTCCTCGGCTGAATGCTCGCGACAATGGCCTTGTCGACCAAGGACTAAAAATCGTGAAAGTCGACAATGGATAGCTTGTCCTTGACTCCTCTGACAAGCCACGCTGAACTTGGTCTCTTGGCCATATCGGTGGCTACATCCTCGGGAGCATAACGAGCTAGATGGTTGAACTCGAGACATACTCCATGATCGAAGCTACGCCTTGCTTGAGCGCAAGAAACTCCCTTCTTGATCTCCATCAAGCCGGCAGGATGTGAGCCCGTCGGAAGGCAAAGACGGAACTCCTCCCAAGAGACGGTGTGATCCACGGCCGCATGGCGAGAAAGTTCTCCCACCATGACAAGGCTGCACCTCCACCGGTGCGATGCGATCAGCAGCGCCTTCTCGTGTTCTCGGCGCTGCGCTATAAGCCTTGAGCTTCCGCCAACCAAACGGCCAATCGCTCAGATCGAGCGGGTCCTCGACCGGAAAAGGTAGGAAAGTGAGTACGAAGAAACTCCGCGAGTCCTCCACGCTACCGATGGGCATTCTCGCCCAGATCTCAAGCTCCGGTAAGTGCAAGTGGTGTTGCGCGCGATGACGCCCGAGAGAACTCTCCGGCCATCCGCGCGTTGCGCCGATCTGAAGAAGAACCTCGGCCATGGTCGGAGGAGGAGGAAGCTCGTCCGGACCACAGTGATCGCCTTGGCCGCACGAAAAGGCCCGCCATCCTGTTATAAGGAATTTTTGGTTAGCAACTAGACCCAAAACAAAGCCTTAAAGAAAGCAAAAGCGATCGACTAGGGAATGGAATATCACCCCAAATGAAAGCCAAAATCAGCGGTTATTTAAACTTTAAAAAGCTTATAAAAGACTCTAAAAACAACCAAGAAACACCAAAAGCAAGGCTCAACTTCTCAACTCAACTAACCCGTATTGAATGAACGAGTAATTGGTCGAGAAGATCAAAAATCAGATTGTAGGGTGAGAGCTAATGCTACTAAAGAGCAAGGTTAAATCAGCGAAATAAGTGTTAGATACTTAGCTAACTAGTATCACATCTTACCCTTTTATTCCCACAAGTTTTAGTTGATTAACCTCTCATTATCTATCCTAATTAGAAACCTTTGAGATCGCTGTCAGGAAATTTGATGCTTGCTGTCCAGATTTAGATCCAAGCTCCTTGTCGAATCACCGACTCGTAACTTCAAAACCTTGTAGTGGGCAGCTCACACTTCAATTTGCCAATCTCATTGGTTCTCCCAAAAACCAGTGTTAATCGACAACAACTATTTTGTAGAAGGAAGAGAGGAAAACAACTTTTAAAACTCAAATTAGAGTGGGATGAGAAGAGAAAGCTAAGATAGGTAAGGAATAAAATCCGAGAATTTACCTAAGCTTTCAAAACTCATTTGATGCTTTGAAAATAGGTTTTCAAAATATCCTAAGGACGACCAAGCTTGCGTTACTACGGTCATAACGGCTCGATACCAACTTTTGTGAGCACGGATTTATTAGGCTCATAATACTTAGTCATCCAATTGACCCTAGTATTATCAACCAAATAAACTTCGGTCTCGAGAGATGTATACTTCCTGAATGCAAGACACATACCTCACAACAAAAGAATGCATCAATTCCATACAACACATAGTACATAAGCAACAAACCGAAGTTAACATTAATATGGAATAGATATTACAAAAGAGAGGCCCTTAGGCCAAATAACAATAATTACAAAAGATAACAATGAAGCAAAAGTGCCATAAAGATGGCCAAAATAAGAGCCAACCAAGGTGCCTTTAGCCCACAAGGCAATCGACAGGACCGCCAAGCTAGTCGCTCTCCCAACCACCATACATTTCATAAAAGTAAAGTCCTTTGGGCTCTACCTCCTCTGCAACAAAGTTGTTAAGCAAAGCAAATGAGTACAATAACTTGTTTATTGTACTCGCAAGACCGACGTAAGATAACAGAACTATAATTTAGCTACATGCAAGCTTTATTTAAGTGGATGAGGCTTTGGACTCATTTTAGCATAAAGCAAGTTTCATTTGCAATAACATAGTAGATTGAAAGCAATTTGACAAAGCATTTTTAATTGTTGAAATAACAACGCGATAATAACATAATAACAACAACAAGAACAATCACGAAGTGACTAACCCAAGTCACCACAACAATAGCATGAACATCCATTCATACCAACCCATCAAGTTTTAATTAAAAGTTTGAGACTAGTCTTGAACGACCTTACCAAGCATGTCCATAACCTAGGACGAGGCTATTCAATAGTTTTATCCTGCGCAGGTGTACCACTGCACCCACACGCCGATCGCCTTTCCTTTACGCACACTTCAAGGTGTCTTTGCCGCACGGCTAAGTCCTACGAGACCTTTCCAAAGGATGAATGCTAATTACGAGTGCACAACCCACGGGAGAAGGAGACATTAGACGACCTACAGGAAGCTAATGCTCCTCCCACACTATACATATACATTTGTTTTGAAAACACACCAACCGAGCTCGCTCATAATTAACACCTCCTAGAGTACTTAGTCAAGAGGGTTCCATATGCCTCTCGTGGTTAGTACGCAAAAGCGCTTGGCTTAGTGACCCAAGTACTCGGTCCTTAGGGACCCAGCATACCACCACATTCCAAAAACCGCACCATCCATCCAATATGCCCAAGTCTAAATCAATCTTTTATTTTCAGCTTTTGATTTTACAATTAATCAAAGCACAAGTGCTGGACATATAGGAGTAATAATCATTTTGAGTGATCAAGATCATCGACTAAGTCGATGATCGCCAATACTACCGATAGCTAAGCATGTCTAAGCAAGAGGAAACGCAACTACTAAGTGATAAGAGCTCATCCAACGAGCTCAAACCACAGCTAATAACCTAGGCTCATTGGTAGTAGAGGATAAAGAATTCCTACAGATTATGCGACTATAGGATTACTAACGACATTTAACACAAAGTAGCATGCATACATAGAAGTAAAACAAAGTATTAAGCTCTAAAGTAATGGGACATGATGGGAAATGGTCAAACTGCTTGCCTTGTTGCTGTTGCTCAAATTGTGGCAGAGGGTCGCCTCGGGATCACCACAAATGTCGAAACCTAACGGAAAAGCGATAAAGAACCGATAAGAACGACGAAGGCAACAAAGACAGCACAGCAAACGAACTCCAAATACCCTGAATTTTCTACAGCAGCAAGGGGATGATTTTAGGAAATTTTGCAACAAGAACCAATGGATTTGGATTCTCAATGCAAAAGATATGAGCAAAACAATTCTGCTCAGCCCTAAAAATTACCAAACTGCACTATTCACTAATTTAATTATGAGGCAACATTTTCTAGAAAAGTGGTGAGGCTGAGATTTTTATTGTAAAACCAGCACCTCATGAGATGAATAACACAATTGAGTTCATCTCATTTGGAGCTATTATGCACTTTCTATAATTTTTCAAAAACAAGAACTTGAACAAAATTATAATGCACAAGTCCTCATTTCTATAACAGCAACATGCTCGTAACTAATTCTCACAGTGAGTTCATTATTAGAGGAAGCTAACAAAATTGGGTTTACTCACAAATAACCTACAGAGCATTAGTTATGGGTTTTACAAGTTAAACATAAATTTTGAGTGTATATTCAAAGGAGTTTTAAAACCTAGTGGCTAATCAGTGCTCGAGCTGAACTCAACTTACAATCATTTTTGGATTAAAGTTAAGTTCAAGACAGAGCTAACACAATTTGAATGACCTCAAAAGGATTTAAAACGAAGAAGATATGAAATTCTAAAGTCTATACCTTATTTGGTCTATAACTAAGACTTCTTTGGAATTTCTAAAACTCACAAGGGTATGGGAGGACGTGAGCCACGATCTCAGATCCAACGGCTCAAGACCTCCCAGAGAACATCACACACGCCAAGACGTGAAGTCCAGAGGTCTGGACCTCTTAGCAACTCACATGCGCGAGGTGAGGGGAGGTCGTGGCCGTAGATGGGAGATCCAACGGACCACAACACGTAAAGGAGGTCCGGAATGCACAGATCTAAAGGGAGGTCCTCAACGGTGAGATGACCTCGAGGAGGTCCTAAGCGATAGATCTAACATCACAGCACTCCGTGGAGGTCCGACGGCCACGATGCGCAAGGGAGGTCTTGGACGCCCAGATTTCCTTTGAGGAGGTCCGACGCCCCAGAGCTCACAACCACGTGCTTGCGCACGCACGTGCTTGGACAAGAGGTTAATGCGCGCAGACACAAGGAGGTCCGCTGGAGGTCTTAATCGCACAATAAATGGTGGATTTAAGAACATCAAGACCCAACCAATGATTGCAAGATTGAGCAATTGATGACCGCATTAAACACGGCAAATCTCGCCCTAAAAACGACCACGGTGCCGCCGTGTCCGACAAAGACCCGAGCTCAAAGATTTGGTCATCGCCGGCGATGTAGACCTCGGCGAGAACCAAGGACATCCCGTGTGCGCAATAGTGTTGCGCACACCATGGACTCATTCTCGACGGCGACGACGTTTTAATCGCCATGAGCCGAGAGGACAAACACAACCCGACGGCCAAAATACGAAAATGCAAAATGGAGCTCCGCGACAATCAAGCGTGTGCCAAAACTTAAGCTCCGCAACATGCATTCAGCGGGTGCCAGATCAAAGGACTAACAGGAGGTGTACCGGAGGTCCTAAGGTGCCGGGAGGTCGTGGAGGTGATGACCGAGTTGGGGAAGGCGGTGAAGCTTCACACCCCAAGGCACCGCCTCAAGCTCGACTTTGTCCACCTCTGAAAAATGCCCAAACAATTCAAGTTAGGGTTAACTTCCAAGAGGTTTTCAGAGCAAAAGTGAGCAAGGTTTGAAGGAGGAGCCATCGAACCCTTGTCTCACCGAGGAGCTCCAAGGACATCAACAATGGCAGCCAAGATGGGAGGTGAGTTTGGGGATGAGGAGCTCACCACGCACAAGTGCAAGGCCGAGGTCAATTGTGTGCAAAGGAAGCCAAGGAGGATTCCGGGGTGACTTATAGACCGAGGTGAAGGTTATGAGTGGGGCTAAGCTCCATGGTGAGCTTAGCCCACGGGTTGGTCCATGGGGTGGACAAGACATAAAGGTTGACAAGGTGACAATCTTGAATGACTAATGAGGCGAAAGTCGACTGCATTAAATGCGGTCAAGAAAGAGTCTGTTATAATGTACCCCAAGGTCGACACGATTAATGCATCGCTCGAGCTTCAGATGCGCGCCAGAGGAAGGAGAAGAACAGGAGGTCTTGGTGACCGCTGGATAAGACACGGGAGAGGTCCTAACCATCGGATCCAATTTTTGAACCGTTATGTTTTAAGTGGTGGGAGGAGGTCCCACCACACGATCAAGGCGGGAGGTCGTGGCCCTCCGATTTTTTAATCGCAAAACGCACGTGAGGAAAAGGGACAGAGGTCCAAAGCGTTGGATCTCCATCCAACAGTCTTGGACCTCCGGTGAGGACTTAATCGCACGCGATCAAAAAGACATGAGGGAGGTCATGGCCTTTGGATTTAGATCTAAGGGCTACGATCAAAAGAGGTGGAGGTCTGAGCTTGCGAACGCACAAGGGAGGTCATGGCCTTTAGATTTAGATCTAAGGGCTACGACCTCACCAAGGGAGGACCTTGCCGTGATAAAGCCAGAGGAGGTCGTGGCCTTTGGATCTCAATCCAACGGCCACGACCTCAACAAGCTTAAAAGGAGGTCTGTTAGTTAGATTGAGAGGAGGAGGTCGTGACCATGGATTTTTGATCCAATGGTCGTGACCTCATCAAGGTGGGATGTAGACTTTGAGGTTTGACACACGGGGAGGTCATGACCGTGGATCTTTGATCCAACTACCGTGACCTCATGTAGGTGGGATATTTGCTTAGCTTAACGGTGAGGGAGGTCGGGCCGTGGATCTTGAATCCAAGGGCCAAGACCTCAACAAGGTGGAAGGTGGTTTTGGAGGTTTGATAGCCGTGGGAGGTCGGGGCGGTTGGATGTTAATCCAAGGGCTATGACCAGACAAGGTTGGGAGGTCCTTGCGGTGTTGACTGAGAGGAGGTCGTGGCGGTTGGATGTAGATCCAACACCACGACTGATCAAGGTGGAGATGAGGTCTCATTGAGGTGCAGACATGGTTGGGCTGGACCGGCTTGAACATGGCTAGCCCAAGGAACAGTGTAGGCTTTTAAATTTAGTTTCTAACAAATGAGACTTAATGTAATTGTTTGGGATAGCATTTCAACTCCAAAATTCATGAAATTTTTACAGAGCTTGTCGACAATGAGCTTAACCTGCATAAAATTTTCAGAGGTTATTATGCACTGCATTTTTCTCAGGAAATTCATGAAGGTTGTTTAAAGGATTGTTTTGCCTCCAAAAATTATCAACAAGTGTTATAACTCATGATATTTTTGAGGGGTCCCACATCAGTTTTTGGACCAAGGGAAAATATTTCCAATTGATTGGCACTAGATTTAAGATGGATGGAATATGAATTTGACTTTTGGTCAACAAGAGCTTTGTGTTTTTGGATTACACAACTCTTGGACAAGAATCACATGAGATTTTAGGGTTTTTCAAGATGTGAGAAAAAGTTTTAATTTCTACACATATAATTATGCTTGAATAACCCTAATTATACATTTGGGATGTTACAAAATCTCCCCCCCTTACAAAAATCTCGTCCCGAGATTTGGCTCACCCAGAAAGAAAGATGGATAGTCCGCGACGTGAGACGATCTTCTCTTTCCCAAGTAGCCTCATCCTCGAATGGTTTGACCATCGAACTTTAAGGAACTTGATGGTCTTATTCCTTGTCCTTCGCTCGGACTCATCGAGTACGCGAACAGGGTGCTCGCGATAGGTCAAATCTTCCTGGACATCGAGGGTTTCCAACGGAGCTTCCTCAGTTGGAACACGGAGGCACTTCTTAAGCTGGGACACATGGAAAACATCATGTACTCCCACAAGTGCAGCTGGCAACTCCAACTTATAGGCAACAGCTCCCTTCTTCTCGATAATGCGGTAGGGACCGACATATCGAGGAGCTAACTTGCCCTTGACGCCGAAACGTTGATGGCCCTTCAAAGGAGAGACTTTGAGATAAACAAAGTCATTAGGCTCAAAACGTAACTCACGTCGACGGCGATCCGCATAGCTCTTTTGCCTGGATTGAGCTGTGCGCAAACGCTCACGAATAAGCTGGACTTGGCGCTCGGCCTCATTGATTGAGTCCGGGCCAAAGAGAGGTCTCTCACCGGTCTCTGACCAGTTCAACGGGGTTCTACACTTTCTCCCGTATAAGGCCTCAAAAGGTGCCATGCCGAGACTGGCCTGAAAGCTGTTGTTATAAGAAAACTCGGCGAATGGCAAGCATTTCTCCCAATGCTTCCCATAGGAAAGGACACAAGCACGAAGCATGTCCTCCAAAACTGGTTGACCCTCTCGCCCGACCATCGTTTGAGGGTGAAATGCCGTCGAAGCAAGACGAGTGCCCATAGCCTCTTGCAAGCTATGCCAAAACGAGACGTGAAAAGGATCCACGATCCGACACAATCGTCTTCGCAGACACCGCAAACTCACGATGCGGGCGATATAGAGTTCCGCCAAAAGACCTACGAAGTTCGGTCTTGACGGAAGAAAATGTGCCACCTTAGTCAATCGATCGATGACGACCCAAATGGCATCATTCTTCTTCGAACGTGGGTAGACCGTGATGAAATCCATTCCGATCGAATCCCACTTCCACTCAGAATTGGCAAAGGTCAAGCAGATCAAGCAGACGCCGATGTTCGGCCTTGACACGACGACACACGCCGACTCTAAGAACGAACTTCGCGATCTCCTCTTCATTCGGGTCCACCAAAATCTCTGGCGGAGATCTTGATACATCTTTGTGGCCCCGGATGAATGGATAAAGGCGAATCATGGGCTTCATGAGGATCAAATTCCGCAACTCCATGTCCTTTGGAACCACAAGGCGTTGCTCGAACCTCACAACACCATGCTCATCCTCGTAAAAGCACTTGGTCGTTCGCCTTGACATTTGCCTTAATGTGGCTCACTCCCCAACCGATCTGCCGAGCGGACTTGATCCGATCCACCAAGGTTGGTTGCACAACTATGGCAATGAGAGATCCATGCTCAACTATCTCCAAGTTGAGATGCTAGAATGCCTCGAGAAGAGAGGACGAATGCTCCTTGAGCACTCTTCTACGACCAGTTCCTAGTCGATAGGGCTTACAGACATGTGGGCCCAGTCGACCAAGGAATCTTTCGCATCATATTTAAAGATATAGGGTAGTAAACTACGCTGTTATTCTTTGGAATAATGGCGCGATTTAAACTCCTTGTTATGGTGATCACCGTCTGGCAACGTGGGAACATTACTACTCCCATAACAACCCCCAATAACGGCTCCACGATCAGGAACATTAAGGCGGCCTTTAGACTGGAGATATAACGGTACACTCCGAGGACTGTATAAAAGGCGGGATTATCAGGACAAGTAAAAGGAGAAGGAGGGGAATTAGGAGCACAATACTCTAGCATTTGCCTCCATCTTGTAATCCAGCATACTCAATACATACACACAGGAGTAGGGTTGTTATTCTCCCAGGAGAAGGCCTGAACCAGTATAAAAATCTCCGTGTCTCCATCCCTGTGTGATTTTGAGCCTAGAGGAAACCCCGAATCAAACAATTTTTAAGTAAGTTCGGTTCTAAAACACCGACAATATGCAAAGAGCACCCTATACAAGAGACATATCTAACATCTAACGCCTCCTTCAAACTCATAGTGGGTCAACAACACTGAGTTTAGAGAGGTAGAAGTTGTGCTGAGCTCGAATCTGTGTCTTGGTGAAGAAATCGGCTAACTGATGCTCCGAAGGCACATACTGAAGAGCAATAACTTGATCTTGCACATATGACCTCATGTTCGAAGTATCTACTCCAATGTGTTTGGTGCGCTCATGTTTCATTGGATCTCGAGCAATACTGATCACGCCAGTAATGCCTGATAAGAGAGGAGTTGGTGCAAAAGCTGAAACACCGAAAACCTCAAGTAGCCACCTAAGCCAAGTGCTCTCAGCTGTCAATGCCGCCATGGCTCGCAACTCAGTCTTAGCACTCGAACGGGAAACAGCAGTCTACTTCTTGGTCTTCTAGGCAATCAAAGAGGAACCAAGAAAAATATAATAGGCAGAAAATGACCAGGAATCAGAAGGACAACTAGCCTAGATCACATCAGAGTACACCTGAAGCTGCAGAGAACTGGAGCGAGGAAAGAAAATGTCCCGTGAACATATCGCAGAACACGAAGAAGGTGACTGTAGTGGAGCTGAGTATGTGCAGAGATGAACCGACTCAGGATGTGAACTGGGTGAGAAATATCATGTCGAGTGATCCCAAGGTAGACAAGGCTCCTAATAAAATGGCAGTAGCGAGTGGGGTCCTTAAGAGGCTCACCATCAGTAGGCCGAAGGTGAACACAAAGCTCTATAGGAGTGTCCACCAAACGCTGATCAGTGAGCAAGTATGAGCAAGGATATTCTGAATGTACTTCTCTTGGGAGAGGTATAGCCCTCAAGCGTAGAAGTGATCTCGATCCCAAGGAAGTAACGAAGAGGACCCAAATCAGACATAAAGAACTACTCACTGAGACGCTCCTTCGCAAAGACAATGTACTGAGAGTCATCCCCAGTAACGATGATATCATCCACATATAGAAGGAGGAGCGTCCGACCCTGAGGAAGGTATGTAGAAAGAGGGTAGGGTCGTGATCACTGACGGAGAAGCCAGCAATAGTAACAACAGAGGAGAAACGGTCAAACCAACCATGAGGGTCTTGTTTGAGCCCATAGAGAGAGCAGCGAAGCCGACAAACCATACCATCAGGGACAGGATACCCAGGGGACGGCTGCATGTAGATCTTCTCATACAGCTCGCCATTGATAAATGCATTCTTGATGTCTAGTTGAGATATGGGCCATTGTCGAACAGAGACCACGACAAGGAGAGTGCGAACAGTGGTCATGTGACTGACAGGAGCAAAGGACTCATCATAGTTACGACCATGCTCCTGCTGAAAACCACACACCACAAGATGAACCTTGTAGCACTCAAGAGAACTGTCCGAGTAGGTCTTGATCTTGTACACTACTTGCACGTGATAGGAGTGACACATGCAGGTAAGGGCACACGATCCTAAGTGCTATTACGCTCCAAAGCAGCAATCTCCTCAAACATCGTGAGCTGCCACTCAGGGTGAGCAACAGCCTCACGGTAGGTTGTAGGCTCAGAAAGAGCAGCGACTGTGAAGTCATATAGTGCTCAGGAGGTCTGACAGTGTGACGATCGCGAAGATCACATCTAGGAGGAGAAGATGGAGTAGGATCCAGCAAGGATAGAGAAGAAGAACTAGGAACAGGGCCCAACAAATACGGAGGCTCAATTAGAGAAGGAATAGGCCGAGGACGGCGAGAGTAGTGCAGGGGAAAGGGTGGAACCTCAACAAAAGAGTTGGAAGGAAACTCTGGAGGAGAGGGAATAAGTGGAGCCGGAGGAGAGGAAAACGAAGAAGGTGGAGGCGGAAGCGAAATAGAAGTGAAAAGCTGAGTGTCAGGAAAAGTCAAAAAGGAGATCAACTCAAGAAGAGAATCCGAGCTGACAGTAAAGAGACAAGGGTAGTAAGGCCGGGACTCATCGAACGTGATGTCCCAAGATATCCTTATTCAGCGAGCAACAGAGTCGTAGCAACGATAACCCTTATGCTCAAGACTGTAGCCAAGAAAAACATACTCAACTGGCTGAGCAATCAGCTTGATGCACTCACGAGGTGGAAGAACGACGAAGCAGACACAACCGAAACAACGAAGGTGACAGTACTCGGGAGACCGGCCATAGAGACGCTACAGGAGTAGAATCCTAAAGAGCAGTGAAAGGCTGCATGTTGATGAGGAAAGCAACAGTGGAAACAGTTTCAGCCCAGAAATGAGGTGAAATAGAAAAGGTAAGTATGAGAGCGCGAGCTGTCTCAAACAAGTGACGGTGGTTACACTTAGAGACATTGTTCTGAGCGTGAGCACCAGGGAAGAGTACCCTGCTCATCGATAAAGCGACGCAAAGCAACAGATTGGTACTCGCCAGTAGAGTCAGCGCGAAACACACGAATGATCGAATCAAACTGAGTGTGAACCATGATGACGAACATCTGGTAAATCGAGAAAACCTAATTGCGAGAGAACATAAAGAAGATCCAAATATGATAAGAATAATCATCAATAAAAATCATATAGTATTGATAACCCCTTTTCAAAATGAAAGGAGCTGGACCTCAAACATCAGAGTGAACAAAATCATAAAGACAAACAAAAACAGAATCACTAGAAGGATAAAGGAGTTGTAACTGATTACTAAGCTTGCAACACATGCAATGTAAAGAGGTATCACCAAAAACAGATTAAAGAACACCACGATCTACTAATGACGATAGAAGTGATCCACAAAGATGACCCAAACAATGGTACCACTGAGCAAAAGAAGCAGTACCATGATACCGTGATAGTGGTTGCCTGGCCCAAAAGCACAGATTTTGCACAAAATTTCTGCACAGCGAAACGACATGTTTGAATTCGAATTCCGGATCTGAATACATATAGCGCTGTATACTACAGATTGTGCGATAGAAGTACTAGTGGCATTGTTCCACGGCATGCCTTGTTCCGCCTACAACTAATACGCTACCTGAACTAAGACATGGCAGTTTCGCCTCTGCCGCAAGAGCGAGACAGAGTTCTTCACGGCAAGACCTGTGGGCACGGCAGCGATGCGAACACCAGCTGGGATGCAGATACGAAGGGGATCCGGCTTAGCCGCCGAAGCCGTAGAGGGTGCGGCCCTGGCGCTTGAGCGCGTAGACGACGTCCATGGCGGTGACGGTCTTGCGGCGGGCGTGCTCCGTGTAGGTGACGGCATCGCGGATGACGTTCTCGAGGAAGATCTTGAGCACGCCGCGGGTCTCCTCGTAGATGAGCCCGGAGATGCGCTTCACGCCGCCCCTCCTCGCCAGGCGCCGGATCGCCGGCTTGGTGATGCCCTGGATGTTGTCGCGCAAGACCTTCCGGTGGCGCTTCGCGCCTCCCTTGCCGAGCCCCTTCCCGCCCTTGCCGCGGCCAGACATGGCTACCGACCGATCCCCTCTTCGAGGCTACACGAGAGGAGAATGGAATTGGAGAGGTGGTGGTGCTGGTGGTGGTGGTGATTGGAGTGGGATTTGGGGGAAGGGCAGACTGGGCTTAAAAAGGGGCGAGAGGTGGGGGGGGGAGGGCGGTGTCTGCCGTTCGATGCGGAGGGAATGGACAGGTGAGATCGGGATCGTGGGAGAGATGCCGCGGATCGGTGACGGGGCGTGAGGCCCGGATCGGTGACGTGGCGGGGCGGGCCTGAAATTTCGTATATAACTCGCCAATTTTTTACTTTTCTAGACGGGAATGGCTTCGTAGGGGTGTGAAAATGGACCGGATATTGCTGGATATTTGCTCTTTTCGTATTCCAACTTTTTTTTTCTTGGATTCAGAATTGGATATGGACAAGTCAGATACGGAGAAGAATTCGGGTTATTTGAGATACGGGCTCGAGATGGATACATACCAGATTTAGGTCGGAAATAGGTAAAAATACACGGATAGTACACGCATATGTATAGTAATATGTTGGACCAAACCACCATACGAATACATGACTATAATATCGTGTTAGCTATATAAAAAATAACATATACTAGCATATGATGTCTATCTTATTCCGGTTTTTCGTAATGCTCTGCTCTCTTGCCGAGAGCACTCACGACTTCCTCACATGACTGGTCCTATTCGAAGCATTAGACACCATCAGATCTCAACCTAGTTGATCTTAGCCGTCCAGATCTATCCTTATCCTCTCTACTCTTGACTCTCCTTCAGCGCTGCCCATTTCCACTCCAAGCTCCCGAGTCCCGACCACCACCTCCTCTAATCCTCTTTACTCTGCGCTCCTCTGTCGTCGAGCTTCGCTGCAGCAACTCGCCACCACTACTTGCTTCCTCGGCTTCTCCTCTCCATTGGCCCCTTCGCGAGGATGCAGCAGGCCCAAGCGCTCAAACGTTGGGGCGTCGCCATTGGTCTCGATGGGATCTGGTCGTCGCCAACACCTTCTTTGGGGGTTGCGACGTCACCTCATCTCCAACAGGGCGCAAAGCCCCCTCCCTGCTCCTCGGTCTCAAATATGAGTAAGGCCCTCTTCCTCTCAGCTTGGTAGATGGCTAAGATTCAAGCCACATTGTGAGCCGACGGATGGACGGGGGAGGATGACTTGAGACCGGCAGCGGCGAGGCGGCAGCTGTGGCTTCCTGCGGTGGCCGGTGGGGGTTGTGGCCATGCCCGTGTGGGATGGGAGCATGGCAGCTGGTGAAAGTATCTAGGCCCTCAGTTTTATTTTTGGTAATTAATGTCAACATTGTTAAGGGACTAACATGTGTACTAAGAGTTGTTAAATGTTAAGTCCCAATGATTTATTGATGACAAGGCTATTGGCAATGTGAATGGGATGAAAGATCAGCACGAATCAAGACAAAGATATTGTATAACCTAAGGACACTTTTATAGTTTTTACTAGCCTCGGTGTTTGGAGAAAATGCTAGGTTTATAGGATAAACACCATACTATAAAGAGGGATTATGGCTAGCAGCTTGAGAGAATATTTTTTGTGCCATAATGATCAACTAGGGTTCATGCATTGTTTTGATTTGAGCTTCTAGAAAAATATTTGTAAATTGGTATGACCGCAAGGAAAGAAGCGATACTACCATAGGTCGGTAGTATCGATACTTATATGGTGGTACTACCACAGGTCGGTGGTCTGATCAGGTGGTTTGAACGTTTCTAAGTGTTTTTTTATTCTCTCTAAAAATCGAACGATCAATTTGAATCTAGCAGACTATCATGGCCTCAGAGTACCGATATCTATATGGCGGTACGTAAATAACAAAGAGTGTGTTTTTGGGAGTTTTGATCTCCCTTGCAAATCGAAACGACCACATTTGAACTACGGTACTACCGGAGTGCGGTAGTACTAATATTTTAATAGCGGTACGTTTTTTCAAAAGAATGTGATTTTCTGAACTTCTTGAGCTCTGAAAAATGGTAGTTCCGATTCTAGCCGAGCGGTATTACCGCGTTGCGGTAGTACCTATTTTCAGCTAGTGGTAGTACCGCAACCTTTTCGGCAACGGCTAGTTCAGAGCATTAAATGCCACTGTTCCGACCGCTAAGCAGAAATCGGTAGCACCGGGCCTTCAATGGCGGCACTACCGCAAATCCTGATTTTTTTTTCTAGGAAAGTGGTTGTAACCTGCCTTCTAGTAGCAACTCTTAAGATCATTAAGCATTTGTGCTCTTGCATTGAAGTCTCTTGAGCCCATATACACTCTCTACTACTCATTTGCTTAAAATTCTCATCTTGAGGTAGTTGAGAGCATTCAAGTGCATTGCATCATTAGTTGATCACTTTGGCACTTGATTGTCTTCAAGCGGGTGCTACGATTTGTTACTCTTAGTGCTTGCCGGCATCTAGACGGCTTGGAGAAGAAGTTGTGCGGTGATCATTTCAAAGAAGTTTGTGGAGTGACCTGGCAAGGGATTGTGAAGTGGTTGCGTGCTCACCATCTCCGGAGTGGAGGAAGAGCAACGATAGTGATCAAAGATCAAGGCTTAATTCGTGGAGCCGGCTTGATTTGTTCAAGTTTTCTCAACGTGGACAAGTGAAGACCGGCAAGTCTTCGATACTACGGGAAAAACTTTATTGTCTCAATTGTGGTTTATTCTTGTCTTTATTGTTTCGTATTTACATTTCTAGCAATTCACTTGTGTAAAATTGCCTAGCTAGAATTGCATCCTGTTTTGACATAAGTGTTTAATTGTCTTAAATAGCTTAGTAGTTGATTTGTTCTAGGAAGCTTTGTTAAAGCATTCTTGTTTAATTTTGTTAATTAGTTGAGAAGTTTTAAAACCTTCTATTCACCCCCTCTAATCGGTTATCCTTGATCCTACAGGTGGGTGAGGGGAGAACATGGCCAAGGGTTAGGTCTTTACTAGTGGGCTGGGCCGGCCATTATCCATGGGCCAAGATTCAGGAGAAGCTAGTTGTTGGATATCCGGCAAGGGAAAATCCCGATACCCAGGCCCCGTCTCAGATTTGCCGGATATTACGTACTCTGAATCCGACCCCGAATTCGGATTCAACTATCCAGATCCCATCTCGTTTTCATCCCTATGGCTTCATATTCGATGTTTCACCCTACGATGCACGTACGACGAAGCATGGATATGACTACTCGCACGAGAGGGAAGGGCATCCACCATCCATTTGCTTCGTCGTAATACTATCGTACATGTGGCAGCACTCTTTCTAGATTTTGCATTATAGCATGTACAACACACAATAGCACCAACCGGTGGTTTGAGGAGAGAGAATGTGCTATCTAGATATTCATGTTCTCATGCTACTGCTCTTCCCAATGCATGGTGGTTTGATTGGGTCTATGATTACATTTGTATCTCAACCCTTTAAATTTTCTATTTCAGCCCTCAATATATTTTTAATGAACATTTTACTTTTGGAACCCTCGAAGCAAAAAAACTAATCGCAAACACCTCCCCTAGCCCACAATTCAGGCATACATTTACACTTTCCTCTCCCCACCGACTCACCCCCCTCTCTCTCAACAAAACACGTCCCCATCCCCTCCTCTCTCCCGTCCGTGCACCACCACCGTCGCTGCTCCCGATCGGATCTGGCCAGAAATGACTGCCAACCGCGCGCCTTCGCCCGCACTCGTCATCATCGTCTGCCTCGCCCCACGCTCCTCCTCCCCAACGTCTGCCTCCGCCCACGCTCGTCGCTGTCATCGTGCGCCTCCGCTCGCCCTCCTCGTTGTCATCTGCCTCCCCTAGGAGGTTCGCCGATGTCCAGATCAGGACGGATCCAGTCGCAGCCACCCAGATCAAGACGGATCTGGTCACCGCGGCCGTTCCACTCGTCGCCTTCGTCTAGATTCGAAGTCCGTCGACACGGAAGGTCCCGGTTGCCGTCACTGAGACCGGGTCACCGCCGCCGTCCTTCCAGCCACCCTTGCTCGCCTGTCGCCGCTGCCTTCCTAGCCACCCCCATCGTCCCTTTGCTACCTCCACCAAAGACCACGTGTTGCCACCATGCCCGAGCCCATGTGCGTTTGTGGTCCTGAGCTAGAACCACTGCATCTTGCAGAAGCGCCTCTAACACCTCTGCAAGCCACAGCCTCGCCTACTCTGTCCTCTACGCTAGGCTCGGCTCCAACGTGGACGCTTGGAGCTAATATCCAGTGTGTAGCGTTTTACATGCCCTTAGAGCATCTTTAGTTTATTGAACCGATGTCGATTCAAAGTCATGCCACGTAAGTATTCTAGGAACTGAGCTTGTTTTTCTCCAATGTATTGAACCGATTCCTATTAATAACTGGGACCCACATTACATTAAAAAACCACAAAATAATAATATCATCTTTCAACCGCACTCTCTCGTATGTAGTTGTTTAATGCTCATATGAGTTGTTTAATGCTTTGAATCGACTCCTAACTAGAGTCCGGTTCTATGCATTTTTTTGTTGGAATCGACCCTTCCAATGTATTGAATCGATTCAATACCTTCTCTCTCTTTATTTGAACCGGCTAAAACACAACATTGGAGATGTTCTTAGACGGCAACTTGTCACCTCCATAGTCCATACTGAGAATCACACCTCCATAGCACCCTTTTAAAACAAAAGGTGTTTCAACCTCATTTGTGATTGGACCGTTGTCCTTCCGATGCCCAAACAAGTTAACATAATATTATCGATTATAAAAAAACATATTTGCAGATCAGCCAAAGCAAAAAAATCATGTATGTCCTCGAAAATCACCTTTGCACTGTGCAAGTGTGCAACTCTATTAACGAGAAAATTACTGCACGGAAATTTATCATCACAGATACCCCAAGTTGACTTTTGAACATGTATCTTCGAAAATCACCATGTGCAACACCCTTCAAAGAGAAAATTAATGCCTGCAAATTGATAAGCAGTGCTAGTCAAGTACCTATGCGTTGCAACAGAAGTTCAAGCTTCGTGCCAAATAATATCCATGTTCTGTGGCTGTGCATTTATCTGTGAAGCAAAGAAGCATACAAAAGATGACAGAAAAGGCAAACTTTATTTCACCTCAAGGGTGAATTAAGAATTTGTCTTTCTGCTTGTTCTCTTTGATGCAGTTGAGTGGTATGTGGTTTCAAATGACAATCTCAGTGCACGTGACGTGTGACACACTTACATGCTTCAGTGCTATGTGCCCATGTCGATGGCCCATATATTGTTTAGAAGCTTGTCATATG
Source organism: Phyllostachys edulis (assembly GCA_036346405.1). Taxonomy (NCBI): domain Eukaryota; kingdom Viridiplantae; phylum Streptophyta; class Magnoliopsida; order Poales; family Poaceae; genus Phyllostachys; species Phyllostachys edulis. The sequence continues at coordinate 18,076,807 of CM070554.1, read as the reverse complement.
CTGTATCAGGATGGAGCATATGCTAACATTTCATCAAGTGTACATACCATATCTAAATCTGTGTACCGAAAGAAACCACGGCAAGCTTTCTATTGATGAATGAAATATAGCAAGTCAGTAGCATCCATTCACCCTCAAGTTACTATCACCCTTTCACCCAACTACCTCTGTATTACATAGCAGAAAAATGCATAGACGCCATGTTTGGCACCAGAAGCTAATATGGAAGTATTGAAAAAAAAAATCTGTAAAGACAGCAAATAAATCCAAAAGGTTGAAAGAACATAAAAGCAATGCAAGCTTATAACAGTGCCATTTTCAGGAACACACGTATCTCATAGTGTTATTTCAGAAACACCCTACAAGCATTTGTTTAAACTGATAGCCCCTGCATGCCTATCGGACCATCAAAAACAAGAGAATTTAACTGAGTTCTACGTAGTTACATGCCTGAACAAAACAACCACTACAAAACCATTGCCAAATATCTTAAAACAAAGGCAGGGTCATTATATTAGTAATATAAATGGCAAGCCAGAAGGTACGAGGTCTCATAAATTAAAGCTTCAGTTTACGTCTGCAGCCGGGAAACATGTAATCGTAACATCCTTTTATGTCCTTAAACCCGGAATCTACCAATAATTAAATTTGTTTCTACACCATAGCAAGGTCGCTTCAGAGGCATGAATTTGTTTCTACACAAATCAACCAAGCAGTAGCACAAAGCATAAGGTTATACCATTTGATTTATATTTCGACTGATTTCATGAATTTAAGAGGAGCAAAAAAATCAACTATAGTGTTCCATATAAGAAATCCACAAGATTCTCAACACAGAGGACCAATGGGGATAGCATCATCTGTTTGTTAGTATATTTCCAATAGAAATACCATCCCTAAAATGTTTACTCGGTCAGTGTTATGCAGTGTGTTCATGGCGGCTAGACTACAACAATGGCACAAAAAAGAACATGAAATGTGGCATAAACAACAACACTACCGTGCTCTTCTTTCTACGTGCAAGTAATTCATGACACTGGTTGAGTTGCTCCCGAAGGGGACGTGTATCTCTTTGGGCATTTCATCGAACAGGAGGGAGGCATTGAGGGGGCCGGAGCTGGAATGTAGAAGGATGGCCATGACAAAGGAGTAGAGGGCACGCTCGGATGTCGGCATGCGCTCGGATGTTGAAATAATCTTGTTGTTTTTTTTTCTAACTGCACGGGGCAGTTTTCTATTACCAAGTGACGCGTTGTTTCATTGTTGTTAACTGTATATGGCAGTTTGCATGTAACTGCATGTAGTCTATTGTATAAATAAGAGATTGTACGGCATAAACAGTGTGCCAAGACTTTTAGAAGAATAGAACTCACGTAGGGAGTGTTTTCTGTGCTTTCCTGTGTGTCTACTCATTGCATTGCATAGGAAGCACAGGTGATTGCTAACAATTGGTATCAGAGCCATGGCCAACGAAGACGCGCAGACCTTGTCTGGCTCGCGCACTCCACCGAGATTCCATGGGCGGAGGAGGACACGAAGGGGCGGACGCGAGTTGTTGGTGCAGGAGCGCGCCATGAGGGAGTCCAGCGGCACGGTCGTCTACCCGACATTGACGAACGCCAACTACACTGAGTGGGCACTTGTAATGCGTGTCAACCTCCAAGCGCGAGGGCTCTAGGAGGCGATCGACCCTGGGGACGCTTCTTTCCGTGACGATCGCATGGCGCTCTCAGCCATCCTCCGAACCATCCCGCCTGACATGCTTGCGACGCTCGCCGTGAAGGACATGGCAAAGCATGCATGGGACGCCATCAAGCTGATGAGGGTTGGGGTGGAGCGCGTGCGCGAGGCTAACTCCCAGAAGTTGCGGAAGGAATTCGAGGCCATCTCTTTCAAGGATGGGGAGTCCGTGGATGCGTTCGCAGTAAGCATCACTGGGCTCGTTAACAATCTACGCACGCTCGGGGACGTCATCGCCGAGGAGAAGGTGGTCCAGAAGTTTCTCCGGGTAGTGCCCCCGCGTTACACGCAGGTAGTGATCACGATCGAGACGCTGCATGACCTGAGCACGATGACGATTGAGGAGTTGATAGGTCGGCTACGCTCAGTGGAGGAACGCTACGACCTCGACGACGATGACGCACAAGAGTCAGGGAGCCGTCTGCTCCTCACGGAGAAGGAGTGGACTGCACGCGTACGACAACGCGAGCAGGCTCGGGGTTCATTTGGCGGCAGCCACAACGACAACCGAGGCCACGAAACCAAGGACGGAGGCAATTTTGGAGAATGCGACATGACCAAGGTAAAATGTTTTACAATTGTAACAAGATGGGCCATTTCTCCAAGGATTGTCGTGCACCGCGCCATGAGTGCAAGGAACGCGCCAATTTGGTAGAGGTCGACGACAATGAGCCGGCACTGCTATTGGCACGAGCGAGCATGCTCGACGATGAAGTACCAGCACTGCTGATGGCGCATGTGAGCACCATCACCGAGATCACAACGGATGCCACCGAGCATGTCATGATGAACGAGGAACGAGCTTTGAACGAGCGCATGAAAGGGAAGGAGCAAGAAGCTTCAACCAGGAAGGGAGGAGTGCCATAAGATGGCACTCGAGACAAGTCCAAGATCGGCGTTGCCGAAATCCAGTGCACAAAGGTTTAGGGAGTGATTTGTTAGTTAAACCTTATGCATGCAGTTAGGGACATGTGCATGCAGTTAGTTCTGTTGTAACGAAGTGACGCATTGTTTCATTAAGTGACACATCACCTGATAGAAGTTGTGTTGTTTCATGTAACAATGTGTCGTTCTGATTAGTATAAATACCCCTTGTAAACGCATAAGTTGAATAGCACAACATAAAGTTCATTATTATGTGCATTGTTCTTTGCATTGTCAACAGAAGTTCTTGTCAAGAGAACTAGACTTGGTGTATTTCATGATCGTGTGTTTGCAAAACACCAGGTGATTTCTAACATCGGAGATGCTGTGGGGGAGATTTTACAGCGCAATGCAGGTCGACGCTAGTCGGGCCGCGTATGTGGAGCCAAGGCACCCATCCACAACCACGACATTCGTGTAGGGTGTCCTCCACCAGCAGTTGTGTCAGCCACAGTGCGACCTCCACCTCTTCGTGCATTTCTACCGCCTTTTCTCCTGCCCTGCACCACTGCCAACGGCCACCTGAGCCCTGATTTAGCCACCGACATGTGAGGACAGGGAAGGAGATTGGAGGAGGCGAATTGAGAGGGAGAGCAATTTTGGAATGTTAGCCCGCTCACTAGTGTCTACGCACATGAGACGCCTGGAACACAGAACACATACACTCACCTGGTACACCAATCAACAGAGGTGAACAAGTGAACACAAAGACGTTTTTTGTGCTGCCAAATGCCACAACTTTTCATTGGTTTTCTCATCACTTTATACTATGAAAAATAGTAACTAAAAGTGGCTTAACAACCTCTGTCAATGTCGACTGCTAATGAAATGAAATTGAAACATCAATGCAATGATGCTATTAATTGGTGCCCACTAGTGCTGCACCTGCACGTTACTAGCCACATGCAAAAACGGAAAAATAATAAATGTGTTGCATGGCTGTCAGTTACCATGCAAAAATAAACGGATGCAATCAAGGATTAATCAACAAACACCCCCTAATCCTTGATATGTTTTCTTGATCTTGACGTAGCCCAGACATCGTCGTGCTCTTGTGGTCGTCGACGTCGTCAGTCATGTTGCTATCGTTGTAGCCGACAAACCGTGACCCCTCCTTCGAGTAATGACAGCCACAGCTCCGCGTACCAGCAATGTACCGGAGTATATGCTTGACTGCCGCACCCTGCCTGGTGAAGCACCCCGACCGTGGTGGCACCGTGCGTCGGCCGCATCATCCCATTGGCCATCGAGCAGCGCTGCCTTGCCGGTCTAACGCCGCTTCGCCGAGCCACCCGTGAGCGCCTGCGCAGCCGCCCGCCAACCACGCCCGCGAGGCCTCTCTGTGCCGCTCATTGTGTCGCTTGTCACGCCCTTCACGCCACGTCGCGTTGCCGCCGCCGTACCGACATCATGCCATGTGTTTGTGCGATCGTTGCGCCTCGCGCCTCGTGCCCGAGGTCGCGCTAACGCCGCCGCCGCGCCAGAGCCTCGCCACGCGAGCCACGGGCCAAGCCGCCACTTTCGCCCCATCGCCCGCCGCGACGCCGCGCCCGCAGGCCTCGCGTGAACCTCCAACGGCCATTGCCGGCCGTTAGCGAAAGTGCCGCCGCCCGCGTTGCGCCGCCGAGCGCTGAGCCGTCATCGCCCGCCAGCGCCGCCATTACGTGCTCTCAGACGCCGCCTCCCACGTCTTCGCTTGAACCGACTTCGTCTTGTGCTGCCATCGCCACGCCACTTTGCGCGTGTTCCTTGGCCGCCAGATCATCCGCCACGCCACCGCCAAGACGTCGTTGGCTCCGCGCCCGATGCGAGTCGCCATGCGCCATCGTCAGAGAGAAAGTGCAGAAGTGGCATAAAGGAAATGAAATTTGGGTGATGGTGATACTGGAAAAATCTCAGCAGACAATAACAGAAGATATACCAGAACACATTCAATCGGTGTGTTTCAAGACCAAAAGGAACTGCCACCTTACAGAGTTTTTGACCATGCTATCTCATTATTACCAGACACTACCCCTGTCAATTCAAGACCATATTGGTATTCCCCTTTACAAAAAAGATGAGACTGAATGTCAAGTAAATGAGATGATTCAAACAGGAATTGTCAAGCTAAGTATGAGCCTTTTTGCATCACCGGTACTACTAGTTAAGAAGAAAGATGGGACATGGCGATTTTGTGTCGATTATAGAAAATTGAACACAATTACAGCCAAGAGTAAATTTCCTATGTCCATTGTTGATGAACTATTAGATGAGTTGGCGGGTACTACATATTTTTCAAAGCTGGATTTGAAATTATGGTATCATCAAATTCGAATGGTGGAGGAGGATGAGCATAAGACAGCTTTTAAGACACATCACGACCAATTTCACTTTAGGGTTATGCCATTTGGACTCACCAATGCACCGGCCACATTTCAGTGTGTTATGAACTCCATCTTTACTCCTTACATGAGAAAGTTTGTGTTAGTCTTTATGGATGGCATTTTGGTTTATAGTAAGTATTTAGTAACTCATGCACAACACTTGGAGGTGGTGCTGAGAATCTTAAGAGAGCATCAGTTGGTGGCCAAGAGAAGTAAGTGTAGCTTTGCTCAAAAGCAATTAGAGTATTTGGGACATATCATTTCAGATCAAGGAGTATCAACTGATCAATTAAAGACACAAGCAATGATTAAATGGCATGTTCCTTCTACAGTAACAGAATTAAGAGGTTTTTTTGGGTTTGACAGGGTATTATAGAAAGTTTGTGAAGCATTATGGTATATTGGCTAAACCCTTGACTCTTTTATTACAGAAGAAAGGTTTCTTATGGACAGAGGAAGCCCAGAATACATTTGAGAGATTGAAGGAAGCAATGAGTAGCACACCTGTCTTGGCTTTGCCTGATTTTCATCAACCATTCACGGTGGAAACAGATGCTTGTGATTCTGGCATTGGGGCAGTGCTAAGTCAAAAAGGACATCACACAGCATTTTATAGTAAGGCATTGGGAGTTAAAAATCAGCAACTATCTATCTATGAGAAGGAGTTCTTAGCCATTATAATGGCACTGGACAAGTGGAGGCAGTATTTGCAGCGAGGACCTTTTATTATCAAGACTGATCATAAAAGTTATGCAATTTAGAATAGCAAGTCTTGCATTCCGATTTACAGAAGAAAGCCATGACCAAGTTGATTGGGTTGCAATACAAGTTTCAATATCAAAAAGGGGTGAACAATACAGTGGCAGATGCCTTATCTCGAGTAGGGCACTTATATCAGATTCAAGCAATTTCCACCGCCCAGCCGGTTTGGATTCAACAAGTCCTAAATTCTTATGAACTGGATGCTCATGCGAGAGAGTTGTTGGCACAGTTAGCCATCACTGGTAAAAACGAACAAGGTTATATGTTGGTGGATGGGATCATCTGACATCAAGGGAGGATTTGGGTTGGGTCTAATGTGGGGTTACAGACCAAGTTAATTCATGTTTTACATGCTTCTCCAGTTGGAGGTCATTTAGGCAGTCAGGCCACTTATCAACGAGTGAAGAAATTATTTAGTTGGCCACGCTTGAAACAAGATGTAGAAGAGTTTGTTAAACAATGTAACGTTTGTCAACAAGCAAAACTTGAGCATTGCAAGTTGCTGGGGCTGTTATGTCCTCTCCCGATTCTAGCAGGAGCTTGGCAAGATGTGACGATGGATTTTATTGAAGGCTTACCCAAATCAGAAGGTTACAATGCTATTTTGGTAGTTGTTGATCGATTTACTAAATATGCTCATTTCCTTCCTTTAAAGCATCCGTTCACTGCTAGTCACATTGCCAAAGTAGTTCTTAACAATATTGTCAAGTTACATGGTATTCCAAGAACCATCACTTCAGATCGTGATAGAATCTTTACAAGCTTGTTTTGGAAGGAACTATTTAAATTACTGGATACCAAATTGCAAATGAGTATGGCCTACTATCCTCAAACCGATGGTCAAAGTGAACTAGTGAATCAATGCTTGGAGATGTATTTGCGTTGTGTGGTTCGGGACACACCAACTAAATGGTAGCAGTGGTTATCCCTTGCTGAATTTTGGTACAATACAAGCTATCACACATCTTTAGGTTGCACTCCTTACAAAGCATTATATGGGGTTGAACCACCGACAGGCATCATCCCTGATCTTTCTACAGCAACCAACTCTTCAGCCATTGACTTCCTTACTGAAAGGGAAACATATTCAAGCTTTCTCAAGCAACAACTGACAAAAGCACAATTGTGCATGAAACAATATGCTGATCAGAAGAGATCCTGGAGGGAATTTCAAGTCGGGGAGAAGGTCTTTCTTAAGTTGCAACCTTATGCTCAATCTTCGGTGGTTAATCGACTTTACCCGAAACTATCTTACAAATATTTTGGTCCGTATAATATTCTGCACAAAATTGGACAAGCGGCATACAAGTTGGAGCTTCCTGAGAGTGCCTTAGTGCATCCAGTGTTTCATGTGTCTCAATTGAAACCTCAAGTGCCCGACCATACTTTCTCATCAATACCTCAACATGCGGACTTTTCTCAAGTGGATGTGCAGCCGGAAGATATTATTGACCGACGCCTTGTGAAGAAAGGTAATTCTGCTCATTTGCAGGTATTGATCAAGTGGACTTCATTACCGGCAGCTATGGTGACATGGGAGGACTATGAGGTCGTACGGCACAGGTTTCCGACGGCTTCAGCTTGGGGGCAAGCTGACTCTCGAATGGGCGGCAGTGTGATGCCACCAGAGTTGGGCGTGAAGACAACAAATGACAAGGAGGCTGCGAAGGGCTAAGTAACGTATAAGCATTCAGTAGCCAAAGGAATTGAACTACAGTTAGACATAGAAGGAAACAAGAGGGCCTGGCCCATGTAATAGAATTGGAGGACATAGCAGTATAGATACACGCACTGTGTAGTTTCAGACACTTATCGAAAAGAAAAACAGTATCGTCTTCTTGCTTCTTTCTTCCTCTCTGCAGTTCTTGTCTGCTCCACAGCTAAGCGAACTTAAGATCGATGAACTCATGACATACCCCCATATAGAAGTTTTGATCATGCCATTACTTTGTTGCTGGGGACAATTCCAGTTAACACAAGACCATACAGATATTCACCATTGCAAAAGGATGAGATTGAGAGGCAAGTTGGGGAAATGATAAAAGCAGGCATTGTCGCACCTAACCTCAGTCCATTTGCTTCACCAGTATTGCTGGTAAAAAAAGGATGGGAGTTGGAGGGTTTGTGTGGATTATCGAAGATTGAATGATGTTACCGTTAAGAACAAATTCCCTCTTCCAATAGTAGATGAATTACTTGATGAACTGGCGGGGACAAAGTATTTCTCTAAACTAGACTTGAAAAGTGGCTATCATCAAATAAGGATGGTTGAGGATGATGAACTCAAAATTGCTTTCAAAACTCACCATGGATGATACATTTCAGTGCCTAACGAATGCAATTTTTGTTGCCCAAATGAGAAACTTTGTACTAGTGTTCATGGATGATATACTAGTACACATTAAAAGTTTGGAGGAGTCAGGCATTTGGAAGTAGTTTTTCAGATGCTACAGAACCACCAGCTATTTGCCAAAAGAAACAAATGCATTTTTGCTACACAATAATTGGAATACCTGGGACACATCATTTCTGATCGAGGTGTGGCCACAGACCCTAATAAAACACAAGTAATAATGCAGTGGCCAGTCCCTAATACTGATACAGAATTAAGAGGATTCTTAGGGTTAACAGGTTACTATAGAAAGTTTATGAGAAATTATGGAATTCTAGTGTTGTTGCAAAATCAAAAGGGGTTTCAATGGTCTGAAATAGCTCATGAAGCATTTGATAAACTCAAGAGGGCAATGGGAAACACACCAGTATTAACCATTCCTAATTTCAACATACCTTTTGCTATTGAAACAAATGCATGTGCAGATGGCATTGGAGCGGTATTAATTCAAGATGGTCATCCAATTGCTTATTACAGTAAAGCACTTAGCGTTGCAAATTAGAAATTATCGATTTATGAGAAGGAATTCTTAGCCATAATGATGGCAGTTGAACGCTGGTGACAGTATCTGATCAAGGTACCCTTCACCATCAAGACCGGCAACAAGAGTCTATGTCATCTCGAAGATCAAACACTTGTTTCAGATCTGCAAAAAAAAAGCCATGACTAAACTTATTGGTCTTCAATACAAGTTCCAGTACAAGAAAGGTATGGACAATAAGGCAGCTGAGGCTATCTCGAGTAGGGCACTTGTTCAGCTTACAAGCAATATCAGTAGTACAACCTGTTTGGCTACAAGAAGTATTCAATTCTTATGCTATTGATCCTCAAGCTCAGAAGTTACTAGTAGAATTAGCAGTGACAAGAACTAATGAAAAAGGATTTCCATTGGTTGAAGGATTAATTAGGAAAAATGGTAAGGTTTGGATAGGAGCCAATGTAGGACTCCAAACCAAATTAATTTAGTCCTTACATGCTTCTGCCATTGGCGGGCACTCTGGAGTCTGGAGTTCAAGCAACATACCAAAGAATAAAGAAAAAAATTATTGGAGTGGTATGAAACGGGATGTGGAGGAGTTTGTGAAACAATGTGTAGCGTGCCAGCAAGCCAAACATAAAAACTGTAAGAAACCAGGGCTTTTACAGCCTTTGCCAATTCCACAAGGTGCATGGCAGGACCTGACAACGGATTTCATAGAAGGCTTGCCGAAATTAGATGGCTATAATGTGATTTTGATGGTGGTGGATAGATATACAAAATATGCTCACTTCCTCAAGTTAAAACACCCTTTTATTGCAGCTCAAGTGGCTAAGGTTTTCTTGGATGATGTGGTGAAATTGCATGGCATTCCATAGTTTATAGTGTCTAACACTAACAGAGACAAAATATTCATCAATGCATTTTGGCAGGAGTTGTTTAAGAGATTTGACACCAAATTGAATTTGAGTACTACATATCATCCGCAGTCAGATGGCCAAAGTGAAAGAGTAAACCAGCGTTTGGAGATGTATTTAAGGTGTTCTGCGGCAACATCCCCAAAGAAATGGTCATATTGGTTGGCATTAGCTGAATATTGGTACAACACTTCATACCATACATCAATTGGGTGTACTCCATTCAAAGCATTATATGGCATCAATCCTCGTATTCGATCCTCATATCAGCATGGTCCCAGGATTGACTAATCCAAGGTCTGAAGAGGTTGCAAAAGTCTTAGCAGAAAGAGAATTTTACTCTGATCTGTTGCAACAACAACTGGCCAAGGCTCAACTCAGAATGAAGCAATCTGCTGATTATAAACGATCCTCAAGAGAGTTTGTAGCGAGAGACAAACTTTTATCTGAAACTGCAACCTTATGCACAACACTCAGTGGTCAGCAGACCTTTCCCCAAGTTGTCATTCAAATACTTTGGCCCTTATGAAATTACAGAGAAGATTGGATAGGCAGTTACCATCAGGAAGTCTCATCCATCCTGTCTTTCATGTTTCCCAACTTAAGCAATACATTGCAGATCATAGTCTAGTTTTCTCTACGCTGCCTACACCAGTTTAGCTGGATGTGGTAGAGTTAGGGGATGTTTGGTTTGTGACCTCAGGAAGCCATACCAAAATTTTGGCAATGCCAAAACCGGGGCAGTGCCAAAACTAGGGGGGAAAAGTGTTTGAATTGCAGCCATGCCAATTGACGGGCAATGCCGAAATTGATGCGTTTGGATTACAACCATGCCAAAACTTGCCAAAAAATGAGTATGAAATGTGGGGCCCACATTACATATATTCTTTTTTCAACCAACATATGCCAACAGTGGTCTTGTTTTGTTGATTAAATGACAAGGAACACAACTGTTCAATCATATCGCAAATCAAATACTCGATTTAGAAAATATGGTCATTTGAAAGTGATTAATCCATCTAATTATGCAATTAATGCACTTGCCCTTAACCAATAAGCATCTGCCACGTGTTGCTGTGAACTGCTGCTGCCTTACCAATTGTTTGGCGGCCAATTTTGGAACCCAAGTAAAGCCAAAGAATTGGTTGGGCAAAGCCAGGCACTACCAATTATTTTAGGGCAAAACCAAATTTTGGCATTGAACCAAATGATGTCCAAATTTTATGGGCAATGCCAAATTTTGGTATAGCTTTTGTTGGCTTCAAACCAAATAGGCCCTTACAACCTGAAGAAATCGTGAATAGATGTTTAGTAAAAAAAGGGGAAATGTTGCTCATGTTCAAGTACTGATTAAGTGGAGATCCTTGCCGTCAGCCCTGGCCACATGGGAAGATTATAATGTGGATCGGGAGCAGTTTCCATCGGCACCGACTTAGGGCAATTTGGGCCTCAAGAAGCGATCTTGTCACGCGATGTGCCATCGAGTCTGGGGCGACTCATGAACAAGCAAAGCAGAGGAAGGCGGGAATGAAGAAGGCGCTTTCTTCAGAGAAGCGAGTGATTAGTTCGTGTGTGAATAATGTAAGGGAAGCGCATGCGTATCACGTGAGAGAAAGAGCTCCATTGTATCACGTCGCGGATTGTGGATGAAATAGAACTCAGTCATCAAAATTGAACTCCGAAATTATCCCCGTCTCTTCTATGCTTTCTTCTTCCTCAAGTCCATGCTTTCCCCAATTTGTATAGTGTTCACACCAGTGGCAAAGCCAGAAAATTTTCAAAGCCTAGCCAATCCGCAAGCTAAGTACCGATCACCTTGTTTTGCCTAGGCAGGACGCCATTTTTCAGTCGTGGTCGCCGTGGAACTTCACCAAAGCTACCATAGCGCGTTACCAGCAAGCCTATGCAACTACCCGGGCTGGAGGGACGCTTGATCCGCCCGTGGTTCACATTGCAATTGTTATTAGGGGTGGATATCGAGCCATGTCATCGTCTTACCGAGATTTTTTCAAAATTAACATAGTTTAATTTAATATCATTTTGTTTATAGTTTGAAAGCATTTTTAGAACCAAGATAACGAGCCAAGCTGAGCCCGAGTAAAATCTAATTCCATTTAAAATCAACTTATTTCAATGTTTGACTAATTAACAAATACAATTAAAACAATTTTGAATCGAACCAACAAGCCTTACTAAGGAACTTTTTTTTCCACCCTGATCGACGTCGATTCTCATCGGCGATCGGTATATAGCACATTCTCTCCGTTCTAACACTTAATTCGTTAAGGGCCCGTTTGGAACGAAGGATTTTTCCGGAAAAATAGTAGGAAACAGGAATCCATAGGAATGGCAACTGTAGAGGCCGTTTGGTTCGCAGGTAGAGCTCAAAGGAAATCCATAATACTACTGTTCACAACCTACGTTTTCAGAGGAATTTCACGGGAAAAAACATCCACACCGACTGGATGAAAATATTCCTGCGCGAGGTCGCGCGTGCGCGTGGAGGGCCAAAGGGAGGGGCTCACCGGAACAATCGCCGGAGTTGAAGCCGAACCATCGCCGGAGTTCCTCGCGTCGGCCGCTGCCCCAGCAAGTGAAAATCCGCCGCTCGAGCTTGCGCCGCCGACCGCTGCCCTCACTCCGCCGTCGCTCCAGCTCGCGCCGCCGGCTGCCGCCCTCGATCGCACTGCCGCCGCCCTTGATTTGGAAAGGGAATGGTGAGGGCGTGGAGGAGTGAGACGAGTGGATAAGAACGTAGTTAAAATGCTTCACTGGTGGGTGGGGTCTTTGACCTAATGACACATCACACTACAAAATTCCTGTGCTATCCAAACGGCAAGCTATGCGCCTGCACATTTCCATTGCACATCGCTTGGGATATTCTAACAAATAGCTATGCGCCTATGCTCGGTGTTAATTTGTGAACTTGATCATTTGTTCAAAGCCCACATACATTATTGCTCGTTCTTTCAATCATTCGGCTCCGTTCACAGGCAGCCCTGCTTACTGCATAGCACACCCACGTCACTACGTCAGATTCACGTTCTTGGTTCTATTACATGAAATCTTCCCAAGTCGGCACCACGATCTGAGTTACGCAACTCAGAACCATCATACGACTCGTTAATCCCAGCATGCGCACCACTTCAGTACTCCTAAAAACAGAGCAACATTGCTTCACAAGAATTTCTGACCGGGAAATACAGACCCTGAACGACTTCCCATTGTTCATGCGGCGTATGACCCGACGAAGATTTCCAATCGAAAACCACCAGCAGGTCGATGATCTTTGAAAAAAGCAGAAAGAACGAAACAAATCGATTGCAAAAACCACCAGCAGGTTGATTGATACCAGGTGCGGATCAAACGACTGCACTTGGTTAAAGATGTGTGCGCCGCAGGGGAGAAGATCCCGAAGCCGCGAAAGCGGCAGCCGGGACCATAGAAACTAAGCCCCCCGCGGCACAGCGCTCGTTCTACGCCCCCAGAACAAGGCCGCCAAGAGTGGAGTGTTCTCTTGCAGCCGAAAGAAGAGGCGACGAAACACACGATCAAAAAGATTTGTTCTTTCACAAAACCAATAACAACAAAAAACTTCTACGACTACGAGCAGTAGAAGAAACCGCAGATTTGTTTCCGGTGAGCAAATTCACAGATATGCAACTACGATTGAGATGCATAATGCATTGAGAGATGAAGGAAGAAGAGTAATAGGGAGAGATGGATCTTGAAGGCTCCACGCATGGAACGGGCGGCGGCGGCGGCCGCCTTGAGGGCTAGGGATTTTGGAGGGATGCCTCGTGTATTTATAAAAGCGAGATGGGTGGTTCTAGAAGCCGCGGCGTCCATTGGTATGGGCCGGCCTGACCATCGGTTCTGGGCCTGCTTGTTCTGACATTGGGCCGTCGTATAATACTAGACGAACTCTACCGGAAACTGCTATCGTGAATTCGCGGGCTCGAAAGGAAAATAGAGCGGTAGAAGGCCCGTTTCGAACCCGGAAGTTTTCTCCGGCTACAGAGATTAAACCTTTATTTTTAAATTGGAAAATTTTGCTCCGTAATATTACAATGATGTATAAATTAGAAAATAACATCCAATATGAGAATGACAGATGGGTCATGGGACCACATATCAGTGACATATCGATGTTATTTTTCAACTTGTGGTATCTGTGTAGTGTTACTGAGTAAATTGCTCCTTTTAAATATGATGAGTATGTGAGCAATTTTCGAATTACTTTAATCCAGAAATATGCTAGATAAAATATGGAAAATACTCTAGCTATTTTCACAAAGCAGATCACAAAGAACACTATAGCAATACCAGATTCTAGAAGAACAGAAGGTAGCATTCTTATCTCAATGTTCAAGACAACAATAGACAGTAAAGCAAACCAACTAACAAGAAAGATATATGCATACTCAGATTCTGTGGAAGAAGAAGTTGTAGCAGAGTTCTTGATGAGGACGTCGTTCGTCATGGCGTAGCGGTAGTAGACGTGCAGTTGATGTAGAACGTAGTAGACGTGCAATTGATGTAGAATGTAGCAGAGGAACAGCGAGCAGTCGCGCGAACGCTCTCCAAAAACCTTATTCGTCCTCGCTCGTGCAAGCCTTCAAGGACGTACACGCACCAGCACCGCACCGCACCGCTCGGCTCGGCGAGGCTCGGCGAGCGAGCGCGTGCGTGTGTTGTTTTTTTCCAATTCCACAAGAGGGGCTACCACGTTCCACCTTTTAAACTGGTGTCACTCCCCTTAATCCCTTCATATGAGACTAAACAGTTTTAGCACTTGCACACGGGCCTTTGAGATTTACCAGGAATTAATTAGAATATAATATTTGGGCCTAGCCCATATTAGTTCCAACAAAATAACCTTTCAAAATTCTCGTCGAATTCATGCGTTCAAAACAAAGCTTAGCATGCTAACAGTGTTGCATCCGGTTCCAGTATGTAGAGCAAACAGACTTGGAGCATATAACACAGTAGAATCTATGTTCACAAATTCCAGGAATCACATTCAGGAATCTAACAACGTACAATGAAAATCCAAATCATACATGTATGGATATAGCAGAGTTTAGCTTAAATCAGTGTATTACGTACAGGGATCGGTAGGCAAAAGGAAATTCAAACCGTCAAAGGCAAAATTTAAATTATACAAAGAACTAGCAGAAAACAGTACAACCACACATGCATGAACCATCACGTATTCATGACCATGCCAGTGTGTCGCTACTATCTTATAATTTCAGTCAACACGACGAACCTTATTCCCTGATTGCTCAGTAGCCCAACATTAGTCCTCTAACCCTAGGGATGCGCCTCAATTGGGCTTGACTTAATACTAAGGCCCGTTGGCCCAAGTTAAGGTGGTGCAACACCGTTTTTAGAAACAGACACGGACTATTTTGATGATTGTGGCCAGCTCAGAAGGAATTTGAAGATTTGGTTGGACCCATTGGAAAGTAGACTTGATAAACTTTCCACGAAGTCCAAAAACGTCCCAAACGGAGTCTGTATGAAGAAGTTACAACCGTTTAAACTTAGTGTTGTCATAGAAGTCAGAATCCGAATCCAGAACTAGCCCAACTCAAACTCTTACTTGACTCGGACCCAAAGTGACGTGGTGACCTCCATTATGGCTTCCATGAATGTCCATGACTCCCCATGCCTCTCCTTGGTCCTTTCCAATGTTCCTAAGCACAATTAAATCACTTGCATTAGGTAGTGGTCTATTCTCAATAATATATAAACCTAGGAATGAATTCACCTGGTAATTAAGTTGGCGAGCACGAGCTCGAGTAAGTGGTGCTTGTAACACTTGTAGTGGATGAGCTGTGTGTGTAAGTGCGGTTGTATCCGTGGTAAGGATGTCCTCATCAGGGGGGCATGGCCTAGGATGACCCCAACAATCCTCCGTTCCTGTATGTGTGTGCGTGATGGTGTGCGCGCGTATGCATATCGCGAAAGAAAAACAAATCAGATATCATAGTGTGCTCTTGGTAATCACCGAGCACACGCCACTTCAGAAAAGGAACAAGCAACGGAACCGACTGTCCATGACAGGTTGATCAGTGCCTGATCAGAGAATGTGTATGCCAACGCCCTTTGCCGCCTCAAAGCGGCTTCTTGTTTCATTGTCAGGACGGCATCCATCTACTCCTTGGACTGATGGCTATGATCCCAGCCTTCACCAATCTGTTAACACATTCATATTCAAATAGCAGAGGATTGTCATATATCTATACTACTATATGAGAATGATTTGTTGCTTTACAACTGTACAAGACTGTTATCCAGCATGGTTTTAGATCCATAACTATTGAACGAATGAAAGAGTATGTTTGGCACAACTGTAGTTTTTACGGCGACTTAAATTGGTTTGTAAGGTTATCTGGTGGTGAAGATGTTTGGTATTTGTCTGTCTGACTTTTAGATAGACTGGCTGCAACTTCTGAGATAGAAAATGTTTAAAATGCATCTGAGACAAGTAATGACTTGTTTGATCCCGTTGAATGGCAATTAATGCAATTGACGACATTTTACGATAATTAACGACAAACTAACGCGATTGACAACAATTAACGCAATTGGCGACAAACACCACAATTGACGACAAACTAACGCAATTGACGACAATTAATGCTCCAGTTACCGCAATTAACGGCATCTACTGCAATTGACTACAATTAACGATGACTACCACAATTAATGACAATTAACAATGACTACCACAACTAACGCAACTGAACGCATTTAGCGACAATTAATACAATAGACCGCAATTAACTACAATTATTACATAAATAATTACAATAAATAATTATTACAAAAAACAATTATTACATTATTTATTACAATAAATAATTAGTATAAAAACACATGAACTGCATAGATGCATAGATGTGTCATGAACTAATTACAATAAGTAGGCAAGACTAAAAAGTTCTAGCAACTAACAAGAAAAAATGAGTTCAATCTTACGCATAGGTGCATATGTGTATCATGAGCTGTTGTTTACATGGAAGATGGAACATGCAAAATGCAACTTTTGCTAAACTTGTAGTCGAGGTATGGTTGGATATCCGCTAATAGAGATCACAAGGGTGATAAATAAAACGCATGAACGACAAACGATTCAGCATATGACAATAACTTTAACGAGGCAATCAAATTGTCGATATTGTACATGAGAGGAGTACATTGATTTTTCTCAAGATGCCATCAGTAATACATGCTATTTTTACAGGAAAAGAATGGAATATGAAAGATAATGAGAAAAATATTCCTAATTCTCTTCAGGGTTGGAAGATGGCAACAAAAAGAACCAATCCTCAACAACATACTTGTTCCTACAAGCACCAAAAGCAAGTCTCTGCAAGTGAAATCAGGGAGAATGATTCGAGAGATCTGATTATTTGTCACTGTCAAAGATGTGCAATTTAGGATTTGTCATTCATGTGTCTATGACATGTGGCTCTGAGTAGCAAATTCTGAATTGCACATCTTTGGAGTGACAAATAATCAAATATTCCAATGATTATCAAATACAGTAGAATTGACATTAGTTGAGGATGTGAAAGAATAATAAAAGACAGTGCCCAGGATTCAGAGAATACATGTTTACACTAAAATTTACGGATGACTAAAATATGTATGTCCTTTGACATCATATCAAGAAGTGATCAACAGATGTAATGGTATGCATGATCAAACTCACTACCTATTAGTATGTATGAACTTTGCTAATGAAAGTATATATAACAGCCTAACAGGTTAGCATAATCCTAACAACGAATTCTCACAATTTTCCAGAACGTATAACCAAGTCCG
The DNA here is from genome assembly GCA_036346405.1 of Phyllostachys edulis. Lineage (NCBI taxonomy): Eukaryota > Viridiplantae > Streptophyta > Magnoliopsida > Poales > Poaceae > Phyllostachys > Phyllostachys edulis. Next base: position 18,059,389 of record CM070554.1, on the reverse strand, counting down.
AAGATCATGTTCAAGCTAGTTAGTTGGGCATTTCTGAACACCAAACAGACACAGGCCTACAATAGCTAAAGGATTATTGCTATTCCAGGCTGCACATATTATTTGGGAAGCACATTCTCTGGGGAGGGCCTCACGGAGAGACCCTCTCCCTCACCGTCGGATCCCTTCACCCCCTCTCTCTCTCTCTAAGATGAATGGCGGATGTAGGGGGGCCCTCTAGCGCCCCAAAAAAAAAAAAATTTTATCTTCTATTATTTGTAACCATTCCAGGCTGCACATATTATTTATGTACTTAGTATAAGTGTACAGCTGTTCTTTCAGCATTATTAATAGATTATAGAAGCAGAAAGCAATCAATTTCTTATGCACATATGCATGGCCCAAAGCTTACAGAAACTAGGTAGTTGAACTACTTCAATAATTATTTGTCTTTCAGCAAGAGACTAATTAAAAACTCTAGAATACTAAAGACACCCAGAGAAAGGGTGGAGTTATGTACCGATAAATTGTGCACCATGACATTATTCACTTCATTCATCTGCAACTCAGCCTGCACTTAGGATCAAATTATTTTTCTCCCTACAATTTCTAATAAAACTGGAAGGTTCTGACCTGCATAACTACGACTATCTATTGCTATCTGCCTTGGCAAAATAGTGCAAAAGAAAGAAAAAAACAATGACAACCTAAGTGGTACGTTCTCAAGAAAAGTCAAGGATAAAACCCTCAAGTCCAAGGGGACAGCAATAAAGCTCCTTTCATTTTCTGTATGGATGATTACAACTTTATGTTGTTCCAAATACTAGTTTGTAATGAGTAACTCTGTGGGAATCCCGGATGGTTCTGGATATTGAAAAACAGTAGCTATCGATATTGCAATATAGTGTTGATGCCTCATGCTAATCAACAATTCTATGAAGTTACAATAGAGCAAATAGTTCATCATGACTAAATGCTTCACTAGAAATGTTCAAACAGAAACTAATATTTGAGGTTATATCCGCATAAAGGGTTGTCTTTACCTGTAGAGACTTTGTAAGGTGCACCACACTTCTCTTTGTTGCCCCATATGGATTTTTTTTATTATTAATTAACCCTTTTTTAATTTTTATTTTAAAGTTAATTCTCGGCGAACTTTATTTCCAATTCTGACCCTTTCGATCACGCAACCATCCATAACGTGACAAAACAACGCTGTCACGCCAGCTCGTATCTGGGGGAAGCTCTTGTCACGCCACCCCCGTGGCGTGACAGTGTTGTTTGGTCATGCCACGACCAGCGACGTGACCAAAAGTGCTATTTAGCGGACTTATTCTATAGCGTGACAACGTTGTTTTGTTACGTCATGGGTAGTGGCGTGACCAAAGGGGTTAAAATTGGAAATAAAGTTCGCCGAAGGTTAACTTTAAAATTAAAATTAAAAAAGGTTAATTAATAAAAAAAAAGTTCCCTCATATTTAGCAAACTGGTGATTATCGAGCACTATTTATGTCATATTTCTGCAAGGCAATTACCTAGACTAAAAGTTCACAAAAGCATAAGGAACCAAAAGATAGAGAAATCAGCAAGTAAATCTATTCCATACGATTCACTGATCTAATCAAGCATGGCTGCTAGCTTCAACTTTGATCCAATGGAGCATGGCTGCTAGCTTCAATTCATTGATCCAACACCTTTATTTATTTCTGAAGCAATCATCACCATCTTTTCGTTGATACATATATACAATACAAAAAGAAATCATCACCATCTTTTATTTATGAAACAAGCATAAGGATGAATTAACATGTATGTATTCCGCAACTCGGTCAATATATGCATACAGAACAGAAAATTGATTAATTCCCATATGTTCATCCATCCTTGTAGCAAAATGATTATTAATTTCCAAATTTACAAATCAAGTAAAAAAACCTAGAGACCTAGATCAAATACTAGTACCAATCACATTCCCATGAGGGACAAAAAATAGATATCAACAAAGACAACCATGGATTCAGAGAAGAGGCTAGAGGGATGTTGTACCTTGGGTTGGAGGAGGGAGGCGCAGGTGGGCGCTCTGGGGTGGGCGGCTCGGTTGAGGTGGCCGGAGGCATGGGTGGACGACCGAGGGCGGCGAGCAAGACAGATCCGATCGGCCGGAGGTGGCCGAAGGCGCGGGTGGGCACTTGGGGGCGGGCCCAGTCAGAGGAGGGAGGCGGCGTGCGGTCCCGGACGGAGGAAGAGGCGTGTCCGGATAGGCGTCGCGGGCGGACAGAGGCACCAAATCCGGGGGAGGAGGACGGAGCTGGGGAGGAGGAAGGAGGTGGGGCGCCGACACTGGAGAAGGGAGGAGGACGAGAGAGGACCGTGGCGGCGCGAGTCGACGGAGGAGGAGGGAGCCAGAGGCGCCGAGGAGGAGGGCGCTGGGGGAGGGAGGAGATGGGTGATGACGCTGGCAGGGGGGCAAGGGAGGAGGAGCGGGCGGGGTGGAGTACGTGAGAGGAGCGGGCGGGCAGGGCTGCACCGGGGGGAGGGTGGAGGCAGGGTTAGGGTTTCAAGGGGGGTTATTCAATGGCAAACGGCGAGTAAATTACCCCCAACTTCTGGGGTAAATGCGGAATGGGGGTTGCGGGAAGCCGCGGAAGCTCCCCGCAGGTGGCTTCGGGGAAAAGCGGGGGTGAAAAGCGGCTTCTCGATCAGTAATTAAGAACTTATGGCTATCAGATGTTTAGCCCTAGGTTTAGACGCAATGTTTAGATCTAGCGAGCGGAACTATATCACTAGTTCAAGACTTGCCGATAATAATTAAGGCGATGGACTCATGACAAGGGTGAAGCGTGAAAATACCAGTATAGGATTGTAGGGTGACAGCCAACATAGTATGAGTTGTGCTAATTGCTTTTAGATCAATCTAGTTGTTAGTTGTAGCAAGTGAACCTAGCCTAGGGGAGGATGTTTCATAACTTGGTTTCTCTCATTATTAGTTTTAGTAGATTAGTTTTAGTTTATTTTTATCATCTCATAATCGTTGCTCTAGTTAGTAATATTTTATTCCAAATAGTAAATCTATCATTGGTTTCCCTGTGGATCTCAATATCTCGTAATACACCTACATACCATCTGCGTGCTTGCCGATTTTAATTTGTGTGTGTATCACACGTCATTCCTATAATGAATTCCTTACAAACCTTTATAATAAAATGGTGCGACTCGGATCCAAGAGGAGACAGCGGCAAAATGAAACAGGAGGGGCAGCCCGAGCTGGTGGATGCTGTTGCGCGAGAGTTCGTGACAGATGGGGAGGTCATGGTGGAGAGAAATTTGCACTACTACAAAACAGGCTATAGTAGACGCCCCATTACAGACGGTTCCTTTGGAACCGTCGTATTGGTCTCTGTCCGGACCTACTGTGGCGGCGCGGCGCCGTCTGCCGCTTCTGAGGCCTATCACGAGCGGTTCTTATTTAGAACCGTCGTGATAGTCATTATCCTGAGCGGTTCATTAATAGAACCGCTTTGTGAACTATCACGAGCGGTTCTATTCACAAACCAAATGCAGTGATAATCCGACCAATCACGAGCGGTTCTCAATAAGAACCGCTCAGTGATAGTACGACAGTTACGAATAAGAACCGCTCGTGATAATGAGTTATCGCGAGCGGTTCTAATTAAGAACCGTTTGTGATATCTACTTTCCTTTGCCGCACTGCCGCCGCCTGCCCGTCTTGCGCTCTGGAGGCCTGTGTCGCTGAGCGGTTCTTTAATAGAACCGTGCATGAATGATCCTGACGGTTCTATTAAAAACCGTCTGTGATAGGTGCTATCCTGAGCGGTTCTTAACAAGAACCGCTCTCGATTGTTAGGCGGAAATGAAAATTTGAACATAATGGGCGAAGCTGCGAAACTCGCTTTATATAACCTCCATCTCCTCCTCTGCGGTCTCTCCTCCTCCATCTCCTCCTCTGTCATTTCTCCTCCTTTGCCATTTCTCCTCCTCACACCTTGCGCCCCGCCTCCGCCGAGCTTGTGCTTGCATGACCTCTGCCGAGCTTGTCGCTTGCATGACCTCCTCCAACTCGTCCCGGCCTCATCGTCACCGGCCTCATCCGAACCATCACCCCGGCCTCCTCCACCTCGCCCGACCTCGCCGTCACTGGCCTCCACGACCTCGTCGCCCGGCCTCCTCAGCCCGCCGCCCGGCCTCCCACGACCTTACTATCTCTACTCCCCTTTGCTTTGTGATGTGGATTCTTGAGTTGATGCTCTTGTGATGTGGGTGATGCTCTTGTGATGTGTGTAGTTCATGTTGAGTTGTTTGGTTTGGGCAAAAATATGGATGGTAGATCGCGCACCGTTCGGTAAAATCATCATAACTTTCGCATACGAACTCCGATTGACGTTCTTTGGTTTGTTGGAAAGCTAACGAAAAGCTCAATCCGAAAATCCACAAGTCAAGGTCGATTCTCTTCGCGAGGTCTCGAAAAAGTGAAAACCCCAAAAAGGTCGTTTAGGGCCTCTAAACGGCCTCCAAGTTTTAGCGATCGTTTTGGTTTTTTTGCCGAAAAGGCTATCGCAGCGGTTCTAAACAAGAACCGTCAGTGACAACTCATCATAGGCGGTTACGAACAAGAACCGCTCGTGATAACTTTCACGAGCGGTTTTAATGAAATCCGTGCATGATATTCTCGGATCACGAGCGGTTTTGATGAAAACCGTATGTGATAATAGCCTTCATGAGCGGTTTCAACAAAAACCGTCAGTGATAGTGCGTATCCACGAGCGGTTTTGAACCGCTCGTGATAACTTACTGTTATCACAGACCAACAAATATAGGCGAGTTCGGAAGCGAAATGATGATGGCGGTTCGGCTATCTGTGATGAGGCTTCCTGTAGTAGTGTTGGTGGGTGCAGCTAGAGATACTTTTGCGATGATGGTGGAAGCGGCTTCAGAGGAGGTGGGCACTATGGTCGGATGAAGGTGAGGGAAAGGTTGCGGTGGTGAGTGATGTGACTACGACGGATGCTGCTCCAGAAGGGGGTGTTGGAATGATGAGCGGTCTGTTGTATGCGATGGAGTCAGTGAGTATGATTGGTGCGGAAGGATACGGGGAAGAGCCTGCTGAGACATGCAACCGCTGAGGCTTTGTTTGGGTGCTAGAGAAAATATTTCCAGTTGTAAATAGTAGCCTTAGGTCCTTCTTTTCCTCCTTTTCTCTGGCGATTTCTCTCGATTTTCCCCATTGTCGTCTGACAATGATCCCGAGAGTTGTCCCAGTGGCAGCTATGGTCATGTGATGGAGGTCGGTCAAGTCGCGGCTGTAGCTAGGTTGCCCTTGTTCCGTTCTTCTAGATCTGGTCCTCCATATTCGAGTGGATTTGACGAGGAACCTCGATCACCGTCGTCTCACCTCGCCGTCGACGCCTCCCACCCTTCCGGAGGAGCTACCTCAAAGTTGTACATCGTCATGGAGGTACTCGTCCCCATACTGATGGTTTTGTACTCTTTCGGCACTGAGGTGCTAGGCTTCTTCCTCCCCAAAATAAACTCCCTTATGGATGTACCCAAGTGGATGTGGCGGTTATCACCTGGTCTTTTGATATGCAACAACCTTCAAGCAGCCATGCACATGCTCCACGAGTCTGCGATGTGACGGCGGAGGCTTCGCCAGCGTTGTCGTTTGCTAGTTCGATGGAGGTGGAGACGCTGTGCAGGAGTTGGATCGAGAAGATGCGTGGTGTTCGGGTGAGGGGGAAATATCCCAACCTCGGGAGGTGTGTTTTTCTTCGCCGAGGATTGGGCCGGGTTCGACCGGGATTTTCCTCTCCCCTTCTGATTCCAAATGACCGCTTGGGATGAGGGAGGGAAATCTTCTATGGGCCACATTTGCCTTGAGATTTGGCCGGGATCCCGGCTGAGAATTGTCTTCCCAAACAAGCCCTGAATGGCGGAGTTAAGAGGGAGGGGATGTTGGGCCTACAAGCTGGAGGCTTTGCAGGGTGAGATGAAGAAGAACCTGATACAGATAAAACCTATCGCAGTTGAGATGGTGGAAGTTTCACCTCAATATGCCGAAGCCAGTAAGCATACTGCCTATAGCTCTGGTTAATTCGTCCCTTGGGCGAAGCGGCGATGCGACGTGGCATCGATGAGATGGCCCAATGTGGATTTGGTGGCGCGACGTGGGTGCCGGTGATGCTAGATGGAGGCGGTGTGTGGCCCTGGTAGAGTGTACGGCGAAGAGGAACATCGGCGGCTTGTGGATGTGGCGGAAAAAGAGGGCAAAATTGGATTCATGCCACTCTAAAACTTGCCAATTCGGAATACGCCACTCCAAAAGAGTTAATTGGAAAAATGTCACTCTAAAACTTGCCTTCTTTGATATATACTACTCCTGGACTGTTTTGCCCTTGGGCCTCTCCTTCCTCCCCACCGGTCACCATCCTATCCATCTTCTTCTTCCCGATGCTGCCGACCGTGCCACCAACCCTCTCCTCCTCTACCACCGGCAGCTTCCTCTCTTCACCCGTCGCCACTCCTGCTGCTGCTTTGCTTGCTCACAGTGTTCGCTTGCACCGCCGCGCTCACCTACCTCAACTTATGCGAGCTCCTCATTGACCTTTGTCGACACAACAGACACCAGCAGCGACGATGGATGAGGAGGGGTGTAGAGGTTGCAGAGCCAATAGGCCGTGGCAGACGCCAACGACGAAGGAGGAGGAAGGCCGTGTTGGACATCGACGGCGGAGGAGGAGAGGGCTGGCGGCGGCGGGGGAAGAAGGATGACGATAGTGGGGAAGGGGGGGGAAGGAAGATGGTGGCACCTAGGGGAAGAACTTCGGTTGGCGTGCTCACTGGAGTAGGATTCGATGGCGGCGACACGAAATCAGAGCAATGGAGGAAGAAGCAGGGGAGGATGGTGACAGGTGGGGAGGAAGGAGAGACCAAGGGCAAAACAATCCTAAGTGGCATATATCAAAGAAAGCAAGTTTTAGAGTGGCATCTTCCCAATTAACTCTTTTGGAGTGGCATATTCCGAATTAGCAATTTTTAGAGTGGCATAAATCCAATTTTGCCGAAAAAGAGAGTAAGAGAGGTGCGTAGTGGCGAAGTGGTGGCGGAGGTGAGATGGAGTGGCGGAGGAGAGCCAATGGTACCAGTGCTTCTCTGGCCATTTAGTACAAAACTAGGAAGACCACCCGCGCCCTTCAGCGTGGGAACGGATGTGCGGCTCACCCGCGCAGGTACATGGGCCATCGGACTCACAGGACGCACGCTGCGCTGTTGGCCCGAAGGAGGCATGTAGGCCCGCGAGGCAACCGAACGCGCGATCCCTCAAGCGGAGGTCGTTTGCATGTGTGCAATGCGCTCGATCGTCTTGGCGGGCGCGAGCAGTAACGGCAATCGGTGGGCTAGCGTTCCGCGGGTGACGTGGCTAGGGCGTCCGCTCGTGCTTTCCTCCAGCCTTTAAATAAGGTAACATATACGTCCTATGGCCTTGTCCAGCAGTCCAGATCTAGTCCAAAGGGCTATCAGCCCAATTCGATCCAATCCATATGAACTTTTGTGTTGTTCTAGTCCAAAACCTGGACTGGCCGAGGCCGGTTAGCAGCCCCAGGCCATGACGAGCGTCGAGCGGGGGTGACCTGAAGGATGTTGTGGTCGGCTTCTGGCCTTGGATAAATCCAAAGTGATCCAGCCTGGGGCCACCTTAATCCAAAAGCGTGGACCGGTCCAAAGCCCAATAGCAGCCCTAGCTGCTGTGCTGCTACGCGAAAGAAACTGTTTGCTCCCGCATCCATCTCTCCTCTCACGTCCCGTGCTCGCCTCGCCTCCCCTCTCCGCCCGCCCGCCCCGCGCCAGGTAAATTCCGAGCTCCCGCGCTGATCCGGGCCTAGGGTTTCGCCCCCTCGCTCTGCAGCTGCCAGATCGAGGGAGGAATTTCGAGCTCCTTCGCTGATTTTTCCGCTCCAATCCTCCAGATTCCTCGCCCGGAGCTCGGCAGGGAGGGGTCCTGAGGCCTTGCTCCGATGAGCTCGAGTCCTGTGGCTGTTGCGGCCTCAGATCCGGGTGTATACGGCGAGCCGAAGCAAGAGTTGCGGCCCAGGGTGGTGGATGCTGCGGGGGCGACCGCGGGAGATGGGGAGGTGACGATGATGGAAGCCGTGGAGGAGGCGCCCGTTGTCGCTGAGGTGAAAATGGAAAGGAAGGCTGTGGCGGTGGCGGGCGGTGCGGCAGCGGCGAGTGATCCGTTGTACGCGACGGAGTCGGCTGGTATGGTTAGTGAAGAAGAATTTGACGGCGCAGGAGGGCTGGATGGAGGAGATGGTGGCGAGGAGAAGTTGGAAGCAGAGGCTGGAGGTTTGCGGAGTGTGGCGGAGAGGAAGCCGGTTCCGGCAGGAGATGGTGCTGCCGTTGGTGAAGCAGTGGAAGCACCTGGTTCTGCCACTACTGAACATGCTGAAGCCGGTAAGGAGACTACCGATGGCTCCGGTCACTTTGATGTACTGCTTATCGATGACACTATTTCTAACTCACTTCGCATCTACGGATAATATTTACTCACTCCATTTCAGAGTCGAATAATCTTGAAGAAAATTGCGTTAGTGCAACCCCTGCGATAGGAAATAAAGAAAAGGATAACGGTGTAGCACATTGCGATAAGGAAATACATGTGCTCAGTGGTGTTGACAGAAGCTCCAAGATCCATGAAGATGATGGAGTTCCCACGCTTGAGCAGCAGGATGATAAATCCAAAATGCTCCCACCAACGTGGGAGCAAGTTCTTGACAGTGGAAATTATCAGCACAGTAATGACGCTGCTAGTCCAGCAAATGTTGATCAGTGTGCTAGATACTGCCTTCCTCCTCTTGATAAAGGCGGTTTTCGAGTTTCTGATCTTGTCTGGGGTAAAGTGAAAAGTCATCCTTGGTGGCCTGGTGAGATTTTTTATCCTTCAGATGCGTCTGAGTTGGCATTGAAGCACCAGAAAAAGGGCAATCATTTGGTAGCGTATTTCGGTGACAACACTTTTGCGTGGTGCGATGAATCCCAGCTGAAGCCTTTTGTAACAAACTATTCGCAAATGGAGAAACAGAACAGTTCAGATGCCTTCGTCAGTTCAGTTAATTATGCACTTGAAGAACTCTCAAGGCGGATATTGTTAGGGACGGGTTGTTCTTGTTTGCCGGAAGAGCTCTCTGACAATGGGATGTCTTATATGGTTGAGAATGCTGGGCTCAAGGATGGAGTTACTTGCTCAGCAATTAACCGGTCTGAGATCTTAACATGTTTCAGTCCAGGAAACCTTCTTCATTATATTAAGTCGCTGGCTCTGTTCCCTGGCCAAGGGGGTGATCTGCTAGAATTAGTGATAGCTTGTTCTCAACTCACATCTTTCTATCGATCTAAGGGATGTCCTGAACTTGCATCGTTCCAAACTAGCAGTGTGTGGGTTGAGAATGGCATGGACACTTCTTCCACCTGGAATGTGGTTGAGGAAGCTGTCACCAATGAAGTGCATCCTAGTCATGACAAGCCCAAAAGAGGCCGGGGAAGACCTCGTGAACAGAAGCCTGAGGATGACCTAGAGTTGATGGACAAAAAGGCCACATCCAATCTGTCCAATGATACTGCTTACGATGATCCAGTGGAAAGACATATGGTTATGGACTTTGACGATTTTGATGACTTACAGAACAAGAAGAAGAAAAGTCTTGATTCGTTTGAAGATTCAGAGACCAAGTCATCAACTCCAACTTTTGGTAGTTCTTTCAAGATTGGGGAGTGCATTCGACGAGCTGCAAACCAGCTGACAGGATCTTCATCCATTGTGAAGTCTCAGAATGAACCAACAGTGTATAAAAACTCAGCTGAAGCAGAGAATGGAGAATTTGATATCTCTAGTGATGACGCCGTTAATGAACTTACCATAGAGAAGCGCGCAAAAAGGAGACGCATGCATAGGCACCACATTGCGGACCCCAAGGAATTATTGTCACAGCTCTGCTCAGTTGCCATGGAGCCAATGAATGGATATAGTTTCTCAGCAATGATAATTAGTTACTTCAGTGATTACAGGAACTACATTGTTTCTACTACCACTGAAGCAAACATTGTCGAACAAAGTACAGCGAAGAGGGGGAGGAAGAGGAAGGTTTTGCCTTCTCCTGAGGTAGAGACAACTGATCATATGCAGGACTCCTATTGGTCCGGCTTGAGTTTGCATAATCACCCAATTCATAGCCTCAGAGGAGCTAGTACCAACACGAGGCCAAGGCGTAGGTGTAGAGCGTCACGAGAAACAAATGTGCCCTCTGTACAGCATCTACAACTTGGAACGTTGGGTCCTAAGAAACAGATACAAGTGATAGAAAGATCAATTATCCATGTTGACGAAAAGATGGTTGACGAGTGCAAGCCTACTGCGCTTGTTTTGAGCTTTGGCAGGTCAACTGCTCTTCCTTCCAAAACTGATCTGATTAAGATGTTCGGTCACTATGGGCCACTGAAAGAATCCGAGACTGAAGTGCACAAGAACACAAATACTGTTAAAGTTGCCTTCAAGAAACGTGCTGATGCTGAAAAGGCTTTCAGTGCTGCTGGCAAGTATGGCACTTTTGGTCCTTCGCTTCGTAGCTATCGTCTTGTGACTATGCCGTTTTCTCTAGGCCTGTCAGAAGTGAATAATCCTGAGTCACACCCTGAAGATCATGGTCTGCAGATTCCTGGTATAAATTCCTTCTGTTTGTTTTTTTAAGTTAGTTTACAACTTCGACAAAATTACATGCTTACTGTACCATGTGACAACGTATTTTCTCTAGGTCCATGTGAGTCCGAAGTTCCACTGGATGCTATGCAAGTTGACCAGGTCAACAAAGCTGACAAAGCTGAAGCTATAAAAGAAACATCAGCTGAACAAGTTGAGACTGTCAAGCAAACATTCCAAGCCGAAGCTGCAGACAAGGCATTGGTTGATCAAGTCGACATAGTTGAGAAAACAGGGCAAATTGATGCTGAGCTAACTGGGAGACCTGATCAAATTGGAACAGCTGCTATCGCCGAAGAGTCATCTCAGCGAGTTAGCACGGTTGAGCAAGCTTACGGTCAGGATGAAGCGTCACTCAAAGATCGATCGGAGATTGCTCTGTCTAGAGCTCTAACTGGAGCATCAAATGGAGGCACGGTTGATGAAATCCAGCTAGGCGAAGCTCCAAATCAAGCATCAGTTGAGGTTCCATCAAATACCTTGCAAATGGAAGCTGCATCCGAGGCACAAACTGAAGACACTATCAAGCATGCTTCACACACTGAAGCTACAAATGAAGAGTCAGCTGAAGTTCTTTCAGACACTATCCAAGTTGATGTTGTAGCTGAAGCCCCCAAACAGGGTCATGCTTGTGGAGATAATGCTGTATATGAGGCAGTTGCTGAAGCATCAATTATTGCACAAGTTGATACAGTTGAGCAAACTGTCCAAGAAGCATCAGCCGAAGTTCTGGCAAGTACTATGCAAGCTGTTATCGTACCAGAACCTTTACAAGGGGTCCATATTTTATCTGATGCTTTGCATTTCAAAGTTCAAACAGAAGAAGCGGTTCAGGTAGTTGGTGTGATTGAGCAAGCCAGGGAAGAACCTCTGAACGAGGCCTCCAAAGTTGTCACTGAGGCTGATAGTGGGAATGAAGTGCCAGAAGAGACCAGTGTATCTCAGGAGTTGCAAGCTCAAAGTTTTACTGAAAAGCCAGGGGAACAAGATGCAAGTGAGCAAACAATGCAATTTCAAGCTCCAAAAGAAGAATCAGCTGAAGTTCCTTGTGATGCAAAGTTGGAAGTTGAAGCTGTAACTGCAGAACCAGTCGGTCAAGTTGCAACTGAGCAAATCAAAGTTCCAATGGAGGAATCAACTACAGTTCTACCAGATGATGTACCCGCTGAAACTTCAGAAGTTCAAGGGCAATCAGAAGTTGTGCAGTTTCAAGCTGTATGTGAAGCATCAGTAGAACAAGAGGGCAAAAATGTAGAAGCTGACACTGTCGAAGACCTAACCAAAGCATCAGCCGAAGAAGCTGGGTCAAATAAGCAAATTGTGGAATCCGAAACCGCCGCTGAAGTATCAGCAGAACAAGTCTGCAGTGTTGAGCGAACTGTACGAGTGGAAGCTGTAACTGAAGCATCAGGTGGAGAAATTGAGGCGGGGAAACAGATTGCAGAAGATATAGCTATCGCTGATGCAATTACTGACCACTCAGTCATGGTTGTGGGAGCTGTGGAGTCAAAAGTCGACGCACCGGTTGATGAAACTCTAGAAAATAAAGCTGCTGCTGAAACACTAGCTGGGGAGACTGCAGAAGGTAAAATTACAGCTGAAGCACCAGATGAGACAATGGGTTATAAAGCTACTGCTGAAGCACTATCTGTGGAGACTGGAGAAAGTGAAACTACAGCCGATGTACCAGACGAGAATGAGAAAATAAACAATAAAGCTACAGCTGAAGCACCAGAGACCGCAGAAGGTGAGACCACAGCTGAAGCACCGGATCAGGAAACTACAACAGCTGAAAAAACTGTAGAGGATGCCACAGTTGAAACACAAGATGAGAAAACTACAACAGCCGAGAAAGCTGTAGAGGATGCCATGGTTGAAGCACCAGATGAGAAAACTACAGCGGCAGAGGGAGATGCCACGGTTGAGGCACGAGATGGACAGGCGGGTGTAGCTGAGCGAACCGGCTAGCCTGTGTCGAATTCTTGTTAGTTTCTGTTGATATTGCGTAAGTCTGCGCAACTGATTCTCCCGTCTAGATGTTGTGTTCTGTATAGAAAAACGGGAATCAACTTAGTGTCATAATGCTATTAGGTTTTAGTAACTAGGGCATCTTTGCCCCCTTTCATATAAACTCAGATACACAAACAGAGGTTTCTCTGAAACTTTGGTGCAGTAGTCAGTAGATCAGCCACTGGGTTAGCATCCCGAATCAAGTATGGCAAGCCATGTTCTTTCCTATATTCTTGTATCAACCGTCATTTGTAAACTGGCTGTGCTCTGGAGCTCATTTCTCCCTTTTCCATCTTAGTTCATATATTTTGCAGGCTGATTCTACTTGCATGTTGATCGATCATCAAATTTTATTCCATTTTCGCCCCGTCATTTTCTGCGCCACCTTGGGTTCTTTCTGTGCTAACCGATTCGCAGGGGAGCGGACGCGTGTTCATCAGTTCATTGCTGATGCAATTACTGAACGTAGATGCGAAGGTGATGCCCTTGTACAGTTGCGCTTCTTGTATTACGTCAATTGTACCGATGCTATTCAGCTGACAACCGCACGTCTGATGATACATCGGCAACCAAAAGAGGGAAGCACATTCTCTGGAGGAGGGTAGGCCTCTCACCCTCGCCGTCGGATCTCTCACCCTCCTCTCTCTCTCTCTCCTCTCTCCTCTCTTCAAGATAAACAGTGGATAGGGGGGCCTCTGACGCCCCCCGCAGAAGATAAGTGGTGAACAACACTTTTGTCGTGTTTCTGGATACCGGACCTACCGGTATGTAATCAGGCCTGTCATACGCCGCTTAGAAACATTTTCTTTGTCTCTTCGTACCAGTAAAATTTAGTAACCAAGGAGTGGAATGCAAACAGAGCCTTTCGGGACAGGCCAAGCTCACCTTTGCTTCCTGCAAGACCTGAGCCGAGTCCCCTCGCTTCACAAGTCACACCGAGTGAAGAACGGAACAAGGATTGTTACAACTAAAGCAATTCTTCTCAGAATTCTGACACATTAGTTTAGGACAACTTACACAGGATTTATGCCTCCCCCAATACAAATATATGGAACCAAATGACAGCCAAAAAGGCCAATTGTTAAATTATCCTGAATATACAGACAACAACGACGCTAAACCACAACCGAAACTATTCTCACGCAGGCAATTTACATCTGGGAAGCAGCATTGGCAATATGCAGCTTTAACACTTCGAAGCACCAGTTCTGGCAATATGCAGCTTTAACACTTCGAAGCACCAGTTCTGGCAAACGAACACGGACCTAATGGGGGTAGTAAGTTCCTTAACTGCTCACCACAAGGTATATATTAGCGAATTAACCACGCACCAACGGAAACCCACAAGGGTTACAAATGTATCAACACACGAGACATCTCGTACAGATATCAAAATAGCATCTGATTCTGTGACAGGCAAGCGTATCAGGATGAAATATGTACCTTGCGAGGAGCAGCAATTGCAGGGAAGGTCCAAATCTTCAGTTTGAGATGTCCCCATTATGGTACTGGGCAAGAAAAAAGGGAAAGGGTATCAGCAGACATACAGAGATCAAAAGCAACTCCTCTCAAAAAAGATATCAAACGCAACTACATTGTAGACTACTAGACTGTCCTTTGAATGTTGGTGGATGAACAAAATTCTGGATATCTCATGCGTGACAATGCTATAAATTGTAGTACGGGGTGCCTCACTACATGAGGCAGATGCAACACATATGAACATCTTTTTGACTCAGATCATTAAACATATCCATTTTTTTTTTTACATTTCTAACAGATGAACTAGACCTGGCTATGGCTGGAAATGTTCTGGTTCATGTCCTGATGGAATGAACCTGGTTTTATGCATTATCATCCATCGACTTTTCCTAGGAAAAATATCCAGTGCTTGTGTGCTCTGGTACACCAGACTATGAATCAACCAAAAAGGAACACTCCAACAACATAGAGGACAGAGAGGCTAATCTACTAGATCACAAAGTTCCAACTTGTACAAAATTTGCAACACTCGCGACTCTGATCAGCTGAAGAAACAACGAGGGATCACAGTAAATATTATTTTTCTTTTCATTTATCTCCTTTTTTTGTTTCTTCCTTTACATACTTGGTGCGAGTGATTTAGAAGGGACCACAGTGTCAGTAGCATGGGAGCACCATAACGAGGTGGTAGCATTAGATATTTACCAGAGGATCTCACATTTCTACAGTTATTAGAATACAAATTTAAGCATAGCAAAATTTATTTCTAGTTTCCTACTGATAGCAGTAGGGTGCAAACCAAGTGGATAATTCCCGACCGATTGAAGGCTTGCGGAGCAAATATGGAAGGAATAAATGAGTATCTGACACTATCCGTGTCCGACACCGACTCCGAGGATAAAATGCGGAATAGGATACAGGATGAGCGATATCCGTCTGCATGTCATGTATGTTAGGTGGTATGAGGAAAATCTGTTGTAACTCCACTTAGGAACTGGATAACAGATAGATGGGTTGCTGTATTTGAGCAGGCAAGGGATACTGAGTGTTTTTCCTTTGACATCTCAATGATTAGTCTCTCCGTGTTCGCTCTGATTGAACTCCTACTGTCCAATGTCCTGTGTAGGGGTGCAAAAGAAGCGGACATTTTCTGTCCGACCGACCGAAGACTCACGGAGCGAATACGAGATAGAGAAATTGGTATCCGACACTATCTGCGTCTGACTTCGACACCGAAAAAAATATATAATAGGATATAGGATGAGCGATATCCGTCTGTATCCGCTCCAATTGCACCCCAAGATACCCAGCATTATAGAACATGGAGCTTAATACGAGTTTGTCAAGCTACTAAGTCCAGACAAACTACATAGTCCGGATCATGGAAAACTCGACGAAATTTCGCCGGTAACCGGCAGTCATGTTTGTCACGGTGTCGCCAAGGCGTCGCCTTGGCGTCCTGGCGGTGCGGAGGGTACGCCGCGGAGGCTCGCCTCGCCTTGGCCATCTCCGCCGCCTCGCATGGCCATTGCCAGTACCTCTCCTCCTCCTCCTCCTCCCGCGATCCCACCGCCACTCACTGCGTCGGCCCGCCGCGCTCCTCCTCCTCCGTGTCGCCACTCCTCCTCCTCACTCCCACGCCCTCCCCTGCTCCTCCTCCTCCGCTCGCATGGTGAGGACGCCATGGCGCCTCTCAGGCGCCGTGGTCGCCAAGCACACCATGACAACCATGCCGGCGGTTACCGACGGGGTCCAATAAAATTTCATACGCGGCAAAAAAATTCGGATTTATCTAATTTTCATCCCAATTCAAATTTCAATTCAAAATTTAGATAAATTTTGTCTTTACATCTGAAAATTTCAATTTTCAATTAAAAAATTTCGTCCGAAATTTTTGCGAAACATCTGGTGACCGGTTCCATCGGTGGGGTCCGATAAAACTTTCGAAACGATATAGTTTTCCTTGGTTAGGACTCAGGAGAAAGTGTAAAATGCGCCATAGGCCCCTAAAGTACAATTTAGACGTGTAAAATGTGCCATAGGCCCCTAAAGTACAATTTAGACCTTTGTTTACCCACTTGTACAAGTTTAGGGACATAAATGTACAATTCTCAAGTTCAAGGGCCCAAGTGACACCCGCACAAAGTTTAGGGGTCAATGGTACGCTTTACTCCAGAATAAATATCCTATAAAATCCTAACAAAATCAACAAACTGCCAATCAACTAGCTAATGTACTTTTCCAAGTGAAAAACATGATGATGCCTCATAGGCACCAAAAGTTGATAGTACATTCAGTGAAAAAACAACTACTTTTGGCAAAGATCAACTATGCCTAATTCCTGCCAGTGCTCAAGCTAACATTTTGTTTCTAAACAATATTACACAACCAGTATTAATTTGTCAAGCATATTCAAGATAATTCACCTGAGGTTGCATATAACCCATTCCTTGGTTGTATGCTCCTTGTTGGCCCATCTAAAAAAACACAAACAGTTCAGTTTTCCATCATGATCAAAATAACAGCAAGAAAACATATACCGACCCCTTGTGCACTTGAGCTACTTGCTCCCCCATGAGGACCAACTGCATCCTTTCTAACAGAGCCATCACCAGCCTTTGCAGATAACTTACTGTCACCCTATTAGTTATTGAAGAAAGGACAGTTGAGTAATGCTCATCACATCTCAGATTTATGTAGGCTTGATAGTACAATCATGAATCATAGCAACATCCTAACCCTATTAAGAAGTATCTACTTTTTACAGCAAACATTGTAGGGGAGCATCCAGGGAAAAAATAACCGGCCGGTAGCCGGTTACTGGTTACCGCCGGGGGTCCGGGATCCAAAATCCCAACCGGTTTTTCCGGGTTTTGCAAGTTCAAATTTCGAATTTCGGCTGGTTTTTAAGCAAATTCAAGCGAAATTCAACCGGATTTTCCCCGGGAAAACCGGTAACCAGCCTGTTTTTTTTACCAACAGACCGCCTGGCGGGATTTCCCCCGGTACCGGCTTTTGGATCCTTGGGGGCATCAGAACTTGCAAGCAGTTAGAGAAGCCAAATGGACAACTATTAAATGGTCAACATAAGTGAAGAAAGTATACAATTCTACTTGAGGGCCATATCAGTCACCTACTCACCTCTATGGTGCAAAGTTGGAATTCAGCTCAAATCCGCACCTACTGATTTTCCAAGGAAATAATACGTAGGATCACATGGGTCTTACATAATATATGCGAACAGTCTCCATTATATATGCAACTTTTTTGCCCTGTTGGTAAGAATCAATACAGGCAACTACTGAGACTAGAAAACTAACTAAAAATGTATACTCACCTAGGTAGGTTATATAGATATCCTAGTACATCTGTTTAACAAGATATCTTCACACTTTGAAACTATATCCAAATATCCAATAAATGGGGCCTTCATAATTTGAACATGGACAGTTCAGCTGTATACAAATGAGCTAAAATCATGATGAAGACAGGCTCAAATTATCAATTATTCCATCTTCAACTGAAATTTCAAGTTGCAAAACATTTTCATCTCAATATTTAAGAACACATGAACAAATCTATCAGGAATTCATCAAGCAAAAAAAAAAGCTTATGAAACATAATTAAAAATAGTTAAATTGACATACCTCCATCTGCAATTGGCATAGCCATCCACCAAACAAAAGACAAACAAGGAGATGTGTCAGATGTATAAACAAACCAAAAAAACAATAATGCACAAATTATGCATAAACTTTAAGCTGTGTTAAAAAGTGTTGCATAGACATTTTATCTTTATTCTTTAAGATAGATTAGCTAGATTATGTACGAACTGTAAGCAGGAGGCGTAGCTTCAGGAAAGGAATTTAGGAACTTCTAAGACAAAGTTGGATCTAAACATTTCTGATAAAATGTGGGGTTCTAGGTAGACATGCTACCTGTCCTTAATAAGTGCAGTTTTATCCGCATGCATAGATAGAAATTAAGACTTAATACACGGTTACTATCATACACCTATTATATTGGTAACTGGGATAAAAATAGTTCAGGCATGTACAAGGGAATGTAGTGTGCTCTTTTCAGTCCAAGAAATTACTTCCAATTGATTAATGAACCAATAATACTCTTACTTGGCGTTTCAAACCATTCTGTTTTCTGAACAACAGCAATTTTGGCATGTTTCACATTGGAATGATAAAGCAGCACTTGTTAAGGACAACAAGCTCTTTGTACAACAACAGAACTAAAGCAGCTGATTGGTGCCACAAGCAGTGTGGGCCATCCATCGGTCCCCAAGATGAACAAAATTATTTAAACTCGCCAATTAAGGCTAAGCCAAACAGAGCACAAGTAAGCTAATTAAGGTTACAACTATAACAGACGAACTGGTGATGGCCCTACCGAACTCCCAGAGCACTAATCCACCTTAATTATATCAAAATCGCTTCAATTTCGATTTTACCCAAACATCCACGACACTACGCACCTCTCTGTACTTCTGCAGGTAGGCCTTGAGGGGTTCGATGTAGTCCTCGAACCCCAGCGTGGCCATTGCCCACAGCAGGTCGTCACCATTAATGGTCTTCCGCTTCTCCCTCTGGCACTTGTCGCTCGCCCTGCAAACAGCCAAATCACTGACAAGTCAGCACAGACCCACCTAAACCAAAGGTTAAAAGGCCATTCCAGCCAAGCCAAACAAAGCAGCAGCAGCAGGATGTCCACTCACTCGCTGGTGATGAAGGAGATGAACTCGGAGACGCACTCCTGCACGGTCTCCTTGGAGTCCTTGGCGATCTTCCCGTTGGCCGGGATGGCCTTCTTCATGATGCGGCTGATGTTGGCGATAGGCAGGAACCGGTCCTGCTCCCTGACGCCCCATCCGCCGCCTCCCCCGCCGCCGCCGCCCCTGGGGCTGCCGCTCTCGTGGCTCCCGCCGCCGCCCCCGGGGCTCGCCGGCGCGTCCGCCATGCGCTCCCGTTCCTGCACCACCACCACGGCCGCAGCCAAAACCCTAGATCCATCAGATCGGCCCACCAAACCCTAGCCCCTGGAAGGCTCGAGAAGGGCGCGTGGGGAGAGAGAGGGGTTTGGGGAGAGAGGGAGGCGTACCTTATATAGGCAGCGCGCGCGTGCGAGCGACGTGGAGGGAGGGGAGAGCGAGGTGGTGAAGCGAGGGAGGGTGGAGAGAGGCGAGGCGAGGTGCGGAGCTGCGGTGAGGGCGGCGAGTGGGAGATCGGACGCTGGAGAAGAGAAGGCGGCCCAGGCGGGTGCGATTGCGGGGGTCGGGGTATCCGGGCCGTTCGTCGGGTATAAATAGCCGGGCGCGGGCGCCGCCGGCGCCGCGTGGGTGCGGGTGTGGGCGTGAGCGTGAGTGGCCGGCGCACTGTGGACCCGGTGTAGGATGGTGTTGCAGGAGGCAGGCTTTCTTTTTCCTGTTTTTTCTTTGCGTGTGTTTACTTTGATGTGGTTTTTGGCGTTCGGTGAGAGACTGATGACGCTGACAGTGTGGAATTTTTTTATATTATTTAACTTTTTTTAAAATTTATTTTAAAGTTAACATGCCGCGTACTTTATTTCCAATTCTGATCTCTTGATCACGCTATCATCTGTGATGTGATCAAATAACATTTATTTATGCCACCGTGGCTGGGCAATCTCTTGTCACGCCACCACCTGTGGCGTGACAGTGTTATTTGGTCACGTCATAAGAAGTGGCGTAATAAAAAGTGCTATTTTGGAGATTTATCCTGGCGCGTAATAGTATTATTTTGTCACGTCACGAGTGATGGCATAATCAAAGAGGTCAGAATTGAAAATAAGTGTGCGGGAGATTAACTTTAAAATAAAATTTTAAAAAAAAGGTTAAATAAAAAAAAGTTCAACAATGTGACTGGGGAGCCTTTTACGGTTTTACCTAAAGAACTTTTTTTTTATTTAACTTTTTTTAAAATTTTATTTTAAAGTTAACCTCCCGTGCACTTTATTTCCAATTCTGATATCTTTGGTCACGCCACCACCCGTGGCGTGACAAAACAATACTGTTACGCGCCAGGATAAATCTCCAAAATAGCATTTTTTGTCACGTCACTGGTTATGGCGTGACCAAACAACACTGTCGCGCCATGGGTGGTGGAGTGACAAGAGATTGTCTAGATATGAGCTGACGTGACAGTATTATTTGGTCACGTCACGGGTGGTGGCGTGATCAAAGAGGTCAGAATTGGAAATAAAATACGCAGGAGGTTAACTTTAAAATAAAATTTAAAAAATTAAATAAAAAAAATTCTTACCTGAAAGAGAAGAGAAGCTTTAAATGTGTGTTTCTTCGTACCTTTTGTCCGGTGTAAGTTTTTTTTTTCCGTGTTTGTCCAGTGTAATCTGCGCTCCTTTATTTTTTTCTCGTGTGCATAATTGGTGTTTGCGTATAGTTTTTTAGTAAAAATTTGGGTACGAAGATTAGTACGTAAGTTCTCCCCGACAAAAAGGGTGTAGGGATAGTGCATATGAGCTGATTTTAAAAAAAATAATAATATATTTTTAATAGAATTAAATAAAATTGTAATTTTAATAAAATTACAAAAATGAGCTTCTATCGCCAATTCATTTGACAGGAAAACTCTCGATTCTGTGAAAATTACATGGTCATGTCGCCAAATGAATTAGCGACGGGATCTGCCACATCAGTATGCCACCAATTCATTTATATTGACGACAGAAGCTTATTTTTGTATTTTATTAAATAGATATTTATTTTTGTAATTCTAATAAAAATATATTGTTTAAAAGAATCCATATGAGCTGAACAATGCGTAACATGTGACGTGAGCTTTTTATGTTTGGCGCGACAGGGAAAATTTTGCTGACGAAAAAATATCGGTGAATGGGTGTTTCTAGAGTATGCACACGCGCGAGAGCGTACGCTTGTTTGGCGTATATGCGTTATGAATTGAAGAATTATTCTATGTTAAAATGATCCTAGTAATACGCATTCTTAGCGAGGTATCATAATCTGTGGGCCGCCAAACCGGTGAATGGACGTTTGTCGATCAAATATCTAGGAGCGCCGCCACTTGGCTAGTACCTGTGTACAGTAAATTG
Organism: Phyllostachys edulis; assembly: GCA_036346405.1. NCBI lineage: Eukaryota > Viridiplantae > Streptophyta > Magnoliopsida > Poales > Poaceae > Phyllostachys > Phyllostachys edulis. Next base: position 18,038,052 of record CM070554.1, on the reverse strand, counting down.
GGCCACCGAGTTGTTCATGATCTAGCAATCAGACTGATGTTTGTTTGTTATAGCAAGGTAATGTAATATCAGTTTTGCTAGTTTTAAGTTGTCTGGAGTTTTCATAAGTTTAAGTTACTTGTTGTGACCATTGAATTTGTGTAGGGATTAATGTGTCATATGATTGGATATTGATCCAATGAATGAAAAATATAACATATATTTAAGAAATTTTTAGACAGCTTATGAATAAACAGTCCCATATAATATATGGTCAACTTGTTGGCGATTAAAAGTTATTTGAATTTGAATTACACATTCGCATGTGTCTTCCAAGTTATACGTGCACCTACCACGTGCACGTTTTACTTCTGGCAAGGCGCGACACAATATGTGTGCTACTAGGTTGGTGAACGGATGCTTTACAAATAGGAGTATGTATGCCTCCAAATAAAAAAAGGTTTGATTGAGTTCGTCGTCAACATTCGTCGTCACGATGTAAACATCACACAGAAAACCACAAAAAACAAAAACAAAAAAAAGCTACAAAATGTAGTAACCGTTGCTTGCGCTTTTTATTTTATTTTAAAGGAAGTGTCGTTTGCGCTTTTAGTATTCGATTGGAACACACAACGACAACGGCAAAACATGAAGTTAAATATTTCCTCACTAGCTTCTACTCAACCCTAAAATGTTACCCCAAAAAAATACCTATTCCAAAGTGGTCGAACTATATAAGATGTCATAATACACATCGGAGAATCCAAGTGAAGTTTTAGGGGCACACACAACACTGGGTTCAATAACGCTTTATATTATCAAAATTCATACATCTATAGATACGCATTTTGTGGTTTATACCTATTCACTCTATATATATACGGTAGTATGTATGTTGACACCGAATTGATTTCGTTCTCGATCCGGCACTACTAATACATATCTTTTGACAAGATATTAACCACACAGACACGCAAGTCTTTTCTGCGTTCTGCCATAACAAAGATATCAACTAAATGCAGCTTTAGATGGCAAGATGCTGCAACTAGCAAACAAGCTTATCATCCTCGGAAAGTCGGACAGAATTATAATCAAATACAGTTTTTGCGTTGCGAAGATCAAGCTGTATAAGACTAGAACTTTTCAGAAATGATTGTGATCACTCGCGCAGTCATTTGTTTTTAAGCTGACTTATGGGCAAAGCAACAGGAGTATTATACCACATCATCTTCAGGACCGATGTACTTAACCGGCATAGATTTGACAGAAACGTATGATTGCCCTCAGCTATTACCATGACATAGTACCAGGACAGCTACATGATTTAACTGCATCTGGAAGCGAACCGCGTCACCATTTTCTAGCGACTTCCGCAGCCCAGCTAAGCACCTCTATCATCGACGGGGAATCTTTCAAGGAAAAAAAAGAGAACTCATCGTACCAGGAAGGCAAACACAGCTGCAACAAAACCAGTGCAGAAACATGACGAATGTCCGATAAAAAATGACGAATGTGCTGAAAGTAGCCGGGTGCGATCCTAAATCAGATGAGAGGTTCTTCAGCATTCAGCAGAATTGCGAATCATATGGTTGATATAGAATCTAAGATTTTATCTGATTTTACTAAAGAAATATTTTTTAAAACTATACTTTTAGAACTTTTGTTTACCAAAGTGTGGAAAGATTGTTTCTTATTTATGTAAATTGTAATGAACATGAAGAAATAGAAAGTAAAGGTTTACAATGAAAGTGACATATGCAAATAATTATTTATAATAAATCACTAGAATAAGTAGAATCGGGTAGGATCTTACGAAAATTTTTATCACGATTGTACATTTTTTTTTGTTAGAATTGTAATAATATTAAGATTCTACCATAGGATCGGATCGGTCCAGTCAATCTGAATCGTAGAAACGTTAGATCATATGACTAGAATCGAGATTCTGACAACCTTGTTCCAAGAGACATGATGGAGCTAGCAGCAATTCTTAACTTACGCCTGTCATTTATCTGGAATTCATTCTACAAAACTAAGTAAAACTTTGGTATTTGGAATTTCAACGTTGCGTCCACACCATAATTTTTCACAAAATCAACTAAAATTTATTGAATATGATTCAGTGTGTGGAGAAGCTAATTTGTGTATAATGGCGGGCCTAAGTGCATAGGTGGCTCCCAAAGACATATATACTCTATCTTAAAGCGGCAAGGATCACTGGCCCCTGAGACCATCCACGGACCACGGCCCTATTTTGCGAGAAAAAAAACTCTTGGGGTTTCCAGAATCATGTCGAGGTACCCGTTTCAGCAAGCATCAGCTTTTGGCTCGTCATCATACATCCTGGGAGCGTCCACCTCACCGTTTTCGCGAAAAACCCTTGGTGGTTTCCAGAATCGCGTCGAGGTCCTCAGTTTGGCGACCTACAGCCGTCGGATCGCGATCGCACGGACGGAACCGACCGGGTACACAGCCTTGGATCGCGGCTTTGGAATGGACGACCCGAATCTCCCCGTCCCAGCTCCGCGTCCCTAACCCTAGGGTTACCCCTCCCATCGCTGCTCTCGCCCCAGGCGCCGCCCCACTCGCTCGTCCATCCCCATCTCCTTCCACATCGTTCGTGCTGCCGCTGCTCGCTCCTCCTGCCTTGCCATGCCTCCTCCCTGTCTTCTCCCACACCGTCTGCGCTGCCACCGCTCCCTCCTCCCACCTCGCTTCGCCTCCTCCGCCGTCCAAGCCCTTGCCGCACCATCAAATCGGGCCTCGGCCGCCTCGCGGACCCCTCGAAGTGGCGCTCTCATTCTCTCCTCCCTCCCGCTCTCCTTCGCCTGGGTATCGCCGTTGCTAGCGCTCTTCCCTCTCCTCCCCCGTGCTCACCTCCTCCTCCTCGCTCGCTCTCCTCTCCTCTCCTCCTCCTTGTTGCGCTCGTAGCCCTACCTCCCATCGCCGCTTCGCGCCGCTGCTCTCCTCTCCCTAGTCGCCCTAGTCTCGAGCCCCATTGCCTCACCTCATGACTCGCCTCCTCCTGTAAATCGACCGCCCTTCTTTCTTCTGTCCAAGGCCTCCCCGTCGCCTCCTCCGATTCTTGCCTCCAGCCACCATGTTGGGATGTATGCCTTCTTTCCATCTTCCTTGTTTTCAGATTTTGCCACCACCGCTGTCTGCTCCTCTAAGAACACGACTAATTAGACTAAATCAAATAACAGTAATCGATAATTAGCGGTAATTAAAATTCTTTAATCTAGAGCAAAGTATAATCTCAGTTTGATAGCGAGTGCTTAATCCACGCAAATAACAACAAGAGTGGTTGTAACAACATCTCATGAAGTTTTTAACTCAGAATCTCTTACAAAAGAAATACATTACAAGCTTAATTAAAATATCCTTACAAACTCAAGGTTATTTACACAAGCTCAGTACATCTAGGAATCTGCACATGTTACAACCTTGATCACGTTTCAACCAATCACAGTGTAACTTACAAGAGCTAATTGTATTATAATCCAATTCTTGCATTCATGCCGCTAGAGCCTCTTTGACCATTCTGCTCATTTATCGCCAACCCCTTTGATCTCTCCCAAATTCACATCCCTGTAAGCAACCAAAAAGCTTAGAATGCAGTTAGTAAACTAAGAGCAATAGCCGAAGCACCCTACGAACCAGTGGGCACTAAGCCTACAGTGCATAATGAGGGAGGAGTGGATAGAGCCTTGCACGGGAAGAAAGAGAGAACAGCCGAGCCATTCCCCCCTGGCCGAGCACCACATTCAGCTCACCCACATAGCGCAGCCCAGCCAGAGCCAGAGCCAGAGCCAGAGCCATTCCCCTCCCACATTCATCTCCCCTCACTGCCTCTCCACAAGCAAGTCCCCATCCATCAGGAGCACGAAGAAGGAAGGGAGCCAGGGAGAAGGGGAGACCGAAGAGCAAGGGCGACGCCGGCGGTGACATTTGAACCGCAAGGGACCACCGAAGGCCACGCCGAGACTAGCAGGAGGACAACCACCCCCCACTGTCGGCAGCCCCATCTCGACCACCACCGGCCACCACATCGGCCACGACCCCAAAATCGACCCAACCCCAACCCCTCAGGTAAACCATCTTCATGCCCCCACAACCATTTTGCCATTCATCCCCTAGGATGAACTACACATGCACATTGACCATCCCACAGTAGCAAAATAGCTCTCAGCTTCTACATCACAGAGCTTGAAGCAGAGAAAGTGAAGAAGGGTTGAAGGAAGGCAGTACCTCAGTATAGCAGTGCTTCAGTACCATCAGTAGCACCCACTCCCGAATGCATCAACCATTTGTCATCAAAAGTAAATCAAACAACATCACTAAAACCAAAACATAACAAGAAGTAAAAAGAGAAAGAAAGGAAAGGGGGTATAGCAGGAGGTGAGGCGCTGTTGGGTAGGCGGGCCGAGCTATGGCGGTCGGAGGCCGAGCCGGCCGGGTCGGAGCACACCAGGCCGGGGGCGGGCCAGAGGACAGCGCGGCGACGTCGGCTTGGGGAGCAGCCGGACCGTAGGCGCGAGAGGACGGAGGCGGCAGAGCGCCGTGGGCCGCGAGGGCGGCAGGGAACAGGCGGCGACCGGGAGCGAACCAGGGAGCCAGCGAGCAGCATGGGCCGAACCATGAGAGCACGGGCACATGCCGAGGCGTAGAGGAGGAGAGGCGTGGCGGCGCTGGGCGCCGGGCCAAGCCGGAGTGGCGAGGCGGCCGATTCGGGGCGAGTCACGCTTGCGACGGCGCACCAGCAGTGGGAGTCGCCGGCCACTAGGGAGCCGTGCAAAGGGGCGGTGCCATGGGAGATTGGAGAGGAAGAGTGGATTTGGGGAGAATGTAAATGAGGGGGAGGCCATGAGTGTGTCGGCTGGTAGTTGAGTGGGAAGAGAGGAGGGTTAGGAATGGGAGAAATTAGGTGGCAGTAGAATTTGGGTTAGAAAGTTTAGTATAGGAATTTTTTTAGGAAAATGTGTAATGTCTAGTCAATTTTAATAAGTAATATATGTAACAATAGAGTCTAACAATAGAAATCAATAAGTGTTAGTGCTATGTTTTTATTAGAGTCTAGCAATAGAAATCAATAAGTGTTAGTGCTATGTTTTTATTCGACCAAACGGAGGTATTTAGGTCGCATAGAGTTAAGTAGTAATAAATCAGTCAAGTGCATAATAAAATAAAATAAGACAAAATGTCGTAAAATTGTAAGTAAAGAGTGTTTATGCGTGCGTAACAAACACGTTTGTATTGAGCAAATAATCTCGCGAGTTAGAATATGTTAATCATGTTAATTTAATTAAATCAAAGCAACCCCAAGTTTAATTAGAACAATAGCGATAGGCTTACGCACCCGAATAAAACCAAGTAAGCCTAAGTTGCATACAAACACGTGTAATAATTCTTTTTGTGTGAGTAAAACACGAGTTCGGCAACCACGACCCTAGCACGAATAAAAGTAGAACGGTTATAGTGGGGAGTGCTAACTTAACGAGGGACCCGACAAATGTTATTAAAATAAAAATATGCCAACACAATAAAATTCACTAACTTATGTACGCATAATATCACACAAAATTAACTAAGTATTTATTTATGTATTATTCGTGCTACCGCATAATTACAGAGGATGAACCAGCGCCGACAGGAGTAGCTAATCAGGAATTCTTCGACGCCGATCTTTTCTCCAATTACGAAGGCAAGCTATCCTCTTTAACATAAATAAAATTATATTAAATGTAAACTGTATATTGTTGTATTATATGTATTGCATCAAAAAATGTTTCTCAAAATTCAAATCAAATGATTGAGATGAATATGAAAGAGATGAGAAAGATGAAAGGGATGTGATAAAGAGAATTATATGGCTGGTAATGGGGGCGCATGGCAGGGAAGAGATGAGGCAAGAGGTGGGACCCTTTACATATGGTTATTATATAAGGACCAACAAAACTCTTATTCAATCAGAGGTCGTATTTAAGTACCAACCATTTTTCCGTTTCGACGGGCAGAAAATGCTACCTTTTTACATAATTATGATCTCCACATCGGGTAAGGAATATATGTGAGTGTGATGGAGGAACTTAGGATCAGTAGGAGAAGCCCGAAAGTGGGGGATCCAAGGTGTTATAGCGCTAAGGTGGAGTGTTGGGTGCAGGATAGAAGCTGTCTCAACCAACATTACCAGAACTCGATGAGTGACTAGATCAGCACAGAAGGAAAGTAATGGGTGGAGAAATTAATCACGTAACCTGAAAAACGTTATGTATTCTGATCTCGAACCCACATCAAAGGAAATGCGGTGGACCCAGTTCACAGAGAGTTCAGAGTAGCTATGGGTAAAGTGGTACAAAGCCTACACAGTGCTAAACAAAACCATAAATTCATGCCAGTCTTGTAATATCCCGAAAGCCTATTAGAAAGAACATTATTCTTGAGAGGGAATTTACTCAATTTCGAAATTCTCCTAACAAAGAAAGTAACCAACAACGATTAGCGGAAGTAAAAGGAGCTTTTCTGTATAATTTCAATAACTTGGGCCCTGGGCTGTGGCCCAGAAGGCCCAAGAGGGGGCGCCACCCCTTTCCCCCCCAAACCCTAGCCGCCTTGACCCCTTCCTCCTCTCTTGATGCGCCTCCCCTCTTCCCCAAGGGCAGCCGCCACCCTCCTGTCCTCATGTCGCCCTTCCTCCTAGTCTTGAGCCGCCCCTCCTGCCATTGGTGTTGCTCCTCCTCGCCATTGGTGCTCCCATTGCTTGAAGCCAACGTGAAGGGAGGCGAGGAAGACCGCGGGACTGTCGTCCAATCGAGAGGGAGGAAGAGGGAGTGGGAGAAGGTCCTCTTCATGGGTTTTTGTCCAGCATCTCCCTGAGGTTCTTCAAGGGTAACGAAGTGCTTTCTTCGTTGTTTGATTAGTAGTAGATACGAATTCGAATAGAATTAATTGGATCGTATTCTTTTTGTTGTAGTTCAGTCTGTCCAGTAGATTGCGTGGTCAATATCGGGTTCTTAGAGGCCGAATTTGAGATGTCCATCTCCTAGAGACATTTAGATATGGGAAATTTTGATATATGCCACTCAGAAAGTTAGCACTTCGACATATGCCACTCAGTTTTCTGAAATTCGAAATTTGCCACTCCAGTTTATTTCTCTTTTGATATATGCCATTATAATCCATTTTCAGTTATATTCTCTGATTTTTCTTATAAACTACCGGTTTACCCTCTCTACTCGTAATCCGGTGATGTGGCCGAGGTATTTCTTGACTAGGCGCCACGTGAAACGGCAGCGGCGGTGCCGCGAGAATCAATCGTCGCCGTGACGGCGGGTCCTAGCCGGTGATGAGACACCAGCAGCTAGAGGGAGCGAGGCGATCACGGTGCTCATGGACTCGAGGGCGGCGTCAAGAATGGCGTGGCGAGGAAGAAAAATGGCGGTGGTGGCGGGTGAAAGCGGTGGCGTTACGCCAGGCTCGAGAGAAGGGGAGGCGCATGGGGTGGCCAAGAGTGGCGAACACGGTGGTGGGGTTGATGGCGCCAGGGAGGCCTTGGTGGCAGCGCAAATGGCGGCGGCAACGGACGGTGGCCGACGGCGAGAAGCTCAAATTGCGGCCGGAGGAGAGCGAGGGAGAGAGAGTAAGTAGAGGGCAAAGAGGGAGGAGGCTATGGCGCTCCTGGTGCGCTCCTCAAATAGGCTCGGGGAGGGCCGAGAGGAGGGCAGCGATGGCGTGCTTCACGAACTCGAACGCAGGCGAGAGGTTGAAGACGGCGAGGGAGGCTGACAAGGCGGGTCCACTTGGCAGTGAGACGCGGAGAGGGAGCGAGGATAAGTGCGTTGAAAACGAGCCGTCCGATTTTGATCGGACGGTTCAAAATGATATATGCTCCGGACCGAACGAACGTTTCATCAAGATCTAACCGTTAAAATGAGATCGGACGGTCCACAACGCGATAACGTTCGGACCGTCCGAACCTACAACTAGATCCGGCCGTCCATTTTGATCGGATGGCCCAAAATGAGGAGGGCACGGGTGAAGGCGAAGCGGGCTGGGCAGCGCGGGGAGAGGTGGAGTGGGCCGAAGTGGGCCCGCCTTGTCAGCCTCCCAGCTCCCTCGCTCCCTCTCCGCGTCTCACTGCCAAGTGGGCCCGCCTTGTCAGCCTCCCTCGCCGTCTTCAACCTCTCGTTTGTGCCCGGAGCTCCGTGAAGCACGCCATCGCCGTCCTCCTCTCTCAGCCCTCCCCGAGCCTATTTGAGGAGCGCACCAGGAGCGCCATAGCCTCCTCCCTCTTTGCCCTCTACTCACTCTCTCTCCCTCGCTCTCCTCGCCGCAATTTGAGCTTCATTGTCGGCCACCGCGTCGCCGCCGCCATTTTGCCGCCACCAAGGCCTCCCTAGTGCCATCAACCCCTTGCCGTGTCGCTTGACTCTTGGGCCACCCATGCGCGCCCCCCTTCCTCTGGAGCCCAGGAACGCCACCGCCGCTTTCACCCGCCGCCACCGCCGCATTTCTTCCTCGCCATTCCTTGACTGGCGTCCTCGAGTCCGTGAGCAAGTGATCGCCTCGCTCCTCTAGCCGTTGGTGTCCTCACCGCGGCTAGGACCCGCTGATCGCGGCGATTGATTGATTCTTGCGCCGCTTGGTGCCACGTGGCGCCTAGTCGTGACCACCTCGGCCACATCACTGGATTACGAGTAGAGGGTAAAACCGGTAGTTTATAAGAAAAATCAGAGAATATAACTGAAAATGGATGATAATGGCATATATCAAAAGAGAAAGAAACTGGGGTGGCAAATTTTGAATTTCAGGAAACTGAGTGGCATATGTCGAAGTGCCAACTTTCTGAGTGGCATATATCAAAATTTGCCTTTAGATATTGTTCTTAGATTTCCGTAGCCGCCAAGAATACCTAATTCCGACATACAGATCAAAAGTTATGATAGTTTCATTCTGCTTTGTCCGAATTCGATGTGATTTATCATCAATTTGTCTTTTAAGATATGTTTAAGTTAAAGGCAAATTCAGGGTTTCCACCCAACTAGGTTGTTTTAGCATTTTTCATAACCTTTCCATAATGATAAAGAACGCCCTAATCGGAGTTGTAGATCAAAAGTTGTGCTCTGTTCTTTATTGTTATCTTTTTGGTTAGGCAGTTACGCCTTATAATTTCATCTGCCTGTTAGCATTTTATTTTGACCGAATTGGGATATCTCACCAACTAGGATTTTGTAGATATGTTCGTTAAGTTTCCGTAGGATCTGGGCTCACCTTGTTTCGAGTCCCATATCAATAGTTATGAGTTATTCCGTGGTTTGTCGAGATCGTTTACGTGATGGTGTTGTCTATTTTGAGAATAGGTCTAATGGTTAATTCTTGGGTTGTCGGGAAGGTGTTGTAGAACGTTCTTTGGTAGTGTCTGTACCATGTTGTTCTTATTTGAGTACTTACTTGTGTAGGCGGAGAGGCTTGGGTTTAGGGGCACCTTCGTTGCCTACTAATGCATCGCACGCTTGAAGGCAAATACTTTAATGTTCTTAAGATTTGTGAATCTTTGAATGCTTAATGTTTGTCTTGTGTTTTCTATGAACCATGAGAAGATTAAATGTGTATGTTCTGTCATATGTGTTATTTCCATGTTTAGAGATGATGTCTTTCATAATTCATAGTTCAATACATGCATCCATTATCATGTGCCATCCACGGGAGTAGATTATAAAGACCCATCAATTCCAGTATAGGCACGTAAGACCCACTATTCCAATGTGGGCAGGTTTGGACACCCGTATGAAACGTTCTTCATACGGGATTTGGATCCGCATTTTGTTAAATCACGGGCTTAGGTGAACACCGACGGGTGTGTCACTAGCTATCTGCGGTATAAATCGCGTGTGCGATCCTTTCATTTCATTCAATCCATTCATTCATATATTCATTGATTGTTATGTTCATATTCTTTAAATATGTTGTCTTGTCCATATTTGTGTATGTCCAATTATTCTCTGTACTTGCTGAGTCTCGGACTCATTCTTGCTTTGTTTGTTTATTTTAGGTGATCGTTGATGATGGCTCTATTGGGAGGGAGTAGACACGCACTATTCATTCATTTAACCATATTCCAATTTAAACAATAGGACTTAGTTCTATCTTTTATTCGTTAAGTGATGAACTGTAATAAATAAAGTTAGATGTGGTTGACATCCTTCTCTATGTTATGGTTGATTAAGTACTGCTTGTGATCCTTGATCACCCCTTTGATATGATTATTCGGATTCGGACTATATTGCTGCCACTGTTCTATTAAAGTTTGATCTCTTTATGTCATTAGATGAGATATTGTTTAAATTCTTCCACATTATGGTTGTATGTTAGGTTCTTTAGGTAACATTTTGGCTTCCGAATAGCCAGGGTGTTACAAGTCTGCTGGATTGGAGTCCACGGGAACCACTGGGGGTCTATCTTCTCTCTGAGTGATAAGTAATGTTTTCAATATTAAAATCTGTCACTTAATATTTTTAACGAGTTGTTATTTTCAAAAAAGAGATGATGTAGAAAATGTGATAACGAACAGAGATAAGTCATACAGTGCATCTTTTGCTATTAATGCTTGCTGAGTACATTTGTAATCAACCTTGTTAGTATTCTCCTTTGTTAGATCCTAGCCCGGCTGGGAATTACCCCGAGTGGGACGAAGGACACACAGGTACCGAAGAGGCCACAAGAGACGAGGGCGTTGACTACGAGGACTAGGGTGAGATGGGCAACTTTTCAACGAATGGGACGAGTAGAAGATTGATGGAGCAAGGAAAGCAAGCGAAGGGACTTGGTCCCATTTTTGCAGTTGTAAATTACTATCTGTAAGAACCATAGCCTTGCCTGGCTAACTAGAATAAAAAGTACAATTTCTATCTTATTGTTCTGCTGCGTTGGCTCTGGTAAGGCTTACTATTCATCAGAGCGGTGCCCTACCAAGCAGATGAATAGTAATCTGTATGCTTAAGTATGATTACCTCTGGGGTAATGATACGGGGTGTCACAGCTCCCCTCTTGGTTGGCACATGCGCACGTCAGTGCTTCAGTACGATGGCAAATCTGACCCATCACTGGACCAATGGTTTTCTCTACAGCCACCAAGCGGCCACACCTCGCTAGCAACGATGCGCTTGGAGCACAGCGGCAATCGGTGCCTCAAGTCTTCACCTCGCCCTCCCTCATCCACCACGCTTTCTCCTCCACGTCTCGTGGGGCATCTACTCTACATATGGCCTTGCCGATGTGAAGGTACGCCACAATCTGCTTTGGTTCAATTTTGGGTTGGTTTGGTGAGGTCAGGCCAGGGAGGCCTAATTTTTTTATTGTTCTGCAGCATCCAGTTCCGATACTACAACATCTAGTTCCGATAGGACAAGGGATGACCATGGAAGCGGTGGAGGAGGAAGTCGGGCTAGAGGGCATCTTGCCCAGGCAGCATGTGCTGCTACGGCTCAAGGTAGAAACCAAACTTTTGCACGCAGTATGTTAAGCGATTCTGATTATTATGTATGTATGATTGATGTGTTGTGTGTGTACCTATTGTTTGTTGGACGGTGTGTGTAGTTGTTTGTGGTTCGATGGTGCTGAGGTGTGAAAACTACGATTAATTAGCATCATTTCATTGCAATGTTTTATTGGATAAATTTTGTGTAGCATTCGTTTGTTCTACACTTCTAGAATGGACGTGTTTTTTTAGGATAAGGTTGTTATGCTCTCTTAAACTTTCAGATTCCTTTTAAAAAAGAAATCTAGCTAGTCATCTTGAGTTTGATTTATAGTATATTGCTTTGCTGGAACGAATTATGGAACATATTGCTTCCATGGAACGAATGGAAATCTTTCCTTTTCATACTCTTTCTGAATTTTATACCCTTTTAGAACAAAACCATTGGACCTGCGATAGAGACAATGTTTTCTTACACAAATGTGTCTGCAACCTTATTATCATCCTTACCATTTTGCCTTGCGCTGCATCGGATTTTGTGTTCCTGTTCTAGATGTGTAGAGTTTAATTTTGTTTACTTTCCGGTAGCTTTGGCAGGAATGGCCAAAGGCAGTGACATGCCTTGTCACTAAGACTCCAACTAACAGTGCAACATCCTCCACATGGACATCCTGGAAGTACTCGGAGAAAGGCGCCCTCAAGTGGTGCAGCAGTCACCCTTGAAGCAGCACGTGCTCCCCTCGTACTCTCTCGGACGAAATACTAAACCTGGTCAGCCTGCAAAAGGGATGGTTTTGTGCTAGTATTGGTGTCACTTTAAGAAAGTTGAGCTTTTTAACATACTACTTTTGATACGTGACTGGAATATAAATTGATATGGATACAAGAATTAGTAATGTACTTAGTGCCATATAGCAAGCGAGAAGAGCAAACTTAAATTCTGCAACAGTTTCTATTTTATTAGCGTGGCCCTAACCGATTGCTCTGATACCAACTACGGCGCCCCGTGTCATCACCTCGAGGGGTAATCACACTTAAGCATACAAATTATTATTCGTCTGTCCGGTAGAACACTGCTCCAATGAATAATAAGTCTTACCAAAGTTAACGCAGCAGAACAATAAGATAGAAACTGTACTTTATTACAGTAGGTAGCCATGCAAGGCTATGGTCTTTAATACAAGTATTTAATTACAACGGGAAAAGGAATCCCCTCACTTGCATGCCTGAAGGATCTAGACATACCATTATGTGTTAATGGAGTTTTGGTGATTAATGACAAATCTAATTATGAGACTAACACTTTTATTGATATACATATTGTGTAGTCTTATTTGGATATAAAGGTGACAATCATGAAGGCATGCATGTGATTAATGACAAATCCAATTCATTGGATAAACAAAAGGAAAATTCAAACATGTATGCATTTATAATGACAAATCTATTTGTGAGACTAACTCTCTTATTGTTATATCTCATATTTTGTCTCGTTTGGATATCAAGAACAAAGAGGTATGCATTCGACATCATATTCTTATATCTTGTCGCATTCCTCGGATCCAAAATATAGGTTGAACTCCACCAAAAGTTTAACTTGAATATGTGTATATGTTTTTATTACACATTCGTGTATGCAAACATTTAGGGGGAGTTCACTCTATGTTTTGTGGTTTCATTAGTATTGATCCATATTTCTTTATCCACATATATTGGGGATCTCTACTTTGAAACATATCCTTTGAGTATATAAAACTTGTGTAGTTCATATATACTCATATTACTTTATATTCAATTATTTGCAATTGTGTTGTGGGACTAACGTGTGTGCTAAGATGTTTAAAGGCTTAGTCCCAGTTTATGGATGGCGACATGGTAATGAAAATGCATGAAAATAGAGGTATCGTGATTAGTAGCTTGATAGTATGTTCTTGTGCCTTTTGGATCAATTTAGGATCATGCATACATTTGAATTTGAGTTTGAAAGCTCTAAGTGCTTTTGTCAGAAATCGGTAATACCAGAGGCTAACCGGCGGTAGTACCGCATCAAGCGGTATGACCGCACCTTACTTGGCGGTATTACCGGATTTTGACTGGTTCTGCCAACTGAGCGCAAATGCGGTACGACCAGCTCTTTGAGCGGTACTACCACATTGCGGTCGTTCCGATTTCTAGTTGGCGGTACGATAAAAACAGTAGAGGTGTATTTTGGTTCAGTGCTTCTCGTTGGAAATCAGTAGTACCGCACATGAGAAACGGTACGACCGGAGAGCGGTATTACCGGATTCTAGTTGGCGGTAGTACCGCACCTTTCTGCGAAGGCTTGTTTAGAAGCATTTATTACAGATATATCTTTGTAATTAATGTTAATCATTGTGGGACTAACATTTTTCATGAGTTGGATAAATAGGTTATATTCTAGGGTAATGGAGACTTCGGATGGTATCATGAGTTGATCGTCATCAAGTCAAGATTCAAGAAGAGGGTGCATCATGTGTTGATGCATATCAAGATCTCGAAGAGGATATGATCATGAGTTGATCATCAAGTCAAGAGAAGACTCATCATGTGTTGATGGAGGTCAAGTAAAGGATGCATCATGGGTTGATGCATGTCAAGACGATGACCCTGACTTGAAGTGAAGATGTGCGTTGTCAACCTTCAAGAAGATGCTCAAGGCAAAGGTATAACTAGGTAGGGTTAAGGATGTGTTCCTAGTCTTTTACCGGTCTTGGTGTTTGGTTGGAAGATCGGATTGCTAGTATAGGTTGTCGTACTATTAAGAGGGGTCTTGTCTAGTAGCTTGAGTCTCATCATGTGTTGATTGCTCAATCTCACTTGCTCTAGCTCGCCTTGGCATGATGCTATTATTTGCAAATGTGTTTTGCAAATAGTCGAGGCTCATGCATTTAATCCTTGTAGCATGTGACTACTTTGCAAATGTGTTTTGCAAACGGTTGAAGTCCATGTACCTACTCCTTGTGGTATGATCCAAGTTTGTAAATGTGTTTTACAAATTGTTGGGATTCATGCATTTTCCCTTGGCATGGTCTAAGATTGCTTGTTGCTAATACTTTGGACTTAGACCATGGTAGTGGCTCTTTAGAGTTGTGCTTTTTGATTTGATAAAATATGTTTGAGGTCAAATCAAATAGGTGGGTTGTGTAGCCCTCTGAATAAGGTTTCCATAGAGTCCAAGATCACTCAATTCCGACATCGGAGTTAAAAGTTATGACCTTTTTACCGAGTGTCGTCTGTGCTGATTTTGGGTTGCGGTATGACCGCCATGAAAAGGAGAATACGACCGCCTGTAACAGTTGTACGGCCCTTGTGGGTCTTGATACGACCGCACTCAAGTCTCAGAACGGCTAGTTTTTCTTTGTTTAAGTCTCCAAACGGCTAGTTTTTGGTGTAGGAGTTATAAATACCCCTTGGCGGTTGAGAGACAACCTTTAGGCATCCCATTTCACTCTCTTGAGCTAGTGTGAGCTTCTCCTCTCAATTGTGCATGTGTTGCACCTTGTGAGCAAGGAGAGAGGTCTCTAGTTGCATGTGGTGCATCTAGAGGTGGATTTCGTATCCACTTGAGCTTGTGCATTCGTTGCACGTGGTGAGAGTCAAGCAAGGGGTTTGGCTTGTTACTCTTGGTGTTTGCCGACACCTAGATGGCATGGAGGCGTCGTGGACCGGTGATCTTCTGAAGAAGTTTGTGAGAAGGCCCGGCGTGTTGTGAAGGTTGAATCTCACCTACCCGGAGCGGGAAAGAGCTACCGCTAGTGGAATTGAGGTGTTTGGCTTAATTCGTGGAGCCGGTCCAATTGGTTTGGGCTTATCTCAACGTGGATTAGGGGAGACCGGCAAGTCTCCGATCACCACGGTAAAAACATCATTGTGTCATTATTATTTGATTTTTTGTGCTTTACTATATTGCAATTTACATTCCATATATTAAATTGCTTTCTTGTATGTGTATGATTGCTATCTTTTTATAGTCTCATATTGTTGGTGCACTTAGTAAAGACTAGTTGATTTAGGCTTTAATTGTGCAAAACCGAATTGATTTACAATTCCGCTTAAAACTCAGTTTTAGTCAAAGAAGTTTTTAAAACCGCCTATTCACCCTCCTCTAGTCGGCCTCCTCGATCTTACAATGCCCTGCTCCACCGGTCGTCTACTTGTCCCACTCGCCGAATAAGGTGTCCATCTCGCCCTGGTCCTCGTAGTAAACGTTGTCGCCTCATGCGGCCTCTTTGGCACCTGCGTATCCCTCATCCTACTTGGGATATTCCCCGGTTGGACTAGGATCTAACAAAGGAGCACTACTACAGAAAGGGTATTCACAGACGGTTCAAAAACGTCATCACAGACGGTTTCGTGAGCCGTCTGAGTTTATGGGTCAGTAATGACATGAGGTCATCCTGAGACGGTTTTCAAACCGTCGTGATAGGAACTATCATGCAGCGGTTTGTGGCTAAAACCGTTTGTGATAAGTATATATCATGAGCAGTTTGTGGCTAGAAGCATGCGTGGTGACTTTTCTTTATAAAGCCCCAAGCAATGGTACGCTTGTGCCATTAAAATATATATATATATATATATATATATATATATATATATATATATATATATATATATATATATATATATATATATATATATATATATCGTAGTCTCTCGGCCACTTTGGGGGATCGTCCACGCATCATGAGAAGAATGAGACAGTAGCCACGGGCAACCTCATTGAGCCCCTGCAAATTTAAAAAGTATGGATGCAAGGAGATCGTCAGGACATCTAATTACCTGGATGTTGTTGATAGGTAATTGGACGTCGCTATGTTCAGAAAGTGGCGTGAACGTGTAGGTATTCCGACTGGGAAGTGGCATCATCTATCAGCAACCAACAATTCTTGAGCATGTAATTGTCTTTAAACCCAACAAGAACACCAAGCAACTATAGAGAAGATATTATGAATGGAATGGTAGGACGTATCTAGGATGCAAGGTAGGAGAACTTGCCGGCATGAACATAGTTACACCGACAAAGGTGAAATGAATGGCGAGAGACAGGTGAAGAGGTGTTGTAGTAGTTTTTGACCCATTTGGTCTTGTTTTCGAATACAATACACACCAAGCCTAAACCTTTACAAATCTAAAAAGTTAATTGCAGCCAAGCCCCATCCGAACCACATCCAATGTAAGCCAACCAAACACAAAGCTAGAACCGGCATCAATAACCCTCAGTATCCATCAGAGAGCATTAACCAAACCCACCATCCCCATTCATTTTTTGTCAATGTGAACCCACAGCATGAACTAAGCAAGATGCATTTATATAGAATGCACATACACCAATAGCCCTCAGTTTAAATTTCACATAGCAAGGGGACTATTAATATGAACTAATTATCAATTCAATTTCAGCATAAGACTATTAACATCATTGAGCAGTTCAACAGCTAGCAAGGTGCCACTAGCCAACAAGCATCTGCATGATCATTGCATTTATTTATATTTATGATTTCTCTATACTTCTCTCTACATGTATGTATTATACATTTACACTTCTCTACAATGATGCACTTCTCTTCATGTATGTATGTATTACACATTTAGCATCTGGGCTCTAGCCAATGGCCAACACCATCAGCATTAACCAACAACCAGACAACATAAAGAAGCCAAGAAGGGACTTCTGGCGTTAGTGGGAGAGCAGAAAGGTTTGGAGGTGCGAGGAGGTCCGAGGTAGCACTGTGGCCGGCGGTGAGAGAGGAGGAGGAGCCGAGCCGAGAGGTTTGGAGGTGCGAGGAGGTCAAGGTAGCGAACGAGCAATGACGAGGAGGAGGAGGAGGAGGCACAGAGGGAGGAGGAGCTAGGGCGGCAAGCAACGAGGGGTGATTGGGAGTTTGATCCGGTGGCGCAGGAGGAGGAGCTTGATCCGGAGGTGCGGGAGGCTGGCGACGAGGAGGAGGAGCTCGGTTCACATGAATACCAACAGCACAAACCAATAGGTGATAGATTTGTCTTACCTCGACATCATGGGTGGAGAGGTAGCCGGGTCGCCTCTGTGGGGAGGAGGAAGAGGGGAAGGCCGCGGCGTCACCGTAGTTGTGGCACAAAAGTGACACTGCAAAAGACACTCTTATCGTACGAGTGTCTTGTACAGTGAACCGTGGTGTCACAACCGTCAGCGACGTGAAGAATGCATGGCGGCGTCGGCGACGGGGTCACTCGGGTGGGGAGGGGAATCGACGAGAGTAAGGGCGGCGCTAGGAGTGACGAGTTAGAGCGCAAACCCTAGCGACCGGGCTCCTACTAATAAAGAGACTTATCACATACGGTTCTATTATGGAACCGCCAGTGATACTTATCACAGACGGTTCCACAATGGAACCATCCGTGATATGGGACATATCACAGACGGTTCGACATATCACCGATGGTTCCATTTTGGAACCGTCTGTGAAATGGTTTTTTCTCAAGTATATTTATTTTATATATACACTTACATGACATGAAGAAATTACATGTTTATATGTCAATTTTGTCATTTAAATCTTGTTGAAAATTTGCTTTAACTATATATAAATATACATATATATCACAGATCGGATATATATAATTAATTAATTTGTTCCACTAAATCATCTCGATATATATATATATATATATATATATATATATATATATATATATATATTAATAATTCAACATATAATTAATATAGTAACTTCACCTCCAAACTTTTAAATTTTTAAATTTGGAATTTTCATATGGCCAAACAAATGGCGTTAAACATAAAAAGATTTTTTAAAAAGTAGAAACCTATAAATAAAAAAGTTTTTCTAGTGGCGAGGTAGGCTGCTATCTCCGTCTTTAATACTTAGAGGCGGCTGGCGTTGAGGCGGACGGTTCGTGATCGAGCGAAACACGAAATGCATACACCCTGATTGGCTGCTCGAAAGTGTCTCCAAGACCCTCGGATTGTTGAACTAAGAAGAATTGAGCCCATAGGCTCTCTTCCCTTCTTGAGGGTCTCGACACAGTCGACTCGATTGGCCGCCATCGCCTCGACACGTGATCCAAGTGACAGCAAGCCTCCTAGAGACATGCAACGTCGTTTTGGAGGACCACGTCGATGACACGTAAACTTCGCCGAAAGTGGGAGATCACCCGGAAGACACGGCGGAGGAGGATGTCAAGGCGGTGGAAGGTGGCCGTCACTGCTTGCAAATTCTCGAGAGAGAAGTGAAGACCTGTTGAAGCGGTGTTCTTCGGCCGCGGTTCAACGTATAGCTAGAGAGGTGCTCAGACAAGGCGGCGGGTAGGCCATCAATGCGGCGACAAGGAAGCGAAGAGCGACCATTTTTTTTTTTTTGTATAAGTGGGGATGATCATCTTCGATGGCGGATGATCCTTTTATAAAACAAGGAATAAATTTGGGCGTGAGGCGAAGAGCGCATCGAGAGCCGGCGGCATTGATGCGGCAATTGAGACGCATCGGCGATGAAGAAACTCATCGGGCTTCAAGCGGGAGTCATGGCGATATTATCACGACGGTTATAACAAAAAACCGTCTGTGATATGTAGTAATATCACAGACGGTTATTGTTAAGAACCGTTTGTGATGTTTCACAAACGGTTCTTTGTTGAAAACTGTTTGTGATATGTAGAATTATCACAGACGATTTTAGCTATGAACCGTATGTGATATTATCTTTTCACAAAGCAGCTTTTAAGCGCAACCCGATAACACGAGCGGTCTCTAAACCAAAACCGTGCAGTGATTGCATATATCTGAGCGGTTTTGGTCAGCAAATGCGTGATGAGGCGTCCAATATTAGCCTTTTTGTAGTAGTGGAGAATAATAGCAAGAATGAGTACTAGTGTACTGAACAAGCATGTATTAGCAAATATGCAATGTATGACTCTTCTCTATTCATTATCACATTTTCTAACTCATCTTTTTTTTGGAAATAATTTACCAAGATTTACATGGCAAGTTTTAATTCTGAAAAGACTATCTGTCACTCGGTAAGAAGATAAACCCCTAGCGGTTACCGTAGACTCCAGTCCAGGAGACAAGCATGAATTCATGGTTTGATATATAGCACTGTGCAGGCTTTGTACCACTTTACGCATAGCTACTCTGAGCTTTCTTTGAGCTAGGTCTCCCGCTTTTTTTTATGCGGTTTTGAGTTCAGAGTATGGAACATTTTCCAGGTTACGTTATTAAGTCTCCACCCATTATTTTTTGTCGGTGTCCTAGGGTGCTCACCCAGTCCTCCACCGAGTTCCCATAATGTTGGTTGGGCCGGACATCCCCGCACCCAACACTCCACCTTGCGGTACAATAGTGCCTTAGATCCCCACTTTCGGACTCTTCCTACCAGTCCTGGGTTCCTCCATAACTCACACATTTTATTACTTACCGGATGTGAAGAATATAATTATGTAACAAGATAGTATTTTTTTGCCCGCTGAAACGAAAAAATGGTTGGCACTTAAATATGGCCTCTTATCTGGGTGAGAGTTTTGTTGGTCCTTATATATTATCCATATGTAAAGGGTCCCACCTGTTCTCTCTTCTCTTTCCTGCCACAGGCCCCCTTTACCAGCCTAATATTTCTCTTATAGCCCAGCTACTCCTCTCAGCTAGACTACTCTTATCTCATATTCATCTCTTTTATTTTCTCTTCTTTCCTTTATCCGATTTGATTTTGAGATATAGTTTTCATGCACATATGTATAATTATATGGAAAGATAAATTTTACATTTAATATAACTAGGTTGATGTTCAAGAGATAGACTTGCCTTCGTAGTCGTAGTAAAGATCTGCGTCAATGAATTTCGGATCAGCTACTCCTGCTTGTGTTGGTTTGTCCTCTGCAATTATATGGCATCGCAAATAATAAATAAATACTTAGTTTTTTTTGGGTGTTACTATGCGCACATTAATCAGATGATTTTCTTTGTCAACAAATTTAAATTTAATAAACTTTTTGGATCCCCGTTAGGTTAACACTCCCCAACTACGGTTGTTCTACGACCTACTGGCTCTAGAATTGTTGGTTGCCTACTCTCGCGTTTGTTAATAACAGACCCTGGCTAGTCTGTTTTAGGGGTGACATTTACCGGGGGTTGTTTATGTTAACTATTCTATCACGATTAAATTATTTCTAACGCATCAGATTATTTGTCTAATTTAGTGAGTTCTACCGGTTATTAATTTAGTTATATAGTCTCAGATTAATTTTACATTTTCCCCGCTTTTATTTTCTACTAGTCGGGCTACTACTATCTATCCTTGCGTGGTTCACAACTTTGGTGTTTCTAGTGATTCATCCGATACTCACAGGTATGCCGCGTACGCTTTATACCGCACCAAAACTTACTTCTACTAGTGCTTACTACTATTACTAATTCCATTACTACTACTCCTCCCTAAAATTTACCTCACTCTACCCCTTACCTAACCCCTTTCTTCATTTAATCTCTCTCTCTCTCTCTCTCTCTCTCCTTTTTTCCGAATGCTCCTGGCCATCCATTCTTTCTTCCTCTTCTCTTTTCCTCATTCCCCCATTTCTTCTTCTCCTGGTGATTGCTTCGGCTGAAGCCTTGCTCATGGGGACTCTCTCTCCTTTCTTTCTCTGGTGCGCTCCGGCACCTACTCCGACCGGCTCCCTGGTGGCCCTATGCCTAGCTGCCGGCACGCCCGCCCCCTTGCAGCTCGACCCTGTCACTAGGTCGCCGGTTTGGGGGGGGGGATGTGGTCGGGATGTGGCTTCTTCTTACCCGGATTTGATTTTCCCCCATTTTCCCCTTTTCTGTTATTTCAGTTTTCATGCTTAGGCTTGATTCATTTTTTTATTTGTGTTGATTGTTGCTCATGCAGTCATGCATGATGAAGGTGATGAGGGTGGCTGCCGTGGCTAGCTACGGTGGGGCTCGAGGCCTCCCAAGACGCCGAGAATCTGGCCGTCGGGTCTTGCAAGATAGTCAGTGTCGACGGTGGTGCTGCCGTGGTCGCCGAGGTATACTTCCACTCTACTCCCTCTCTACTCTCTCTGCCCTTTCCCTCCCTTGCTCTGAGATAGGTTCGGTGATGATATTGCTAGTGTGGCATGTGCTCTTTGTGCAATGTTTGGCTCACCTTTTGGGTTTCCTATTGGGTGGGAACAATGGTGGGTTACCTTGTTTGGCTTGGTTGGTTTGGGGAATGGCAGGGTCGGGTTGGTGATGATGGCCGTGGTGATGGTGCTCTCCTTGTTCCCTTTGGTGTCCTCTATTCCAACTTGTTGCCCTTATTGGCTCGATGTGTTCCCTAGTGGTTGTTGTCAGTTCTAGGTCGTCTCTTGTCGTCCTTACTCCAGCGGTCTTCCCCTTCTCCTTTGAGTTCTTCTCCCCCTTCACTACCTCTTTGTGGTGGATTGCGAATGTGGCAATGGTGTTGTGATGTGTGGCTTGCTCTCTGTCTTGGCCAAGTAGTGCACTGGCTTGTGGCTTTGTCTTTGGGTGGCTTTCAGTTGAGGGAAAGAAATGGGGTTGGGGTGGAGTTGTGGGAGCTTGCTTGTTCGGTTGTGGATGTTCTTGGCTGTGAGGGAGCTTATGAGGCTTGCTTTCTCGGTTGTGAACTGAATGAGGGGAGTTTGTGAGGGGAGGAAGGCTTAAGACAGAGGGGCTTTCAGTTGCCCTCTTTCTCTTGGCCTATTCATGCCAACCTTGCCCCTCCCTTATCCCCTTGGCTCTCACAACCCACTATTTTGTTATGGTTTGTTGGTCCATGGAGGGTTCTCTGCACTGCTCCTTGACTTTTCTACTGCGGAAGGTAAGTCGATAATACGGAAAATGGGCGTTGGGCTAGGTAAAAGGAATGGGCCATTGGTCCGTAAGGCATTTTCTGTTGGATTTTTCTACGGTTGAAGTAAGTTGGTATAACGTGGGTGTCCGATTCTCTATAATGTCGGGTGATGAAACTAACCGAAGTGAGATGGTGTCGACTGACCTAGGTCTAGGAACCTCGATGATTTTCATGCGATCATACGACAGTCCTTCTTTCATTCTAATCTCCATTTATAGATTTTGGTTTGCTACTTGTCTTTTGTTTTTTGGCGGACGATGGAGGTGTGGGAAGGGTTTCGGATTGGCCGAGGAATGGGTTCGACGAGCTGGCGATACACGGACAATGCAAGGGCTTCGGCGATATGCAAGACTTTATTATTTTCTTTTGTAATTTACTCAAAGCTGTAATTTTTATTTTGATTTGTTGTAAATGATTCTTGTAATCAATTTCGAGTTTGTATTAATGTTTTAATTTCGCTTGTGATGAATTCATATTGTAACTTATCTCCGAGATTGTATTAATGTTGTATGTCCGCTTGTAATGAATTCTTGCAATTGACTCTGGGTTTGTAACGAGGTTGTATGTTTGATTTGGAAATCCTATTGTTATTTCTGATAGTGCAAACCTGAATATCATGGATTTGTTATGTGTTCAATTTGTTTGTAATTACTGTGTTGATGAGTTTATTTTATTACATATTACTGTTTGATGTCTTTTAGATTAATTTAGGTGCTAGGGTTCTCACATTTTCCAATTTGTGCTACCTTGTTTTTCTTGTTGGTTTCATATTTACAGAAACTTCATGTTGTTATAATAGATGGCTACCATGTGTGCACATATGAAAATATCTAGAGTTGAGAATAATCCTTTTAGCAAATATAAGATGTGTGCGATTCGCTTATTATCCTTTTGTTGGATTTTATTTTAGGGGAAAAAAAGATTCTCTTAGACAATTCCAATTGATAGCTACGATAATGTGTCTACTCGTGTGCTCCCTTAGCTCGATCAATCATGGATGTTTCGCCTAATCTCGGATTTTGACATAAAAGTTTGGTTTGTCGTTTTTATTGAAGATGAAACCTCCTGGATGTACCCCGCAGTTTTTAATGTTGGGATGAAAATTCACTTTATCTTATAATATTGCTAGAAACCAATATGGATTAGTTTTTTTATTACTTAAAGATTACTGTTGTGTGAGATGGATCCAAATTGAATCACGTACATGTCTTATCATATACATGGTAATTTGCTTTACAAAGCTAAGGTTAAGATTAGTAGATGATGGCATATTACTGAAAAAATTGCAAAATTTTAGACAATGTTGTTACTTAAAATAGAGATTATCATTGTAGAATGTCATTATGCCAATTCTGGGAAATCGGTTTTGTCTTCACCATTTACTCTACTAGAAAACATGACGAGTCCAAGTTTTTGCGGTGCTAGCTATGTGTTTATTTCTTTGCTCTCATAATTGGAAACTAACTCCATTAATTCCATATTTTTTGTCACAATTCACGACGACTTCAATACTGGTTGCAAGCTGTCGTGCTTCTATGGGATTTGTTTTAATGATTATTCTTACATTAAAATTATATGAGTCCATTTGCATGTTATCCTTTCTCAGAAAAGTATTGATTTCAGGATTTAGTAGTGACCTACCAAATGAGAAGATAAAAGAAATGTGTCACAAGTAGGATTAGTTTTTGGCTCCTTCCTTCGGATATATAACTTTGGAAGCACATATTGATCTGCTTACTGTCTTCTCCCAAAGTTATGAAAAAACAGTTTGTATGTCTCTTGTATCGCCTAATGCATGGGCTTGTATGCACTGCGTATTTAAGTTGGCCAATATATGTTGTCCAATGTGTATACACATATGCTAGCAGATAGCACACTATGCATATGGAATTGGATTTTTGGTTATGTTAGTGCTTTTCCCCCTTGTTTGACTACTATTAGCTAGGTAGTAGTTGTTGGCGAAGCCATCTCGATTCATATAATTTGTCTTTTTGTTCACACAGTTGTTTAGGAATTCTGTAGGGAGATCTAGACTAAAGTATCCAACAAGAGACATATGTCTTTGCCTTAGAATGATACATGCAAGTTTTAGTCATGTTTCTTCTAGATATCCTTTTTTTAGATGGCATCTACATATCTTAAATACTGATGTGTTCTGCCTAATGCTATACCAAATCTTTTTACACAACATCGACCTATTTAGGTGGAAATATCTGAGTTTGTCGATTCCCCTTTTAGTTTTCATAACACGAGATTGTCCTGTAATTTTGCAGTAGTAGATGTGTGAGGAGCGCGGGCTGTACTATCACTAAGCAAACAAAGCAAAAACAAATGCTCTTTCTCCTCATTTAATCGTCACTATCACTTCTTAGCTGCCCTACTGATCCATGACTTATAGTTCTACAGACAGATTTCATGCCCAGTCGATCTCATTGCTTGCAGGTTACAACTTTTTCTTTACACTAGTTTCTCTTATTGGGAGAAATATTTTCTTTGGATTTCCAATTAATTATGCTATTACATATTGTTAAGAAAGAAATAAAGAGAGATGTAGTAGAGGTGAAAAAGCCCACAGATAGAGATGCAATTCTTTGTTTGCCTCGAAATGCATGGATTACTTGAGTTCATTGCAAAGTTACAAGAGATGTTTGTTCTTTATTGATTAGAGATCCTAGGTCCTAGCCGATGATGGTTATGCATTTTTTTTTCTATTGATCACTTTTGTAACGCCCCAGTCAGAGGCCACCCGAGAGGTCTTCCCGAATCTCCCGAAAAGCCCATCAGGACCTCCCAGGAGGTCTGGTAGTACCGCTCGAGGGCCCGGTAGGACCAGGGTCCGGTGGTACCACTCGAGGGAACCTCCAAGATAAGCGAGAGGCACAGGAGGATCCCAAAAAGCCATGGCCAACTCAGGAGAGGTCGAGGGACCGGTCCTGAGGAGGTCGTGGGATAGGAGGCGACCCAAGTCCTCCCACGACCAGACCCGAGGGAGGTCGTGGAGGATTGGGATCTCCCCAAAGACCTCCCACGACCAGACCCGAGGGTAGTCGTGGTGGTCAGGGATCATCCCATGGATCTCTGTGTGAACCGAGCTAGTCCTAAGGATCAATGGCTAGCTCTTCATAGCATACAAGAGTGGTAACATACACTTCAACGTAAGCTTTATTGATATCAACAAAGTTGTTTACAAGGGGGAGACTTACAAGCCAACAAACCTGAACACAGCGGAAGATAAACAATAGGCCACCCGATACACCACAGGCAATCGGCTGGAGGGCGCATCCTAGTCGTCCAGGACCACTTGGTCCACTACAAGGATCATCTCAAAGCTCTCCTTCCCTGCTAAAAACATTATCAAGCAAGAGTGAGCACAACAACCGTGCTCGCAAGTTACACCCGTCAAATAACAGAGTGACATGCATAAATGGATATCTCAAAGGAAGGCATAATATGGTTAATTTGCACAAAGCCAAGTTTATTTCAAATACAAGTACTAAGTTCCGAAGCAGTCATACAATAATTAAAATTCATTTTCAAAGGACGAGTTTTCAGTTGGATAATCATTCATCACAAGTGGTGAAGGATACCCTCCTGTCACATGGCTTCCTACCCATAACCCATGGGATAGAAATCCCAATAAAAATCAGTTTGTCAAATCTTTTTAAAACAAAAACAACTTCTAACTAGGAGCAGCTTTGCCAGCATGTCCTTGACCGCGGACTCGGTTATTCGAATAGATTTGCACTTTGCAGAGGTTGTACACTTTACCCACATGAGATGATCCCCTTATACTGTCCGCTCACACACTTCCGAAGGTGTGCGACTAAGGGATCACCACAAGACCTTTACAATGCATCATTCCACCGCAGTCCCTCATCGCTAAGGTTTCGCCCCCTGTGGATAGAAACCCACAGGGTTCATGGCCCCCTCTTGCGCTAGTGGGAATACATGTACGTAGGTCATAAAGGACCATTCAACTCAACCAAATGGACAACCGTAGTGGAACTTTGCAAATTAATCGGCCAGGTTCTGCCCATACAGAACATGTGGTTGCACGGTGAGGCATGGCAAAATACACTCGAAGACCGGTCCTTAACTCACTAGGGCGACTCCCACAGAACCCCTGAGCCTCAACTCTACCCAAGTTGAGCTCGTGCATGGACATGCACCAACCAAGCAACCGATTCGCCCCAGTCCAAACCAATTTTCCATTTTCTTTGCTTTAAAGATATTTATAAGCTTCCATGACAACCCAATGTCATAGCCAAAACATTTAAACAGTGTTTGGTCATGGTGGTGAAACTCCCCAAATCAAGATTTTGGTCTATGCGTGGCTAAGCATACATTTTTCAAATGATCCTGGTTCACACTACTGTACCAACCAGGTTTTATCTATGGTGTCAATAGAGTGGAGTCAATATCAACATGGGCCATACAAAAGGGGTTCGGCATAGCTATGAATGTAAGGACGGGTATTGAAATACTTAGCATAAATAAGCATGCAATAATCTTTGAAACAGAGTTTAAATAATTTGAAATACTAGGTGTAATATGATCAAGAGTGTAACTTGCCTCTTGCCTGAAAACTTAAGAATCTACTCTTTCACTACGCTCTGACTCCCTGGAAACGTCGAGATCTATACGAAAATAAGCAAAGCAGAATCAAATAACAGCCAAATAAGATTCAATAAACTCCAAAGTAACCGAATAAGAACTAAACAGCAAAGAATAGAACTAAAAGAACTAGAAAAGGGCTCTCAGAAGGAGGTCCAACAGGTTGGAGGAGGTCCTCTGGGACGGGTGGTCTTTGCAAATGATCAGAAGGGCGGCAAAGACCAAGAAGGTAGTCTTTGCCAAAAAGAGAGGTCTTGTGAGGCTCAGAGGACGTCCTAAAGAGGATGTCTTGAGGAAGTCAAGAAGGTCTTTGAAAAGGAGGTCCAGAGAAGGACCCATGAGGGGTCATCTTTGCAAGGAGACCGAGAAGGTCATCTTTGCAAAATGATCAGGGAGGTCCTGAGAAGGTACGACTATTCAGTGCAGTTGTAGGAATTTAAGAAAGAACAAGGCACAAAGGAACTTACCAAGGCCAAGAGGGAGGTAGAAGAGAAGAGAAGGTTGATGATTGAAGGCAGCGCGAGCACTCCGGCGAACTCCTTTGGCTGCGAGGCTGCAACGCAACTCCAGTGGTCTTGACAACGAGGAGACAATGGTGGGAGCTCCAATTGTCTTCTAGGTGAAGCAAGGAGAGAATTAGGCAAGAGCAATAAGTGTTGAGTCTGGCCAAAGGTGATGAAAGGAGGGCTGCTCAGGCTATTTGTAGCTTAGGAAGGGAAAGAAGGCACTGGAAAACTTGGAAGCACACGTGTCAAAGGTAAGTGGAGAAGATTAGCTAAAGGTAGGTGAGAGGCAAGGCAGGTGTCACAACCAATTTGGTGAAGGACCAAAAAGGATAAGGTATGCTGTGTAGGGAAGAGACTAGGGAAGAAAACAAGGTGTCACGCAAGTGACCACATCTAGTGTAAGTAGCCACGTATATGGCCGCATTTAATGTGATACAACAGACATTAAATGTACAAGGTACTTATGTGGCGGAGAAAGATGAAGATGAGCAAGACTGGTAAGTAGGTCCAGTCAAACTTAGGGAACAATCTGGTCAAAAGAGCGGTCACAGCCTAAGGGGAGATCATGACCAAAGAGGAAGGTCGAGCCCTCCAGGGGAGGTCTTGACCACTGAGGTGGTCTTTACAAAAAGACCAAGGCAGGTGGTCTCTGCAGAAAGACCACAGAAGGTTCGATGGACAAGGAGGTCCAAAGAGTAAAGAGGTCAAGAGGACAAAGAGGTCCAAGGGACTGAGATATCCAAAAGACTAAGAGGTCCCGCAGCTAGGGAGGTCTAAAAAGCAGAAGATCCAATGACTAAGAGGTCCCGAGGACAAAGATCAACAAAGGGAGGTCCAAACGTTGGTTTGAGAGTTGCTATGAAAGGTAATACCGCAGCTTAGGGAGCGGTACTACCGCACTCCGGTAGTTCCGTCTGCTACAAGGCGGTATGTAAATTCCAGAACGCATGTTTCTGAGAGCTTGGTCTGCTCTCGGGGCGGTGTAACCGCGAGTTGAATGGAGGTGGTACCGCACGGCGGTAATACCGAGTTGGTGCGGTATGACCACCTGTTGAACGGCGGTAGTACCGCATGAGGTCCAAAAGGTCTAAGAGGTCTAGGCCCTCAGATCCAGAGCGAAAAGAGGTCTGGACCATCAGATCCAAACGAAGGGAGGTCCAGACAGAATGGTTTCAAAGGAAGAGGGTTCCAACGGAGGAGACCCATAGAAGGCTTCGAAAGAGGTCCTAACGGCCAAGATGAAAGGCAAAGGAGGTCTTGACGGTCAGGATAAAATCAAAGGAGGGCTGAGCAGTTCAGATCAACGCAAAAGGGAGGTCTGAACGGCTCAGATGAGATCCAAGGAGGTAAGCGATGACGAGATAAGGCGTGAATGAGCGGGGACTGCTGGATTTCAATCAAATGGACCCAAACGGTTGGGCCATTCGGACCATCCAATCGTGCCAAAAGATCAACCCGTCCGACACAAATCAAACGGTACAACCACGATAGAATCGCACGGTACGACCGCGATGGAAGTCTGGAGCAAGCGGGAGGTCCGAGCGGACACGAGGGAAAACCGAATGAACCAGAGGGAGGTCCAAATGAACACAAGGAGGTCCAATTGATCACAGAGGAGGTTAAAATGGACAAAGAATGGAAGACGGTTAGACCAGAGAGAGATTCAGCAGGTAAGGATTCAACGCAAGGTTGAATTTTACATATCAAAGATATTTGGAACACAGACCCAAGCTTGGAACACCTTAGGATGGTTGTGACCCAAAGGAAAGGTCAACACCCAAGAGGGGTCTGGTCCAAAGAGGAGGTCTAGACCTGAGGAGGTCTAGCTAGAGAAGGAGGTTTGGATTAAAAAGGGGATATGAACCATAAGGAGATTCAAACCAACAAAGGAGAGGTTTGAGCTATAAAGAGATTCAAACCCTCAAAGAAGAGATCCGAGTACCAGGGCAGTCTAGATACAAAAGAGGTCTAGGCTCACAGGAGAGTTCCAGGCACAAGGGGGCCTGGCCTCAAGGAGACAGCCAAAAAAAAGAGAGGCCTGGGCATAGAAGCATGCCCAAACATACGGGAGGTCTAGGACAAAAAGAGACCCAGACACCAAGGAGATCCAAACATGGAGGAGGTGTGAGCTAAAGAAGAGTCCAAGTGATAAGGAGGTCTGGACACACAAGAGAAGGAGAATAGCACCAGGGACCACACGAGTGGGAAGTCTAGAGAGAAAGAGTTGAGCCCAGGGATGAGCAGAACAAGCAGAGGTGAGGGAAACCAACACAAGAGCTCTAACAGCTCCATAGAACCAAACTTTAAGATTAATTGAAGTTTAGTTTAGTCATTTTAAACACTCCAAATTCTAAAAACTCAGGTTAAGCTTTTGAAACTGCAGCAAAACCGAATGGTTCTTTTTATTTTGAAAATTCAAAAAGGCTCAGAAACACCAGGGTGTTACAACTTTGCCCAGACCATTTTCTTTCCATGTCTCCCATCACCATATTTTTAACTTAAGCTGTTTTTCACATGAGGTCAGAATTACAAATTGTAGCTATCACCACTGATTGCTAAGGAGCATTATCATGTTTAACTAGGGTAATTTATGTCAGTTATGATCTAAACTCCTATCTTTGTACTACTTATGTACATCAGCATCTTGCTTTCATTTTCCAGGTTTACCTATCGCTTAGCTATTTGGTAGGCTTCTTGTTTGCCCCGGCTATTCGCTAGCTCACTCTGAGAGGTACGTTTTCTTTACCTTCTTGTTTACCATGCTGTTGATTGCTTTTCTTTCTCAATATTGTACCAGCCATGCTTCTTTATTCTATTCTAGGTTCTGATCCCAAATTATGTTTTTGAGAATATTGAGCTTCTAGGTTTAGGTAGTACTAGATGAGAGCTTAAAATATTAAGATGTCAAGGTTGAAGTTTGATAAATAAAGAAATCCATTCTAGGTGTCAGCACTAAAAAGAGGTTTTTCAAAATTCTTTCAAGTTTCTTTAATCAGAATTTGAAGAATAGAGGTCTCTAGATTTGAACCTAAATTCAAATATCTTTACAGCTACTCATACCTTTTGATCATATTCACATCCACGGTACTTGCTCCATATCCCTTTTTAGTTACTCATACCTTTTCATAACGTGGTATCTCAGTGAAGGAAGCGTGGTTGTGGTTGTGCTTATGCATACATGATCACATCGCAGTGTACGAGTGTTAGTATTACACACTAATTGTTTAGATCGAAGGATTCTCATATGCAAAGCTATCACTTTGTAGCGTTACAATGTATATATTGTCTCCATTCTATGTCCACACTGTGCTTTTCCACCGATTTGTTGAGGTTGCGGCAAATAAGTCCAGTAATGGGCTTTTGGCAACGTTTTTAGCTAGTGTGTACATACCCTCAATAATATGTGAAGTTTGTTATTATGGCTTGGACATTCCTTGTTTGTTTCATTACTATTTCTAGCTATTTGTATATGTCAAGATACTTTCACATTGTTAAATATATTTAGTCATCCGAGCACTGTGCCAAAATTCATCGAGCACAGTGTAGCGCCCAACCCTATCTAGTAGACAATGATTTCGTAAAAGTTCGGTATTTGAAATTTCAACCTCGCGTTCGCACTATAAATTTTTGACAAAATTGTCTTAAATTTGCTGGAGATGATTTAGTGTGTAGAGAAGCTAATTTATGCACATTGATGAACCTAGGTGCACAGGTGGGCCCCACAGTCTTTGTAGAATTTCAAATGACATCCAAACATAAAATAAGATTTTGAATTGACTTGAATCAAATTCAAATTCAACTAGAATATAATTTGGAATCCAAATGAATGAATTAAATTAAATTATAGGCAGCCAAACAGGGTGTAAGAGTTAAGGGCCTGTTTGGTTCAGCGCCAAAACAAACTATACCAAAATTTGGTATTGCCCTGAAAATTTGGCTAACGTTTGATTCAGTGCCAAAATTTGGGTTTGGCCGCAAAAAATTTGGAGGCGCTAGGCTTTTCCAAGCCAACTCCTGGGCAGAGCTTCAACGATTTTTTTTAATAATCTATTTTTTATTCAGAATTACAGAATTAATACTACTTATTTTTTTTGTCAGAAATAATCATGTATCGCTCCACGGTTGGGCGACTTGGGCTAGTCGCCCAACTGGTGAGCGACAGATGTCCAAGTCGCTTAACCGTGAAGCGACTGGACCTTTCGCCTGCTAGTCGCCGAATGGTTGGGCGACTCGGTCCTAGTCGCCGTACGGTAGAGCGACTAGGACACCTGTCGCTCACCCGCTGAACCCTAGTAGCTCAACCGTTGGGCGACTTGGGGTGCTTATATACAAGCGTCTTGTGTCGCCCGTGAACGAATACCATTTGAGAAAGCGATGGGCGAGAGTGGAAGAAAGAAGAGAAAGAGAGGAGAGGGAGAGGGAAAGAGAGGAGAGGAAGAGGGAAAGGAGGAAAAAAAGTTTCTTCGCATCGACGTCGACGACGGTGAGTCTCTAGCATTATTTTGTATGCATGTATTTTTTAAACCATGGTAGGTTAACAAGCAACATCATGTGTATTGACATATTGTTAGCAAATGAAATAATAGTATGTTAATTAAAAAAATCTTAGTTTGAAGATAGCATGATTAATACAATTAGTTTGAAGTTCGTATGAAGGAAAAATTTGTCGGTGAACGATAACGTGTTACCTGTGCATTCGCAAATGCTAGTTTATAGAATGTTAAATACATGTATTTATTTGCACAATAAAGAATTAATAAAATTTTATTTATAGTTTTGGTTGGATTAAGGAATTATAAAATACTAAAACAAAAATCACAGATACATGGTTCCAAACCCATAGGATTCCAAAACATGTGAAATTTTAACTTTTTTCCTGAAAGCTTCAGCCATTATAAATATGCATAGTAACGATGATGTTTTAAGTATTTCGCAATCCATAGCAGCTTGTACAGGTGTTAACGTAATATAGCCTTTTGTAGGGAAAATTGCATGTTTATCACTTGGGTTTCATGAAATTGTATATTTATTATCACTGTGTTCGAGCAAACTGTTTTGGTGCCACTAAGAACATACCAAATATGATTTATTTGCCATTGGAATATAATTTAAATGCTTAATTAACATTAATGCTTTTAATTTCTTTGTTATTTATTTTATAACTGACATACCTATGTAATATCTCGTTTAATTAGGACTTGTGTTCGAGCAAAGTGTTTTGGTGCCACTAAGAACATACCAAATATGATTTATTTGCCATTGGAATATAATTTAAAAGCTCAATTAACATTAATGCCTTTTAATTTCTTTGTTATTTATTTTATATTTGACAAACCTCTCACGCGGATGGTGGAAGCCACCGAAGAGGACAGCGCTCCGATCGAGGACGACGGGGAGGTCTAGGCCAGTTCGGAGCGGTCACAACGGTTTCTGTTCGATCGGTCGCTCCTGACAACCCTGGTGGACCGATGGCAGCCCGAGACGCACACCTTCTACCTCCCATTCGGGGAGATGGCCCCTACTCTGCAGGATGTCGCGATGCTGCTCGACCGGAATATCACGGGAGCCCCTACATTCCCACTAGACGGGCCTGTCAACTAGTGCCACGCCCTGCTGGGCAGGTTTTTGGGGGTTCTTGCGGCGGAGACCACGCCACCGTACTATGACTTCTCGGAGCGACAGCGGCATGGCCCACCCCTGCGGTGGCTTTCGTAGTTCCAGGTACGTATGCTACCTATTTTCCATGTTTAGCGATGCACTATCCTAGTCATATGACGGACTTACTAATTATTCGTTTGTGCGTAGGTCGAGCGGATGCTCCCTAGCCCACCGCCAACCAGGTGTCGCGGCACCTCGAGGCATACCTGATGTGGCTCTTCGACTGGGTACTGTTTACCAGCAGCCACGGTGACTCCATCGACGCCCACCTCGTGGGGTACGCGAGGACCATCGCCGACGACGAGGAGCTGCAGATCACTTGTACTTGCCGTGACATACCGCGGCATGTGCGATGCGTGCTGTAGGACGAAGCCGGCATCTATCCTCATAGGCTGCCCCCTCCTGCTGCAGCTGTGGTCGTTCGAGCGCTTCTCTCTCGGACGGCCCATGCTGGTAGACCCCAGTCCGTACGGTGAGGACATGACCATGGGGACGCGGTGGACCAACCGACCGTAGGGTCCCTTTGGTGCCGTAGACGGGTATGTACTTCCCTATATCTTTACTTCAGTCATATTACGGGTCATCCTTTGTAACCACTGTTTTGGCTCGCAGGCACAGTATGCACACGTGTAGGTCACACGTGTGTACGAGCACTTCGTGTAGCAGCTGGACCGCCTCACCGTCGTTGGGACACGAGATGCTATCGGCAGCCGGTAAGGACAGGCAGCAATATGTCCTCCTACCATTTCACTTTCAAAGTCCACACTAACAACCTCTCCCGTCTACCCGTAGTCTCCAGATCTGCTATGTGACTATCGCAAGTGGATCGACCTAGAGATCCACCCACACGACCAGTGGACTCTCGACTGCGATGAGTGGTATGCCAACAGGGACCGCGAGAGGAGGGAGGAGGA
This sequence comes from Phyllostachys edulis, assembly GCA_036346405.1. Taxonomy (NCBI): domain Eukaryota; kingdom Viridiplantae; phylum Streptophyta; class Magnoliopsida; order Poales; family Poaceae; genus Phyllostachys; species Phyllostachys edulis. The sequence continues at coordinate 18,004,046 of CM070554.1, read as the reverse complement.
GGAGCGCCGCACCGAAGAGCACAACCAGCGTATCCGGCGGGAGACACAGGCCCATCTAGAGACGTGCAGGCGCAGGGAGCACGAGGCTCGCGAGAGGGATCGCGAGAAAAAGAGAGAATTGGCGGCCGAGGCCAAGGCGGCCGGCGAGGAGTACGACGCCGAGCTCGCAAGGGCAAATGGCCTTGGTCCACGCAGTAGTCCAACCCTCTTCATCCATATGTCCCATGTATTTCTAATTCCCTAAAGGCATGCGTGTACCGTTCTTGGTTCGTTAGCCTGCTTGCCATGTAATCCCTTGTCGGATCAAATGTCGTATTGTTATTGTTGCACCATTTCTCTAAAGTTCACCGTGTATGCATTTTCTAGCGCATTGCAATATCACTTACCTTCGTACTTACAAATCATTGCTACCTCTATCGTCCTCACAAAATTCTTCAGAAATTTAGTGCACTAGAACAACATACGACGATCACAAAATATTATTACGAGTCTCACAAATTTCGTACCCTTTAGATTCTATGAAAATCACAAACGGACCAACCAACCTTGTCACCACCCTTTTATTTCAAAAAAAAAAACATCCTACAACAGGATTTCCTAAATGTAATACCTACAAAATGTAATATTTATTCCCACATAATTATTCCAATCGGATTTATTAAATAGCAAATCTACTACTTCAAATCGCCCAGTGGTTGGACGACTTTAACTAAGTCGCTCAACCACTGGGCGACTTAGTAAAATCGCTTAACTACCAGGCGACTCTAACGCTTAGCGCTCTATGGTTAGGCGACTATGGCCAGTTGCCCAATGGTTGAGCGACTAGGTATAAGTCGCCAACGGTGCGACGACCGATGATTATTTCAAGAAAAAATAAGATAGTATTATTTCTGTAATTCTAAATAAAAAATTGATTATTTAAAAAAATGGAGCTTCAGCGGCGAAATTGCTGGCCAACAAACTGGCGTGGCAGTGGTGCATTGAGCCGATTACCTGTCAAGCTTTGGTTGGATGAGAATAGTAGCAATAAATGTTTGGTTAGCTTGATTAATCAGTTTCAAATGACCATATTTCTTACACCAAGTATTTGATTTGTGATCCGTTTGAATAGTTGTGTTCCTTATCATTTAATCAACAAAACAAAACCTATATTGGCATATTTTGGTACCAAAAAAATTATGTCATTCGTGACCCACATGTCTTACTCACATTTTTTAACAAATTGTTACAATCCAAACACATCAATTTCGGTATTGTCCGTGAATTAGTATGACTACGATCCAAACGCTATTTTTTCTCCTAAGTTTTGGTGTTACCTGGATTTTGGTATTACCAAAATTTTGGTATGGTTACCGGGTCAAGGACCAAACAGTCCCTAAATTGTTTATGTGAAATTCCTGCACCCTCCTACACGCCCCAAACAGAACAACACGCAGGAAGCGAAGACTCAGGACTATTTGTAAACATATTTTGCCAAAAGTTAGGCAATACAAGTTTCAGAATGCGAACACCAACTAAGATCGATAGATAGATAATATTAACACTTGACAGCCACGTATATGTTACACCAAAAGAGAAGGCTGCGTAAATAGTAGCGAGCTAAGTTGATGGTCGCCATGTGCGCGACTACTTGAGCACACCAAAAAGCTTCAACCACTATGTACAGAGAAGGATACATAGGATGTGCGGGCGCCCTCTGTTTTTTTCTCCTAACATCAGCTCCACCGAATCGTGTCATGAGTCAAGCAGTGAACCGCCCAGATTTACACCATGTTTTCCTACGTGATACTTACAAAACACACGAATTTCTACTGCGTGTGGCGTGTGCAGCTAGTGTTGCTTCCAGTTTCCAGTTAAGATAGGTGGAAGGACCCCTGGCCTTCCGTAATTGCGTAGAGTAGTTTCTCCCTCATCCTTTCCTGCAGGTTGAGGATAAAAATATTGGTGCTAATACAAACAAACAGTAACTGGAATTAAATCAATGCAAATCATCGTGCACGAAATACTATGTTCATATGCCAGTTATTACTATCCAAATTGTGCCTTGACGTAAAACATTGATGATTCATAGTGTATTTTAGCTAAAGCTTTGCTTTAGTTTAAGAAGTTCCAGAATCTACTCTTGATTATAAAAAAAAACATAAGCAGAAAGAAAGCACATTAATCTAGTAAGATGCGGTCAGTTTAGATAGCAGATTGGTTGCAAGTTCAGACCTTGGAAGAGTAGGGAGGTAACTTAAGATAGTTTGCGCAAGTCATCACACTCGGCAGGTCATCGTCAGCATCGTTGCTGTTATGCTGTTGATTGTATCACACAGTGTTAGCAAAGATAGTAAGAATGTACAGATCAAGAGAGAGCTTTACAATGAAAACAGACCTTCCGGACAACCGTCAACTTCGGATTTAGTGCAGCTAAACCGCCTAGAGGGAGTCTAGGTGAACCTGTTATAAATTGCAAGAAAGCTCTGCGTTGATGGCATCCAAACTCCTGTATGATCTCCAACAACTGCAATGTATTTGGCATTTATTGCGATGGTACTGCTAATTTTCCCTTTAAAGAATAAGCTTTCACTAACATTTCACAAAATTTATTTCACATTCAAAATATATCAACTAAACGGACTTACATTAATGACAGGAGTGCTGCTGTAAGTGTAGCCATGATCAAATTTTATGTGATCCACAAGTTTTGCACACTGTTCAGAAACAAGGTATCAACAAGGGAAATATAATAGTTACAGAATACCAACAAATTCCAACAAATGACAGGCACATACATCCCAAGTATCTTGTTCACCGCAGAGTAATCGCTCCAGCTCATGCTCTGAGAAAACCTGGAGTGTGTTTAGTGGAAATACCTGCAATACCCAGTCGGTGTGTCAAATAAAATGAATTTATCAAATGGACAAACAGTAGAGACAACACCTGAGAAGAGTGAATATTCAAAATGGAAATTGAACATAGAGCTCATGTCACCCTATAAGCAGCACAGGGAACCACACTAACCGCTAAATACATCTAAACCCGACAAATGAGGAAGCTCTATGCGGTAAAAAGACAAGAGGGCGAGTCAGTTGCCAAAGCATAATTATTAGTATCAGAGAGAGAGACAATTTGAAGTTTATACATACTGCCATACTGGATTAAGATTGCTTAAGAAATAGAGGGTTATGATGTCAATTACAAAAAGAAAGGCTTTAGTGTCTGGTTACAGATTTACTGCCGAGTTCCTTCAAAGATTGTGTACTGGTAAGAAATCTTTTTGCATGCTGTCTTTGGTCCAAAGAAACATCAACCTAATGATTTTGTCCAACAGATTAAAAAACTCATATAAACTGAGAAATGTAGAGCCATGATAGCTGCTAGGTAAGTGGTAATGCGTCCTACTCACTCTGCACATTTCCAGAACTAGGGCCAAACTAGCCAATCATAGTATAAGTGGAAAACTGCCATTAGTTGCATAAGTATAAACAAAGGAGAAGAACCACACTGTGCTAGAGCATACCTCATTGAATCCTGACTTAAAAGCCTCCAGCTGTCTTGCAATTCCACTTTTAACCGTTGCCTCAACAACAAAAGAAACATATTCTTCTAAATTCTCAACATTTACCTGAAAATAACATAAGCAAATTAGTAAAAACTTCAATCTGCTGAGAAGCTGGCAACAGAAAGTGCACACTTGCATACACTTACATTATCTGAGCTACTCTCTGAAGAAAGCACATATTCTGGATACCCTGGAAGAGCAAAATCAATAGCAAGATCCTCAATTTTACAACCCCGATAAGACAAATCAGATGTGCTCTGGCAGTCCCTACTCAAACTTGATTCTAAATATTTTCTCCGACAAGCAAGCGCTTTAAACTCCATAAGGGCCATGGCCAGTTCAGGATCAAATGAATGGATATCATATATATTAAGCTCCTAACAAAGAAAAAGCTTATTAGATAGACTAAACAAGTAAAACAAGCATAGCAAACACCATCCACATTTCAAGGATGTAGGGTCCAAAATACCTGTCCTAGGATAAGCTTGTAGAATGCTTTAGAAAATGGAATGTCAAGAATTCTGCTGTCTTTAATAGCCTTTGCAACAACCTGACCGAGGAGGTGGAATCTTTTATTCACTTCTGAGAATGAAGCATAATCTACAGATGCAGGCCACGGTCTAGGAAACAGTCCATTAGGGGCCACCACAAATCTGGAACCATCGTGAGCATTGTCAGTGCCAGCTTCACAAGGAAGCTCCCCCCTCCACATGCCTAAACCAGACTTCTGCAACTCATGACTTATTAATGTATAGAATTCCATCGTAGGACCTAAACCCGTGCCTACTTCCGCTTTATATTCTACTTCGAGCAGTGCATTAATCCGAGCATGTGACTGCATCATTTTAGCAGCTGAAACTAGTATATCATCACGATCGACTTTGAACTTTTTCCGTGAAAAGGAAGACCCCCTTTCTAATGTTATATTGTTACCACTTGGATCTATCATATGCCCATGTTGCATCGTCAAAGAACCAAATGCTGTCAGTTGGAAATACTTCCATCTTGCCTCAAAAGAAAACAAGAAAGGACATGCGGACATCAGTTCAGTGCACCATAAAGGCAGACAGCAAGACCTTAAAACCAAGGGATCATGCATCTGTTGCTCCAGTTTATCTGTCAATTTAGCACTGACAAACTCCTGCTGTAGAACTGAAGAAACGGCAACTTTCAGATCATCGAGGTTGGTAATCCTTCCGTGAGCAAAAACATGGTTTCTCTCATCACACATGAGGTGAAAGGAGTATCGGTTTAATCCCTCTAAAACTTTTAGCATAAACAATATGTCATATGATGGACTTGATCTATCAAGTTTGCAAGGAAGCTTGCCAAGCAACAGGCTGCTAAAGAAAGGAAGCGCCTGCCACATAAAACCACTTTTACTGTCATTTGTTGATGTTGCTACACTGGATGAATGCTTAGAAGAATTGTTTGCTTCTGGATTTGCAGCTGTTCTAAATGTAACATTGTACACGCTGCACCAAAACTGGGTGTCCAAAATTATGTCAGACCCAGCATTGATCTGATCTTGAAGGATTGATTGATACAGAGTAACAGATCGGTCAAGCTCTTTTCCTTTTAGGCTAAATATCAATTTTGGTTGTGCAGCATGATCATTCAACATCAACGTGTTTCTTTCTGGTTGACCTGCAGCTGCACATTCATTGCCGTATTGGGGTTACCAGAACAAGAGGCGGTTTGCAAATCAGAGAGTAACGGTGAGTGTTAGGACAATACTAGACTACATGCACTCACCAGAAGACAAAGGTCCTTGCTTTGAGCATGGTTCCTCATATGGATTTTGATTTTCACTTAAAATTCCCTAAAAAAAGAGTCATTTTAGTCTAAAAACAAGGGAAAATGGCCATCAAAATATTTTACAGGACATTCTTTGCAGAAATAGCATAGCAAGTAATATATGCATTTCTAAGAAGTCAGTGCCAATTAGTTGTTTGTAAAATAGGCATAGTTTACAGGCAGACAGCAAACATATTTACAATATGGAACTAACAACAAAGCCAAACACATCTTCAACCAAAAGCAGCTTATATTTCTCTATGTTTATTTTAAAACTCTAACTTGAAAAGAATAGGTGGTAACTGGTAAGCGTGCAATGAAGTTGAAGGATATATGGCATTCTTACGATACTAAAGGCAAGCTAGAAATCTAAGCAAGTTGTACTCATCAAAAGAACTTATCATATTAAAAAATCCTAATTAATCGTGTTTCTTAAGATATTTACAACATAGACAGAACAACACCTCTGATGGAGGAGAAGATTCGGGCGTGGAATCTCTTTCCTGAGGATCATCTTCAGCGTATTTGCTTTCGAAAACAGTACTACTAGGTGATGATTCAGCCTTCTGATTGCTTGTGTCTGCACTAACTTTGGGCCACAAAAAAATTTCAATAGTATGCAAGGAGGAAGATATTTCCAAATTCACAGCATTATCATAGCTCGACAAGTTCATTTCATCTTCATCCTTCTTGAATCGTACTCGGATACATGGAGTAATTGTTGAATGCCTAGTAGGGATATCAGAAAGATTGCTCCTTGGCTTGAAATTGTGGCTTATTATCACTGGAAAGTTGTCAAGCGAAGTAAGAGCATTCTGTAGCTTCCTTACTAATAGTGTCAAGAGCGTATCATCCCAACCTTGCTCCATTCTTGAAAAGGTTATCCGAGCAAATGACTGAAATCTTTTCAGCACAGCAGAAAGATGGTCAGTATCGTGATCCTTCATATTTTCCTCCACCTGGAGATACTTGCCATTACAAAGGTAATTTGACAAAGATTTGACCAATCCACTCTCAAGGAATTCAAAGGTCGTCATTGTTTCTCCCCCATGAAGCTCCATCATCACCTCACTTAAAATGTTAGTCAGGTGTTCTTCATTTTGGAGATTATCTTGGTTTAATGACTTATCTGCAGAGTCATTGAGAACTGCACAGCAAGTTTTGAGTTTCTGCAAAATCTCTGTTAACCCCATCTCAGAACTCACTGCTTCGGTAGTAAAGTAGGTTGTCTTCACGTGCCTTGCAAAAGTAAAAAGGTTGCCCTTCCCAATCCTACAAGCTCTTGTTTTGGCAGCTTCAGATCTGAGGGAATCAAATGCATAGCAGAAACATGTAGGTTTATTTCTTATGACAGGTTGATTCTCTGATTGTTGAGTGTCATCAGAGAGATGAGGACTGGATTCATCTTGCATAAAAAGAGCCTCTACCGCGTAGACTACACCTTCCTTGATAAAAGATCCAAGGTAAGCATCGGGAAGCTTTTGCATTAGAATCTCGATGATCGTTAGTGATGAGACTAGCACATGATGATCCTTCCGAGACAATAAACCAGCCAAGAAGCTGCCACATAGATTAAAAAAATATTCATTTAGAATCAGCACTTTTAGCACAACTTATATGCAAATGTTATCTTGCCTATTGACTGTCATGCAAGAAATGCATTCCCTTTTTTGCATGTCATTTTTACCTTGATATGTTTGTTTCCTTGAGCAAACCTTGAAGCATTTCAGGTTTACTGAAGTAACAGATGTTATTTACAATCGAAGCACAGCCATAGCAAATGTATGAATTTGCCCCCGAGTTGACTGCCTGCACAAAACAACATACTCACTTCCATATTTCAGAGCACAAGCATTGTTATGAGCTGTTAGTTTGTTATTATCAACAGACCTTGATCAAGACAGGAAGTATATCCCTAGAGAACTGACACAAAAACCTTGGTTCATCCACAATTATTTTTTCTTTCGCAAGTACCATCTGGGTGTCTTCAACATCTCTTGCCACTGAAGGAATAAGCTGGTTTGCTAATTTCAGAGCTTCCTTAACCTGATATAATCACCATTAAATTATCAAATCATGTGGATGTCTGGATGACAATTAGAGTGTGCACTCTAAGAATGACTCTTTGCATGGCAAAAAGAATCACGGGATGCACTTGGACAAATTGTACTCTTGTAGTTACTTATTTTCAATATAATGGCTGACATGGTACCATCATCACCAGTTAGTACAGATACTGTTCCACTGGTTCAGAAGTGGAAGGTAATGTTACTGTAAAATCTAAGTCACAAAGAATTGGATTAGACAATTACATGATATACAATGATAGACTTGATAGTAACAGTGGCTTATTAGATTCCAAGTTCTTTTGGAGCGTATATACTGATGTAAATCAGCTTGGTGCATACATGACTACTGACATAGTGCAAGCAGTTTGCGATGGCAAGTGCCATATGTAGCTAGTTTATGCACCACCTGATGTTGACATTGACAAAAAAAAATGATAGAAAGTTTACATATCAGCGCAAATTAGAGTTTGTGTACTAGAGACAAAATAATGCCTCATAAACTGAAACATCCTTCTTAAATCTTCAGTTTCGTTCATCATGGAACAAAGTATCTGGTTTCCTTAATTTCTTCTTTGTTCTTCAAGTAAACATAAGAGAAGTGATGTCTTAAGTGAAGTTGTAAGAAAGTGGTAGATGTCCACTGTGCTCTCAATAAAATGCCGTGTCAAAAATATTGTATTAATATGACCCCTCTCCTCCGCCCCACCCTGAGCCCCTGCACGCCTACCCAGGTCAACCTCTTACACTCTCTTCTCACAGAATCTAGACAGTTCATGCCAGGGTACTACTAAATCAATCCCACATACAACACTATCAAATGTGCATGAGTGACATCAGAGCACATTATCATTCCCACCAAAGGAAAAAAATAACGCTTACCATCATTATGGCTGTCAAAAGACAGTAGCGTTTTCCTTTTATCTAAGAGTAGCTCTCGCGCTCCCCTCCCGCGCCGCTCGCCACTCCAACGGCGGCGGCCACCATCAGCAGGCTTCTACCTTGCAGCTCCTCACCAACCCGGCTACGCCTACAGTTCCGGCGACAACACGCAACCCCTTCAGAGCTCGCGCTCCTCTTCCCACGCCGCCACTCCGGCGGCGGCCACCATCAAGAGCTTCTACCTTGCGCCTCGCCAACCCGGCTCGGCCATTGTTCGGCGACAACACGAACCCTTCAGAGCTCTCGCGCTCCTCGCGCCGCTTGCCACTCCGTGGCATGGCCACACCCCAAAGAAGCTTTTACTGCAGCTCCTCACCAACCCGGCCCCTTTGCCGTTCGGCGACAGCAGACCGCAGACCAAATGAGTTTCTCCTCGCCAAACCTCGACTTTAGAGCTGCGGTACTGGGCAAGAAATCCGAAAAGGAGCGGCGGCGGATGGAATCCACCCTTTCCAGCCCAGACTCGGTGGAGTCCCGGGCGCCACGGGTCGCCGGTCAGGTCGTCCTCTCCGAGCCCGATTGCTAGGGGACTCCGGTTGCCAAGCCGTCTGAGGGCTCCTGTCCCCATGACCTCTGTAGCTAGAGGCAAAGGAGTTCTCTTTCTAGACGGCGGTTTGTCTTCTCCTGCGCCGATCGCCGGGGATGCTCAGCCGTCGAAGGCGCTCGTGGCACAGCAGGTCCCCTCATCGTCGCAGGCAAGCACCCGCGTCGCACCCGGTCCCGCGCGACCTTGTTGGTCACTGCTTCAACTACTTTGTCGGCGATCACGTTGCGGCGGGCTGTCGTAATCCGACCCGTTGTTTCCGCAGTAAGGAAGTGGGGCACACGCCTGCCTTATGCAAAAAAGCGACAAGCCCCACCGCGGCACGCCCACTGCTTGCTGCCGACCCGAGGGAAACTCTACGGTCGCGCCCGAGCCGAGTAGCCAATACGACATCTCGTCGTCCATCGCCGGTCGCCTCTGCCAGTTCGGGTCGCTCGCCAACTCTGCAGCGTCGCCAGATGGCTCCACAGGCACTGCAGCTTCCTCCAGCTCCTCTCTTGCACTCGGTTTCCGAAGCACGTTCCAGTCCTCGTTGTGGAGGGGGCCTCCTCCCAACGCTTTTCGGCGACATCGATGACGAGTTCCCTCCTGGGAATCCTTTCCACTGCCCCGATAGAGAATCTTGCATCGTCCCTTTCTCCCCAGCAATGCGCGACATGGAGTGTTGCTTAGAGCGTGCTCTAATTGTCTGCGTTGGGGGGACAAGACCGGACGTCGCAGCTCAGCGGGTCGTGAGGGCTCTACAGGTTGAGAGGGGTTTGTCGCCCGATACCTTCTCGATGCATACCTACTTCCCAGAGAACTTCCTAGTAGTCTTCGACAGTCATTCAACCAAAGATCGTATGCCACTAGCCGGCCCCATCAGGACGCCCAGGTTCCTCCTTCTACTACGCCAATGGTCGCGGTTTGCGCAAGCAGTCAGCCAACCTCTCCGCTTCCGTCAGAAGCTAAGCCTAGAGGGGCTGCCTCTGCATGCTTGGAGCTTGGCCGCCGTGTTGGCCATTCTATCACCCTCATGTTGGATTGAAGCTTTCGATGAATCGTCAACATCACGCGCGGACCTCTCGGCCTTTCGGCTAGTAGCCTGGTGTCTCAACCCTAACCTGATCCCAAAAGAGAAATGGGTGATCCTTGCCGATCCGTACCTCCTTCCAGGCGGTTCCATTTCGGAGCACGGAAGCAAGTCTTCAAGAAGCCGTCTGGCTCCAAAGTGTCACAGGAGGCTTTCCATTACAATGTCATAATCCACATTCATGAGGTCAACTCATTGGCCGAGCAGCTTCTTCCGTTCACGTAGTCAAGCGACGACTCAGGGTTCGGCGGATTACCCCGTGACGACTCTGACGGCTCTGGCTCGCGTCACCATTACTTCAGCACAAAACCTGGTGTCGTGGACGGATCTAGCCGGCATGCCAGAGGTTGGGAAGAAGCTTTCCGTGGTAACAGATGACTCAGGAACTCCTTGGCTCCTTCCTGGAAACTTCCCCCGTTGTCAGCAGTGGGCCCCAAGCCGAGCAAGGAGGCCATGCTCTCGTGTCGTGTTTTGCGTGAGAAAGGCAACGTGGTTAGATGTTTGCCTTGTCCCATCAAACAGGTCGCTTCAAAGGTTTCAAAACCAAACAGTCGCTTGCCGTTTTCAGCATCACAGAGCAACGTTGTGTTGCCCTCAAAGCAAACACAAGCCTTAAATGCGGCCGCTCAACCTTTCAGCCCGGTCGGGGAGGCATGCTGTCTCGGTATAGAACCATCGCTTTTGGTCCCTCTGCCCGATGTAGCCGCTTAGCCTTGCGTGCCTGCTCCCGCCGCGGTTGTTGTTGGGGAGGCAGCTGATCACCCTGTGATGCCTGTTGATCCTACCCAGACTACACTAAGTCCATCGGCCCACCACCTGAACTTATCTATCGGGCGGTCTACGAATGAGGTTGCATGTGCCATGCAAATGCAAGTGGTCGACCGAAGGCCGCTTAGCCCAAGCAAGATTTGTGGTGTTCACAACCTGCATGGGTCCGTTACCAACTACTCGGGCCCCTTCCAAGACGTGCAACCTCCTAGCGGGACTTGCAGCACGTCGCCGTCACCCTCGGCTGTAGACCTTCAAGACCAAGGAGGTTCGCTCCTTCCTGCTGTCCAATGGTCGGCAAGCGCTCGCAAGCTCATAACTTTCTCTCATCGGGCGAAAGGGCGACTGCAGAAACCACTACTACCCCTACCGGACGTCCAATGTCCAAGCCTTGCTAAACCTGCATCTTTCACGCCTAGACGCAGCAAGCGACTAGCAGCATTGAGCCGAAAGAACGCCCCAGCCTCCGAGCGCATTCAACTGCTACTCGCCGCCAGGTTGGATCTTGATCAGGGAAGCAACTCAGAGCATCGAGTGATCATAACTAACTTCGTCAAACTGTTCGACAACCAATTATCGCAAGAGCACATAGTGACGCTGGCTGCCTTGTTCAAGATCCCCGTCCCAGCTTCATTACTGTCAGGTTTTGAAGCCCTGGCCGAGACTATCCAGACTCCTGCAGCCATCGCTGCCACCTGAGCCACGCGGCACAGGGTACCGATCGCATCGGCAATTCCATGGACACTTTCAATATAAACTTTCTTAGTTGGAACGTTAGGGGTCTAAATATGAGAGCCAAGAGGAATGTAATAAGAGAATCTGTAATAGCTTCGCAAGCGTCAGTCGCATGCATTCAGGAAACGAAACTCAGTGTAATTGACACCCCTCTTGTAATAGAAACCCTTGGGCACCACTTCGACGGGTTCTTCTACCTTTCGTTGTCCCAATCTAGAGGTGGTATTCTTTTGGCTTGGAATTCAAGTAGGGTAACCTGTTCTGATTCGAGCACAAGAAACCACTCCATAACAACTAAGGTCGTTCTACCTTGCGGTTCGTGTATCAGGCTCTCAGTCGTTTATGGACCCTCGAAAGACACCGACAAACCAGCATTTCTACAGGAAATACGTGATATACAAAGCTCCATTTCGGGGCCTTGGTTGATCCTCGGAGACTTTAACATGATATTGCAGGCCAGCGACAAGAATAATAGCCGCCTCAACAGAAGACAAAAGGGTAGATTTCGCCGGGTCATTGATGACCTAGAGCTCAATGAAATTCAACTAAATGGCAGAGCTTTCACTTGGTCTAATGCTAGGGAGAGACCAACGCTGGAGAGAATCGATAGGGTGTTCGTTTCTACGGATTGGGAGCAGCTTTTCCCGGACTCCTTCCTCCGTGCACTGCCCTCCACGGCTTCTGATCACTGGCCTCTGTTGCTTTCTTCGGCTTTCCTCACGGGAGCCAAGAAACGTTTTCGGTTTGAGTCATTTTGGACAAGGGTCGAAGGGTTCCAAGAGGCGGTAGCGGCGGCTTGGAATTGTGATGACCTCATTGTCGACCCTCTACGAAGACAAAATGCCCTGCTCATAGCCACAGGTCGCTCTCTCCAAAGCTGGAGTCAAAAGTCATTGTGGGAGCATTCGACAACACATAGGGTGGTCAAAAGAACTAATTGGTCGCTTAGATTTGGCAGAAGAAAAGCGGCAGCTTTCCCCCTGGGAGCGCTGGTTTAGGATGGAACTCAAAAGGAAGCTACTCGGTCTTTGCTCCTTCGAACGTACAATCGCTCGCCAGAGGTCGCGCATGAGGTGGTTAAGGGAAGGAGATGCTAACACTCGTTTCTTTCATCTGCATGCAAATAACAGAAGGCGTCGGAACTTCATCACTGGTTTAAAGATCTCTGATTCTTGGGTTCTCACCCAGAAAGGGTTGGAAGAGGCTTTCCATGACCACTTCGTAAATTCATTGGGAAAGCCAGTACACCGTAACCATTCCTTGCACCTCAACTTCCTCAACTTGTCAGTTCATGATATGCGGGAACTAGATGTTGATTTATCTGAACAGGAAGTCTAGGAGGCCATCAAGAGCTTGCCCTCTTAAAAGGCGCTTGGACCTAACGGATTCACCAGCCTTTTCTACCAGCATTGTTGGGATTTCATCAAATCAGACATCATGGCAGCTTTCCAAACACTTGGTAGATCAGCAAGGGCGAACTTCCACCATCTGAACCGGGCTTTGCTAGCCCTTCTACCGAAGAAGCAAGTAGCGTAGGAGCCGAGCGACTTTAGGCCTATCAGTCTGATTCACAGCTTCGTAAAAATTTTCTCAAAAGTCCTCGCCAGAAGGCTCGCACCGAATCTTGCAAAGCTTGCTTGTAGCTTCAAACCAATCTGCTTTCATTAAAGCTTGTTCCATTCAGGACAATTTCCTTTTGGTGAGACAATCAGCCCACTCACTACAACAAAAAAAGGCGGCTCTTCTGTTGAAGCTCGACATCGCACAAGCTTTCGACTCTATGCCTTGGCCCTTTCTGTTGGAAATTCTACAACACAAAGGGTTTGGTCCAAGGTGGTGTGCCTGGTTAAGCATCATGTTAAGATCATCATCCACCAGAGTGCTGGTCAACGGCCAATCATGTAAACCGGTGTGGCATGGTCGTGGCCTTCATCAAGGAGACCCTTTATATCCTATGTTGTTCTTCATCATTATGGATGTCCTCAACAGTCTTATCAAAGTGGCAGAAAATCTTGCACTCTTGCAACCGATCGGTTGGCGGCGAGGCCTTCAACTGTTTATCCTTATACGCAGATGATGCGGTGGTTTTCATAGCTCTAGTCAGTTCAGATTTGCTAGCCATCAATGAAATCCTTCAGCTATTTGGGGAGGCAACAGGACTGCGCACAAATATGACAAAGAGCTCCTTTGTGCCAATCAGGTGCAACCAACAACAAACTCAGCTAATATCGGACGTGTTACGCTGTAACACCGCTGCTTTTCCATGCAAATACCTAGGCCTGCCCCTCACTTTGCGAAAGCCATCCAGGGCAGATTTTCAACCGCCCATTGACAAGGTCGCTAACAGACTACAAGCTTGGCAGGCCGGTTTACTTTCTCAAGGCGGTCGGCTTGTGATGGTATAGGCTGTTTTGTCCGCCATGCCGGTGTACACCTTCATGGCTCTCGACCCACCACTCTCGGTCATAAAAGAGATTGATAAAAGACGGCGAGCATTTCTTTGGAAAGGATCTCATAATGTGGCAAGCGGGAATTGCTTAGTGGCATGGTCTTCAGTTTGTCATCCTCTTCATCTTGGGGGGCTAGACTTGCCCAACCTGGCCATTCTTGGTTGGGCCCTGCGCATGCGCTGGCTTTGGTTGCATCGGTGTTAGTCGGCAAGGCTTTGGGGGAGACTTCACGCCCAATACAGCCGAGTGGAGAAAAACATGTTCCATGCTTCTATTTCGGTAAAGGTAGGGTACGGCGAGAATTGCTTGTTCTGGGAAGACTGAAGGCTGGATGGTCGTTCCATTCATTGTATGACACCATCCATTGCCAAGTTGGTAAAGCATCAAACTCGGAGGATCCACACGGTAGCACAGGCCTTGGCAAATAATGACTGGATTTTAGACATTTCGGGCAACTGCAACCTCACATCATTTCGGATTTCCTGCTGCTTTGGGATGCCTTACAACCCTTGCAGTTACAACAGGAAGAGGTCGACTCAGTCCTTTGGCGGTGGAAGAGCTCGGGTTGCTACTCCTCTAAGTCAGCTTACCGAGCTTTCTTCATAGGCTCGATTCGGTTCCCATGCGTAGAGGCCATTTGGAGAGCTAGGGCTCCCCTCAAATGCAAAATCTTTGTTTGGCTTGCAATCCGTCGTCGCTGCTGGATGGCCGATCGCCTTCAGCGCTGAGGATTGCCAAACCAAGGAGTTTGTGTCTTCTGTGGGCACAGTCAAGAGACTATCGATCACCTTCTTCTTGGTTGTGCGGTGACGACACAAGTTTGGACGCGGTTCTTAACGCCGGTCGGATTCCTTTGTGCAGTTCCCACCGGTCAGCCATCTCTTCAAGATCATTGGTTGGCAGTCAGGAATTCTGTAGCTAAGCAACACAGGAAGGACTTGGATTCTTGCTTAATCCTACTCTGTTAGATGATCTGGAAAGAGCGCAACCAAATGATTTTCAATAATAAAGTCAATACTATCGATCAGCTGCTTCTTCTCACTAATAGTGAGCACCGCAGTTGGTGCATGGCGTCTGCGACAAGTCTCGAAATGCACGCTAAGGAGTAGTATGTGTTTATCTTCGGTCGCTTTTGTTCATCGGATGGCCTTAGGCCTCCTTTTGTGTTTTCTCCTTGCTGTTTGGTTTTTCCATGTTGCTGTATTGGTTTCTTTCCTCTTAATGAAATGATGTGCAAAGCTTTTGCACTTCCTAAAAAAAAGTCATTATTAGCAATGAACAACTAAAACATATCTGCTATGTGCATCTAGTCTTAATGGTCTGGAAGTAAAGAAGCTATGAAACAACCAACCTGATTATTTTGGTTTTCCAAAGGCAAGTAAGGCATACCATGGGTGAGGTCAGAAGTGACCAAAAGCCCCCTTATGGTGCTGCCAACATTCAGCTCAAAGAGGGACTTCACTGCCACAAGTGAATTACAGGCTAGCTTAGCGAGAAGCCCGATCAAATTCTGCAACCACAACAAACAATAATCAACTCCCTCAACACATACTCAGGCATATGCATAGAAGTTCAAGTGCAAGCATACACTGCAAGTTGATGGGCTAAGGGAGGTGAGTCCGCCAGTGCTGATCAAAGGAAGGACCTTCTCTACCACGCCCTGGTGACAGAGCTGGTCAAGAAGCTCCACTGAACCACTAAAAGAGTCCACAATGCTTATCAAGCAAGTTGCAACCTTCTCCACTACCTGCAATATTATATCACTTAAAACATAAGCAAAGCACTACATACATGCCCAAAACAAGCTCAGTTAGATGGGTGAACAAGAGTACCATCTTGTCCTCAGACTGCAGTAGATTACACAGCATTGGGACAGAATCCATCACAAACTGGGAGCAATCTGTGGGGACCTTCTTGCAGGCATTTGCAACAGCTGAGACCACAACCCTCTGAACCATGCAAGCAGGCATCCAATTAGAGAATGTAGTGAATTCTCAGAACAAATGATGGAATTTTTGCAATTCTAACCTGAATACTTGCAGAGAAGAAGTCAATATATGTGAGCACAGCAGTGATCATGCCTGCCTGCAAGCACTGCGTCGGCTGTCTCCGTGATATCTTCTCAAACGCTTGCAAGCACTGCGCACGCAACGATGTGATCACGTAAAGCACGTCAGGTCAATCGTCAATGTGATCGTCTGATCGGGTTGTCGGAGCTGTTCGGTTACCTGCTCCGCAACATCAAGGTACTCGATGGCGAGGAGCCGGGAACAGAGCACGGGGAGCAGGCCGTGGCGGACAACGACGTCAGCGGCGCGAGGCATAGCGTCGCAGAGGTATGTGATGGCGCGCACGGAGAGAAGCATCACGTGGGGGCTAGACACCGCGCCATCGCCGCCCCCGGCCAACCGCACCAGAGCCCGCGCCGCCGCCTCCGTCGGGAAGTAACCCCCGGCGTCCTCTGCGCAGAACGAGAGCGCCTCGCAGAGTTCCGTCAGCGCGATCACCAGCGCGCCCTCCCCCGCGCCGTCCACGGCCACCGCCGCCACCATCCGCTGGAACCTCCCTCCCCCGCCGCACGGCCTCGGGCTCCCGCTCCCATCAGACTCGCACGACGATCCCCCGTCCCCATCCCCATCCCCATCCCCAACCCCATCCCCATCCCCATCGCCATCGCCATCGCCTTCGCCGGCGTGGCCGGACGACGAGGTGTCCATGTCCGAGCCGGCCTGCTCCGCCGCCGGGGCCGGCGCAGAGACGGCGGAGGCCTCCGCTGCCGCGGAGGTCGACGGCTCCGCCGTGCAGGGGCGCTTATCGGCGGGGGGCTCGGCCTCGCCGGAGCCGCCGGGGTCGGAGTCGGGCCGCTTCCGGCAGCGATCCATCAGCCCGGCCGCTATCGCAGAGCCCTCGCCGAAGACGTGTAAGCCAGCACCACTCGCCGGACCGCTTTCGATACGACCGACCGATCGGGGCCGCGGATATATACGGGAGGCGTGCGGGGGTGGGTTTAGCCCTCCACGATCGGTTTAAAATCGAGGGATTGTAACCGAATTGGGGCGGTTTTGGGGGAAATTTCCCGTGTTACGACGGGGTGGCGGAGTTGTTCGGGCGCTCGGCTCCACCGCTATATTTGGGTGGGGCTGGGTTGTTTCGGCATTCGGCGTGGGGGCCGCGTCGTGTACTAACTCGTGTCACTTTGCCCCGTTCGTGATAGGTCACGGTTTAGCTGTTTGGGCCGTGTAATTAAGGAACTGAGCGTGCTCAGTTGGTGTGAGGTGCCGATGAGAGTATCTATAATAGTTTATTTCTTAATTTGTTATTAAGAAGAAAAATCTTCGATCTAATAAAAAAAAGCAAGATTTCAATGGATTGTTTTTAAACTCAGATTCAAGACTTTAATTCTTCTGAAGTGTGTGTGATTCTTGATGATCAACAATGATAGACAACTTTTTGGTCTATATGTTTTGGCTCATTTATCATATCATCCGTGGGGAAGCCAAGAAGGCGGGCCGCACAAGATCCCAGAGATTTTGTTGATAGCGATGGGACTCATAAAATGAGTGTTTAGATAACAACTAAGCTTCCAATAGAGTTTTTTGTTGTTTCTTATGTTTTGGTATTAACAACTTGATAGTTTCTTCATGTAGAAACAGTTTCACCTTCTCTCCTCATCTTCTCTCCTCCACATCATCTAAAAGCTGATGTGGCAACTTCTTAGTAACAGCTGAGGTGGATTGTTGTAGATGCTCTGAGCCCTCAGCCCATCCGTACTCGACGCACGAGCATGTCTACCGGTAGTTAGTTTCTTTAGTTGAAACCAGAGGTTTCCCTTTAATCAAAAAAATTAAGGATGCGATTGGCCTGAATTGCGTCGCCCATTGGCTAGTTCAAGCTTACCTGATACTCCATTAAAAAAATAAGGAAGAAAAGGGGGGAAAAAGAGAAAAGAAGAAGAAACCTACTTGGTACAGGATTACTTGGAACCCCTTTTGTTGTAATTGCAAGTTACGTGGAGGGGTTATAGACGGCGAGTCTTCGTTGTTAAGGAAGAATGGGATTTCTTCGGCTGTTTTTTACTACATCCGTTTCCAAATTACTGACACTTTGGACTTCCACTGTTCAAACTTTGACCAATAATTATTTTTTAGATATTTAGCTTCTAAAATGAAAATAGTATTACTAGATTTGTTATCAAAGTAATTTAATGGTATTGTATATTTGTGTGTTTACATATAAATTGTTAAAAAATAACTATCAAAGTTATAACAGTACAGGCCTAAAAATCAGTTATTTGAAAACGGAGGGGTTTTTGTTATCTTGTTGTCTTTGTTGGGTTTATGATATAGTGGACTTGACGTCTCTTTGAAAGCCATAGATGACACATTAGTATGAAAAAAGATTATATCAGTAATCTATTTTATTTGTGGTGTTGTTTGAAATAACATGGATTCCATTGTCAGTTAGATATTAACACTTTTTTTAAACGACCTCTTGGTAGGTGGAGTCGTGCGGCCACAACTCTACCCACCATATTCAAATTTTAGTGCCTACATTTATACACATGTGAGTGTGCTTCAGAAACTTTGTGAGATCACGGATTTATCCCTATCCTTTGTCAATTTAGGCGTGTGTTAAGGGAGCGTACTCGCATGTGTGAGCAGTGGTAGTGTGTGCGTCTTTTTTGGACCCTGTTTGGTAAAACTTCAGATTCTCATTTTTCAGATTCTACTCCTGATTATCTGATAATTCACTTCTCCTAGAATCTGAAGTTGTCTATTGAAAGCGTTTGACTAGTAGGTTAGCTCCAAAAACCGTATGAGGGAGGATTATAGGCAAATAGACCATGTTACCCCTGGTTGTAATACTTTAATTGTATTTGTGCCTTTCTTCTATGTATTTGTACACAAATTATAGAATTTCCCCCCAATTTGTTTAGACCATATGAGTGTATATACGTTGTATTTGTACACAATGCCAGGTTACATTGCATTTACACTTCATGATGGAGTACAACGGTTGGCAAATAACAAATTGATGCACAACTATTGATTGTGTATAAGCAAATTTTGTACTGTTCACACTGCGATAGATGAAGCTGAAGATATTGCATTCTGAACAATGCGACAGATGAAGCTGGAAATATTGCATTCATATCGTATAAGTCCCAAATTCTACAATACACTAGCCATTGGATAGACTTTGGCTAAAATTACATAGCGTGTATTACCACTACATGAATTCAGATACTGCATCCATGAACGATAGGGTTGTGCTATGCAAGATATTGTGTATTTATGTTAAAGGACAAGGGTCTGCACACCAGGATACATGCAAAAGTTCATACCACAAACAATTAATGTTAAGCACCTATGACATATCTTCATGATAGAGATGAAGTCCAAGACCAAGACGGGCACAAGCTCGGCGAAAAGCCATTGCTTCAGCCTTCTGTACAGGATCATAGCTTGTATCGTCAACAGAAGCAGTTCCAGTGGCCTCAGTAAAATAGGGCATATCATTTCTCAACAATTTGGCCTGCTTTGAATTTAAACCCTCCAGAAGAAGACAAATAAATATCTGATACAGTAATGACCAGAAATTTACCTGGAGCATGCACATTCAGAATTTTGTTAACAATGTGCGTGCAAAAGGCATCAGAAGTGAGATCACGAGGATACAAATGGAAAAAATACATATATAGCTTATAGATTCCAGCCTTTATCTAACATGTTCGTGCTACAATAATTGAAGCAATTTTGAACAATAAACCCAAAACAAACAAGGGTCAGATTATCGAGTATGCCAAGCAGGGATCTATGGTTGTCAGGAGGGCAAACAAACACCAAATGATGCACTGCTCAGTTTATTTTCTGATGAGAAATTCTGTAACTAAAAGACATGTTCTGTTCATGATAGTTCTCTTGAAGTTGTGCTGCAACAACACCTCTCCAAGTGATTACAATAACCACTGCCCATGATAAAACCCCAGAAATTGAATTAGCAAACCCATTGATCACAAGTTTTTCCAATAAAATTGTGATAGCTTTCGTCCTAACTAGGCATGCTGCATGCATCAGGCGTCAAGTTTAATTTTACCTCTATCAACAAATCACCAATCGCTAGTTCGCTACACTGAGAACAGAACAGGTGTAAACAAACACTTCGAGTTGCTCTTATTGGATGCAATTCCACTTCACAGAACAATAGAACAGATGCTTGACATGTTTTTGATAGGTTTGCTTCATTTGACTGCTTACTACGATTCTACGAATCCACCCATCAGCACAAAGCAATTTAAACCACAACAGGAAGGAGTCAAGGACACTACTCCAACATAACCTAATGCTCATGCACAAAACTGCAAATACGCCCAAATCATGCTAAAACAACCAGAAATCTCCCACATTAACTAATCTTATACTGCACTGTGCACTAAAAGCTAGGGATCGATGAGCGATCACTGGTGATCGAGCGGGCTCACCATGGGATGTACTTGATGGCGAACCCGTCGTCCTCGACGCGCGTCTTCACGAGGACCT
Source organism: Phyllostachys edulis (assembly GCA_036346405.1). Lineage (NCBI taxonomy): Eukaryota > Viridiplantae > Streptophyta > Magnoliopsida > Poales > Poaceae > Phyllostachys > Phyllostachys edulis. The sequence continues at coordinate 17,983,586 of CM070554.1, read as the reverse complement.
CGGGAACCCTCTTCCCGAGCTCCCTGAGGACATTGGCGAGCGGCTTGCTGATGCCCTCGGTGGGGGCGGCCTCCTCGCCGCCGGCGAAGTCGTCATCGCCCTCCGAGGAGAGGTCCGGCTCCTGCTGCCGCCGCGACGCGCGGGCCTTCGCGGCGAAGGGGCGCGCGACGAGAGGGACTGGTGTACGGCGGCCGAAGAGGAGACGGGCTAGGGCACCGGGCGCCATGGCGAGGGTGAGGATGGAGGCGGGGAGAACGAGGGGTTTGTTTGGGTTTTGGAAACGAGGGGTCGAAAATGGGAGCAACTAGCCGGAGGAGGCGCACACGAGGACCGGAGGCGGCGCAGAAGATGCTCGGTGAAAATCGCTTGTCGCGAGAGCTGCCGGAGAAAGATGAGGAGGCGAGGGAAAAGGCGAAGGCCGAAGGGGTACGGGCTGGCGGCGCGCGGTGGGATTAGGGGTAGTTTGATGGGCATTTGCGGATAAATACTACGAATTTCAAAAGTATTTTTGTTTTTTAAAGTTGGATTTTCACGAGAATCTACGGAAATGTTGTTTCTCTTTGCTAGTTTATTTTCAAAATAGCTCATCGCGAGAATTAAAATCAAGTGGTTTTGAGAAACTGGGTGTTTGGTACTACTCTACGAGATCAAGACGAGAAGCTAGAATCTGAAGTTGTACCAAATATGGCCTTGTAATCGCAAAAGAAAAAAACATTAACGTTTTTTTTCTTTTTCCTTATGTTCCACTTTTTTGCGAAAATAATAGCAAACGTGGCCCAGTCCGAGGCCATTGGGTTTGTGCAAGGATGTGAGGATTGCTACCCATCTAACTTCGGTCAGTATGGCCCATCCTGACTTGTTTTTACTAGAACGTTGTTGCGGCGCTCCATGCGTTGCGATTGCCAAATGCGGATAGCAGGGGAAATCCTTTTTTTTTGCACGATAGCTACATGTATATGTTAAGGATTCGTGATATTAGAGTCAGGTCGATTTACAATGCAATATAGTTAAATCTTGACAGCAAACAATGGTATGTAATAGTGTGTACATAGAGCCAATGTAGTGCTTGTAACGAAATGGTATTTATGTAAAGCTAAGACATTGTGTGCAACATAGTGTTGTGTATGGACAAATAATGCGATGTCTGGTATTGATCTATAGAATCCATAGGTACAGAAGCATAGTAATCTATAGAATCCGTAGGTATGGAAGCATACGACATGTATAAACAATACTAAGTAGTGATGATAAGTGTACTAACACAACAGGAATAGGAACAGCTATATACAGTATTAGGTGGAATGTCTTAGAAACATACATGAGCAGTACATGTTGGTTTAAGAAACAGACAACATGTTCAGCGAGCATTAGCCTGCATATTCATACCTTTTTTGCAGAAATGTTTGGCCTAATGTAGTTTACCAAAAGGTGTAGCTTTTCGTTGTGAAGTCATTGTTTATAGACAAGTCTCCTGGGTTAATCCGAACAACAGATTTGGTTAGTATATTTTCGAAAAGTTCAGAAGAAAAGCTGGTTCGACAATATTAAAAAACACATGATGCAGAATAAAATACTAAGGTGTTAGTCATATGGTCACGTCCAGCAGAAACTGATCCTTGATGGCACAAATATTTTATGCATATTACCAAAATTTTCGAAAAAATGATATATGTATGACATAAAGATAAAAGTACAAAATAGTTTTTAAAAAGAGATCGTACACCAAACAACAGGAACAGGAATTCAGTAAGGAATGCACTTGTTATATGCTTTCATTTGGCATTCATGCACCATTTGGCATCCATACTGCTTTCTCTTGGTCCTGCATCAACACACACACCCATCAGCAATTTAGTCATATGATCTAAATTAGCATCAGCATGAGACCTCCAATGCTACATGTATCATGAACAATGTGAAAACCAACATTTAGTCATATGATCTGCATTAGCATCTTGTTGTTTTTTCAATTCTTGTATTAATGATTTATGACGGGTTTATTGCCCACCTATTTTCACTATCAAAGGAATACAATGAAAGCAAATATATTTTACGACGTAGCCTATGACAATTGATAAAACTGTAAAATATGAGAGGAAAGATTCTAGGTAACACGAAAACATACCTCACTTGTAAGGTACTGGTTGTCTGCATGTAGTTCCTCTTACACTCATGCGAATACATGAATATACGATTGAGCAGATGCAATAGGCTTGCACATCATGTAACCTGACATGTGATAGTTTTTAGCACATATGAAATCGGCAAGGGAAAAATGACAAAAAAAAATGTATCTTGAACTGAGGAGAAAAAAAGGTTTCATAGTTTCACAAGTATATAGCATGCCCATTGTAGTAAACAAAAGGAAAAAAAACTGCAACATTGGGAAGAACAGAGTACATATTTGGTGTTGTTATAGAAGAAAATGAAAAAGGATGTAAACACATATATGTTGTATGCATGAAAATCCACAGACTTGTAATACCTCGTGAAAAAGCTCTATATTAATACAATCATACACCATTTAAGGTCACATCGCTTTGGTTAGGTTTGAAGCGTTATTTAGACAATACAAACAGAAACCTGATAGCATAAGACATTACTATATAGATTCCACGCCTAGTACAAAGGCAAGTAGCACGCCTTGCCAATCCCATTAGCGGCATGCTTCTTAATCTTCCTCATGGCAATCTCTCTAGGCAACGTGCAGACCTTGTCTAGATCGACATCGATCCCAAGACCCTAACCCAGGCTCTCCCTGACCACATTTCAAAACCTCAAAAAATTGCTTATAAACAAATATAGAAGTATAAAGTATAATAGATGATTAGAACACTAAGCTTACACTTTTCTGTGCAAGTTAAGTAGGGAAAAAATAATATTTCATCTGCTTGTACAAAGTTAGAAATAGTGGAAACATTGTCTTAATAGCTGGACTAATCATATCCTTGTTTGACGACATTTTTAGAATAAATACTCATTCAAAGAGCAAATGTGCCATACGTGGTGCATAAATTTTTATAACCAATTCAAATAAACACATAGCTAGTGGAGGATAACCCTCTTAAGAGCAAATTAGTAAGTGGAGGAGAATTTTTTTAGAGCAAATGGGCTATTTGGGAATAGAAGAGGTACCTCTACATATTACTACTCATCATAGTCATGAACAGCTTCAACCAACATAGAGGAAGCTGTTTCACATTAGTTCAAAACAATACTAAATCAGTATTTGATTAATAGATATATACAAACTCCAGGTCTAAAACCAGTAGATGCTTCCTTTTTATTTTTCAAAGCTACCACTACTAATGATTCTTGCCAACAAAATATCTTTACTCCCAAATTTTTAATTAGCTGCAAGTAAAACATGTAGAAGCACTTTTATCCACTGATGACCATACCCTGTGCAAATATGATAGTCAATAGTTTGTACTTAATTCCAGATCCAGAAAATCATGTCGCAAGTTCGATGATGAAGGTATTTCATGGCAAAGTGCGTGTCACTATTGGTGTGACAGCCATATTTTTGTAAGCCACAAGGCCTACAACCATCTTTCATATGGAGAAGTGACCAAAAGGTCCAAAACAACCGCACGTTGCTATGGCAGCCAAAAACTGGAAATGCAAACCAAATAATAGCCAGAGAAATGTAGCACAATCGCATGTCCATGGCTTTTAGCATAAATCGTGGTTATGAAGTGAATGCCAAAGACAACATTTGTATTTATGTTCATCTAAGCACGCCATGCCTACTAACTAAATATGAGGCACATTGTCATTCTTATCACCATGAAATACACAATTGCATTTCAACAAGCATCAAACTATATAATGGTACGTAAATGCACCATAGACCCATAGACAAGAAATCTGCGGTACCATCGCCTGCATCAACATTGCTATTTAAGAGATGGAACATAGAGAGTAGTAGAGTACCATCTGTTGTTAAAAAGAAAAGAGAGAAGGCTGACACCTCATACCAATATAAAGATTGTATTTTTCACACAAAAAATCATATAATCTCTTTATATTAATTTTGTCACTACTTAATAGGCTTGGGTATTTTGATGTATATATTAACAGACCTTCTTGCATATAAATTTTGCCATTCCTGCTCCCATTCGCCTAGTGATTTCTTCAATTGCCTTCTGATAACTGAAAAACAAAAGGAAATTATTTTCCACGAAGTTCAAATGAACGAAAATGCACTTAATCTGAATTAGCAAACTATATCTGAGGGGAAAATGATGGGGAAAAGAAGGCTTCAATTGCAAAGATATACAAAGACTATGGCGCTTTTAATTAGCTTTCGGTTTTAAAATGGACAGTGGATGTGTAGCATTGGCTTCTTGCATATTGGGTGGTACATCAGTGTCCAATGTATTTAAATGTATCCAATAACATGACCACCCAAAATTAAATGCAATTTCACATTTACAAACTATTGAACGCATTGTCACAGTCTTTCAAACAGCAGCATGCCCATTGTGCAAAGAACACGAAGATAACCAAATATAATAGAGTATCTATCATTTCTAAGACTTAATAGAATGGAAGAAATATTCAACACAGAATAAGCAAAAGATGTCATAGTTATAGTGCCAAGGCTTTCTAAACACGGTAAAGAAAAACCTGGAAACACATAAGTATTGCCCTAGGCGACCGGGCACGATCGATGTCGCCGGGCCGAGGCACTAGACAGCGGTGGCGCCACGGAGGAGCAGGCCCAAGAAGCCAAGCAAAGGGCCGATCCGCATGCTGCTCGTTCGAGCAGGGAGCACGGGCGAAGATAAGCGTCTGGCCAAGACCCAGAGATAGCGCTTGAGGAGCGGCCAGAGGTGAGGAGCCGGGTGCAAGACCACCAGAGGGAGGCGGCACCGTGGGGGAGCCCCAGCCAGAGAGAGGTGGAGCCATGGGGAGCTTCAGCCGAAGGAGACCCAGGGGAAATAGAATGGGGGAATGGAGGAGGGAGGTGGAGCCACGGGGAGCTTCAGCCAACCGGGGAGCACGGGCCAGGCAAAGGTGTGCGGCCGGGCATAGAGACGGCGTGGGCCGGAGGAGCGGCCGGAGGTGAGGAGCCGGGTGCAAGACCACCAGAGAGAGGCGGCGCCATGAGGGAGCCCAAGCCAAAGAGAGTTGGAGCCATGGGGAGGTTCAGCCGAAGGAGACCCAGGGAAATAGAATGGGGAATGGAGGAAAGAGGTGGAGCCACGGGGAGCTTCAGCCGAAGGAGAACCAGGCGCAGAAGATCTTCGGGGCCACGTGCGGCGTTGATCAGGCGCGATCGGACGAGCCGGGGGCGCTAGCTGAGCACGGCAAGAAAAACTTGACGATGCGTGGGCGTGTGCGTGTGGCCGGGGAGTCCCAAGAAACGTGGAGAGGGTCGGAATTCCACCGCAAATAGAGATCTTTCAGATTCATCTCACTAGTCACTACTGAGATCGGCCGATTAGTCTCTTGGGCTAAGCCGTCTTAATGGAATCCCACTCTTTGCCCTCGATTCGTAGGATTCGTAGGCACCGAGCCCCTATTTGTTACTAGTCACTATTGAGATCGACCAGTTAATCTCTTGGGCTAAACCGTATTAATGGAATGGAATAAGTCCATAATAGACCCCTGAACTTTGCGGAGAGTTCAAAATACCATCTGAACTCCAAAACCGTTTGGTTTGCACCCTCGAACTGCCAATACCATCTCACCCGACCCCCTGGAGCCGAAACCACCCAATTTCTCCTTGACGTGGCATCCATGTATGCCACGCTGGCGCGGTTTTACCTCATCAACTTTCCCATCTCTCTCACTTAAAGGACCGCATCCCTTTTGGCCCTCTGCATCGCCAAATTTCCCCTCTCCAAAATCCCTAAGCGGCGGTGCAACCGATTGTGGCAGCGGGGATGAGTGGCTCCCGAAGCAGTGGTCAGTCAGAGTCATCCTTTGCTGTAGATCGAGTCAGTGGCGAGGAGGAGGAGGAGTCGTCACCCGTACCATACTGTGAGCGACTGTTGGAGTATTCGACTGCAGTGATGTGCCACTGCGGAAGCAAGGCCGCACGATGGATTTCATGGAGTGATTCAAACCCAGGAAGGAGGTACATGACTTGTATGAGGACGCGAGTGAGTAATTTGATGCTAGAAATTGTTGTTTGATTCGTTGTATTTGTTTTCTTCACTGCAATTGTTTTTTTACTGTGGTTAATTTGGTAGGCTGGAGGTTGCAAATTTTGGGTTTGGGTGGACAAAGAGACGACTCCCTTTGTGAAGGAGGTTCTGCTGGATCTGTGAGACATTGTGAGGTCTCTAAGGAGGCAAAACAATGCCCTGAGAGCTTCTAAAGCTAAATCAAGGGCAAAACTTGAGGGTAGAATGGATGTGCATAAATCAGAAGTGGCTACTTTGAGAGGAATTTTGATTGCGATGGATGTGGCACTGGATGAAAAGAAAGCTAGAGTTGTGAGGTATGAGAAAGAAAGAACATTGTGTTTTGTTGTAGTGGTGTCATCTGTTTTGCTTGTAGTTGCTCTCTTGTGTAACTTATGACTCTGATGTCTGGTTGTAATTGATAACTATCATGTTTGTGTAACCTATGTGTTGGCAAGTATGAGAAAGAGAGGAAGATTTGTCAAGTATGATAATTGTCATGTTTGGTTGATGAATGGTAATGGTATATGCAAACGTTGACTCAAGTCTGGCACATCACAATTCATTAAAGAACTTTCATAAATACTCATAGGCCTGGCATAAGTAGCCTCAAGTATGGCATATTACATTCAACTTGTACAAAGCTAAGTTGGCAAAATACATGCATAAGTCTGTAACATTACGACCCTTAGTCAAGTTTGGCACATTACATTCACTTGAAAGTCATTAGTTTCTTATGAGCAGGTTTCTTGCTCTTAGTCAAGACTTGCTTCTTGGTCTTGCAAGAAGGTTCCTATGCATTGACATGAGCTCTTGCAGACCCTGAGTTCAGATTGATGTTTACCGTGGAGCTAGCCTGTGAGCCTGGAACTTGAGCCTGTAGGTTCATAGAAGTTGACCCCCCTTTGGTTGTTATCACATTGGCCTTAGCTGATGCCTTGATTATCCCTTAAACAGGCATACCAGACTGCAATATGGAAAAGAGACATGGCCAGTTATGTGCATGCTATAACCAAAGTGGAAAGGATACGTGAGTGCTGTGACTTACATCTTGGATTGTTGATCCTGTTTGTTGTGAGTGCAGTTCTTCTGAACCACTTATCCGCTTTTTGCTATTAGCTGATGATGCACTAATTGTCGCTGCCTTTGTCTTCTTCAGCACACTCTGCTGGCTTCCTAGTAATACTACCTGAGAGCAATGTATCATAAGCACAAAATAGCATCCATATTATGTAAACATCAGAAGGTGTCAATGCACGTTACCATTGCATCCAATGGTGGCATAGAAGCATTTGTAGTAGCTTCCCCACTTCTCCTTCTACAGGATCCCCTATTGTGGCCAATGCCTTTGCAAAGTCTGCACCTGATAAGTGATGATGGTGCCAACCCTAGATACTTCTATGCTCTTGGGCTTCTCATTAGGTTCCCTTCTCCACTCCTTCCTTGGTCTTCCTGGCATCTTGACATACACGAGAGCTTTTGCTTTTGGTCTTTCAGAGGTGGGCCATGAGGTAATATCCTCCACAGATTGCAGCCAATTGACGAGGATTAAAATCTCTATGTATTACTTTAATACATAATAAAAGAGCATATGTTTTCATGATCGTAACCCCTAAGGCTAACAGCCTCTGTGGTCATAAGGATTCAAGAGGTTACATAATAAGTATCCTGATCGGATGAGGTCATGTACCCAGACCCCAACCAGATAACTGCTCGTAGAAGCAATGAACTGGCATTCGGATCTAACTCCGAATATATTCCTTACTGTGTGATGAATGGAACACATGTCATATTTGTTCCATACCACGCGACGTTTCATGGTCCTAAGACACTGACCACAACCACCCTACGGATTGAGTGTCTCACAGACACACAACTGTCGAACGGTTGGTACTTTATCAACCGCTGTCTCGCTCCGACCAGTCGCGACATTTCCAACAAGCATCTCTTCAAGGAAGCAACTGCCACCTCTTCGACGGTTATTTAAAGATGGAGTGCGAATCAAACTGCATCGGATTGAAGCACTGCAATCGGCATTAGATTCATGTTTCAAGTCTGATTCCGCAAGATAACAAGCATTACGTTCAATATAATTAGGATTAGTCCACTGCTTGGTCGAAGGCACCCCCTGTAATAGCCAGTTCATAGTAATAAAAGAGCAGTCACATTCTCTTCCAAGAATTCTTTGCCATTTTCCTCTATTTATTTCATAAGATCGGCGACTCGATCGTCGACAGTTGGCACCGTCCGTCGGGAAGAAGGCGTTGAGTTCTTGAAGATTACTTCGCTCATGCATTCCTCATCCAGTTCCTTTGCTCTATCATCGCTCATGTGAACATGCCGGCTTGGGATGAGGAAAACTAGTTCGACCTGGCGGATTACTCTAACCTCGACATGGACGTATGCATCCGCGCCATGGAAGAAAACGGGATGTCATCATCCTCCTCCTCTTCTGCTGGCTCGCCAGTCCCAAAGATTTACAAAATCGACCGAATAGATGAGGATACACCGTCACCAACAATGGCGCTCTCAGAGGAACCACTCATTCCGACCAGTTCAAAACGTCCAAACACCTCTGCAAGTCCAGTCAATCCGATCGGTAGAGGCGGCAATGGGAGCCCAACACTATAATCAGAGGGTCCATGTACTCGTGATATTGTCATGGGCAACCAGCATTCGCCAACGGCTCCTATGTATTCTGGGGGCCAAGCGACATCTAGTAAGGGTATCGATGAAGTTATCACCAATCGTAGGCCGAGTGGGCATGGTGAAACTCAGCATACGATCGGTAGTCCGCCGGATCAGGATAAGTCCACCACAAAGCCCACCGGAGGTAGTAATCTCCAATCGCTCCCTATCGTGGAGACTCCTGGCAGAAGCACTGAAAGGCTCTCCCTTAGCTACAACGGGAGTTCCTCGGAAGATCACTGTTGGCACACGAAGTTAACACAATCAGAGATACCAATTTGGATGCCATGCACGATCCTCCGCGGGTTAACTCGCCACCACCTACTGGTGGAGATGGTACGGGCACTCAAGCGCCAATTACCGGAGGCAATCGAGCTGATGGACGTGCATCAGTTAATTCACCTGTTCCTACCCCATAAAACTCAATTCATCGGACGCCCTCTGCAAGCGAAAATCTACCACGACCTTCGGTAACGATACAAAACCTACAACGAGTCTGGGATATCATAAATAATCCAGACCCTGCTTTAGCAGGAACTCCAGGTTATGTTCAGCTTGCAGGTCAGGTATCAGAGATCCTCCAACAAACCATGTAGCGTACATAAATGTACCGGGAGCAGAGAAATTCGCAAAGTCACATGATAACCTCATCCCAGCGCTCCTCTCTCAATAGAAGACAACATGGTTTAGTAGAGGATCGACCAACACCAAGACCCCCTCGTAGGTTTCGACCAGAGAATCACGAGGGAAGACGACTCTTCACAGCAGTCACTCCTTCTCGTCAAGAGAAACGACCACTTGATTCAGACGATCTCAAGCATCATTTGGACCAGGTAGGTGGTCAAAGACGTTATCATAAAGTCCATGACCGGGTTGGGACACTGGATCCTGGATATGCAAATCTAAGGAATCGATCCCCGACTGATTATAATCTAGCTCCTTTTCAGAGAAGGTGCCACGACTCCATTACGGGTTGCTAAGCGTTCTCGGCAGGTCTCCAAGCTGTTTGTTGGACGGACAGGTTCCGACCAGCAAACATAGAGAAGTTCAATGGGACCCAGAACCCATTAGAATTTCTTAAAATTTATTCTACCGCCATCAAGGCCGCTGGTCGTAATGATAATGTGATGGTAAATTATTTGCCCATGGACCTTGAAGGGTCTGCCTAGTTGTGGTTACTTAACCTACCGGTCGGATCTACCTATACTTGGGAGCAGCTCTGCGATACTCTGATCGTCAACTTTCAAGGGACGTACAACCGCATCGGAAAGGAGGATGATTTTCATTGGATGAAGCAGAAAACCAACAAACCTCTTCGACAATATATCAAGAGATTCAGTCAGGTTCGAAATTCCATCACAAAGATCGCAAAATCTTCTATCATCCGGGCTTTTAAAGTAGGACTCAGGAATCACCAGTTTATGGAGGATATTGCAATAAATCCTCCATGAACAACCGTCGAACTTTTCGACATGGTAGACAAATACGCGGCCGCTAGTGAAGCGGTCGAATGGTATGAAGCTATCGATCGAAAAGATAAAGATCCCCAGTCAAGTCTGGAGAAACAAGAAAAGAAGAACAAGAAGTCTCTCAAGAACAAGAAGAATCACAAGCCCGACAACAAGGAAGTCCTCGCGATTCCAGAAAAGTATACCAAGGGCAAGAAAGATTTCATTGGTCGGAATAAAGCTAAGACTCCAACTAGTGACTTCAAGAAAACTAAGAAGTGGTGTCCACTTCACAAGGCAACAGGGCATGATCTACGCACCTGCCGGGCCTGGCAAAGTAAACTAGAGGATTACTACTCGAGTAAAGGACCCTTCCCCTTCATAACAGAACTCAGAGAACCAAGCTCCAAGAAGGACAAAGATAGCGACGAAGAGATGGACTACCAGGAGCCACAGCATACGATGGATATGATCTTCGGAGGATCCTCCTCGTACGATTCGAGACGTCATGTGAGAACCTGGGGTATTTAACTTGTAATACTTAACCATTAAGATGATTCAAGCATTACAAATCAAATATCTTGACTCTCGGCGTATATGTACTTCCCAGAATTGCAGTACACATACCCCATACAAAAATTATGCATCAACATTCAACACATAGAACCAAAGTACAATTAAGCAATTCAAAGGACATACAATATAGAGTTATTACAAAAGGGGCCGATCGGCCAAATAACAACTAAAGAGTTAGATAAACAACGAAAGCAAATAGCCATAAGATGGCGATAAACAATAGCCAATTAGTGTGCCTTTAACCCACAAGGCAACCAACCGGGCCACCAACCTAGTCGTCGAAACCACCACACATCTCGCAAAAGTGGATCCCTTGGAGATCAACTTCCTTCTCTGCAACAATTTATTAAGCAAAGCAAATGAGTACAAAAATGTACTCGCAAGACTTACGTGTAGGGTAACAGGCCTATAGATATGCTACATGCAAGCTTATTTAAGTGGAGGAGGCTCTAGACTCATTTTCAGCATAAAGCAAGTTTTCATTTGCAATAATGTAATAGATTTAAAGCAGTTTTACAATCTGTTTTTATTTGACAAAAACAGCGATATACAAGTAACAATAATAACAAGACATCCTGGAAGTGGCTAACCCAATAGCCACCACAACAAATAGCATGAATTCCCCATTCATACCACCCACACCAAGTTTTAATTAAATGTTATAGTCTAATTCTTGCACGACCTTACCAAGCATGTCCATAACCTAGGACGAGGCTATTCGAATAGTTTGAACCCTGCAGGGGTGTACCAATGTACCCACACGTCAGACCGCCTTTTTGCCTCCGGAATAAGCACACTTCCTTTGGTATGCCGACACGGCTAAGTCCTATGAGATATTTCCAATATTGTGCATTAACTACGAGTCGCCCACATGGGTGAAACCCTCCGTGAACCGCCCTTGTGTGTGCAGACGGGGCTCCCACAGAGGACCCACATGTTGTGTCGGGACATCGCCCGGCCAAGCAATTATGATGCCCTCAAGGTGGAGAACCAACCGGGAACTCCACCACCGCACACCCAATAACACAACACAAGCCATTTCTTTTTCCACACAACGCACGCAACCTCCTGCGACTGGAAGCTAACACACGCCAAAGTACTAAGTCAAGAGAGGTCCCATATCCCCCTCGTGTGGTTAGCACGCAATAATCGCTTGGCTTAGTGACACAAGTAACTCGGTCCTTGTTGACCCAGGCACCATTCCAGTCACACCCAAAAGATCACACCATCAACCATTGTGCCCAAGTCTCAAACATTTCATTTTCAGTTTCAGTTTTTGACTTTACAAAGTAATAAAGCACAAGGTTCTGAGCATAATGATAATAATAATTTTGTGTGATCAAGGTTATCGACTAAGTCGATAACCGCCCAATTCTACCGGTAGCTAAGCATTTCTAAGCATGACACCGTAAAGACAATAAAAAAGCATAATTCAACCACCGGGCTTTAATTCACCGGCGAGATTAATACCTTATGTTTAGTGGCAGGGGATGAACAATTTAAAGGCAACCATGCAATAGGAATAACTATCTCTAATCGGGAAAATAAACTTTGACACAAAAGCATGCATACATACAATTTGTAAACAAAGTATTAGACTTGAAAGTAATGGGACATTTATGATCAAACTGCTTGCCTTACTGGGGATAACTTTCTTGCTGTAGAGGGTCACTCGTGCAATCAATAATTTCATTGGAACCTAGCGAAAGAAGTGGAAAGCACAATAAGAACGAATAACACCGAAAAGACCCAAAAATTCAAAGTCATCCAAAAATCATGAAAAATTCACAGAAGGTAGAGCATGATTTTAGGTGAATTTATCAATAAGAATAAATTGATTTGGATGTTCTATACAAAAGTTATGACAGTTTGAAAGTCAGTTTTTCCAGAAAATCCAAATAAATTGCTTCCAGTTACTGTTCATCCGAATTAATTATTTTGGTGAAAATTTCCAGAGCAGTGGTGCACTTGAAAATTTTATGGTAGGCAGAGCACCACATGAGATGAACAATGGAATTTGATTCACCTCGTTTGGAGCTAAGATGAATTTTCTATGATTTTTCAAAGTTATGAAAGTAGTACACAAGTTATATGTAAAATAAGATTTTCAACAACAGTATCATGCTCACAACCTATTCTAAAATAAACAACACTAACAGAAGATTCCAACAAAGTTGAGTTTACTCAATTTGGAGTTACTGAGAAATGCATATGCATTTTTGAAGTTAAAACAATTTTTAATGCAACAATATTACTAAACCTAAAGAAATTTTACCAAAAGTGTTTTCTGTAATAGTAACATGATTCAACCCATTTTTTATTAAAGTACTTTCAAAAAGGAAACTAACAAAATTTGAATCATCAATTTTGGAGCTAAAATGAATTACTTATGCAATTTTGAAGTTGAACCAATTTCCAGTTCACAAATAAAGCATTTCGGAAATTATATAAACATACAATACTTTTTATACCCAGACCAAGCGAGCCATACTCACTGACCGGTGGGGCCAAATGAACAGTACCATTTTCTATTTAACCTATGGATTTACTGAACTGACAGGTGGGGCCTACAAGTCATTGACACGGTGCACAAAACAGTGTGTGGACCAGAGTCCACAACACAGTGCACACTTTACAAGGTGAGGCTTACTGTGAACTAATGGCCTCGGGCCCACCCGCAAGTGACTTAAGGAATCAGCTAAACCAAGGATTTCTGACAAGGATTGCGCCATTACTACTAATCATCGCCATTAACTCCTAATAACGCCGCCACAGAGTCAGTCGAAAGACGCCACGCAGGTCTTCTGTGCCATGAAGCTTGCAAAGCTCTCGCCGACAAAAGAGAGTTCATCGGCGACCAAGGACTTAAAACGGAACTAAAGATGCTATCGCAAGACCCGGAGGGCACCGTGGCGAGGTCGGAGGTGACCGACGCTGGCGCGACGAGGTGAAGCGGAGTGACAATTACGGAAAACGAAAATGACGATACGACAACGACGCCCGATCTAGCGTGAGCACGAGCATCAGGAAGGGTCAAAGACCTTACCGGAGTGACGCGGATAGGAAGGGCTCACCGGAGACGAGCTAGCGGCGGCGACCGTGGCGGCGGTGAAGTCAACGAGGTAGCTCTACCGAGCAACAACAAGAACGGGGAGGTAGGGACAGCTTTGGTGAGGTCACTAGATGATGCCAGAGCAAGTAATTAGGAAACGGAGCCCCTTACCAGAGATGGGGAAGATGAACAATGCCAACGGCCGAGTTTGGTGAAAAGCCAAAATCCAACAACTCCTAAAGAGGAACAATGAAATTGGTTTAGGAGAAATGCTTCTAGGGTCGATGCACGTTATGACGTGAAAGGATGAGGACTACCTCACCGGAAACACCAGACACGTTGGAGTGGCGATGGTCTTGCGCTCTGAGCCATGAGACGACCTTGGCATTCCGAAGCTACAAGCCGAGAGAGTCTTGTGCGGTTAGAGGAAATGGAGACAATGGAGAGAGAGGAAGAGGATAGCAAGGTCGGCGGGCGCACCGAGACGGGTGGAGCTAGAGCCTCCTCCTCTTCCACACCGAGGAAGAGAAGTGAGTGCAAGAGAGGGCTCGAGGGGGGGGGTTAATGCTCGGGCACGGACGAGAAAGAAACGGCGTGAGCGGGTGAAGCTCCAGGAGTGGTTCGCTTGGGCGGTGGATTCACGACATCAACAGAGCGACGCAGAGCTTCCTCAGCACGTGGTGCTCACCTCCTGGCTGGCAATGAAGCTAGAGAAGACGGTCCGACGACGGGCCCATGAGTCGGCCGACTAAGGATGCGAACAATGGCACGGGATGATCCGGACTGTTGATCTCGAATCGGACGGCTGCATGCGATGGTGCAGTTAGGTGACTTGGTTGAACCAAGTCGGCTCGGTCGGAGGTCTGGTCTGAGCCTGACGAACAATGATTTCTGATTTTGATTTAAAAAGGCTGAGAAGATAGGGAATTTTTGGAGGTAGCTCCAAAGCTCCAAAAATTCTAAAATTTTTATGGAAGCTTGGTGGATCTGAGGAAAACCTTGTGTAATTTTTCTAGAAATTTTCATGCATTGCATTTCTTTCTATAAAATTCACAAGTTGCTGGTCTAGTTTTTTGACCAGAATTCAACTGGTTTGACTAGCTCTTTTGGGATAGCAAATAAAATCTAAAAATTATGAAATTTGATAGAGGAGTTACT
Organism: Phyllostachys edulis; assembly: GCA_036346405.1. Classification (NCBI taxonomy): domain Eukaryota; kingdom Viridiplantae; phylum Streptophyta; class Magnoliopsida; order Poales; family Poaceae; genus Phyllostachys; species Phyllostachys edulis. The sequence continues at coordinate 17,968,527 of CM070554.1, read as the reverse complement.
AGGATGATCTAGAAGCTAGGAAAAGTATTTACTAAGGATTATCACAAGACTTGATTATGGAGTTTTCAATGACAACAACTTCCGTCAATAGAAACATCAATCTTAGAAAATAGGAAACCCTAGGGAAAAATTCCCAGGAAATTTCAAATGACATCATGAGGCATCAAAAGTTTTAATTTATCCTCATTTTATTACATTTGAAACATACACCATTGTTTGGGATGTTACACATCATCTGAAGGCCGTGGAGCGGCAGGTCAATCTTGCCGAGTCTCCGATCACCGTTAAGCTGTCCAGGTGGTCAGAAACTGTAATCTTCGTCAGCAAAGAAGACTGCTGTAACATCCTAATTTTTTGAGCTTTAAAAATCTTTTGAATAGTTAGTAGGGAGAAAATTCACCATTTGGATTTATTTGAATTTAATTTAAAAGATTAAACATGTACTTTGGATATCAAAACAATTTAGTACGATTAAAGTCAACATCAAGAATTGTCAAAACTATTTTATTTGTATTCTATGTGCTTGGATATATTTTTTAGATTTTTCTAGAATTTTTTCAAGTTCATTTGCTATTTTCTAATTGCCATTAGCATTTTCTGGTATTTTCTGAAATGAAAAAACTAATTAAAATCTCAGTTAATTCCTTTGGTCAAACCCAACCCTATCCTAATTCCGGCACAGCACTGTGTGGCCTAGCGTCGCGTGCCCCCCCGCCTCCAACGGACATGCGGGCCAGCATGTTGGTCTCTCCCTTCCTCTCTTTGTGTGCGCTTAGTTAAGTCCGAGTCGTCCGATCGTTTTTTAACGGTTCGATGGAGTTGTGTCGTTCGAACGGTCCGAACGTCATAAATCAGTTTGAGCCGTCCGATCATTTTTGAACGGTCCGATGAAGTTTGGACCGTCCGATCGAAGTTGGACGGTTAGATCAGTTTGAGTCTGAACATGCGTGCCTTCGCACTCTCTGCCAGGTGGGCCTCACACCGTCATCGCCTCTGAGTCGGCTTCGTCTTTGTGAGTCCGAAGCTCAGTCCACCATGGCTGCCTTCTAGAAGCTCAATCCGATAAACGGATTCTTAAATAGATCATCCCAGATTTCCGTGTAGAATCCTATCTTTATATCTTCCGCATTTGTTAGGATCGAAATCATATCCCAATTCCGTTTCTATCTCTTAAATCATAAGATTCCATATCAATCCCGATTTGGGGGTTTCCAAACCTAGCACGCTCTGGCCCTATAAAAGGCGCCCCCCGTGTTCGCTTTGTCGCCCTCATCCCAAACCCTAGCTCAATTTCACCCCAATCGCCCTAGCGCCGCCGTAATTGGAGATTTTGGGTTCGGTCACTGAAACCCTAAAAGCTTCAATTCCTCCGCTGCCGGTGACGCTTCGCCCCCATGGTCTACATCGTCAACTTCCTCATCGCCGAAGCTACTTCGCGCACCCCTTCGTTGCCCCGGAGCATCGCCGAAGCTCTCGTCCGACAAAACCCGAAGTCCTCTGCCACTTCGAGCTCACCGTCGGCCAGTCCAGTTGTCCTCAACCACCCGGAAGTGTACCCAGAGGTTCGTAATAGCCTTGGATATCTCCTAGTACCATTCACTGCCGGTAGATCGCCGCCGTTGTCATGCTCGTCCGAGCCCTCGTCGCCGTCGAGATGACATGGCAACCCACGTTAGCGTCCATCTCAGCACATGTGTTCATGTGTCGCTTGCGTGTTGTCCAGTTGGCACTGCGTCAGAGCCACATGTGTGCTCGTGTGTCCAGCCCACCTAAACCGCAGATCCATGGCTCGGTGAACTAAGTCTACCGTGAGCCCTGTCACCGACTTGTCGGTCCCACATGTCGGAATTCCTTTTGATTTCTTCTAATTCCATAATTCTGTTGATGATGTCAGCCGATGCATTAATTCGGATTTTTTTGTTGAAGAAAAATTCGGAATTCCAATCATTCAGATTTGGGGTTTTTCTTTAGATTCAAACTTTCAAAGGCCATATCTTTTGCATCCGAACTCCGATTGAGCCCATTCAAAATTTTAAATTCATATAAATTCGAGATCTATTTATCTGTGATTTTTATTTAATTTTTTGGAGTTTGTTTTGCCTCTGTTATTTATTTGTTTTGTTTGTTTGCTTCGTTTGCGAGTAGACATCGATACTTCGGGAAGCTTTGAAGAAGAAGGAGTGCATCAAGAGCAAGATCGGTACCTAGACCTATTCCAAGGCAAGTTATACCTTTGATCATATTGAACCCAGTTTTCAAAAGTTATATTGATTCAAATTATTGCATTTACTTTAAGTATTTATTTAAACGCTTTTGGGTTTAGTTATTATTCTGATTTGTTATATCCATCTTGTCTATTGTTATGTCATAATCTTTTTGTCACCCTAGATTGGTTCATTATTTAGTTGGTAATATCGTAGCACCAACGTGGGTTGGTTAGATACGATTAGATTGCTTAGCCATGCTACGAGTCATCATCTCATGTGAATTGCAAATATAAACCTGACTAAGTGAATATGGAACTATGTGATAAACTGTGTGTATTGTGTGCTATTACTCATTGATGGTATATGTTGCACTTAACCAACTGGGTGGTAAAGGATTTAGACTAAGGCAAGTGGTGGATACTATGTGACATGGTGGCCATATGAATGGGAATGATAATCTGTGTGGCATAGTTAGAAATTGGAAGTCTTGCCTTGGTCAATTAAGGACTTAACTTTGTGCACCATTGAACTGAGCCTTACTGTACGACCGCATGCCTGGTATGAGACGGGCCTAACTTAGTAAGTTATGGAATCTCGACATTGATTACTCATGTTGTGGGTTAGGAGCTCAGCGATGGGTGGAGGTGTGCTACCAAGTATTCGCATCGCGGGATGGTTCACTACTTCCCTGTCCAATGGTGTGTGTTATGCCAAAGCACTGTATTAGGTTTGGTATAACGGTAAAGCAAAGTGGGAGTGTCAATGCTTGAGATGAAGTTTCTGAAACGTTTTGTTATGATTAGTGCTTGCAACACTAGTTGTATCGTGTGGGTAAAGTGTACAACCTCTGCAGAGTGTTAATTAATCTATTCGAATAGTCGCGTCCGTGGTCATAGACATGCTCAGGCATTTCACACGAGGGGTAGTTTTAATAAAACAGTTGGGAAGGGAGCTGTGTGATCTAAGTCATATGGTTATGTGAATAACTTGTTTAGGCATTGTGTTCTTTGTGAAATCAAACTGATAAATTAATATTGTTAATTGTTTTACATTATACTTTCAATCTATTATTCGTATTCAATTGCAAATAAGTCATTCCTTTGGAACAAGGCATCATGTATAATTGCATTATGTGGTATGACTTGCGAGTACGGTTGTGTACTCATGCTTGCTATAATCAATTAACAGAAGTGGAGGAGTCTTCGCCTACTTTTGAGGAAGAGTTCTACGAAGGTGCTTGGTCGTTAGGGTCTTGATCCCAGTTGGTTGCCTGTGGCGAATTGATGGGATTACGCTGAAGTTATTTGTTCCGCTGCTTATTTGTCTATTGCTAGCCCTGCGTGGCTTAATAATTATAAACTTGACCATAAGGTCAAAATGGTTATTTATTTATCAAACTACTAGTTTATGCTATTAATCGTCTTGCGTGGATCGATATTCATCTATGTTGACACTGTGTGCACTAGCGTAATCCTGGACTAGTGCATTATACACAGAGGGTCAATAATTGCATTTTTGGGTCCCGCCAGAACTGCCCCATCCCATCAAGTCGACCAGGTAGGTTTTCTATCGTAGTTGAACCTACCATTAACAAATGTAAAGTTAATTGAGTCCTCATAGATGGAGGTAGTTCTTTAAATATTTTGTTTGCGCGAGCATTAGAAGAAGTGCAGATCCCAAGGTCTAAGGTAAAACATGTTAAATATGCCTTCCATGGCATAGTTTTTGGTTCTACCGCTAAACCGATAGGACAGTTGTCCCTACCGGTTACGTTCGGAAGACCTAACAACTTCCGAACAGAGAAAATTCTATTTGATGTGGTGGATTTCGAAACCGCATACAATGAAATCCTCGGTCGTCCGGCTCTAGTGAAATTCCTGATAGCCACGCACTACGGTTATCAGAGTCTAAAGATGCTAGGACCGAAAGGTGTCATCACGATTCGAGGAGATCGAAAAATAGCTTATGCATGTGATCGGAAGTCCTTATAATTGGTCGATGAGCTTCCGACCAGGGAAACTAATCCGCCTACTATGCAGGTCAAGCACTCCAGGCCAAAGATGGTGCCAAAGCCTTCTGACCAGACCAAGGAGGTGCTGCTCGGCAAAGGTGCTCCTCTGGAAAGCACCAACATTCCGTCTGGGTCAAGAAACGCTAATGCGTCTGACCAAAAGGTACTGGTCGGGGCAAGACTCAACCTAAAATAGGAAGAGTCGCTCGTCTGCTTCCTCCGAGCAAATCATGATGTATTCGCCTGGCAGACGTCCGACATGCCTGGAGTCCCCAAGGAGGTGATCGAGCATAGGCTAACTCTCCACCGACAAAAACCATCAAGGAAGCTAAGGGCCAGACTTTTGATCGAAGGAGGTAATCCAGTCGGAGATCGACAAACTCCTCAAGGCTGGGCTTATTCGTGAAGTCAACCACCCAGGGTGGCTCGCCAACCCTGTAATGGTTAGAAAAAGCAACGGAAAATGACGAATGTGTATTGACTTCACAGATCTTAATAAAACTTGTCTGAAGAATGACTTTCCCCTTCCACGCATTAATCAACTTGTAGACTTTACTTCTGGGTGTGAGTTGTTTAGTTTTTTATATGCATACTCAGGGTACCAACAAATTAATATGAGTAAAGACGATGAAGAGAAAACTTCCTTTATCACTCCATATGGCACTTACTGCTATGTTAAGATGCCATTTGGTCTCAAAAATGCTGGTGCGACTTTCCAAAGGTTGATGCGGAAAACCTTTAATCCTCAGATAGGTTGAAATTTAGAAGCCTATGTTGATGACTTGGTCGTAAAAAGCATCAACGCTGGCGATTATATTTCTGACCTACACGAGACTTTCAATAACTTAAAAAGGCATAACCTTAAGTTAAATCCAGAGAAGTGTGTGTTTGGAGTTTCTTCTGGAAAGCTTCTCGGGTTCCTAGTTTCGGCTAAAGGAATTTAAGCAAACCCAGCAAAAATTTCGGCAATCGACTATATGCGCCCTCCGACCATAAAGAAGGAAGTCCAAAAACTAACCGGCTATATGGCAGCGCTGTAACAGCCCAAAATTTCAAATTTGGATAAAGTTTAAATCTTATTGGAATTGGTGAATTTTCTGAAATTTTAAAGGCTTTTCTTTAAACTATGTAAAGCCAAAACAAATTTAAATTCAAAATCTATTATCAACTTTAGGTTGGAATTATTTTATTTAAGTCCAGAATAACACTAGAGATTTCTGTGAATTTTCCTAGAATTTTTGGAACTTAATCACTATTTTCTAAAGCTTATTGGAATTAATCTGATTATTTAAAATCACAAATCAATTCTAAATCCCTAAAACCTCTTGGGCCAATTTCGCACTGTGCGGCCCATCCCTCTCTCTTTCCGGCCCATCAAGCAAGCCGCGGCCCACCGTTGGATCGAGATCCAACGGTCAAGACGCTGACGCGCCAGAACTCCTCTCCTCTCTCACTCCGCCCCACCCGCCACGCTTAATCCCTCATTTCATCCGTACACGCCCTCGTCCTCCCGTCATCGTCTCCGCGAGGCCGCTGCGCACAACCGCCATGGACGTCAACACGAAGCTCGCAACGATCGCCTCCTCAACCGCCCTCGATTTTCACGCACACGTGCACGAGGCCCGCGCCCGCCTCCGCCACGATCCCCACTCCTTTCCCCTCTTCCAAGACACGGCGCCTAAGCCGAATCGCCACGCACGATCCCCGCAACCTCCACGCCGCTCTGGAGCTCCCCGGTCCCTATAAAAGGGCGCCCCGGGTGCGCAACCTTCCCTGGAACACAACACCACCACCCATTGTCACCACCCCCTTCTCTAGCGCCGCAATTTAGAGTTTCTTCGCCGCCGACGAGGAAGCCTCGGATCCTCAATTGCGCCGCCTCCGTCGACTCCGCGTCATCGCCACCGCCACCATCTTCACCGCCGTGACTCCGCGAAGCCGGTGCGCCCACCCTCGTCGCCGGAGAACCCTCGGAGCGCCACATCATCGTCGATCGCAACTTCGCCGCCGCTTCTTCCTCGCCGCCGGTCGCCTTGGTCCACCTCTCGACGAGTGGGTGAGCACGTTATACTCCTCGCGTCATGCTCTTTCCGTTCGTATACTTGTTGGCCGCCGCCGAGCCGCGCAACGCCGGCGACCTTTGGTCCCCACGCCGCCGCCACGCCATCGCGTGGCCTTGCCACGCTGCGGCGCCACGAGTGCGCCACCTCTGTCGGATCCTACATGGATCCGACGTGGACCAGAGCCACGCCACATCACGCCACCTCTCCGTGCGCCAAGGCCCGTGGACATGGTTCATGTAGACCGTGTGTATGACGCATGGGCCCCCTTGTCAGAATTAAATTAAATTTCAGATAAACTCAGGGCTGATGTCAAGATTGCATAATAATTAGATTTCCTTTAGAAAAATAATTGAAAATGGATTAAATTGCGATTTAGGCTTTAAATTTATAAAATTCATATCTTTTGTTTCTTAACTCCAAATTAGGTGATTCCAATTTCTAAAATCTTATAAAATTAATATCTAGCTAAATAAAATATAAATATTTGATTTGGAGTAGGTTTAAACTGTCTGTTTGAATTTAAAATAAATTTAAACTTCAAATTTAGGATTAAAATTGTAAAATTCATATCTTTTGAACCCTAATTCTAAATTGAATGATTCCAATTGCTAAAATATTAGAAAATTATGTTATAGCTAAAATAAAATAAAATTATTTTATTTGGACTTGGTATAATTTGTCTTTTGAATTTATTTGAATTTCGATTGATTTGTCGTATTTTCACGTTTAGACTACTTATTTATTCCGGGAATTTGATCCTTCCAAGATTTAGAATTTCAAGACTTCAGCGAAGGCAAGTTACACTTTGACCATGTTGCACCTACTATTTTAAAGTTATTTAATTCAATTTTTAAATTTATTATTGCATGCATATTTTTAATCAATTATTTTAATACCCTGTTTAAATGCTTAATTATTCCATTTGTTATTGTATGGCCAACTTTGAATATTGAAATGTCATCCCTTGTGACCATAGATAAATTGTTTGGAAATGCCTAGCAAATGCTTAGACCATGATTTTGATTTTTGGGAGGATTTAGCCAAACCATTACAAATTGTTTGAAATTAAATCTATGGTATTGTTTTACCATAGAGAGTTTGTAAAGATGGTTTTCACTAAAATAAAATTAAAATGGTTTGGACTTGGGCGAAACAGATGAATGGTGGGTGCATGTTTATGCACGGGTTTAATCTGGTTAGGATTAAAGCCCAAGGTTTGTTTTGAAAGACGCCCAAGTCAATTAAGGACCGACCTTTGAGCGTTCATTTGCTATGCCTTACCATACCACCACACGTCCTGTATGGGCAGGACCTGGCTTATTAATTTAGGATACCTCGTAGATATTCGTGCCATTTGTTTGAGTGGGTGTCGGTTAGACTATAGTCCCATCTGGCGCAAGAGGGGGCCCTGAACCTGCGGATGGTTAGTCCAAAGGGGGCAAAACCTTAGCGGGCATGAGTACTTTGAGGTAGATCATTGTAACGGCCTTGTGATAATTGCTTTGTCACACGCCTTAAGAAGCGTGGATTGGCCGACTCAAAGAGCAAATTATCTCGTGTGGGTAAAGCTGCACAAACTCGCAGAGTAGAAAACTATCACGAATAAGGCGTCATGATCATGGACATGCTAGCAAAGCCACTTTAAGTTAGACTTGTTTTTGGTTTTAAAATGATTTCAACAGATGTTTTCAGGATGGTTAGTCCTGTGGGAAAATTGGGCGGTTAGCCATTGTGATTGGAGGATATCCATCACCTTTGTTGGAGGTTATCCACTTTATACAACTGCCATTAAATCTATGATTTTAAATACTGTATAAAATTGGTCTTGCAATCTATTATGATTATTTAAATTAAAACTGCTGCTTTACGCAAAATAACCCTGCCAATGTCCTTTGTTTACCTTATGCATGCATTACAATTCCATATTGGGTGTAACTTGCGAGCACGGTAGTTGTGCTCATGCTTGCTTTATGCAACAAAATTTCAGGAGAAGACTACTATCAAGACGGTGAGGACACCGACGCCTAGGCTATGCCCCCAGACGATTGCCTGTGGCGGATCGTTCTGGCCTACCACTACTATTCTTACTTCCGCTGTGTTATTTACTCTTTTGTTTGGCTTCATGCCCAATTGTATCGAACTCTGATTTACTATTAATGAAATGCGAGATTTGGTTATGTTATCATTTTTGTAACTGTGTACACCGGAAATCTCGGATGGTGTATGAACACGAGAGGGTTCGGGATCTTCGTTCCGGGTCCGACAAAAGTGGTATCAGAGCCATGTCGACTGTAGGTCGTGGCCTTAGAATTGTCTTAAGGACTTATTTTCAAAAACTAAAACTATTTTGAGTCTATCCAGAGTCATTCTCAACCTTTCTCTTTAAAATATTTACTAACTCATCTCCTTCTCAAAATTTTAGATGGTCGAAAGACCAGGATGCTACTTCCCACGAGCCTTTATTGGATCTCGGGCCGAGATACTATGGGAAATGATGCAAGACTGGTTCCGGAAGAGGCCAACTTTCCAAGGATTCAAGTACTGTGGAAGAACAACAATTTGTGGAGAGTAGAGGTGCTCATCTACTCCAATCTCAAGACCGGACACCGTCTTCCACGTCTTTGACGCCCGATCCCCAGCGATACCTTTGATGACGGCATTCAGACGTGGCAAGAGAGGATCCGCCACCTTCGCTACACCTACGATCATCGCCTTGAGGCACCGGTTTCATTACTACCCGATGCACATTCCGACCGACTCGACAAGATTTTCAACTCCGCTAGAGACGAAGATTCCCGAGCCGACGCACTGTGGATCTGGCTAAGGCTTTGGACTACGCCTATGGGAACACCTTGAATGACTTGCTTACCGCCGTAATGCAGGACTACAGAGGCAGAGGAGAAGTCAAGATCGAATCATGAGCTAGCTAGCCACAAGGCCGGCGAGGCTAGCTCTAGTGAGCCAGATTATACCCCTAGTACCCCATAGTGGTTATCTTCCCTTTAGCTCGATCTTTATTTGCGAATTATGAGCTACTATCTTATTTGTGGTAGCCATAATCTTTGAATAAAATGAATTTATAAAGGAACTTTTTGGAAAGTCTGCTCTTTGTCTTGTGTGCTCTTTGTGTTCTTGGGCTATTAGAATTTACCCCCTTTAGAACTTCCTATCTGTCTATCTCTCCTAAATCTTTGGAGTTCTAGCAGATGGTGACCACCCGTACCGGCAGTGGCAGTGTCCGAGGTTGGGGCAACGAAAACGCAGATTACCAGGAGGACCCCGTGCAGCAACCACCACCACCACCAGTTGAAGGACCGAATTGGCGTCAGATGATGGAAAACCAGAATCATCTGATTAACCTTCTAGCTCAGTCCCTCGGCAGTAAGTGCGAGAATGTAGGCAACGGCTGGATCGCACCACCACCTCCACCTATGCAGAGATTGACCATGGCGGATTTTATGCGCATGCGCCCACCGACCTTCTCCAGCAGCACGGAGCCGATGGATGCCGATGATTGGATTCGTGCTATCGGAAAGAAGTTGGATATTGCACAGTGTACCGACCGTGAGAGAGTCCTGTTTGCCTCTCACCAGCTCACCGGTCCCGCATCGGAATGGTGGGATAACTTTACCATCTCCCATGCTAATGCGCAGACTATCACTTGGGAGGAGTTTGTGCGGGCTTTCCGCCATGCACATATCCCCGCGGGGATAATGACCTTAAAGAAGAAAGAGTTCCACGCGCTCCGACAAGGCAACCTTGACAAGGCGAATACTGCCGACAGTTCAACCAAATTTTGCTCGCTATGCCCCAAAGCAGATGTGGCTAGTGATGAAGAAAGGCAGAAAGGTTCATGGATGGTTTGAACGATGAGATCTCACCCGGTGGTCTCCAATGACTACACCGACTTCCAGCAGTTAGTGAATAAAGCGCCAGAGGCCAAACATCCGAGATGGAGAACTGCAGCGAGGAGGGCCGCCGAGGTTTAACTCGAGGGCAACCCAAGCCTCGCCTTGCTCGGCCTCGGCCGCCCGGCGTGGTTGATTCGATCTTCTCGCCGGAGCCCCAAAGACCAGACATCGCCCTAGTTCTTCCGGCCGCAAAGAATGACCCAAGAAAGGCCAGCAGAAGAACCTAACTCCATCGCCAGCAGTGTGACATGCTTCCATTACAACGAGCGGGCATTATGCCAACAAATGCCCGAAGAACCAATATCGTGGCACCACCCGAGCCAAGATCGAGTACCAGCCACCGGCGGCACCCCAAAGCCGGCGGTCAAGTTCACGAAGGGACGTGTGAATCACGTCACAGCAGAAGACGCCAGCAAAGACCGGATGTCGCCCTGGTACGTTCTTGTTAATTCGATACCAAAGATCGATTACATTTGATTCCGGAGCTTCGCATTCTTTTGTATCCAATAAGTTTGTGGGCAAAAATGGGTTACCTATTTCTCCATTAAATAACCCTATGATAATCCATTCCCCGGGCTCGGAAATGAGAACTAGTTCTCTATGCCCGAATCTTACCCCGAGATATCCTGAGTTTCTTTCATAGCGCATTTGATAGTTACGCATTCTCAAGGTCTAGATGTAATACTTGGGATGGTGGTTAGCTAAGAATCAAGGACGGATAGATCGTGCTAATAGGTCTATCACTCTCACTAATGAGGAAGGAGTCACAGCTTGATTTCAAGCCCAAGACACCAGACTGGAGGAAGTTCCATCTTGACCAAACTTGAAGGAGTTAAAGCTTGAAGATATACCGGTGGTACAAGATTTCTGGATTTTTTCCGATGATTTACCGGCATGCCACGGACAGGACATAATATTCTTAATTGATTTAGTCCGTGAACTGCTCCAATCTCGGCGACCCTCTGAGAATGCGGCTAATGAATTGGCAGAGATGAAGAAACAAATTGAAGAGTTGCGAGCAAGGGATATATTCGCCAAGTTCATCACCTTGGGGTGCACCTGCATCGCTTTGTCAAAAAGAAAGACAACAAGATGAGGATGTGTGTGGATTATAGATCACTCAATGAAGTGACAATCAAGAACAAGTACCACGCCTAGGATTGATGATCTGCTCGATCAACCGAAAGGAGCAAGTGTATTCTCGAAGATTGATTTGAGGTCCGCTATCACCAATCAAGATCATACGGAAGATATCCCAAGACAAATTTTCACCACGGATATGGGTCACGAGTTCACGAGAATGTCTTTCGGTTTGACGAACGCCCCTGCTTATTTCATGAATATAATGAACAAAGTGTTCATGGAATTCTCGGATAAGTTTGTGGTTGTTTTCATCGATGACATCCTCGTCTATTCGAAGAATGAAGAAGAACATGAGAACCACCTCAGATTAATTTTGGGAAAACTCAGGGAGAACTAGCTTTATGCCAAATTCAGAAGTGCGGATTTTGGCTAAGTCAAATGGCATTCCTTGGACATATTGTGTCCAGTAGGAGGAGTTGTAGTAGATCCACCAAAGTCGGCTAAAGAATGGATTGGAAACAACCTAAGTCATCACAGAGGTGAGAAGTTTCACAGGATTGGTGGTTATTCGCAGATTTATTGAAGGTTTCTCCAAGATAGCAAGACCAATGACTCAACTTCTAAAGAAGAAAAAGAAATTTGAATGGACAGATGCTTGTGAGGAAAGTTTCCAGGAGCTGAAGACGAGATTAGTTTCAGCACCTGTATTGGTCCTACCGGACATTCATAAGGATTTTGTGATTTTTTGCGACGCATCCCGTCAAGGACTCGGCTGTGTACTGATGCAAGAGGACAAAGTTGTCGCTTTATGCAACAAAATTTTAGGAGAAGACTACTATCAGGACGGTGAGGACACCGACGCCTAGGCTACGCCCCCAGACGATTGCCTGTGGCAGATCGTTCTGGCCTACCACTACTATTCTTACTTCCGCTGTGTTATTTACTCTTTTATTTGGCTTCATGCGCAATTGTATCGAACTCTGATTTACTATTAATGAAATGCGAGATTTGGTTATGTTATCATTTTTGTAATGTGTACACGGAAATCTGGATGGTGTATGAACACGAGGGTTCGGATCTTCGTTCCCTGTCCGATAAGCGCTAAGTCATTTCATAGCATGGTTAGGTCAAAAACGACTCCCTTTCTTCAAACTTCTTCGGAAACACGGAAGTTTCAAGTGGACTAAAAAGGCAGATGATGCCTTTGAAGAACTTAAGAAGTACCTTACAAGTGCTCCAATCTTAGTCACTCCAAGATTGGGGGAAACATTGCTGATTTACGTGGCTGTAACGCCGCAAACAGTTAGTGGTGTACTGGTCGTTGAACATGAAAACATCAAACAACCGGTATATTACGTAATCGAAGTCTTACATGGACCAAAGGAATGATATCCACAGGTACAAAAGTTGCTCTATAGCCTCCTTATGGCTTCAAGAAAACTGAGGCATTACTTTCAGGCCCACAAAGTGGTCGTACCAACCAAATATCTCTTGGGTTAAGTCCTTGGAAATAGGGAATCATTAGGACGAATAGCAAAATGGGCGGTCGAGCTTGGGGCGCTCGACCTCCATTTTATCTCACGAACATCAATCAAGTCCCAGGCAATAGCAGAATTCATTGTCGAATGGATAAACCCTGAACCCACCCAAGGACCCGAGTACGAACACCATGACGAGTGGATAATGTACTTTAACAGTTCCTTGATGGTTAAAGGCTTGGGGGCTGGAGTTGTCTTGATATCCCCTACTGGCGAACACATCAAGTGCGCCATCCAGTTAAACTTTCCTGCTACAAACAATGTGGCAGAATATGAGGGTTTACTGGCAAGACTCCGAGTAGCTCGTTCGCTCGGGATTCGCAGATTACTAGTGAAGGGTGATTCTCAACTAGTAACAAATCAAGTTGAGAAAGAGTATTAATGCTCAAGTACCAAGATGTCATGTTATCTGGCAGAAGTACGGAAATTTAAAAAACACTTCTTCGATTTCCAGGTCCAACACGTTCCTAGAAAGGAAACTTTTTGGCAGACCAGTTGGCACGGATGGCCTCCACCAGGTCACCTGGCCCGTCCGGAGTTTTTCTCGAGCAACTCAATTCACCCTCGGTGGTCGAGCATTCCGAGGACATAGATGTTTCACTACAGGTCATACAAATCAATCATGAGAACATGGATGATACACAGATCGTTGACAGTTGGCGTCGTCACGATAATGGTAGGGATTGGATTACGTCGATCTACAGTTATCTTCAACATGATATTATTCCTGAAGATGATGCAGAGGTTGATCATATAGTTCGAAAAGCCAAATCATACACTCTGATTGAAAGTACCTTGCACAAACGAGGATCTCACGGAGTGTTGATGAGATGCATATCTCAAACGGATGGCGTTAAGTTGCTATCTGATATTCACGGAGGAGTCTGTGGAGCACATCATTCCTACAGAAGACTGGTCGGTAAAGCCTTCAAGTAAGGATACTACTGGCCAACTGCCCTTCATGATGTAAAAGAGCTCGTGACGAAGTACGTACAATGTCAATTTCATAGTCGACGAGTACATTAGCCAGCACAAGCTTTGTAAACCATACCTCTTCTTGGCCTTTTGCAACATGAGGATTAGACATTCTGGGACCTTTCCCAAGAGCACCCAGGGGCTTCAAATTCCTTTTCGTCGTGATTGACACGTTTACAAAATGGATAGAAGCCGAGTCAGTTGTTAAAACAATGACTGAAGCCACTAAAAGGTTCCTCACAAAAAAAAACATGATCACACGATTTGGCATACCCAGTCGTATAATCACAAACAACGGTACCCAATTCGCCGGCGGAAATATTTAGGAATTCTACGAGGATCTAGGTATCAAAATACATTTCGCTTCTGTCGCTCATCCATAGAGCAATGGAGCAGTTGAGCAGGCCAATGGTATCATAATGCAAGGAATAAAATGCCGAGTGTTCGACCAATTAATAAAACGGTCAGGAGCTTGGGTTCAAGAACTTCTTTCTGTGTTATGGGCCGTTCGAACCACGACCAGTCGTACGACCGAAGAATCTCTATTTTTTCTGGTTTATGGTGTTGGAGCCATGCTTCCTTCAGAATTGAAAATCGGCTCTGCTCGAATTGTTTGTTTCAATGAGAACGATCAGATACAATGAAGACTCGACGGCATCAATTTCCTTGAAGAACGATGAAACAACGCCCTCATACGATCAGCGGTTTACCAACAAGCCATGCGAAGGTACCAAAGTCGTAAGGTGCAACCTCGCAGCCTAGCTGTAGGTGATGTTGTTATACGACAAATTCAGAATCATACTAATCACAATAAACTTTCTCCCAAATGGGAAGGTCCATACATTGTGGTCGAATTCACCAGACCTAGTTCGGTACGACTAGTTATGTCAAACGGGCGTATTTTGTCAAATTCTTGGAATATCGATCAATTGCGTAAGTTCTTTGTATAAATGTATTTTCATTTTCATTATTTCCTTTTTTAAAATAAAGATGCATTTCATTTTCTTTCCGACGAATGATGTTGTCTATATGTCTATCTTATCATCTGGTTTACATACTATTATTGTCTAATTGATCGGAGAGGACAAAATTCTCTCCGATATCCTTTCTTAAGGATCTCTATTACTCTATGGCTACGACATACAAGTCAAACGCCGTAAGAGTCCTAGTCGCGACCATTCAGACAATGGTTCTCACGCGCGACCAACACTCTTTTCTTAAAGAAATATACTAGTAACAGGAGCATCACACAGACAATTACATATAGTACTTTACATGCTTAAAATTTTGAAGACTACATTTCTTACCTTCAATATTTTGTTCTACTCTTGTTTTGGCTACTGGCCGGGACACGGAAAGCCTCATAGTCGAAGCCTCTCCTTCGCACGTGATCCTATCCACTAGAAGGAACTTCCTAGCGACGGTCCATTTCTTACGATCCTCGCTGTCAGTCAGAACTTGAGCAAGAGCACGTCTCGCGAAGTGTTTTTCTTAGTCTCTAATTCTTAGTAACCCTTACGACCGGTTTTGGATAATATATATAAACAAGTTCATTTGTCGTTTTTGCATACCCTTTCGTGTATTTCCTTATCATCAATACAAGTCTTATACATCTTCCAACCACACAAGGTACTACACAGTAGTTCGATTATAGAAAAGATCTAAAACTAGTCGAAGTCATATGTTGGTTCCGACCACATTGAATTACTGGTGATACTTAGATCATTTTCATAATATAATCAGCATATACTTTGCACCGTGGTCGTAGCTATTGCTTATTTTCTTGGTCTACTGCTTCTTTAGTAAAGTTCTTCTACTACACAAGCAGATGGGGGCTAGAAAATATATGAGCACTTAGCGAATTTAGGAAGACAAAATAAAGACTCCATTAATGATAAAAGGTAAGTTTTATTTACAATGGTTTAAATATTACAAATTCACTTCTCGGAGCCACCATATTGGTCGTTGTGTGTTGGAGATCCGACCTCCATTTCCTCCGCAACCTTGTGTCTGAGAGCTGCCATTTCCTCAAACACTTTAGTTGCTTCCTCTTCCGAGCAGTTGAAGTCTTCCTCAACAGCTTGGAGATATATGGTGGGGTCGAAGACTTTTAGTTTTGCCAAAGCAAAACTAACTTCATTCTTGACAGCTTCGAACAAGGTCTGCGCATGGTTCTCCAGAATTGTCTTGAGGACACTCCTGAGGTCTTCGAGTTGTTGGCCAAGATAGTTGATCTTTTCAGTGGGATCTCCTAAATTGGGCAATTGTGTTTCCGATTCCATATCGAAGAGCATCTTGTTGAAAACTTTGACCTTCTCTTCACGATTTTGCCCAAAAGCTGCCTACTTGCCACGCTCGAACTCTATAGCCTTTTCAATTCTCTTCAATGCTTGAATTTGCTCTACACGAGTAAACCAAAAGATAAGTACGTATGACTAGAAAAAGGAGGCACACTGGTCGAGTTTACGACCAGTTACCTTGGCTCTTCTTTTAAATAGTATCAAGGACTTCTTTGTGCTTGGTCATCAAATATTCGATCGACTGGTTCTTGTTTTTACATTCTTCTTTAAGGTTGGTAATTATGGCTTCCTCTTTAAGTTTCTCCGAATCTATTAGATATGATAATGGAGAAATTAGTTAACAGAAAAGAGTTAATGGTAAAGAAGAGAAGAAGAAGATACTAAAAGGGTGCTTACTTTCTAATTCGGAGTTCTTTTTCTCTAAGAGCTTTATTCACTGGGTCAGTCCTTCGACCACAGCGAAATTCTCCACAAAATGCTACAAAAATAGCAAACTCATTTTAAGTATTTTATAAGGGAAAAGCTATTAAAAGTGGTCGTGGAAGATTACCTCAATTGCCATATCATTATATTCGATGAAAATAGAGTCGGGACTCGTCTTTGCTTGACGGTTTGAAATTCTTCCCCACGCTTCATTATGCTCTTCATCTTTGAAGATTCGGAAGCGATAAGGAAAGATGACTCGAAAAGGAGAGTTCCCAGCAGGGGTTAGAACCTATTGAGATTCCTCAGGAACCACCACCTCAGCAGGTTAGGCTGGAGCCACCACGGGTTCCTGAGCAGGCGTTGGCGCTGTCACCCGATCGGAGGCTAGCTCGACCTCTTTTTCCTCAGGAGCTTTTTCTTGAGGAGTGCTCTAGTCAAAATCGACTGAAATACCAAAGGATCTACAATAACAAGAAGAAAAGAAGCTCAAGGCTCTAAAAACACCAGGGGTAAGTACTTACATACGTCCTTTCAAGTATACGTACCTGGTCATTTTCTTGGTCTTTAGTTTGAAGCGCACTGAAGCAAAATCCGTCGCGCTCACTTTTCTTTTCTTCTGTTCGACCAACTTCACCGGTCTTGAACCAGTAGGGCTAGTCGAACCCCTCACGTCCTCCAACTGGAGGTTAGAAGAAATATTCTTGACCAATTTATCGAGAATAAGATCCCCGACCATCTGGTTAGAAGGTGTAGATTTGTCGACCTCCAAAATAGTTACTTCAGTAGCAACTGGCAGGTCCAGTGCGACCACATTGGAGTCCACGACAACTGCCTAAATTAACAATCAAAGTTAGTTTGGTGATAAAAATCATTCATCTAGAAAATACACTTATATTTGGTTACCTACCTCTATAAGACCACCATCCCGTGTGGTCGTAGGAGTGGTCGGAGCGTCGATCGTGTAACATCCCAAACAATGGGTTGTGTTTCAAATGTATGAAAATGAGAATAAATTAAAACTTTTCATGTATCATCTTGTCATTTGAATTTTCTGAGAATTCTTTCAAAGGATTTGTTATTTGTAGAGACCTAATGCTTCAATTTACCTGAAGCACCATCCTTGAAAACTTTTAAAGCAAATCATGTGATCCTACCCTGGAATTATTTTTTCTAGCTTCGGGATCACCCTAGTGACTCCTATGAAAAATTTCATAATTTTTAGAGATTATTTACTATTTTTAAGAGGTTAGTCAAAGTTATTAGTTCCTAAGTTAAAACCCTAGGACTAAGGCTTGTAATAATTCTGGAAGAAAATGCAATGCATGAAAATCTCTAGAAAATTTGTACAATGTTGTTTTTAGTGTCCTAAACCTCCTGTAAAAATTTCATAAATTTTTGAGTTGAGAAACCCTGTCTAAAATTCTTTTATTCTCTCAGCCTATTTATCAAAACCTGATTTCACTATTCCTTAGGCCTAGCTACTGTTCCTCCGACCGAGTCGGGTTCGACCGACTCAGTCTGACCCAACCGCACCGCACCACCCTTTTTCCTATCTCACTTACCTGGGGGCCCACTGGCCAGGACCTTTCTCCCACGCGGCCCTGCCCGCTCGGCTTGCATGCACGCCACGCCCGGCCGAGCACGCCACGCCGCCCCACTCACCCATGTCGGCTCCCTTCGCCGCTCACCTATAAATAGCAGCACCAATGCTCACCTAGCACTTTTCCTTGCCCCTCCCTTCCCCTCCCGTCCTCTCACTTCGTCTCACCAAGCAAAACCGCAAGTTCAAGTTTCTGACCAAGACGCTGCCGTGATGCCGCCGGTGAATGAATGATCCTCCTCACTTGGCCACTGTGTCATCTTGTGTTCCGGCCCTCTAGCAAGCTTTCCCCTAACCTAATTTCACTTTTGCCCCACAGGAACTCCCGGGATTTGCAATTCCTCATCGCCGGCCAAAAACGACCCTTTCTTCCCCAACTCCGGCAGCGGTGAGTCAGTTTTCGATTCATCACGCGAGCACCATCTCATGCACTCACTTAAGTTCTCCCTACCCTCCATTTTCCTTCTTTCTGCCCAGGTCGAGGTCCCCACGGTGAAGCCATTGCGCCGCCGCAGTCCTTTGCTGCTAGCCCAATTCCGGCAACCTCCCTACCCCGGGTCATCACAGTGAGCTCCTAGGACCTTGGAGTAGCTGATGCGTGCACTAATTCATTGGGAGCGTTTTCGGTTTAGAGTTGGCCATCTTGGCCAAAGCTCTCCTCTGCCTTTCCATGTCACGCCGCTGCTCCAGTCCAGCTCCAGCAGAGCTCCGACCACCCACGGGTGCGCGAGGTCTAGGCGGTCCCATTTTTGACCTTGGCTGGCGCCGCCCTGACCGGAATCACCGATGATTCGCTGGCAAAGCTCGCGCCCGGGAGCGCTGTGCCTTGTGCGAAAACGGACAACGTTGTAGCAGCGCAATTAAACCCATATCCTTTTCGGTTTAGGGTTAAGTAATTATTAGAATTAATGTAACCCTGAATTAAATGAGGAATGTCTGATTGACACGTGGGCCCAAGGCTTTAACAGCACAGTAACCCACTAGGTGCATCGAGTACTGTGCTGTGGACTCTAGTCCACGCACTATTCCCGTGGACCTTCTCTATGACATGTGGCCCCCACGTGTCAAAGAAATAATTTAGGAATTAAAAGAAAAAGGAAAACACTGTTTAGTGGGCCCTATCTGTCATTCGCTATGGCTAGGACAGCCCGGGTATCAAAAGTGCTTAATCCTTTTTGAAATTCCAAATTGAATTATTTTTGCACTAATAATTCAATAAACTTCAAATTTTCATATCTATTTCGTTTTAACTCCAAATTGAGTGAAACCAATTTTGTTGGTTTTCATTCTTTTTGTACTTTAACATGAAATAGATTTTAAATGTGTCACTACCATAGAAAATGTTGGTATTAGAATTAAGTTCCAATTAGGATTAATTGTTACTCTAAAAATCCTTTAACCTAGAAAATTCCTAGAAAATTCTTCTTGACTCCAAATAAAATGATTTTTGTTTCTAAATTTTTCTAAAATCATAATATACCTGTTTGTGCAAAAATATTTGTATTTGATTATTTTGGTGTTATTCGTTCTTATTCGCTCTTTTGCTCGATCGATAGGTTTCGACAATACTATTGAATATGAGAGTGATCCTTAGCAGCAAGTGGAATATCTCCAGCAGGGCAAGCAGTTCATCCTTTGATGCATGTTGATCCTATTATTTGCGCATGCTAATATTTCAAATATTTCAACTGTATGTATGCATGCTTTGTTGACAAATTATTTCTTAGTTCGCGATAGTTACCTGATTAGTTAAATAAACTGTAGGTAAATATCCATCCTTTACTACTGAGCCTAGGTTTATATCCGCTGTGATTTAGAGCTCGCTGGATGGGCTCTAGTCACTTTATATTTTAGTATGCGAGTTATTGTCGCTTAGCCATGCTTAGAACGGTAGTCTGGGGATCATCGCTTCGGCGATGGTCATTATAACATCACTCTAAATATTTGAGTCAGGGTACTCATGAATATAATGTATTTGGAAAACTAAAACTGGAAAATAAAATATTTTAGACTGGGGTACATTGATTGGACAGTGTGTTTTTGGGTGTGTGCTTGGTGCCCAAGTCAACAAGGACCGAACATCTTGTTACACTAAACCAAGCATTATTGCGTACTACCACATGAGGGTATTGGGAACCCCTCTTGACTTAGTACTTTGGGAGGTGTTAATTGATGAATCGTCGGTGGTAGATATAGGAGAAAAATATTTTGTTGTTTTGTTTGTTGGGCATGTGCGGGGTGGGTTCTGGATTTAAATTCCCACGCCCGAAGGAGCATCGACAGTCGCTATAGCTGACCAATATTTCTGACACAACGTATGGGTCCCCGGGTTCACCGAGGATTAACCCCCATACGTGCGACTCTTAATTAACTCATTTCATTGGAAAACGTCTCGTAGGACTTAGCTCTGTCGGCATACCTACGGAAGTGTGCTTTATCCGGTGGCAAAAAGGAGCGGTCTGACATGTGGGTAAAGTTGTACACCCCTGTAGGGTTAAATCTATTTGAATAGCCAAGTCCTTGGTTATGGACACACTTGGGGAAGTCTTTCGAGAGTTAGACTACAACATTTTGATTAAACTTGAAATTGGGTGGTACGAATAGGTAATTCGTGCTATTGATATGGTGGCTAGGGTTAGTCACCTCTAGGATGTTAATTATATTTATTATTGTTGTCTCACTGTTATTTGATCAATTAAAAAAACCGTTTTCATAAAGTGCCTTTAATCTATTGCACTATTGCAAATAAAATGATGCTTTTACGTTGAAAATGAAACCTATAGCCATTTCCATTGAATCAAGCCTGCACGTAGCTATGTATAGGTTTGTTAATCGTAAGTCTTGCGAATACAATTTTTGTACTCAACTGCATTGTCTAATTGCTGCAGAGGAAGTTGACCCCTAAGGGGTTAACGAGTGTGAGACCAACTTTGCCTTCGACTTTGACGACTAGCTTGGTATTTTCGGTCGGTTGCCTTGTGGGTAAGGGCAAACCGGTTGGTCTTTGTTTTCAGCCATCTTATGGCAGGTGTTTCCGCTGCAGACTAAACTCTTTTGTATGGAATCTTTATGTATGTTAACTAAGTTGTGAAACACGAAGACTTCGGTAATGTAATAACTTGTGTGTGGAAATTGATGCTTAATTTTTGTGAGGTGTATGTGTACTGCAGTTATGGGAAGTACATATACACCGAGAGCGGGGAAATTTGATTGGTGATGCTAGGACCAATGGAAAGGTCAAGTATTACAAATTAAATCGCCCGATGGCTCTCACAGATCGGCTCACAACTCTCAGTGGCCTCATCGATCATTAATCCGACTGACTACACATCAAAGATTATTTATGGCAAAACCGATCGGGAAACATACAAAAGATGAAAAGTGGTTGATGTTTTTTTACCTTGAGAGTCTCAGCCCTCTCTTTTGCAGAAACAACTGCTAAGATCTGAGGGAAATCAGCCTTCTCACCAGCTCTCCCAAGACAGATCATTTTGATCCGACCGATTTCATCAGAGATAGAGTCAGAAGAATAAATAAGAGACTTTAAGATCACAAAAGAAATCAACCAAAATAAGCAAACTGGTCAAAATCTTTCAGGACTTACCCCCCTTGGAGTCTTTGGTCGTGTCGTCACGACCAATGTACCAGAGCATCGAATGTGCTCGGGCCTTCAGGGGGCTAATCCGGCGTATGGAGAAGCCCCTTACCACGTGCCAGGAGGTTAAACCCCTGATAGTAAGGAATTGGATGGCTTCAATCCATCTCCCTATTTTTCCTTCCTTCTCTACGGAGGGGCGCCATTCCGGATTCTCGACCGCCTTCTTACCAGTGTAATAGAGGCTATCTTTTTGCGTAATCGTCATGTAGAACTAGCTTTTCTTCCATGACGATTACGAAGACTACGAGTACATGTGAATGTACTCATCGGCCTTCCCATCGTGGAGGCGCAAGGTGCACTCTCCAGACGTCCCGGTCATCTTCCCCGTCTTCGCCATTCTATAGTAGTACTTGAAGAGATTCAGATCTGCGGGAATCCCCAAATACGCTTCGCAGAGATAGACGAAGACGCTGAGGTTGGCGATGGCGTTGGGGGGCAAGGTTCACCAATTCAACTCCGTAATGCTCCAAAACCTTGGGGAGAAAGGAGTGAACTGGCAACCTGAATCCGTATTCGATGTATGCGAGGAAAACAGGAATTTCCCCTTCTTCGTTGCTCGAAGAATGCTCTCTGGACGCTGATCTCCAAGAAATCAAGTCCTTATCAGGAAGCAACCCGATTTTCTCCAAGCTCTCGAGCTTCTTCTCACTCAAATTGGAGGTCGACCAGTTGGTGATAAGATCCGACATGGTTGAGTTTCGGGTGAAGGAAGAAAGGAGGTCGTAGGAAGTTGTAGACAAGAGGAGGTCAGAGGCGATTATTCTTTCGGGAGATGAAAAGGGAAAACATGAGGTGTGAAATCCTAAAGACATGCGCTAAAGAGGTTTTATAGCCGCAATTCTTTAACCGCATCAGGGAGTTACCAAAGTCCAACGGACAGGAGAACTCTTTGGGTCCTAAGGCAGTTTCTCAACTTTAAAGTGAATACAGACCATCTCGTATATCACAGGATTAAATGAGGGTCTGCCCGATACGCCTTCATCGGATGAAAGTGTTCACACGACCAATTCATTTAAAGTTCGGGGGCTAGCTGACGAGGATTAAAATCTCTATGTATTACTTTAATACATAATAAAAGACCATATGTATTCATGGTCGTGACCCCTAAGGCTAACGACCCCTGTGGTCGTAAGGATTCAAGAGGTTACATAATAAGTATCCTGGCAGGATGAGGTCCTATATCCAGACCCCAACCAGATAACTGCTCGTAGAAGCAATGAACTGGCATTCGGATCTAACTCTGAGTATATTCCTTACCGTATGATGAATGGAACACATGTCATATTTGTTCCATACCACGCGACGTTTCATGGTCCTAAGACACTGACAACAACCACCCTACGGATTGAGTGTCTCACAGACACACAACCGTTGAACGGTTGGTACTTTATCAACCGCTGCCTCGCTCCGACCAGTCGTGGTATTTTCAACAGGCGTCTCTTCAAGGAAGCAGCTACCACCTCTTCGGCGATTATTTAAAGATGGACTGCAGATCAAACTGCATTGGATTGAAGCACTGCAATCGGTATTAGATTTATGTTTCAAGTCTGCTTTCACAAGATAGCAAGCATTACGCTCAGTGTAATTAGGATTGGTCCACTGTCTAGTCGAAGGCACCCCCTGTAATAGCCAGTTCATAGCAATAAAAGAGCAGTCACATTCTCTCCCAAGAACTCTTTGTCATTTTCCTCTATTTATTTCGTAAGATCGACGACTCGATCGCCGACAACATTGCTCATATGTCTTGTTGAATTCTTCAATTGAACAGCACTTTGGAATGAATTCATCAATGTTCCTTGAGCTGTAGTAGATGCAAGATATAGCATGGTAGCATGGTAGACCAGAAAGTTGTCAGTACCTGCAGGAGCAGGTTCTGTTCTCCAGACTAATAGTGAACCTCTTGTCATGGTGTTTAACTTCATAACCATCTTTCCTATTCCACAGAGCATGACAAAAAAAAAGATTCAGTTATGTAAGACTTTAATTTCTTGAATATGTTTAGGCATACTTGACCCTGCCATCTTTGAGCCTTAGTTCTCTGTTCTTGAATCCTCACCATAACTTTGCATCTAATCATCTCGAGCATGCTAATAATAGGTAGAAACCTAGCTGAAATGATCCAATTATTGAAAGACTCACACATGTTATTGTCGACTGAATCACAGTTGGAGTCCATGCGCGGTGATTTTGTTTATACACTCATGCCTAAGGAGGGCATCGGTGTGCACCAGGGCCGAAGGCGATGCGATGTGACTGCTTGTTGTGGCATGCTACAGCTTTTTCATTGAACCGGGGCAACATGCCAAAAGGTACACTTGTTTTTGTACATGCCCCCGCCGTATAAGGGCGGCTGGGGGTGATTTCCTAGGTGTAGCCAGATTTTTTTACATAGCCCTAAGGATAGAACTTTCGGAGGCTAAAGGCATTCCATGTGTGGTCCAACTGCTGTCCCTCCGGTGTCGCGATGTAAAAGGAACCAGCTCACGTCCTGCGGGTGATGATGTACGGCCCCTCCCATTTGGACTCCAGCTTGCCCATAGTCGTAGGATTTGCGGCTCGCTTGAGAACCATGTCGCCTGGTGCTAGGGGCAAATCTTGACTTTTCTGTTGTATGCCTATGCGACGCCTTCGCTATACTTGGCCATGGTTGATATCGCCTGTATGCGTTGTTCTTCGAGGAGGTCGAGGAAGACCTCCCGTTCTTGCGGGTCGTCCTATGCTGTTGCTCGGTGGGACCTAGTCATGAACTCTCCCGAAGTCATGGCTTCATCGCCGAAGAGAAGCTTGAATGGGGAGAATACACTCATGTCTGCGGAGGGTATCGGTGTGCACCGGGGCCGAAGGGCATACGCGGTGACTTCGTTTATACACTCATGCCGAAGGCCATGCGCGGTGTCTTGGTTTATACACTCATGCCTGCGGAGGGCATCGGTGTGCACTGGGGCTGAAGGCCATGCGTGGTGTCTTGGTTTATACACTCATGCCTGCGGAGGGCATCGGTGTGCACGGGGGCCGAAGGCCATGCGCGGTGACTTCGTTTATACACTCATGCCTGCGGAGGGCATCGGTGTGCATCGCGGCCGAAGGCCATGCACGGTGACTTCCTTTATACACTCATGCCTGCGGAGGGTATCGGTGTGCACGGGGGCCGAAGGCCATGCGTGGTGACTTCGTTTATACACTCATGCCTGCGGAGGGCATCGGTGTGCACCGCGACCGAAGGCCATGCACGGTGACTTCGTTTATACACTCATGCCTGCGGAGGGCATCGGTGTGCACCGTGGCCGAAGGCCATGCGCGGTGACTTCATTTATACACTCATGCCTGAGGATGGCATCGGCGTGCACCGGGGCCGAAGGCCATGCGCAGTGACTTCTTGTTGTGGCCTGCTACTACTTTTTCATTGAACCGGGGCAACATGCCAAAAGGTACACTTGTTTTTTTGTACATGCCCCCGCCGTGTAAGGCGGCTGGGGGCGATTTCCCGGGCGCAGCCAGATTTTTTTTACATAGCCCTAAGGATAAAACTTTCGGAGGCTCTTTGCATTCCATGTGTGGTCCAACTGCTGTCCCACCGGTGTCACGATGTAAAAGGAACCGGCTCACGTGCTGCGGGTGATGATGTACGGCCCCTCCCATTTGGACTCCAGCTTGCCCATATTCGTAGGATTTGCGGCTCGCTTGAGAACCATGTCACCTGGTGCTAGGGGCGAATCTTGACTTTTCTGTTTGTATGCCTGTGCGACGCCTTCGCTGTACTTGGCCATGGTTGATATGGCATGTATGCATTGTTCTTCGAGGAGGTCGAGGGAGACCTCCCGTTCTTGCGGGTCAGCCTGTGCTATAGCTCAGTGGGACCTAGTCGTGAACTCTCCTGGAGTCATGGCTTCATTGCCAAAGAGAAGCTTGAATGGAGAGAAGCCCGTAGCCCCTATTGGTGATGTTCTGAGTGCCCATAAAGCTTTCTGGAGTTCTTCGTACCAAAGTCCCTTAGGCAGGCCCACAAGATGTTTTTTCAACCCCTCTAGCAAGTTGCCATTGGCCTGTTCGACTGCCCCGTTGGACTCGGCGTGTCCAGCGGAAGCAAAGCATATTGTTATGCCCAGGTCTTGACAGAATGCTCGGAACGCCGTAGAGTCAAACTGGGTGCCGTTGTCGGTGACGATGTCGCGCGACACCCCATACCGGCAAATGATGTTCTTCCATGTGAACCATTGCGCCGCTGCGGCCGTGATTTTGGCGACTGTCTCAGCTTCGACCCATATGGAGAAATACTTAATGACAACGAACGCGAAGTAGAGGTTGTTCTTGGCCGCCGGGTATGGTCCGATGATATCTAGCCCCCATCACGCGAAGGGCCAGACGAGGGCAGGGGTTGCAGTGGGAGTGCGGGTGCTCTTGTGTTGCAACTAGCCCACTGGCACCCTGGCAGCGCTGGACGAGGTCTTGAGTGTCCCGAAGCGCTGTTGGCCAGTAAAAACCTTGGCGAAAGATCCTCATGGATATCCTTTAGGAGGGATTGGCCCTCCTTTTGGGATACACAGCACAAGAAGGGGGCACAGATGCCCCCCATATAGAGCTCTCTGCCGATCATGTGGTAATTTCTTGCCCTATAACGAAGGTGTTTCGCTTCGGCCAGGTTCTTCGCCTGTGAGGTACTTGATGATGATGTCTCGCCAATTTGCCTCGGCAATAGGGAGCACTAGGCGCCCGACCCCTTGTACTTTGGGCGCAACCCCTTGTGCTCCGGGGTTGAGAGTTCCTTGACGGTCTCGTAGAGGACTTCAGGTGAGGGGGGGGGGCTTCGCCAGAACTGACCATGTTTGCCAACTTGTCCGCTGCCTCGTTGTTGCCCCTAGGGATTGCTTGGACAGTGATGCCAAGGAAATCCCTGGCAGCCACTCGTACCGCGGCCAAGTACCTAGCCATTTCGGGGCCCCTTGCTAGGAACAACATGTCGAAGTGCCCCGCCACGAGGCAGGAGTTGCTCTTGATGATGACGCGCTTTGCTCTCAACGCTTTTTCCTTGCAGAGGTCCAATAATAGTGCTTCATACTTTGAGGCATTGTTTGTCGTCAGAAAGTCCAGGCGGGCGGTGTGAGATACACTCCGTCCATCTGGGGCGACCAAGATGGCCGCTGCGCCGGCTCCATCGACACACCAAGATCTGTCGGTGTACATTATCCATGGGGTCTCGATTTTGCCTGGTGGCTATTCTTCGATACGCGAGTTCCACTCAGCCACGAAGTCTACCAGGGCCTGCGATTTGATGGCGGTTCGTGCCACGAAGGTGATGTCGAAGGGCACCAGCTTGGCTGCCCATTTGCCTATTCGGCCTGAGGCGTCTTTGTTTTGTAGCATTAATGCTAGCGGGTAAGACGTCGGGATCGTGATGGCGTGCACCAAGGAGTAGTGCCGGAGCTTGCGCGAGGTTATGAGTAGGGCATATGCCAGCTTTTCGAGTTCTGTGTATCAAACATTGGCCCCCTAGAGGGCCTTTGAGACATAATATACTGGAAACTGGCCATTGCTCTCTTGGACATGGACTGCGCTCACCGCCGATGAAGAGGTGGCAAGGTATAGTGGGAGGTCTGCCTCTTGCTTCGGGCTGGTCAAGCTTGGAAGCTGGGCGAGATATTGCTTGAGCTCTTGGAATGCCTTCCGACAGTCGTCCGTCCATCGGAACGACTCTGTTCCTTGGAGGGTTCTAAAGAAGGGCAAGGCCCGCTCTGCGAAGTGAGACAAGAAGCGACTAAGGGCTGCGAGGCACTCCGTCAGTCTTTGTACCTCCCGGGCGCTAGGGGGTTCCATCTCCTGGATGGCCCTGATCTTCTCGGAGTTGGCTTCGATGCCTCTATCAGATATGAGGAATCCCAGGAGCTTGCCCGCCTTTACCCCAAAAGCACATTTTTGGGGTTGAGCTTGATCCCGTCCGCCCAAAGACTAGTGAAAGTTTCTTGTAAGTCCTCTGCGTGAGAGCCCGCCAACCTGCTTTTTACCTCTATGTCATCGACGTATGCTTCGATGTTGCGGCCAAGCTAGCCTGCCAACACCTTCGTGATGAGCCGGGTGAAGTGGCACCTGTATTTTTGAGTTCGAAGGGCATGTAGGTGAAGCAGTAGGTGCCAATGGGGGCGATGAAGGCAGTTTTCGGCTCATCCTCCTTGGCCATGAATATATGATGATACCCGGAGTAGGCGTCCATGAAGCTCATGAGCTCACAGCCCGAGGTGGTATCTACCAGCTGGTTGATGCGAGGCAAGGGGAAATCGACCTTTGGGGACGCTTTGTTGAGGTCGGTGAAGTCGACGCACATGCGCCATTTGCCGATGCTTTTTTTTTGGTACCAAGACGGGGTTGGCCAACCATTTGGAGTGTTTGATCTCACGGATGACGCCCACCTTAAGTAGCTTGGCAATCTCTTTCTTCGCTGCTTCCAGTCACTCTACCGACATGCGCCGCAATTTTTGTTTCTTCGGGGGTGTATCGCTTCAGATCGCCAAGAGATATTCAATGATCCCTCGGGCTACCCCAGGGATGTCCTCTGGTCCCCACGTGAAGACATCCACATTGCTGCGGAGCACTTTGAGGATGGCTTCGCAAGCTTCCGTTGAGAGCTTTGCGCCAAGGGCCACTGTTTTCTCTGGGGAAGCCTCCTACAGGAGGACTCTTTGGAGCTGTCCCTCTAGTTTGGGCTTTGGCACCTATGTCGCTGAGGGTGGGCTTTGGTCCCTCTTGTTTGCCCTGATGGTGTGGACGTGTCAGGTTGGTGAGAGTGCCTCTAGCTCTGTGTGCCTTGCGAGGTCTTGGTACCCCCCGCACCGTGACTATGCCCTCTGGTGCGGGAATCTTCATGCACAGGTAATTGTGGTGGCCTATCGCACCGAAGGTGTTGAGCGTGGCCCGGCCGAGGATGGCGTTGTATTGGTAGGGCATCTGAATGACGTCAAACGTGACGACCTCGGTTCGGGATGCGAAGTCATTGCTGAATATGATGGCCATGTCAATCTGGCCTAGGGCCGTCATAGGCCTTTCCCCGAAGCCTATCACGGGTATGCCTAGGGGTGATAGGAGATCTCAGGGGATCATCATCTTGTCGAAGGCGTCTGCGAACAGGAGGTCCACTGAGCTTCTCTGTCGACGAGGATGCATTTGACCTCAAAATCCGCGATGCTGGCGGAGATGACAAGGGGGTCTGGGTGTGGGAAATACACACCTCGGGCATCCTCGGGGCCGAAGGAGATTGATATCTCGGCGTAGCGAGGCGGGCTGGATACATGGTATGTTGCGAGGTGGTGAATCTGTCGGGCGTACGCGCGGCGTTGTCTTTTTGATGCCATGCTAAGCGAGGATCCTCTGACGATCATATGTATGATCCTTTGCTAGTGCTCCCCGCTGCCTCCTTCTATGCGAGGTCTTAGTGGTGGCCCCTCCCCTGTTGTTACGCTTGGCCTACTGTCGGCCATGGTTCATGTAGTCCCGCTTGGCCGTAATGGTGTGCCACTCGCTGGTCGTGTGTGATCCTTCACTATGGAGATCACAAAATGACGAGGGGCTTTCGACGCCGGTGCGGTTGTCAGGCTATCGGCCGCCATTGCACTCAAGACCCCGGCATGAAGTGGCCTCCACGCCTCCTCCTCGGGGGTGGGCATTGCTTATGTGATAGACATTCGCCTTTTATCAGTAGTCGCGGGTCTGCTGGTTTGGCGAAGTGCCCGCGCGGTGTGGGTCATTCTTTCATAGGTGGCGCGCCCGGGGTAGATGTTGGGGCAGCGGGGACCGCGCTTCTTCGAGTGCTATCTTTCTCCGCCCGGGCGTACTCTTCCATCTTATCGAAGAGCTCTGTCACCATGCGAGCAGGCTTGCGGGCCAGTCTTTCCGACAGGGGGCCCTTCTAGAGCCCGCATGTGGCTGCATTTATAACGGTGGTTTCATTGACACCCTTCACTTGTCATTTTATGTCCGTAATTTTTTTTAAAGAAGCTACGGAGGGATTCGCCGGGGGCCTGCTTCATTGCGAACAGGTGCCCCGCGTCCTTCGGCTGCATGTAGTTTCCCTAAAAATTGTTGCGAACGAGGTCCTGCAACTGTTCCCACGTATATATGGAGCGGGGAGGGATGGTGAAGAACCATGTTAGTGCCACGCCCTTGAGGACGGGGGTGACACTTTTTACCTTCGTAGTGTCGTCTCCTCCGACCGCCTCGATGGCGGTCTTGTACACCCAAAGGAACTTTGAAGGGTCCGTGCAGCCCTTGAAGGGCGTGACCTCCGGCATCTTGAAGCCTTATGGCTAGCGGGCTATCTCCAACTCGGCGCTCAATAGGGAGTTATGGTCCCCCGGAGCAGTGGGGCGGGAGGTACGGTCGCCAGAGTCGAAGGGGCGGCCTCTACTCTGGTGTTTGGCAAGGGTTGGAGCGGGACCGCGAGGGCTGTCTCCGTTGGATGCCAGAGACCCGAGTCGCCGAGCTCACTGGAGGGCTTCAGATGACTTGAGTTCACGCCACGCCTTAGGCAATGCCCGGCCGATATCTCCGTGCGTGGAGTTATTCGCCTCCTCCTCCGCGGCCTGGGAGAGAGGCGTCGTTGCCACGGAGGTTCTACTTCGCTTGGCCCTCAGGGTGCTCGGGGCTGTGATTGCCTCGGTTGTTGAGACCTTGGGCTTGGCCCTCTTCTGAGGGGCCATGCTAGCGCTTCAGAGTTGGGCCTCGTAGCTTTCTTGCCGATTCCCACGGACAGCGCCAACTGTTGTAGCAAAACGACCCGACAGTAGAAGAAAGGGGACCCCCGGTGTCTATGCGAGGGATCGGGGTATCCTCGTGTTGGAAATATGCCCTAGAGGCAATCATAGAGATGATTATATTTCATTATGTTCACAATATTTGATAATATGTTATGTTGTTCCTTGAATGAATCATCAGTCATGAAGATTAACGAGTATGTGACTTGTTGGTGAAGCTCTTTTTAACTTATGATGATGTTGTTCTAAAAGTATCCTCGGTCGAAAGTCACCGGTGGAACACTAGTGACTCTACGATCAAAGACATGTATTGATTGATGACCATGTTTCACGGTCATGGATATAGGGATATCGAATCAATAATATGGACACGTGTTAGAGAGCATGGTGTTGATAAGACCCACCTTGAGACACTATTGAGATTGTTATGATTCTATGTGTCGTTAGTTGGTCTCAAGCAATGATGATGTATAATCCTTAGACACGAGATTAGCATGGTTTCCTACATGTGTAATAGCACTTTAGGGGTTGCCAAACGCTACTCAGAATCGGGTGGTTATAAAGGTAGCTTTTGGGTATGCTATGAAACATGCAGAGGGATGTGACTGGCCTGATATGGATTTGCCCTCCTAACATAACAGAGAGATATCTCTGGGCCCTCAAGTGGTCGGATAAAGAAAGTGCATAATATGCCCATCGGTGGTCAAGAGTTCACCACATAAGGTTATAAGATACTCGACGAGAAAGCATTGAGCAGGTCCATGGATGACACAACATCTCACCGAGTTCAACCAGATATCGTGAGGCAAAGGGAGAATACATGAGTAGTTAAGCTTAGTTCGACTACCACGAACCGGTCGTATGGAGATACAAGCAAGTCATAGATCGGTCGAACGTAATCACAGAGTGGTGAAACCAAGTCGTAAGGAGTTACGAGTTGGTCATGATCAAATACGAATCGGTCAGATAGAGATAGGACTGGTCGTAAGTGATGAGGACTCGTCAGAGATCATATTGCATTAAGGTTCGTCCGATATAATTTGTGTGTATTCGGAATCGTTATGTCCTCGCTAGGAACCGCTTCGACTCGTGGCCGGAAAGGGTTTCCGAGTCACAACCGAACTACACATGAACCTAACGGGTCACACACTTAACAAAGTTGGAACAAACCAAGATGAATACGATTCAGAACGTGTTTGGATAGGATCCGCCACGCTCTATATAAGGAGATGCATGAGGCTATTGGGAGATAGGGGAGTTGACACGAGTTGCCCTACTGAAACCCTAGCCGCCATCTTCTTGAGAGCCTTGCCGTGCGATTTGGTGCTAGCACACTGGCGTACGGTTGTTCCTTCCCTGGACGTGTGGATACCATAGAGGCTCTTCTACGTTGTTGCGCTTAAGGACGATCCACGATCTTTGCAAGGAACCGCAGAGGTGCTGGAGGAGACGATCGACCACGACCACTGCACCAACGTGCTGGACGCTGGACGATCGAATACGACCAAGACATCGACGCTTTCTTCGTCGGACCTAATTGCCGCCCGACACTTCTTCACGCTTCCGGCGCCTAGTGGTAACGATCCGTGATCATCTTCTTGCTTGGCTTCTTGGTTTACGTGGTAGAAATTTTGAATTGTTGCTATCGTAGTCTACCCGTATCCCTTCACCTCGGAGAGGAGATTGGTTGTTAGGAGTAATGTATTACTTTCCCAAAAATCGGGGCCCCTTTTCTACATGGGGGAGGCGGCTATTTATAGCTTTTTTACAAGGTACACGAGATTACAGGTCTACCCTTAACAGAGCCCTATACTAGTAGGGGCTGCAGGGGCTTTTCCTGCCCCTATGTGTAGCCCTCGGCTCATGGTGGACCTCTCTGGTTCTGGTCCACCTGATTGGTGTGTCCGGTCCAGCGATACTGTGGCCCTTCGGAGGGTGCGGGATGCCCCCAGCCTGAAGGGTCTCGGCCACCCCAAGAGTTGTAGTGCTTCGGTTATCCTTCGGACCCCTTCAGGCCCCTCCGGGCCCTTTCGGCGATCTTCGGAGGACAGGGGTGGGGGTGTGTGGTGTTCACCTAGTCGTGGGGGTTGATTGGCAGCCCCTACAACAACCGTGACATTGTGTAGTAGCCGGTGGATCGAAAAGGAAAGGATGGAAGCGTGTTCTGCATACACATCAAAACACAGTAACAAAAATGATGTATCATCGGCACTATTCACGAACACTGTAGCATCACTATGGGCCTGTTTGTGACGGCTTCGGCTTTCGACTTTCTCCCAAAAAAAGCTAGAAGCCGTCCCAAACGGTCGGCTTTTCACAGCCGCTTTCCCCGAAGTCGGAAGCCATCTTAACGTGAAAAAGCCGAAAGCCGCCTCGGGGCAGCTTCCCGCGGCTTCCAACCACCCCCTTTCCAAATTTGCCACTCAACTTCAGAGATTATTACCCGCTTTTGCCATCCAATAAATTCCCCACTCCACTGGCTCGCTTCTCCTCAGACGCCGCCCACCCGCCTCCCGCCTCCTGCCTCCTCCTCCTCCTCTTCCCCATGCCCTCCTCCTCCTCCCCGCTGGCCCTACCTCCTCCCTGGGTGTCGCCTCCTCCCCGGCTCCTCCTCCCACGCGCGTGCCGTGCACCTCCTCCTCTCCCGTGGCCTCCTCCCGGCATCGGCCTCCCAGCCTCCTCCCACGACACCCTCCTCTACCGGCGACGGCGGCCTAAACCCTAGCCGCCGCCGTTGGCTCTTTTTCTTCTTCTTTTATTTCTTTCCCTTTTTTTGGTTGTAAATTTAATTGTGTTCACTATTCACTGTAAAATGTTTATTGTAATAATTGTTTGTATTAATTATTTGTTGTAATAAATATTTATTAGAATAATTATCGTTAAATACATAAATTATGGTTTATTGCGTTGTTTGCGGTATATTGTCGTTAATCGCGGTATATTACGTTGTTTACGGTATGTTGTCATTAATCGTCGTTGAATGCGATCAATTGCGGTAGTTCTCGTCAACTGCGACAAATGCCATCAATTGTCGTTAGAATGTTGTTAATTGCGTTAAACGATATCAAACAAGCTGTTACTGTCCTCAGGAGTATTTCAGATATTTTCCATCTCGGAAACTACAACCAATCTACCTAAAACCAGACGGTAGCATACCAAACACCAAATCTTTTTCACCCATTGTTCAAATTTCAAAAGCACAATCGAAAGCCACTATTTTAAAAAAACAGCCAAAAGCACATTCGAAAGCCACTATTTAAAAAAACACAACCGTTCAAACAGACTCTATAATAGTTAATCTGAGCTACTATTCTCGGATCCGACAGTTTAGATGTACCTAATGTTATAACACTGTAGCCATCTGCCATTGCCAATCCCCTAATCGGACGGCACATGTCCGACACGCCACAAGCTATGCCGCGCGCGGCATATAGCAAAGCGCCCAACCAGCTCCTCTCTTTCCCGGTTCCCCGCGGCCACTGCGCAAAACCCCGCTAAAAAATTGTGTTCCGCCCGCCTCTGAGCCCCTGAGGCCTCGCCTCCCACCACCGCCCACGCCGCAAGCCCGCAACTCGCCAGATAACAGAAGCCCCGAGACCTCCGGAGACATGTACGCCGACAGCCAGAAGGGCGGATCCGGTGGCCGCCCCATGGACGCCGCCACGGCAGCCGCGAGACTTGAGGAGGTCTGGCCGAGGTACTTCCCCGAGGAGACCGATCTGTCGGCGGCCGGCCCCAAGGCCAGCCTCGCCGCTGACCTGGCTAAGTTCTTCGCCTCCCAGGAGGGGAGCCACCTCCTCTCACGTGTAAGCGCGGCCCTCCATTTCCCATATAGCGCCTCCTTTGGAGCACTTTTCACGCCGGTGCGATGCGATGCTAGGGTTCCGCACTCGGGTGCGGTGCAAAGGTCGCGGTTCGTGTGTGATCGGTTGTTGTCATGTGTGGTGGACACGGAAAAATGTCCAGGGTTTTAGAAGATTGGTTCATGTGAGTGGTAGGTGTTTGTCGTGAATGTTTACTGGGGAAATGCAAATAATTTTAGCGATTGACGCATCGGTCGTTAGTTGAAATGTTCTTGAAGTGGCAACTAACAATTTTTTTATAAAAGCAAGCGTTTAAGCTTGTGTAAGCTATTACCGAATTATTTGGATTTTGGGATTCTAGTTCGTTAGAAACTTAAAATGCTTGCAGGCTCGATGCTGAATGTCTGTTTAGTTTCAACCTTTTTAGTGCCTTATTGCCATCTATTTAATAGGGAGACATAGTTAGTAAAATGCATGTGGTTCCTTACTGTAATGATGGTACATGTGCATTAGTTCATGTTCTTTGTTTTTTGGGCACTAATTTACTTAACTGATTCGAAAGACCTCAAAATTTAGGGCACGGATTTGGTTCCACATTTTTTCAGGATTAAGGTCCGCAAATGTGCTGCTGGTCCCTGGTAGACGAGCTAGTGGTTTGCAGGGCTGTAATCAGAATAGGGGAACAATCTCTTCTCAGAAAAAGAAAGAAAGAAAAGAAATAGGGTACCCAAAAATTCTATAAAGAAGTTTGATAGTTTGCCGTTCACTTTGTTTCCTCAATTCTTGGTTTGTTAGTACCATAATGTTATGCATACTCCAATTTCATGCTACTATATAAATATGAAATGTAAAGGTTCTAATTAAATGTAATCATAGGATCATGTAGCCAGACAATAAACTAATCATATGGAGCATGTCTACATGCATTTTGTCGTGGTGTCCTTTTGTCTTTAAAATACATATAAATAGGCAATTATAAATGGAAGAATTTACCCCTCTGTGATTCATGTGGTTACTACTTACAACTACATGCACAGGTTGAAGATGACAGTGTTGTCTTCTTCCTTCCAATTGATTTCCAGCAGCTTCGGAAGTTGTTTATGGGAGCAGTTACCAAGCTCATTCCTGCTCTCGAGGAAAATCCAAAAGAAGCCTTGCTTTGCATGGGAGCTGCAGTTCATCTGGTTGATGTTTCTATCGATGTTAAAATTTACTGGTACTGTTACTTGTGCAGTTGTGCTTCAATGTTTCATTCACTGTATATTGGTTTTCGATATTTTTTCAGGCTATGTGCTCGAGCAAGGACTTCCAGTTGGATGACATCAACAAGATCAATATCAGACTTTACAACTACACTGAGATGATAATTGCTTTGAAGAATTTAAAAGCGGCCTATATTAGTAAATAACTTTCTGTCTTTATCCTTGTGTTTTGCATGTTCGTGTGCGTATAAATAAAGTACTGATTTGTAGATTCATTTGGCAGAGAAACTCGTGACAGTGTGTGGTACTGTTGTAAAAGTCAGCACTGTGAAACCTTTAGTTCTGCAGCTAGATTTCCAATGCATGAAGTGTGCCACAAGCTTCCCCCGTGTGTTTTGTGATGGGAAATTTTCACATCCAGTATCCTGCAAAATTCTGGGATGCAAGAGCAAAACCTTCACGCCTAAGAGATCTACTGCAAAGTTGATGGATTTTCAGAAAATAAGGCAAGTGATAAATGAACTCATCTACACTATTCTCCACTTATAACGCTAAAGGCTTTGCTTTTCTTATTTTCCAATCCAGGATACAGGAGCTTGCTAGTGCTGAAAATCATGAAGAAGGTCGAGTCCCACGAACTATAGAGTGTGAACTTACAGAAGATCTTGTAGATTGTTGCATCCCTGGAGAGATTGTAACGGTAACTGGAATTGTCAAAGTATTGAACGACTATATAGATGTTGGAGGAGGTACAATTTCAAAGAATCTAGTATATTGTTTTTGCATTGTTCTTTTCTGAACTTTCTTGATACACTGTTTCACATATTAGCCTCAAAGCTCAAGTCTACTTTGTCAAAAATTGTTAATCTGTAGATGTCACGAATTGTTTACAACACCTGTAGAGGCACAAATGTTGTCAATCTTTTGTTTCACTTGTTCATTAATTTGGATTTGTTGTCTAGTTCTAGTGCATTTTGGACTACTTGGCATAAGTAGTTCATGATACTGAAAAGCACTATCATGGTGCATGTTACTCTTTGTTGTGGACATGGGCCAAGCCAGGCCGGTGCACAGTAGCAGCATTCCTGCATATTGTGTCATGTGTTAGGGAGGCTCTATTAACCATCTAAAGAGAGACCTCGTCTCGTGAAAGCTTAAGCAAGAAATAAAAGGAAAGTCCCTAGTCTCTCTCTTCTTCATCCAGGCCTCAGAGCCTTGATGTACGGCATGGGGGAATATCCCCCGACCAGCTAATCAAGGGTGATAGCTCTACCCTCGGTCCTCGGACCCTTACCCAGCCGTGCACTGTGCACATAACACTCTTACGACATACCTATCTCCTGCTATATTTGGCCACATAAAGGTATCTTTATAATCTCCTCTCATTTTATATTTCTGTAACTAGCCAAAACATTCTCTCTTTGTTAGATATCTCCTCTTTCTATGAGTTCCTTGAATGTAAGACTCAAGATTTCTTTATAGGATAATGGAGAGAGCAAGATATTTATTATGTGTAATTGTGTACCCTCATCACCTGTTTGGTCCTTTCTGATGCTAATGCAAGCAGAGAAATCATGTTAGTCTGAGATTTTTTTCTTCAAAATATTATTCTTTGTAATTCGGATCATGCGTACTTTGTTATTTTTTTTAATATAGATATATACTTTCATTAATATCTCCAGGGAAGTCCAAAAGCAGGAACCAGGGTTTATACTACTTGTACTTGGAAGCAATTTCAGTAATAAACTCGAAGGCCAATGCTATTTCAGAAAATTCAGATGCAAGTTCTACTAAAATTCATATTCGGGATAGTGGATCTTTTGTTTTTGAAGGTTTTACCGATCGGAATCTTGATTTCATTTTCAAATATAAAGCAGAACATGGTGCTGATGTATTTCGTCAAATACTTCAATCCTTTTGCCCCTCCATCTATGGACATGAACTTGTAAAAGGTACTTTTCTATCCAAATAAGCAATTTTTTATCCTAATGGTATTATCCTTCAATTACCAGGTATTTCTGCCAGATATTTAATGTGGTTAAAGATTTGCAATTTAGTTTGCGCTGAGTTGTCCTAACATTGGAAAGAAATGGTTTTGTGAAACCTATTGATTCCTATAATTTCCATATCTATCAGACTTGGATCATTTCATATTTAACCGGAAAAATCGACCCAAGGCCTCGGCTCTCGGGTGGTGGTCGACCCAAGCCCATCCGCAATACCTTGCAGAAATAGGACAAAAACGCGTCCGCCAGGCTTCGAACCTTCAATCTATTGGATCGATAGTGAAGGCTACACGTGATAACCACTTGCACTGATCGGTGGATCTGCTCTATAGTGAAAGTAAATTTATTTTAAGGGAAACAACCATATATTGGTATGTATTTTGTGCTTGTACATTTATTTCTTGATGTCATATATATTGAATATATTTTTAATAAAACACGTGGTCCAACCGATGACCCACTAGTCCGACCAGTGACCAAGTGCCCCGACACCTCGACCGGGTCGACGATTGGTCCGGGTTTGATAACTACGATAATTTCTGTATATAACTGGTTTTCAAATATATTTTTTGGCTCAATTAGTTCTGGACTAGTATAGCATTTTCTGATAATAGGATTATTTCATGGGAAGCGCTCTTGTGCTGTCTCCAATGTTCAAGAAAGCGCTAGGCGTTAGTTGGGCGATTGCTCGGCGCTTAGCGCCTAGGCCGCCTAGGCAACAGTGCAGAGCAACCCCCTCACACGGGCAAGAAGATCCCAACAGCCTCCTCATGTGGGCCTCACCGGTTGGCCCAGCCCAACAAGCCCACAGCCGCTAGGCTGCTGCCGCCGCCCTAAAGTCTAAACCAAGCCGCCGTCTGCCTCCTCGATGACCACGATGCGATGGCGACTACAACTTAGCGGCGGCGGCAGCGGCGACGACAACTACAACCTAGCGGCGAGGGCGACGACGATGAAATTGCTGGCTCCCTTCCCTCTTCCTCTCCCTCCTCCCTTCTTACTATGCCTCCTCTGTCAGGAATTACTATCTCTCAGCCACTTCCAGTAGGATCAGAGAAGAATTAGGGTGAGAAAATACAGAGAAGAGATGAGGACAAGATGAATGATAGGATGAGGTGGCTAGGGTTTTACTTTGATATTACATATCGGAATATCCTTATAGAAATCACCGTGAGCTTATATAGTGCTCAGCCAAAAGCAACTTAACATAAGAGTTCATTAATGACAATGCATTACGAGTAAGTGTTTTCGCGCCTAATCGAACATAGTGTTTACGAATTGAAGTCTGGAACGTTGGATTGTAGTAAACGCTTTGCTTGCTTCATCCTGGCCGCTCCATCTGATCCTAACGCTTCACTATAGAACAGGCGTTGATCAGTTGTTTTCTTCCGACTTCAACTTGAACTCAGTCTTTTGTTTGGCCCTTCAAACTTCCGATACTCCGTTTTGACAATCACTCCCCTCTTCAGATCATTCTTGTCCTCTAGAATGGAAATTGGGGAATACCCGTGATATGAAGTCTGCATCCTCCCAAGTGGATGCTTCTGTTGGCAGGTTTACCCACTGTAGCAGCCATTGAATTACGGGTTCGTTGTTCCGCGGTACCACTCTTCTTTCCAGAATTGACGCCGGATAGACTTTCACATTTCCATCGCTATTGACAAGAGGAAGTTCTGAACTGGGAATTACCTTGGGTCCAATGTGCTTCTTGAGCTGACTCACATGGAACATCGGGTGTAATTGACAACCTTCGGGTAGTAACAATTTGTGAGCCACTTTGCCGATTCTTTCCATCACTCTAAAGGGCCCATAAAACTTAGAATGCAGCTTCAAGGATCTGTGCAGGCAAAGAGAAGTGTGCCTGTACGGTTGAATCTTTAGGTACACCATGTTTCCTAATGCAAACTCTCTCTCCTTCCTTCTCTTGTTAGCATATTTGCTGATTCTCTCTCGAGCCTTCATCGTATTCTCCTTGATGATCTGGTTTGCTATTTGCCTTCTCTGCAGTAAACCTCTTACTTCTTCATTAGGTGAGTCAGGTAGTATGACCTCAGTGAACATTGGGGGAGAGAAGCCATAGAGGGCTTGAAAGGGAGTCATTTCCAGGCTTGTATGATAGCTGGTGTTGTACCACCATTTGGCTAAGGGCAACCAGTTTCTCCACTTCTTAGGACTAGCCAAGGACATGCACCTGAGATAACCTTCCAAACACCGATTGACCATCTTGGTTTGCCCATCCATTTGAGGATGGTAGGCTGTGCTAAATCTCAGCTTTACCTTACCCCTAAGGATTTGAACAATTCCTGCCAAAGATTACTTGTGAAGATTCTGTCTCGGTTTGATACAATAACAGCCGACAACCCATGCAATTTATATACCCCATTAAGGTACTCATGTGCAACTTGTTGGACAGTATATAGGTGACTCATCGCAAGGAATGTGAATACTTAGTGAATCTGTCCACTATTACCAATATCACATCTTTACCTTCGGATTTTGGTAGTCTTTCAATAAAGTCCATTGTTATGTGAGTCCAAGCCTGTTCAGGTACTGGCAAGGGCTGCAATAACCCTGGGTATGGAGTGTGTTCACTCTTGTTCCTTTGGCAGAGTGGACACTCTTTAACATAGGTTATAACTGCTTGTTTTAATCCAATCCAGTGGAAAAGAAGTTTTAACCTCTGGTATGTTGCCCTCTCACTAGAATGACCACCCAGTGCAGAGGTGCGACAAGACATGATTAGTTGTTGTCTTAGTTCAGAGTTGGCTCCTACTACCACTCTATTCTTGTACCTCAATATTCCACCATTCAATGTATAATTGGGTTCAGCAAGAGGATCCCACTCTATTCTAGTACCTCAATATTCCACCATTCAATGTATAATTGGGTTCAGCAAGAGGATCCACGGTTAGCTTCCTGATCAGCTCCTTGTAATGGTCATCACTCTCATAGCTGCTAAGAATTTCAGTAATCCAAACCGGTACAACTGCTGAAATTGCACAACACTTTTCTTCATTGACGATTCTGGATAAGGCGTCTGCGGCTCTATTCTCTCGGCCCTTTTTATATTCTACCTTGTAATTATAATCCAATAGTTTGATCAATAACTTGTGTTGTATTCCCTCCGTTAGTTTCTGCTCATGAATCCTCAGGCTCTGCTGATCGGTTCTAATTATCAGAGTAGATCCAGCAAAGTAATGCCTCCACTTTTTGAGAGCTTCAATGATAGCCAAGGCCTCCTTGTCATAAATTGGAAATGCTGCAGCTTTAGGACCTAATGCCTTACTCATGAATGCAATAGGTTTGTGGTTTTGCATCAAAACAGCCCCAATTCCATACCCACTTGCTTCAGCCTCCAAAATAAATGGTTGACTGTGATCAGGTAGTGCTAACACCGGTGCCCTGGTCATTATCTCTTTCAACCTTAAGAAAGCTAGATTCTGAGCTTCTTGCCACGCAAATGCATTTTTCTTTAGGGCTTCAAACAATGGCTTACATATGACTCCGTAATTTTGTATAAACCTCTTGTAATATTCTGTGAGGCCCAAGAAACTTCTCAACTGGGTGACATTTTGAGGTTTAGGCCATTTTTCTATTACTACGATCTTGGTGGGATCGGTGGCTACTCCTTCTCCATGAATGATATGACCCAAGTATTCAACTTGACTCTGTCCAAAGGCACACTTGCTTCTCTTTGCAAAAAGATTATTTTCTTTTAAGGACCTCTAGCACACTGGTTAAGTGATGTCCATGTTCATCCATTGACTTGCTATATATCAAGATATCATCAAAGAATACCAAAGTAAACTTCCTCAAAAATTGCGATAGAACCTCATTCATTAAAGCCTGAAAGGTGGCAGGGGCATTGGTTAAACCAAATGGCATGACGATGAATTCATAATGTCCCACATGTGTGCTAAATGCAGTCTTCTTAACATCCTCTTCCTTCATTCTAATCTGGTGGTATCCAGATCTCAAGTCTATTTTTGAGAATACTGGAGCTCTATGTAATTCATCCAACAAGTCCTCTATCACTGGAATTGGATATTTGTTTTTAATAGTGTTTGCATTGAGTTGTCTATAGTCAATGCACATTCTCCATGTCTCATCCTTTTTCTTGACCAATATGGCAGGAGAAGAGTAAGGGCTGACACTAGGCCTAATAGTTTTGGTATTTAGTAGCTGCTCAATAATTTCTTCCATAGCATTCTTCTGATGGAAAGGTAATCTGTAGGGTCTTTGATTGATGTGATTCTCCTCATTCTTCAAGGGAATGGCATGATCACATTTCCTGTTAGGTGGTAGCTCCTTAGGTTCATCAAACACACATTGAAACCTCTGCAGGATAGGTACTATCTCAGTAGGAATGGCTATCCCTTTGCAGTCTTCCTCCTGGGTGTTACAAGCATATACCACTGCTCCCCATAACTCCTTTGTCCATCAGTTTTGCAACTTCTCTATTGGCACAATGCAATCTGCTGCAGGTTGTGTTTCATCTTGGAATGTAACTTTGCCCTTGCCATAATGATTCATACAAAGTTCTCTAGACTCGAGGTTGAGACCTATAGGATTGTGAGTATATATCCAATCTGCCCCCAATATAAAATCATATCCCTTTAGGTCTAAAATTCTGAATGTATTGCTAAATTCTACTCCTTGTATAGTGTATTTGCAATTCTCACACCTTGCTTTACTCCACAATGTTTCTCCATTGGTTACTATGACCCTCGTAGCCGAATTGTTTTGAATTGAGCACCTTGCCCTCAATGCCATATTAATGTCAATGAAAGTACCACTACTTCCACTATCAACCAAGGCAGTCCCTTTGATCTTATTCAGTCGAACACTGAGAGTGAAGGTTTGTTTGGCAGAACTAGTACCTTGTACAGCGTGTACTGATAATTGAAAGGGTGATCCCTCTTCTTTTTGCATCTCTTCCTCTATCTGTTCTGGTCCCTGAGGGTCTTCTTCTTGTCCCCCTATTTCCTCCTCTTCTTCTTCCTGGGTGACCATAGCCCTTACTTGTTGATTCATTTTGCATTCCTGCTTGTGGCCCAGATACCACTTCTCATAACATCTAAAACACCTTTCATCATTCTTTGGAACTGTGTTTTGGTCCCCAGTAGCATTAGTACTCCTGTTTTGTTCTGGCTTGGTACTCTTGTAAGTATTTCCTTTGTTGTTCCATTGTGAATTGCCTCTGAAATTTTCCTTGAAAGCACTAGGCTTTGTCCTTTTGAAAGGATTTGACTGTTCTAACCTCCCAATATGCATCAATCAAGGTGGCTGGATTTTGAAGCTGTGAGTGACTCTGAATATAATCTTTCAAGCCAGCTATAAAACTTCTTATGTAATAGTCTTCTGGCAAATAAGGGTTATCCCTTCTCACCAGAGCCATCGCTCCCTCAAACATATCAATATAAGATGAAACAGTATTCTGCTGTTGCACTGCATGAAAAGCTGCCACCACATCATATACTGATTGATGAGCAAACCTCTTTCCTATAGCTATGCAGAATTGATGCCAAGACATATTCTTCATTCGGATTCCAGACCCTGACCACCAGGTTTCAGCTTTGTCTACAAGAAATAACACTGCAATTTCAACTCTTTGATTCATGGGTACCTTCGAGATCTCAAAATATTTGTTTGCCTTCTTGATCCATGCATCCACTTTATCTCCATCAAACTCTGGAAAGGTGAGTTTAGGTCCCTTGGCAAAAGCTCTGTGATTGTAATTCTCCAACTGGTGGCCTCTATTACCCATATGTTCCATCCTTTCATCCCATTCAAGATTAGCATATTCATTAAAGATAGGAGAACTTGTCACTCTTGTGGACCATTGTTGCTGTGACCCCAGATCTACTGGAAATGAACACTGTACAGTACCAAACTGCAAGTTGTGGCTTTGAAGAATATTGCCTATCAGTTGGGATAGCAAGGGAGGCACTTGAGTGCTCATC
Source organism: Phyllostachys edulis (assembly GCA_036346405.1). NCBI lineage: Eukaryota > Viridiplantae > Streptophyta > Magnoliopsida > Poales > Poaceae > Phyllostachys > Phyllostachys edulis. The sequence goes on along the minus strand of CM070554.1, from coordinate 17,925,043 downwards.
AGTACACGGTTTAAATTGGGATTGAAATTAGCTTCTACTACCGGAAAGCCTTGAGGGTTCAGAATCTCTGGGCTTATTGTTGTGCTAGCAAAATGGATCTGACTGGTACTAACTCCGCAAACAGGTAAAGCTACACTTCCTGGATGAACAACACTAGCTGGAGAGAAATTTGCTATTGGGGAAAAGTTGTGGTGCCCAAAATTACCTCTATAACTTGAGTGCCGATCAGAAGGCTCCTCAATCTCTTGGCTACCTTGAGTCGATCGAAGTACCAAAGCATTCGCCGCAGCAGTCAACTGACTCATTTGCTTGCTATACTGTTCCATCTGTTGATTGTGCTTCACTTGACCCTTCCTCATCAGATCTACACTTCTTTTCATCTCTTCCAACTCCACCTTGGTGACATACAGTTGATTCTCTTCTTCTACCACATCATCCTTCCCATGCCTTCCCATGTTTAGCCATCTCCCAGATTCATAGATCTGATCAGGGATTTTACTAAGGAATCAAGAGATGTTCCTCAACCCGATACAGATTTCTGCTCTTCTTCCACAGTTCCCCCAAATCTACTCTAGAACAGGTCGAGCTCCAGAGTTTCACAGGAAAACAAGTTCCCAAACCCTTGCTCGTACTACTCACGGTCAGATCTGGAGCCAAGATCAGGGCTCTAATACCATTTTATCAGGAATTACTATCTCTCGGCCACTTCCAGTAGGATCAGAGAAGAATCAGGGTGAGAAAATACAGAGGAGAGATGAGGACAAGATGAATGATAGGATGAGGCGGCTAGGGTTTTACTTTGATATTACATATCAGAATATCCTTATAGAAATCACCGTGAGCTTATATAGTGCTCAGCCAAAAGCAACTTAACATAAGAGTTCATTAATGACAATGCATTACGAGTAAGTGTTTTCGCGCCTAATCGAACATAGTGTTTACAAATTGAAGTCTGGAACGTTGGATTGTAGTAAACACTTTGCTTGCTTCATCCTGGCCGCTCCATCTGATCCTAACGCTTCACTACAGAACCGGCACTGATCAGTTGTTTTCTTCCGCCTTCAACTTGAACTCAGTCTTTTGTTTGGCGCTTCAGACCTCCGATACTCCATTCTGACATCCTCCCCTTTCCTTCCCCCTTCCTCTCGTCGTCGCAGCTGCTGCAAGTTGAGTTCCTCCTCCTCCCCCTCCACCCCCGTGCCCCCTTTTCTGTCTCCCTCTCGTCGCTGCCTCGCCTCACGCTTCCTTGGACTGCCTAAACCACTGAGTCGGCCGCCCAGCACCGCCGTGCCTAGCTCTGCCTGGCTGCCCAACGCCCTCCTTGGGTCGCCTTGGCGGGCGGCCACCTAGGTAGCCGACTTTGGCTCAAGTCGTGGTGGCCATCTGGTACCGAGCGCCTAGGCGGCCGCCTTGGCCGATTTCACGAACATTGGCTGTCTCAAAAGAATGCATCACAGACCCTAAAGCGATTCATTGGTTGATGGACTGAACAAGCTATTAGTAGCTGCAGTTGTATTAGGATCTATGCATTATTCTTTTCTTTGCAAAAGCATAGAAACACTCCTTTCAGTACATTAGTGTCTGATTTCATTTCTTTCTTCCTTGCATTTCATTACTGGACATAACTAAATTAATGTTTCCAAATTTCAGCTGGTATCACACTTGCTCTTTTCGGTGGTGTTCAGAAGCACTCAATGGATCAAAACAAGGTCCCAGTTAGAGGAGACATTCATGTTGTTATTGTTGGTAATCCCTGCTTATAGTTTACCATCCATCTTGATCTTGCTAGGAGTTTCTTTAGTGTTGCTTAGGATGCAATTATACTCTTCCTTAATTGTAATTGCAGGCGATCCAGGACTAGGCAAGAGCCAACTACTACAAGCTGCAGCGGCTGTTTCCCCACGGGGAATATATGTATGTGGGAATACAACCACGAATGCTGGTCTAACTGTTGCTGTGGTTAAAGATTCTATGACACGTGATTATGCATTTGAGGCTGGTAAGCATCAGATTTTCTTTCTTTTTGGTTCCTTAAGTAGACAATTGTTTAAGCTTTCTGCGCAGAATTTTATCATAAAAAAGTCACCTAATTTGGTTATTTGTTGTCATCTAACTGGCTGTTCGAAGTGCTCTTTGTCCTGATGGGTTTTATGTCTTAGAACTTGTGATGAGACCAAAATAACATTGAGCCTTTGGCTTACAGGTGCCATGGTCCTTGCTGACCGTGGATTATGCTGTATCGATGAGTTTGATAAAATGTCAGCAGAGCATCAGGTATTACTCTTAGTTTTCACCTGACAGAAGCTTCTTGATGAAATGTTTATCAGTGGGAAAGTTCCCAAGCCTATCTCATCATGTTTCTAATTACATTTGAGTTCTCACTTCTCAGGCTTTACTGGAAGCCATGGAGCAGCAATGCGTATCTGTTGCAAAGGCTGGCCTTGTGGCAAGTTTATCGGCCCGTACCTCTGTGCTGGCAGCTGCTAATCCTGTTGGTGGTCATTACGAGTGGGTTAATCTTTTCCATTCCTACTTCATAAACTTTTCCATCCCTACTTACTGTGTAACACTTGCCATTCTTGATCTGTCATCTCCATTCATCTTTTCTTTCTCAATTAATACTGATTACCTGTACTGCTAGTGTGTGTGCAATCACTATAATAGTCGGGTGCTCTTGGCTGGTGGTGATTTTGATGAATGAGAGCTTCTTTTTTGCACTTATAATTCTTGGTCATATACTGCAACTGAAGAAGACAGACCTGTCTCGGGTAGTTTCTGGTGTCGTTTCTTCATTTCACTTGTCTGCGATTCATGTCAGCTTATATGGTTGATATTGACGTACCAGTACTAGTTTGTTGAATATGATATCTTGCCTATTTTTGTTTGAGATGCTTCCCTCAATTTCCAATGCTGTTACCTGCTAGTATTAAATTCGTGGGTTGTTTCCAACTTAATGTACAATTTTCTGCAGCCGAGCAAAAACAGTGAATGAGAATTTAAAGATGAGTGCTGCCCTCCTCTCTCGGTTTGACTTAGTTTTCATTTTACTTGACAAGCCAGACGAGTTGCTAGATAAAAGAGTGTCAGACCACATAATGGCAGTAAGTGGCTGATAACCATGTTTATTATTCACCTCTCTCAAGTATATAGTACTGATAAAGCATATGCTCACATAATGCAATAGATCTGTAGTTTGTAAGAATGATTAAGCATTGGGGGTTATATATTTCTAATTAATTAACTAAGACAAAGTCACTATTTTCTACAAGCAGCTCCATACCAATGGTGGAGATTCTTTCACATCCAACAAGGGGATAAGAACAGGTTCTTATTCGGTTATTCCATACTGCTTTCTAGTTCCTTTTTGCACAACTGAAACCCTATCCATCGTTGTTAATTTGCAACTTTGCTCAGTGCCTCAATGTAAGGGTAGTATGGGGCTCGGAGTTGGTGGAAATTCGTTAACTTCAAGGCTGAGACTGCACCCGGAGAAAGACAAGGATTTCCTTCCATTAGCTGGGCCACTTCTTCGCAAGTATATATCTTATGCAAGAAGCAATGTTACCCCCAGGTATCTTGTCAGTTCCTTTTCACTCATATATGACATAAATGCAACACAATGAGCAGTCCTTTTTGTAGTGTTTTCCCCTTAGTTTTCTTCCCTATTTTTAAGCATGTCAGAACTAGCAGCTGAAACTCTGCGAAAGTTTTATTTGCGGTTGAGAGATCGCAGTACTTCTGCTGATGGTACGCCCATCACAGCCAGGCAATTGGAAAGCCTTGTAAGGTTGGCAGAAGCTCGTGCTCGGGTGGATCTAAGAGATGTAGTGACTGAAGAAGATGCTCAGGTAAAATAAGTCGAATACTTGAGTACTGCAGAAGTTGCTCAGATTCTTATCCATGGTTGCTGGGAAATCCTGAGTTCTTTCATTATTTTCCATTCTCAACACATTGTTGATTATTGAATCATACCTGAAAAGATGAGAAATCATGTTTTTTCACCCTGCATATTTTGTCCATGTTGCAGATTTTTTTTTTTGTGTGTATTTATTTGCTTCTCTACTTTTAAATTAGAACATGTCACATCACACGGTGGTCATACCGCTTGCCTAATGCCTATGGCAGAGTATAGTTCCTTTTCAGGCAAATACAAGTCCAGTGACAAAACACAATTGAACAATTAGACAACATCGAGAGGCACATTACTTCAATCTAAAAGAAGAGGCACATTAGTTTAATATTGTGCATTTTGTTATGTGGCAGGATGTTGTGGACATCATGAAAGAATCCTTGTATGACAAATATGTTGATGAACATGGTTTCGTGGACTTTGGTCGGAGCGGTGGGATGAGCCAACAGAAGGAAGCAAAGAGATTTCTAAGTGCCTTAAACAAGCAATCCGAGTTGCACCAAAAGGATTGTTTTTCATTAGCTGTAAGCAATGTGGCAATTATGCCTCTTAATTCTTTTCTCTTGGTCTGTTAGTTTGCATTATACAAAATCACGAAGCAAATCAGTTGACATGGAAAAAATGGTCTATTTCAGTTCAATTACATTCTGCTCTAGTGCTCCGATCGAAGAAATTTGCCTTAGCTGCTTTTTGAGCATTCTGGTTCTTTTGTCATGGGGTTTGTCCAGTAAATAGAAGTATATTGTTTGTTTCTGATTTATTTGTTTGCAGTTTTTGTGCATAAACAAAGCATGAATAATGGACTTAGTATGTACCTGTTTTTCTTGATTCTTGAGGCTGGCCTCATGTTCTATTACTTTCCTATTGCCAGGAGATTTACAGCTTAGCAGATAAGATCAGCTTGCGAGTTGCAGATTTAGATGCTTTTGTGGAAAATTTGAACAGTGCCGGTTATCTTCTGAAAAAAAGACCAAGAATGTATCAGGTATCGTCTCATAAAACTGGCTGTTCCAACGTTGCTCTTGGCGTCAGAATAACTTTAGATGCCACGTATCCTGGCATCATTCTGATTATGGATTATGACTAATAGAATCATCATAAGCCCTCTCACTAAGAATCTGACGTAGCATTTCTTTTCAACAGCTAGTGACCTCATCATATTCGTGGAGCCAGCCAACAAGGTCAAGATGGTGAGTTTTCTTACGCCCTAAATAAAAATACGAATTTCGGTGTTGGAATTGTGCTGACTTTGTTAGTGCTCAGTAATCGACTACTAGGTCAATCCTGTGCATGCCTGTGTTAACTGTTAACGTTGGGATGATTCTCAGTCACTTCGAATCAAGATCTAACGCTTGCCCTTATAATAACACGATGATTGTCTGATAGTTTGTCTCTGGTTGTTGATTCAGGATATAATTACTCTCTTTGTTTTGACAGATGTATGGAATGGGGATATGCTTCTTAATAAGGCTGCACCGTTTATGAACCGGATGTACAGAAGTATAGCTATGGGATGACCACTTACTTTTAATGCATGGAATAGCTTTGCTAGCTGTGTCTTTTTTTAGTGGAAGCAGTGTTTGTCTTAGTGATGTATAGCTGCTAATGCTATCGTCTGTGTGGAACATCCAGTTTGCTAATGAAACATCCAGAATTCCAGATTACCATATCTTGTCGCTTATACTATCGGTATTCCGTAACGCTGATCTTTGGTCCTGTGTTTGTGAAATGCCATCAATTCAGACGAACGTATAGCCTTCAATTTCAGTAATATTCTTAGCAGTAGAATGGTCAAGCCAGTAGCTAGCATTACGAAGTACTCCCTCCGTTTTTAAATGCATGATGTTTGACCAAGCGTGCTGTTAAACTTATATAACTTTGATCATTACTTTTCATATGATTTTGTTAGTAAAAAATTACAAAATTATTATATTATGAAAATATTTATCATGACAAATCAAATGATACTATTCACTCATGATCAATCTAAATAGTTTTTCATATATTATTAGTCAAAGTTAGATAAATTTGACTGCACGCTTGATCAAACATCATGTATTCAAGAATGGAGGGAGTACTAACTAGAGTAAGAGTAGTGAGATTAGCTGGCGAATTGCTTCGCCCTACTCTCATCAACCACATGTTTGTGTTAGTTATCTGTTGAAATTACCAGAATTTGACCTGTCGACCCCTGTCAACTTGTGACAAGTTTAAAAGGCAGGCACAGCATGCGATTCTTATTTTTGCATTGCGCAAGTGTGCGTAATTTTTCAAAGTAGGATGACATATAAGTAAGGAGCAGCTGATTTTGGAGTCCATCAAACGACAAATGTACTACAATAATCGAACAAAACAACTGCTCATCGCGGGGTATCGACAAATAAACATGCAGAAGGAATACAACAGGGGAGAAAATCTCAAGCTAGCACAGTGAACGCAATATCAGTATATCCAAATTAAAGAAACAAAGCCCTTAACAGTACTGTTAACAAAATCAACAGTTGAGAAGTCACAATTCTCGCTAATACAACTCAAGTTATATAAGAGGGACATTGTAAACATACAAAGCAGCTTTCCTCCCAAACATCATGAGCCTTGACACCGGATACCTTAACATTTGCGACCAAATCCGGCAATCAGCACCTCATCCTAGAGCACCCAAGAAAAAAAAAAGATTCATTAAATAGAGAGAGTAGACAGGTAGATCATTTCAATAAGCGTTGGCTTATGAAACCGTAGGAATTTAGGGAATAATTGTATGTCCCTTGGGATCCCTACATCCTTTATTTATAGTGCTAAATTTTACGGTCCGACTGTAAAACAACTCGCACACGACCTGTACTCTTATTAAACCCTAACACTAATTCTCCAACCCTCCTCAAGATGTCATGAGATAACAATCATAGTCATTTTGTTACATATTGCAATACTATTACTAGACTTTACCAAACATACCATCGACTCTATAGCTAATACCATTACAAAGATCAGAAGTTGTCAACCACAAATACTAATAGAGATGTCACCAAACCCATCTCCACCATTTATCAGCTACCCGGACCTCAACCTCCTCCTCTATCCACATCCCCCAGCCACCCTCGGCCACCACCATCACCACCTCTGCCTACACGCCCCCAGTTTTGGCCTCCACCACCTCTACCTCTGCTATAGCCCATTACGCCCGACTCTAGTCCCAATTCTCTTCCGGATCTCTCAGACAACACTATCTCTGGCACCTTGTCTGGATCCAAAAATGCAACTCTGGACCCTATGTGTATAATGCATTAGTCTAGGATCAATCTAGTGCATACAGTGTCAATATATAGATGAATATCATTACACACAAGACAAATATAAGGATAAACAACTAATTTGATTAAATAAATAACAATTTTGATCTTAAGGTCGAGTTTACGATTATTAAGCCACGCAGGGCTGACACTACATAAATAAATGGCAGCGGAACGAAAACAACTCCAGCGAATACTCATCGACTCGCCACAGGCAACCGATTGGGATCAAGACCTAATGATCACCATCCTCGTAGAGCTCCTCCTCAAAAGCAGGTGACGATTCCTCTACTTCAGCTGAATGATTGCAGCAAGAATGAGTACTCTGAGTACTCAATAAGTTGTACCACAAAATGTAATTATAGATGATGGTTTATTCCAAAGGAAATGACTTATGTGGCTATTTTGCAATAAATAAACATTTGCAATTGAATACAACTAATAGATTGAAAGCGTAATTCAAAAACAAATAAACAGAAAGAGTTTAACAATTATTTTCACAAAGGACACAAAACCTAATCAATTCCTTTCACAAAGCACAAGTTATCATACACATCGGTCCCTTCCCAAATGTTTTATGAAAATCTACCCCTCGTGTAAAATCCCCGAGCATGTCCATTACCGCGGATACGGCTATTCGAATAGATTGTTTAACACTCTGCAGAGGTAGTACACTTTACCCACACGATATAACCAGTGTAGCTAGCACTAATCATAACAAAACCTTTCCGAAACTTCATCTCGACTATTGACCTTTCCGATGTGTTTTACCATCGTACCAACCCTGACAAAGTGCTTTGATACGACACACACCATTGGACCATCCATTGATGTGACTTTTAGAGTAGTCCACACCTCCATCCATCACCGAGCACCTAACCTACTACATGAGTAATCAATATCAAGATTCCGTAACTTACTAAGTTAGGCCCATCCTATTAGACATATGGTTTGTAACATCCCGATTTTCAGGTCTTTTTTAAAATTTTCAAAATAAAAATAACCATTTGGTTTTGTTGAAGTTCTAAAGCTTAACTTGAGATTTTGGAATTAAAAGTGTTTAAAGTGACTAAATCAAACTTCAACTAATCCAAAAGTTTGGTTTGTTTCGAGTTTGCTGGAGTTCTCGGGTGTTCAACATCCCCTTTCTCTGTTCGCTTCGTTTTTCCTACCCGCGCGCCGCGCCTCCTTATCATCGCGGACCGTTCGATCAAGATGGACGGCCCGATCTTGTTGACACGTTTGTCCAGTCCGAACGTCCGAATCATTTTGAACTGCCCGATCAAAATCGGACGGCACCGCTTTGCCGCGCCTTTCTTCGCCCCGCTCCTCCTCTAGACCTCTTGGGTGGTCCTGAGAGACCTCCTGGGTGGCCCTGGAGACCTCTCGGGTGGTCCTGGAGACCTCCCGGGTGGTCCTGGAAGACCTCCGGGTGGTCCTGGAGACCGGTCACGACCTCCCCTTTGGTCATGGCCTCCCCTTTGGTTGGACCACCCTCTTGAGTTTTGACTAGCCCCACCTGTCAGCCCTGCTCACCTTCTTCTTCCTCCCGCTGTGTCACTGCTGACGCAAAAGTCTTCGTGCATCAAATGCCGTTGTGTCACATTAAATATTTTCGTTTCTGTAGTACCCGTTCCCCCTCTTGTCTCCTCCCCTACCTGCCCCCATCTCTTCCTTCACCTACCCTTGTACGCGTGCGCCTCCGAGTCTTTTAGAGACTCTCCCCGTCTCCCCTGGCTATAAAAGCCTGAGCAGCCCTCTTTCATCTCCTTTTCCACACCCAACTCTCTTGCTCTCGCCCAGTTCCTCCATGCTTGAAGTTTCACCACCGTCCGCTAGAGCCTGCGCCATCTTCAACCACCTCGCTACCGAAGGAGTTCACCGGAGCGCCTGCGCCGTCTTCGACCGCCGCCCGCCGTCCACCGTCTCTCCCTCCTCCTTCAGTCTCTCTCTCGGCCCTGGTGAGTTTCTCCGTACCCTGTTCTCTTCCCTTGTTCCTACGACCACGTTGCGTAGTCGTATCCTTTTGTATTCTTCGTACGACCCCGTTGAGTAGTCGTACCCCTTTTGTATTCTTCGCACGACCACGTTGAGTAGTCATATCCACCCTTGACCTCCTCAGGATCTCCTCCTCAGGACCTCCCTTGACCTCCTCAGGACCTCCCTCCTCCCGACCCGTTGGACCTCCTCCCGACTAGTCAAGCCTCCTCCCGAGAGCCCGTTCCTAATTCATCTATTTTAGTTCCTTGCTGTTGGTTCTAGTTCGGTTTGTTTTGGAGTTCATTTGGATTTTATTTGGTCTTTATTTGATGGTGCTTCATTCTCACATGTAGATTTCGGCGACTTTGGAGAGCCCGAGTACTCCGAAGAAGTAGACCCTCAAGCTTTCAAGCAAGACAAGTTACACCCTTGATCATATTGAATCCCAGTATCTCAAATTATTTAAGTTTTGTTTCAAATTATTATTGCATGCTTATTTAAATTTAAGTAATTTAAATCCCTGTTTTAACTGGATAGTTATTCCTAGTTCCTTTGTATATCCCAACTTGATTATTGATTCAACCACCCCTTGTTGCCATAGTAAAGAGCTAGTTGGTACATTAGTATGAACTAGCTTGTTGCAAAACTCTATGCTTAGTCAAGCTTAGACCCAAAAATCTTGATTCGGGGAATTTACTGCCAAAGACCAATGTTGTCGAAATATTTTAACCATGACATTGGGTTGTCATGGAAGTTTGCAAATGTCTTTGAAAAGCAAAGCAAAAAGAAAAATTGGTTTGGACTTGGGCGAATTGGTTGTTTGGATGGGTGCATGTTCATGCACGGGATTGAGTCATTTCTATGATCGAGGCCCAGGGTTCTGTTGGATGTCGCCCAAGTCAGTTAAGGACGGGTCTTCGAGTGTATTTTGCTATGCCTTATCGTACTACCACATGTTCTAAATGGGCAGAACCTGGCTAACTAATTTGCAACGTTTCACCGTGATCGTTCCAACCGGTTGTGTGGGTGTCTTGATGACCTACTTTTATGTATTCCCACCTGACGCAAGAGGGGGCCTGAACCCGACGGATGGTTAGTCCAAAGGGGGTGAAATCTTAGCGAGGGGGGACTGCGGTGGAATGGCGCACTGTAAAGGCCTTGTCACGTGCTCTAGACCGCTTACCTACGGTAGTGAGCGGTGGTATCGACGGATGCCAAACAAACTAGAGAAGTCGTGTGGTGTGGGTAAAGCTGTACACCTCTGCAGAGTGTAAAACAATTTGAATAGTCGTGTCCACGGTCATGGACATGCTAGCAAAACTGCTCTAAGTTAGATTTTGGTTTTGTTTTCAAAAGACTTTATGAAATGGTTTTGGATATCTATCCAAATGGGTTTTGGGCGAGTAGCCCTGTGATAGGAGGGTATCCTTCACCACTTGTTGATGAATGTTATCCGACTATAAAACTGAGATTTTGAAAATAAATTTTAGTTATTGTATAACTGCTTTGAAACTTAGTACAAGTATTTGGAAAGAAGCATGACTTTATACAAATCAACTCTATAAGCCTTCCTTTGAGATATCCTTGCATGCATTTCAGTCTGTTACTTGACGGGTGTGACTTGCGAGCACGGTTGTTGTGCTCACTCTACTTAATCTAATCATTGAGCAGGAGAAGAGGTCTACGAGGAGCCTGAAGACCAGGACGTCTAGGCTACACCCTCCAGACGATTGCCTGTGGCGAATCGTGTGGTCTACTCGCTTTTGTCTTCTGCTGTGTTTGTCTTGTCGGCTCTTAAGCCGTTCTTATAATCAACTCTGTTGTTTATTAATAAAGTTTGCGTTGATGGTTGTTACCACATTTGTTTGTTGTGTGAGCTAACCACTGATCTTGGGACTAGTTCGGTTTGCACAGTGCATTTGGGAGTGTTAATCCCGGGTCCTCACAAAGTGGTATCAGAGCCATCTTGACTGCAGGTTGTAACCTAGTAGAATGACCGTTAGTTGAAAATTTTAAAACTTATTTTATACAACAAGAAAAATAATTTTCTCTCTCCTTATCTTGGTCATCTTTCTATCCTTACCTCCTTCTTGGTATTCTTCCTTACCTTACTCTCTCCTCACCATTTTACAATGTCAAATGGATCCTCTTTCCCTTGAAATTTCTATAGGTGGTCTCACAATTCGCTAACCTGGTATTCAAGACCTCAAGACTTGAAGCTGTCAAAAGAGCGTCGTCGTGCAGGAACCACTAAAGACCGCGAGCGTCGAGTAGAACGTTGTATAGCTATTAAAGTCTTTGGAAAGCTTTTTTGTGTTGGTTGTTTTGCTTGGGTGGGTTGTTTCGCCCTGTCCCTCTTAGTTTATCCTTTTCTTTCCTAAGTCTGTGAAGATCCAGTAGATGGTGACTACTCACAACGGCAGTGGCAGCACCAGCAATCCGAACCAAGAGAATGTGCAAGAGAACCCAATTCCACTGCCACCCCCTCCAGCTGAAGGACCCGACTAGAACCAGATGATGGCCAACCAAGCTCAGCTGATCAATCTGCTCGTGCAATCCATCAACAACACCCAGAACTTGCAAGCGGTAGCAGCAGCTCAACTGTAACATCCCAATTTTCTGAGCTTTAAAAATCCTTCGAATAGTTAGTAGGATAAAATTTACCATTTGATTTTATTTGAATTTAATTTAAAAGCTTAAACATGGACTTTGTACATCAAAACAGTTTAATATGATTAAAGTCAACATCAACAATGGTCAAAACTATTTTATTTGGATTCTATGAGCTTGGATATATTTTCTAGAATTTTCTAGAATTTTTCTGAGTTCATTTGCTATTTTTTGAGTTTTATTTGGTGTTCTTGCTATTTTCTAAAAAGAAAAACTATTAAATCTCAGATAAAACCTCGGGCCGAAACCCGCTTTCTGTTCCCATCCGGCCCAGTCCTGTGCGGCCCAACCCACCTCGTTTTTGGCCCATTCATGCTGCCCGCTTTTTTCCCTCTCGCGCTGCTGTGGTGGCCGGCCCCACTAGGCGATCATTTGTCGGGTCGTGCGCGACGCAGCCACGTTCGAGCCGTTCTCGCTGACGCCTGGAACCCGCTGCCACGTCGTCTTCGTCTCCGCGATGGACTCTTCTTCCCCGACTTCTTCGCAGCCGCACCGCCGCCGTTTCCTTCGCGAACTCCTCGCTTCCGAGGCTATTTAAGGCCTCAAGGACCTGCGTTCCTCGATCCCGAGTCGCGGCTCTTTTGCCCTAGCGCGCGCTCAAGTTGTTGCTTGAGCCCTAGCGCCTTCGTCAGATCTTCGTCTTGTTGGCGGTGAAGGTCTCGTCGACCTCGCCAAGGCTCCAGTGCCCCTCGACGCCGTTTGATGCCACCTTCGGGCTCGCCTCCTCATCCGCATCCCGGAACCGCCCTCGCCTTTGTCAGGGAGCCCTCCTAACACCGTCGCCGTCAAGCCCGAGGCTCAAGCTCCTCCTAATTGTCGCCGCCGGCCGCCACAATCGTCCGCGAGCACCCGTGAGCCCACCTTTGTGATCCTCATCTCGCCCTCTACCCCCTTGTGTCACTCGCCGTTTGCAGTCTGCCGCCGCTTTTGGTTTCCTTCGGACCGAAGCGCCGCCTCCTCTGCTAACGCGTCCACGCCCGGCCAGCGTCACCGCCAGTCATCGTCGCGTACCACCGAGCCCCGTGTCGCTCGCGTGGCGTCCCGTCAGCACCTGCGTGCCACCTCACCCGATCTCCAGATCCAATCGGTTCGGTGGACCGAGTTCACCGTGGACCGTCTCACTGACGTGTGGGTCCCACATGTCAGTATTTCTTTTAATTTCTTAATTCCGAGCGCTGACGTCATCGTTGCTCAATAATCCAATTTTCTTTTAAGGAATAATTCGGAAATTCGGGATAATTCAGTTTTAGGGTTTTCTTTTAGATTCAAACTTCCCAAGCTCATATCTTTTGCATCCGAACTCCGATTGATCCCATTCAAATTCCTAAATTCATCTAAATTCAAGATCTATTTATCTGAGATTTTTATTTAATTTTTGGAGTTTGTTTTGCCTCTATTATTTATTTGTTTTGTTTATTTACTTTTGTTTGCGAGTAGACGTCGATACTTCGGGAAGATTTGAAGAAGAAGGAGCACCTCAAGAGCAAGATCAGTACTTAGACCTATTCCAAGGCAAGTTATACCTTTGGTCATATTGAAACCAGTTTTCAAAAGTTATATTGATTCAAAGTATTGCATTTACTTTAATTATTTATTTCAATGCTTTTGGGATTAGTTAATATCCAATTTGTTATGACCTCCTTGTCTAATTGTATGCCGTCATCTTTTGTCACCCTAGTTTGGTTTATTTAGTTGGTGCTATTGTATTACCAACGTGGGTTGGTTAGATGCGATTAGTTTGCTTAGCCATGCTACGAGTCATCATCTCACGTAAGTTGCAAATATAAACTTGACTAAGTGACTATGGAACTGTGTGATAAAAACTGTGTGCACTATGTGCTATTACTTGTTGATGACATATGTTGCACTTAACCAACAGGGTGGGAAAGGATTTAGACGGAGGCAAGTGGACTGTGTGTTATTTTGGTGGAGCTATGTGCGTGGGCTTAATAATCTGTGTGCATAGGGATTTGTAGTTTAATTGGAAGTCTTGCCTTGGTCAATTAAGGACTTAACTTTGTGCGCCATTGAACTGAGCCTCTCATACAACCACATGCCTGGTATGGGACGGGCCTAACTTAGTAAGTTATGGAGTCTTGACATTGATTACTCAGGTTGTAGGTTAGGCTGTGGGCGTGGGTGGAGGTGTGCTACCAAGTAGTCACATCACGGGCTTCTTGTCGTGTCCTCGTCCAGCGGTGTGTGTCTGACCGACTTCTGTGTGGGGTTGTCTGACGGTTTGTAAGCACATTGGGAGTATCAATGTTCGAGATGAAGTTTCTGAACTATTTTGTTACGGCTAGTGCTAGCTACACTAGTTGTATCTTGTGGGTAAAGTGTACAACCTCTGCAGAGTGTTAAACAATCTATTCAATAGCCGCCTCATGGGTCATGGACATGCTCGGGGATTTCACACGAGGGGTAGTTTTTCATGAAAACCTTGGGAAGGGAGCTGTGTGACTTAAGTCATATGGCTATGTGAATAACTTGTTTAGGCTATGTGTCTTTGTGAAATAAATCTGTCAAATCATTATTGTCTATTTGTTTTGAATTATGCTTTCAATCTATCACTTGTATTTAAACTGCAAAATGCTGTATTTCTGCAAAAGAACCACAGAAGCCATTCCTTTGGAATAAGCTGCATCTATAATTGTATTTCGTGGTATGACTTTGTAGTACGGTGTGTACTCATGCTTGTTGTAAAACATGCAATGTAAGAGGAGGAGTCTTCTTTGCTTTCGAGGAGGAGTTCATCGAAGGTGCTTGATCGTAGGGTCTTGATCCCAGTCAGTTGCCTGTGGTGAATTGATGGGATTCCGCTGAAATTTCTTCATTCCGCTGTTATTTTATTTCTTTGCTAGCCCTGCGTGGCTTAATAATTGTAAACTCGACCATAAGGTCAAAATAACTATTTGTTATCAAATTACTCGTTTATGTTATTAATCGCTCGTGTGGATCGATATTCACCTGTGTTGACACTGTGTGCACTAGCGTGATCCTGGACTAGTGCATTATATACGGAGGGTCCAGAATTGCATATTTTGGGTCCCGACACTAACACAACTTGCACACGACTTGGACTCTTATTAAACCCTAACACTAATTATCCAGCGAAAACACATACATTTTCTTCGATGTAGTTCAGGCAACCATCATTTGGCACAAAGGCAACAATGTTCTTCCCGTTCTTCTCTAGCTGAACACGAGCACACTTACGGATGGCAAAGTTTGGCTGCTTAGCCTCAATACCACTGCAACAGAACAAATGCACCTTAGCTCAAGTATACGAAGCATGAATTGAAAAAAAGGAAAATGATTCTGGTATTTAACATGCATCTTCTCCAACAAAAATGACCTTGGCATGAGGTGATCCAGCAAAGGGTTTCTTCCACTCATTGCCCAAGTGTATCTTCTTGTACGCCTTGTTAGCCCACCTCTGGTTCCTGCGGTGGTTCTTGAGCTTGCGACTATCTCCCATACCTCGTGTCTTTCAGTGATGAGATTTCATAATTATTATATCAACTTAACACAAACCACAAGTTCAACGATTCATAGAACACAATTGTCCATCCCATAAACATGTGCATTGCTGCCCAACTTCACAAGTAAGAAGAAGCCACAGTGGTCAATCAGACAACCCAACAACCCTAACTTATCTGTATGTGCCTTGCAACATGACGAAGCTAAAAGAATGGAGCATATGGCATAAACAACCAAATTTACATAAACAGGCATCTTGTAGCATGCCAAGGAATAAAAACATGAGAATATAAACAATACATTTTACTACCAGCAAACTTATTCCAACGTTGCATCACTGTACAAACTCCTACCATTTCACCTAGAATTGTAATCAGCAGCTAGGCAAATCAAATCTTTGTTGCACACAATCAGCCACCTATCGTGTATTTCATCAAACTACAAACCAATTGCATATGGCCACCATTTGGAACTTCAGAACAACCAAGGAGGTTGACATAATCTCATTGTCAAGAATAAGGAACATGCAAACTGATACAGACCAAGAGAAGATTCTTGAAATGACACATCAAAGAAAGAACTTGTATGCTACCATGCATACCTTCCCAGATCCAAGCATTTGAACCAAGGAATGTACGATTACACGGTGGCAACTGATAAATATCACTTATGAATATGTTTAGCACTGACGGTGTACAATCTGATCAGCATTGGACCGTCAATAAGCTCACCTTACTCGGATTGAATAGAATCTCATCCTCTAATCGTAACGAAAAGCAACATAAAATAAACACTAGTCCAAGACCATACTACAAAAGAATCAATCACACAGGCACATAGCTACTCCACCTACACATAAAAGCAAGGAACAGAAAGTGTAGCAAAGAATCATCTCTAGGAAAGGCACATGTTAACACGAACAAGAGTGGTAGATCATCACAAAGGAAAACAAATTGAGTGCACTGGAAACCATTAGAAGGAGAAGAAGAGATCTTTGCATGAAACAGCGGTGCGGGAGGGAGAGGTCGGGATATCTTCGAGCTGGCCTCGAGGGGAGAAACGATGGTGCGGGAGGGAAGAACTTCGAGGACGGCGGTGTCTGCTGCACGAGAAGTGGGAATGGGGAGGCGACAGAAATTTATAGTTGGGAATCGATTATACGTAGGGGTGAAAATAGGTCGGATACGGACAAATATTGCTCTTCCCGTATCATAACCCATATTTTTACCCTGGATTCAGAGTTGGATACGGGTACCCTAGATACAGATACATATTTTTCGGAATACGGACACGGGGCAGATACGGATCGGATTCAAATCGGTCCCAGATATAACTTCATCAACGAAAGTGTCAAATTATACTATCTATTAGAGCTTTATTTATCATACTTAACAACATAAACATAATAAAATGTGAATTCATATTATATATTAGTCAACAATGAAGATATTGCGTTGAAGACAAAGTGAGATGGAGGAAAATGAGAACAAATAACAAGTAATAAACCACATTCTAATAGAAACAGGTATGTACATGGGCTGTAGTCCACTGTGAAGAGAATCGGACTGAGTAGTTATGTCGATGGACAAAGCTTTCTTTTTGGAATAAGATTCTTCTTCCATGTTATGTAAGTAATATATTGTCATATATTTGTATAGAAACCAACACAATCTGTTTTGTATGCAACACTACAACAAAGCGGAGAAACCATTTCCTTTGGTTATTGCTAGATATAACATATGTTTATCTAAATGCTGCATTATCGATACTGAAGTATAAAAAGGAAAAGATAACACCACTTGTCACCTGTTTGGAAGCAGATGGTGTATCGAAGAGCCTTTTGCAAGTGGAAGTAAGCGTGACATGCGTTTCTTTGGTGCTGATAGTACGACAAAGAACAGACATTATGTGAAACACACTACTGGAAAGGCTAAATGCAATAACAGTAATATAGAAAGCGTGTTGGAGGGAATACACCTCTGTTGTTTTTCTGGTTCGGTGGAAGACAAGTGGCATGGAGGGGGCAGTGTCTGCTGCGGTGGCTGTCTATGGATGGAGGTACACCGTGTGAGGGACAAAATAATGGAGGCAATTTTAACAGCCATCTAATAGCACATGCATTCCAATGTAAAAAAGGCCAACACATAAATATAAAGTTATACTGCCTTTGGAAGCTACCACCATTCCTTAGCAGACTACAACAAATCTATTAATATACGTACTCAACATGCAAGGAAGTACATGTCGCGAGAAGAACAAAAGAGTGGAAACAATTTTAACAGGCAGCTAATATTAGATACAGTTTGCTGTGAGGAATAGCTGACGCATAGGTTTGAAAGTAAATTATCTCTGGAAACTATTAGTATTTGTTAGCAGACCGATAGAAATCTATTAATACACATGTTGTGATCTCTAACAACGCTTTAGACTAATTTTCTCATTAAACATTACCTGATTTTAGCTTGCAGCATCTTTGCTGGTGCTATGTGAACAAAACATATCTCCAATAATAAAACATATTATCTGGTGATGTTGGTGCTATGTGAACAAAACATATCTCCAAGCAACACTAACAATGTAGCGTAAGAATGCTGTAAGAGTGGAGGCAGTGAAAGCACGTACGTACCTCTAGAGGATAGTCTGTGTGAATAGTCTTCTCAACAACAGATCTGGGTATAGTGTGAAGGATATGATCTCCTATAGTAGTGGGTATGTGAGAGGACTCCATAGATAAACCTTCAAGCTGTACATTGGAAGTAGAAGCCTTAGATGAAGATGGTATTGTGTCTACATGATCGCAAATGCGAAGGAGGACTCGCGCGACAAATACCTCAGGAGTTAGAGTTGTCTCATGATGATAAGTAGTCCTCTCCATCGAAACAACCAAAAGCATTATAGCGCCCAACTAACATACGCATACAAGGTAGGAAAAGCATAGTAAGCAGACACACGACAACAAGCCTAGCGCTTTATCGCAGTACAAGTGCACGAAAACAGGTGGTTTGGGCCATCACAACAGGAGCATCACCAAAGCTAAAACAAACAAAGCAGGAACAAAAGGAAACTCACGCTGTCGGAGGCAGAAAGAACAAGGCACTAGAGGCACAATCGTTCGGAGGAATAGAGAAGCCCATAAAATTCCCTACAAAAACAAAAGACAACAAATAAATTACTCAGACTAAACAGCGAGACGTTTGTAGGATCAAGGATGAGCGACTAGAGTGGGGTGAATAGGAGGTTATAAAAAATCTTTAGCTCTAATTGATAATTTTAACAATTGTGATCTTTTAAAGAATTACTAACACAAGTATAAGATCTATGATCAACAAGGCTAAAACAACTCAAGATAATGCCAATACTAAATACAATCTAGCTAAGCAATTCTACTCAAATAATTGCTAGAAATATAAATGCGGAAATAGTAAAGGCAAGAAATAAACCACAATGGAGACACTAGATGTTTTTCCCGTGGTATCGAAGACTTGTCGGTTTTCACTAGTCCACGTTGAGGAAACTTGAACGAATCAAGTCGGCTCCACGAATTAAGCCTTAACCCTTGATCATTATTGTTGCTCTTCCTCCTATTTGGAGATGGTGAGCACGCAACCACTTCACAATTCCTAGCCGGGTCACTTCACAAGCTTCTTTGAAGTGATCATCGCGTAACTTTTTCTTTAAGCTGTCTAGGTGCTGGCAAGCACCAAGTGTAACGAATCGTTGCACTTGCTTGAAGACTATCAAGTGCCAAGATGATCAACTAATGATGCAATACACTTGAATAGCTCTCAACTACTTCAAAATGTGAATCTAATACAAATGAGTAGAAGAGAGCACCAAAGCCTCAATTGTATTCAATATGGCCAAAGGTCATGGGCTTGGTGCAGGTGGGGGTGTATTTATAGCCTCCAACCATAAAACTAGCCGTTTGAGCAAAGTTCCTGAACTTTTCAGCATTTGCGGTAATATTGCCGTACAAACCCGATATTACCGATGTCCATGATCAACGGTCGGAACTGTTGCATTTAATGCTCTGAACTAGCCGTTACGGAAAAAGGTGCGATACTACCGCCAACTATAAATCGATACTACCGCATAGAGGTAATACCGCTCGGCTAGATCGGTATTACCGATTTCCATAGGATTGAAAAACTCAAGAAAACACCCTCTTTGGAAATAATGTACTGCCATGTAAAACTCGGTACTACCGCATTCCGGTAGTACCGCTCAAGAATTGCGGTCATACTATTTTAAAATTCAAGAAAAACTCCCAAAAACATGTTCATTGTAAAATACATACTGCCAACTAGATTTCGGTGCTACCAACTTGCGGTAATACCACTCATCAAATGCGGTCATACCGATTTTGGGATTTGAAGAAAAACTTCCAAAAACATGCTCTCTAGAAAATACATACCGCCAACTAAAATATGGTATTACCGACCTGCGGTAGTACCACACATCACTTGCAGTCATACCGATTTTTCAGAACAGTTTTCCAGAGGCAAAAACAAATGCAATGCATGACTCCTAGTTAATCAAGATGTCACATAAATAGATTCTCAAGCTACTTGCTATGATCCCTCTTTGTAGTACGACATCTAGCTTACAAATCTGGTCTTTTCTCCAAACACCGAGACTGGCAAAAACTACAAAAGGATCCTTAGACTAAAATATATCTTTGCCTTGAGCCATGTCGATCTTTATCACCTTTGCATTGCTTATATTCATATCATCATTCAAGCTCTGGGACTAAACCTTTAAACATTTTAACACACATGTTAGTCCCTTAACACATTGTTGACATTAATTACCAAAATCATTTTTAGGGGCCTAGATGCTTTTAATCTCCCCCTTTTTGGTAATTGATGATAACCCAAACAATATGAATGATTTGAAAGATTTTGAATATACACCAAGTTGTATATTCTTGTTTTGAGTTTTGAATGAAGCAATTAATTATTGAAATGAGTTCAAAGAGATGAAGAATTAGTTGCATTCAAAGTCAATCAACAAATAAATAAAACTCCCCCTTGAGATGTGCATATGGATTCAAGAGGTGATTTCCATGCATATTTGAATTTTAGCGGAGTTTTCTCTAGTTGTCGAAAAAGAGGAACATGGATTTGTTCAAGCAAAAGATAATAATCATGGTAAAAGGCTCGAACACATAAACTTGATTACACATAGATAATAACCATCATGTCGCAAAGCATATTATAAGAGTCATGATGCAACATAAGTTAAACTAATACTATTACAAGCACACATGTTCCAAATACTTTAAACATAATAAAAATATTACATAACACATAGTGCCAAACATAATATTATCATAAGATAGATAGATAGCATAGATAGCAGCCCCTTCTAGATCTTCTTTCTCCCCCTTGATCTTTCAATCTTCTTCTCTCCTATTTCTCCCCTTTTGGTATCAAGGACCAAAAGGAATCGCTCAAAAGGAGGGTTGAGGCTTGGTCTGAACTCTGTATGAATTGTATCATTTTCAGTGAAGAAGAAGCCAAGCCTGTGTCGAATCAGTTGCATTATGTAGGGAGCATAGAAAATGTTGTTCTCTGTATCACTCTTTTGGAAGTCAATCTCTGTTAAGATAAAATCAACGATGTCAAACTTCGTTCCCTTCAAAATATGCCAGATAATGTTCCAAGTCCTTCTATTAACATCATCATCTTTGCCTACTCTTGGATAGAAAGTCTTTCTCAAAATCTTTTTTATGATATTTGGCAATGGTAGAAGGCCCAGGCACGAAGGGTTGAGATTCATCATAAAGTTCATTTAGATCATCCAAATCCCAGAGTTCTTCCTCATGTACCTTCATGACCACTGAACCTTGTTGAAGAGGATGAATACGCCAAGATTCACGACAATCTTTTTTAGAGGCACTAAGTTTTAGAGATCCGGTCATCCAAGTGAGTGAGCCATGTTCCGAAGAGATATGGACTGTGGCATAAAAATTCTTGATTGTAAAGGTATGATAAGCACATCTTAAAGTCACCAGACTGTCCAATTTTACTCGATAGAAGAAGTAGTAAAGACCATTGAAGTGAGGATTCCGACGCAGATAGGTACGATAATCACATCTTAAGGTCACCAGACTGTCCAATTTTACTCGATAGAAGAAGTAGTAAAGACCATTTAATTGATGATTCTAACTCAGATGATTCCATGTCACAAACTGATGCTGTGCAAAGCCTTTACTTCCATAAATGTAATAGAATACATTTTCTTGAAACTTTGTGTGGAAGTGAAGATCAACTGTATTCTTCGGTAATAGAAATTGATTTGCATATCTCATTGTAGTATAGGTTTCACCTTTGATCTTCTAGGGATCAGCAACAAAGAATGGGATATTTCCTGGCACATAGTCTTTTTCACTGGTGTCGTTGTTAGTTGGTTCTTCCTCAAGGTCATCTTCTGAAAGATATTGAATCTTTTCTTTTCCTTGTGAGGAGGAAGGTCCGGAATTGCAAGGCATGATTGCTCAGGGAATGTATGAGATGACCAAGAGAACCAATCCCAATCAAAAGCTTCAACAAGAATCCACAAATCCAAAGGATTTTGAGAGGAAGTTTGTGGAGAAGAGAAGAAAGGAGAGAGACAAAGGTTTCGGTGGTTTTTAGAGAATGAGGAGCGGTTGCACCGCAAGGGTGGGGGGGGGGTAGAGGATAAGGCCTCAGTTGTAACCGCTTTTGGAACTGCCAGCCATATGCGGTAGTACCGTACTTGAGGCGCGGTGTTACTGAGTGGCGGTAAACCACGATATTGCCGTTTTGCCCGACAAAGCAGAAACTGAAACTGAAATGCAGGTGATCCTTAATACAAGCACTCAAATAAATATTTTTAGGATCATTATGCATGAGATAGATAATTGTAACTCAAATGAATATAGTTTTTATAAAAACAGAGACTTTTAGAAGGTTTTTGCAATTATTTTCGTAAATACTTCAAGAAAACAAAATGAGAGCAAATAACATGAGGCATGAGTTTTAAGAAACATTAGAATGGTCTATGACATTTAAATCATTCCTCAACTTGCAAAATAGGCTCTCATCTAATAGTTTGGTGAAGATATCAGCTAATTGGTCATCGGTCCTTATATGGCTAATTTTGATATCTCCTTTGCCCACATGATCTCTCAAGAAATGGTAACGAATATCTATATACTTGGTTCTTGAGTGTTGGACCGGGTTATTTGCAATCTTCATGACACTATCACTATCACACAAAAGATGCATATTTTCAAATTTTATTCCATAATCCATCAAAGTTTGCCTCATTCATAGCAATTGTGCACAACAACTACCCACGGAAACATATTCGACTTCGGTGGTGGATAGGGATACGGAATTTTGTTTCTTGGATGACCATGATAATAAAGATCTTCCTAAGAATTGACAACTACCCGATGTGCTTTTTCTATCCACTTTGCAATCTGCATAATCAAAATCTGAATATCTAATTAAATCAAAATTTGCACATTTGGGATACCATAAGCCAATGCTAGAGGAATGCTTTAAATATCTAAGAATTCTTTTCACGGCCACCAAATGACACTCTTTTGGTGATACTTGAAATCTTGCACACATACAAACACTAAACATAATATCGGGCTTAGATGCGGTAAGATAAAACAAACTACCAATCATAGATCTATAAAGCTTTAAATCTACCGGTTTACCTCCCTCATTAAGGTCGAGATGACCATTGGTTACCATGGGAGTCATGATGGGTTTTGCGTCTTCCATGCCGAACCTCTTGATCAAATCATTTGCATACTTTGTTTGGCTTACGAAGGTCCCATCTTTGAGTTGCTTGATTTGAAGTCCAAGAAAATAGCTAAGTTCTCCGATCATAGATATTTCAAATTCCCTAGACATCATATCACCGAATTCTTTGCAAAAATCTTGATTAGTAGACCCGAAAATAATATCAACATATATTTGACAAACAAAGAATTCATCATATAGAACTTTTGTAAATAAAGTTGAGTCAATTTTTTCAATTTTAAATCCTTTTGAAACTAAAAAATCTCTAAGGCGTTCATGCCATGCTCTAGGAGCTTGCTTAAGACCATAGAGCGTCTTAGAGAGTTTATAGATATGATTTGGATTCTTAGGATCTTCAAAACCAGGTGGTTGTTCAACAAATACAAGTTCGGATACTTTACCATTTAGAAAAGTACTTTTAACATCCATTTGAAATAATTTAATATCAAAGCATGATGCATAGGCAAGTAATATCCGAATTGACTTAAGTTTAGCTACGGAAGCAAAAGTTTCACCGAAATCCAAACCTTCGACTTGTGAAAAACCTTGAGTTACCAATCTTGCTTTGTTTCTCACAACCATTTTATTTTTACCTTGTTTGTTCCTAAAGACCCATTTTGTACCAATTATGTTGTGTTCTTTGAGTCTATCCACCAATGTCCAAACATCATTTCAGGTGAAGTTATGGAGTTCTTCATGCATAGCATGCACCCAATCTGGATCATCGAGTGCTTCATCTACATGTTTTGGCTCAAAAGAAGAGACAAAAGAGTAATGTTCACAAAAAGAAGCAACACGGGATCGAGTTTGAACACCCTTACTCACATTACCCAATATTTGTCTTTTACAATTGCATTATGAATTCTTGGAGGTAGGTTTTATGGTTGATCATCTTCATTGTTGTCCTCTTCATCAATTTGAATTTGATTTGTGTGGAAGAGGTAGAAGGTTCGACTTGAGTAGAAGATGATGGATTATTTGGATGTTCCTTTGGCTTGATGTCTCCAATTTGCATATTCTCCATAGCTTGTTTTAAAGCTTCATTACCTATATCATCCAAATTATCTTGCTTTTCTTGAGAGCCATTAGTTTCATCAAATTGAACATCATGTTTTTCTTCAACCAAACCATAATTTTTGTTGAAGACACGATAAGCTTTGCTATTTGATGAATATCCAAGAAGAAAACCAACATCACATCGACTTGCAAATTTTGAAAGATGAACACCTTTCTTCAAAATGTAACATTTGTAACCAAATACACGAAAATATGAGATGTCCGGTTTTCTTCTTCAAGAAGTTCATAATATGTCTTTTTCCAAAGACAATGCAAATAAAGACAATTTATAGCATGACAAGCGGTATTGATTGCTTCTGCCCAAAAGCTATCGGAAGTATTATATTCATCAAGCATTGTCCTAGCTATTTCAATCAATGTTCAATTTTTCCTTTCTACAACTCTATCTTGCTCCAGAGTGTAGGCTGTGGAAAATTCATGCTTTATTCCAAGTTTATCACAAAATTCTTTAATTTTAGTGTTCTTGAACTCAGAATCATTATCACTACGGATTTTCTTAATTTTGAAATCAAATTCATTTTGAGTCATTTTTGCAAAACTTCTGAAAATGTCGGAAGTTTCAGCTTTATCATCTAGGAAGAATACCCATGTATATCTAGAGTAATCATCCACAATGACTAAACAATAGCTATTACCCCCGATGCTCTTATAGGTTGTTGGCTCAAACAAATCCATATGTAAGAGTTTCAATGGTCTAGAAGTTGACATGATACTTTTGGAAGGATGGGAATTTGCGACTTGTTTCCTAGCTTGACAAGCACTACAAAGTCTATTTTTCTCAAACATCATATCTTTTAAGCCAACAACTAGATCATGTTTGAAAAGCTTTTTAAGTTGAATCATACCAACAAGAGTTAACCTTCTATGCCAAAGCCATCCCAAAGATGTTTTTGCAATCAAACAAGTTTTCAAGCATAAATCATTTGAGAAAAAAATCAACCAAATAAAGAATTTCAAATCTAAATCCTTTGAAAGTTAAAGAGTTTCTTCATTTGAAATAGAAACACCATCTTAAGAAAAAGAACAAGTTAATCCAAGATCACATATTTGAGCAACGGATAACAAATTGAAATTTAGCGATTCAACTAAAGATACATTAGAAATGAAAATGTCATTTGAGAGAGAAATTTTACCCAATCCTATTACCTTTCCTTTGCTATTATCACCGAAAGTGATCTTGTCATTCCATTTTCCATTCTCAAATGTGGTGAATATTTTTCTATCGTCGATCATATGTTGAGTGCATCCATTATTAAGCACCTAATGTTTTCCACCGGTCTTGTAGTTCATCTACAAAACAAGAATTAAGTTATGTCAGGTACCCAAATTTGTTTGGGTCCTTGGAGGTTAGTGACTAAGGCTTTGGGCAACCCAAATGGCATTCTTTTTAGCGCCTAGAATTGACGTTCCAATAAACTTTGCTACAACTTTACTATCTTTAGATTTTCTAAGCATGTAGCATGAATCATAAATGCTATAGTATTTAGTTTTATAAAATGAGCATTCATTTTGTAAATGTCCTACATTGCGACATTTATGGCAAAACTTAACATTTTCTTTTACAAACGTCGCGGGCTTGTAGACTTGCTTCTTTCCTTTCTTGGGATTAAACCCAAATCCTTCCTTGTTGAATGAGCATCTTTGCTCACTCAATAACTTGTCAAGGGTTGCGACTTGCTCTTTTAATTCATGATTCTCAACGATGAGCAATGGATCACATACTTTAGCTATACTAATTTGAATCAATTTTAGAGCAACATAGCATGGATAACAAATCATCACATGAAGTAGAAGTACTAGCCATTGAAATAGTATTTGAAATGACTTCTACTCTAGTCATCTTATTCATTAAATTGCAAGTAATTCCAACATTTGAATGAGATTTTTGAATATCCTTTAGAAGGAGAGAGTCATGAGCTTCCTTTAGCTCCTCATAAGAGTCTTTTAGAGAGATATATTCTTTCTTCAAGACTTTAAATTTTAACTTATCTTTTTCAAGGTATTCATATAATTCTTCAAGCATATCCGTTAGTTCATCATATGAAGGTTCATTATTGCTAATGGATTTACCTTATCTCCTTTTGCCATGAGGCAAGTAGGAGTGGAGAAAAATGACAATGCTTCCTTGATGGCGATGCCGACAAGTCCTCTTTTCTTGGAGGACCCTTCATCATTGGAATCGGAGTCAAAATCCGAATACTCTTTATCGGAGTCCTATTCTCTAACATGAGCTTCATTCTTGCCATCTTTATGAAGCTTCTTAAAGAGCTTCTTTTTGCCGTTATATTCCTTCTTCTTTGATGACTTGCCCTTGTCATCCTTCTTGTTAGGGCAATGAGAGGCAATGTGCCCCTTTTCATCGCACTCAAAGCAACGGATATTGCTATAGCGCTTGTTGTCATTTGAGAATTGCTCCTTTTTGTTCTTGACAAAATTAAAGCTTCGACATGGGCGTTTTCTCATAAATTTCTTCATTCTCCTCACAAGGAGAGCAAATTTTTCTTCGGAGTCTTCTTCTTCATCCTCCGCTTCATCACTTGATTATGCTTTCACCTTGAAAGCGGCAATCTTCTTCTTGCAGGAAGATGACTCCAAAAGCTCTTCCTTGTCCTTCTTATACAACTCATTGGTTATGAGATTGCCCAAGAGTCCGGTTGACGTCATCCTCGGGAGAGTTGAGAAATAGAGTCACCAATATCTCATATTTATCTGGTAGTGCCCTAAGCATTTTTCTCATAATATCAACATCAAGAAGGTTAGTGCCTAGATCTTTGAGCTCATTTACAATGTTGTTGAGTCTAGAATACATTTCGGTGATGTTTTCATGAGGCAACATTGCAAATATCTCATATTTGATCTGAAACCTATGCAATTTGGCTTCTTTGACTATGGATGTATCCACATGAATTTTCGAGAGCGTAGTCTATATCTCATGAGCGGTTTCAAGATTGCTCACTCGATTTAACTCATCCATGTTCAAAGCTCCAAAAAGAGCGTTCATCGCTTGAGTATTGAGGTGGGAGTTTCGTTCCTCAAGACCCGTGAGAAGTGTAGGATCGAGTGCCATAACGAAACCCTCACTAACAATTCTCCATATGCTTGGGCTCATGGCCTTTAAATAAATGGACATTCTAATTTTCTAATAAGCATAATTTGATCTATCAAATAAAGGTGCCTTGCCTATCGACATCCTCTTACTAGCTATCATTTCTCTCTTAGACAGTTAAGTCTAAGATTAGAGAGACCAAGCTTTGATACCACTTGCAGGATCAAGGATGACCGACTAGGGGGGCGGGGTGAATAGGAGGTTATAAAAAAAATCTTTAGCTCTAATTAACAATTTTAACAATTGTGATTTTTTAAAGAATTACTAACACAAGTATAAGAGCTATATCAACAAGGCTAAAACAACTCAAGATAATGCCAATACTAAATACAATCTAGCTAAGCAATTCTACTCAAATAATTGCTAGAAATGTAAGTGTGGAAATAGTAAAGACAAGAAATAAACCACAATAGAGACACTAGATGTTTTTCCTATGGTATCGAAGACTTGCCGGTCTTCACCAGTCCACGTTGAGGAAACGTAAAAGAATCAAGTCGTCTCTACGAATTAAGCCTTAACCCTCGATCACTATCGTTGCTCTTCCTCCTCTCCAGAGATGGTGAGCACGCAACCACTTCACAATTTCTTGCTAGGTCACTTCACAAGCTTCTTTGAAGTGATCACCGCGCAACTTTTTCTTCAAGCCGTCTAGGTGCCGGCAAGCACCAAGAGTAACGAATCGTCGTGCTTGCTTGAAGACTATTAAGTACCAAGATGATCAACTAATGATGCAATGCACTCGAATAGCTCTCAACTACCTCAGAATGCGAATTTAATGCAAATGAGTAGACGAGAGAGCACCAAAGCCTCAAGTGTATTCAATATGGGGGGTGTATTTATATCTTCAACCACAAAAATAGCTGTTTGAGCAAAGTTCCTGAACTTTTCAGCATTTACAGTAATACCGCCGAACAAACCCGGTATTACCGATGTCCATGATCAATGGTCAGAACTGTTGCATTTAATGCTCTGAACTAGCTGTTATGGAAAAAAGTGTTGTACTACCGCCAACTATAAATTGGTACTACCGCACAGAGGTAATACCGCTCAGCTAGATCGGTATTACTGATTTCCAGAGGATTGAAAAACTCAAGAAAGCACAATCTCTGGAAATAAGTATCACCATGTAAAACTCGGTACTACCAAATTCCAGTAGTACCACTCAAGAATTATGGTCATACCATTTTAGAATTCAAGAAAAACTCCCAAAAGTATGTTCACTAGAAAATACATAATGCCAACTAGATTTCGGTGCTACCGACTTGCGGTAATACTGCTCATCAAATGCGGTCATACCGATTTTGGGATTTCAAGAAAAAATTCCAAAAATATGTTCTCTGAAAAATACATACCGCCAACTAGAATCTGGTATTACCGACCTGCGGTAGTACCGCACATCACTTGCGGTCATATCGATTTTTCTAAACAGTTTTTCAGAGGCAAAAACAAATGCAATGCATGACTCCTAGTTAATCAAGATGGCACGTAAATAGATCCTCAAGCTACTCGCTATGATCTCTCTTTGTAGTACGACATCTAGCCTACAAATCCGGTCTTTTCTCCAAACACCGAGACCGACAAAAACTACAAAAGAATCCTTAGACTAAAAGATACCTTTGCCTTGGGCCATGTCGATCTTTATCACCTTTGCATTGCTTATATCCATATCATCATTCAAGCTTTGGGACTAAACCTTTAAACATCTTAACACACATGTTAATCCCTTAACACATTGTTGACATTAATTATAAAAATCATTTTTAGGGGCCTAGATGCTTTCAACGTCACAAGATGACGTAGCAGACAACAAACAAACATACCCAAGCCTACGTACCACTGGCGGCTATAACAGAGGACCAACCCAGCAGAACAGGCGACCAACTCCACAGAAACGAACGAAGAGGCCAACTCTAAAAGAGAAGCAATACGTAAGATAAATCACGTACTAACAAACGAAGATGACATGTACTAAGCACACAAAAAGCACAGGAAAGAGCACCAACCTTAACCCAAACCACCCATAGCAGTCAAACGGAACAGGAGAACGGCGATTCGAGTAACAAACCAGTGAACACACATAAAAAGGTCGCGAACGTAAGGACATGGAGCATGAAACAAACAGGTGAGGACGATAGGAACATCAAAAGCAGACGGAGAAGAGAAAGAAAGAGCACAGTGATAGCATCCACTAAATAAAGGAGCCGCAAAGACCAACAGAAGGAAGAAGCGAGAAGAAGGATGCACGTGTGGTAAATACAGAGCCTTAGAAACTAGGAGACACCAAACAAAGGCCGACAAAAGGGGGAAACCGATGCACAAGAGGGGGGGGGGAACAAGGACGATGACGACTGTAGGCAAGAAGGAACATAAAGCCGAGGAAGACAACGCAGGGGAAAAAGAATTCCGTGGGGAAAATGGTTGGCATTCTGGGAAAACAAGAGCCAAAGGTGAAGCAGAACGTGAAAAAGAGGCATGAATACACGAATCCAGAGCATGCCAACCAAAAGAAAGCAAATGCAACAACATAAACAAAGAGTAATCCAAAGATAAAAAACATGTGAGACCAAATGGAGGAAGATCCTATGACAAAGGTTCGTGGGAGACCCAACCAGCACAAATCCATGGAGGAACACCCCCTAAAAAATACAGCACATGTAGAAAACGTAGATAACAATCCGATGGCAAAGACACGAGGGAGACCAAATCGGCGTAGATCCATGGAGGAGCCCCCAGTAAAAAACGAAGGAGAGGAAGACTAAACGAACGGAGGACGAATCCAGAGCAGCTCAACCAAAAGAAAGCAAATGCAACAACAGAAAGCAAGCACGCCGACTGGAAACAAGAGTAATCTGAAGATAAAAAACCGTGTAAGACCAAATAGGAGTAGATCCATGGAAGAACACCTCCCCTAAAGAAACACAACAGACACAAGGAACATAGATAGCAATCCGAGGACAAAAACCTGTTGGAAACAAAATTGGTGTAGATCCATGGAGGAAAATCCGAGGACAAAGGTTCCTGGGAGACCCAACCAGCGCATATCCATGGAGGAACACCCCTAAAAAATACAGCACACGTAGGAAACATAGATAGCAATCCGAGGACAAAGACCCGACGGGGACCAAATCAGCGTAGATCCATGGAGGAGCCCCCAGTAAAAAAGGAAGGAGAGGAAGGCCACACGAACGGAAGACACGGCGTAGGGGCGGTTGCGAGGAAGAGAAAGGCGAGGAGCGGGCGACACGAGCGAGAGTAAGAAACAAAGGAGGTGAAACAGACGAGGCGATGAAGACGAGGAATGGGCGATGGGAGTAAGGAGAAAGGAACAACCAAGGCGTAATGGCGAGCGCACGAGAGACGAGGCAGCAAAAACGCCAGCTAACCCACCCACACCTCTCCTTGAGCGAGACGGGGACATGCAGAGAGCAGGCAAGCCAACCCAGCAGCAAGGCCGATCGAACTACGCAGGAACGAGCGCAGCGGGATTGGACAGATAGAGAAAAAAGTCACACATGGCCACTCTAGCTGAGCTCCATTCCTGCCTCCTTTTATATAGAAGGATTATATGCTACCCTATAGCCTAGCGTTTTAGGATATACCATCGCTCCCAATATAATCAAGAGTAAATTGCCTGAAACAATATATATTTTGATCAAACTATCACAAAACTACACCACAAAACTACACGTTCTTTGACATATCTATCGGAGAACTACACTTTTAGCGACTCTCCATTCATGTCAATAGACTCTGACCAACTTGGCCCACCTGTAAGCAACACATGGTAGTTTTTGCACCACGTGGACTAGACATATTAGTGTATGACTTGTTGGCCAACATGATGAAAGTGTAGTACGTGGTGGACCCCAAGGCCCTTTAGCCTTGTCGATACCACGCCATTAGGATGATAATGCATTACTTGGGCATGTGGTAGCTCTGTCTAAGTCACCGTAATTAACAAATTTAACAGTTGAAGGAGTTTGCCCCTCCCCGCGCAGCCACATCACCCCTAAAAACCTGACCGTCGGATCGCGCACGCGCCTGCTCGTGCCCGCCTGATCCCGCCCGGTGCGCATGTCTCCTGATGCCCATGTCTCCACCAGCCGCTCGCCCGTCTCGCTTCCTCCCGCATCTCCCTTTATGCACCACTGCCTTCTCGCATGCGTCCGCGTGGATCCCATCGAGCCTGCGCTGCTCTGCGCCCTTCTCCTCCTCGCTGACTCAGCTCCGCGCCTCTACTCTCCCCCACCCCCACTTGCCCTCTGCTTCCTCCCCCGCTGCACGCTCAACCTCCCTCCCCCGCCGCCGATGCTCGCTCCCTCTTCCTCCCTCCCTTGCCAGGCTCCTCCATGGCCCTGGCGTCGCTCCCCACTCTCGCTCCTCGCCGCCCCTCGGCCTCGCTCGCCACGCCACTCCCTACCTCTTCCAACCCGTCGCCCCTTAGGTCTCCCTCCCCGCCGCCACCCTCGCTCCCGCGCCCCCCTCAGCATCGCTCCCCCACTGCTGCCGCTGTCGCTCTACAACGCCCAACCCGTGGTCACCCGAGAGGTCTTACAGACCACTCGAGAGGTCTAGCAAGACCTCTCGGAAAGTCCTTCAAGACCACCCGGATGTCCCCATGGTGAGCTCGAGACAGCCACGAGATGACCCTCAGGTGCCACGGCCTGACCCAGGGGTGGTCGAGAGACCAAGCCCGGGGAGGTCGTGGAACCAGAGGCGATCCAAGTCCTCCCACGACTAGACCCGAGGGAGGTCGTGGAGGGCTGGGATCACCCCAAAGACCTCCCACGACCAGACCCAAGGGTGGTCGTGGTGGTCAGGGATCACTCCATGGTCCTTTGTGTGAACCGAGCTAGTCCCAAGGATCAACAGCTAGCTCTTCACAGCATACAACAGTGGTAACATACATCAAACGCAAGCTTTATTAACAACAAAGTTGACTACAAAGGGGAGGCTTACAAGCCAGCAAACTAAATACAACGGAAGATAACTGAGTAGACTACCCGATACACCATAGGCAATCGGCTGGAGGGCGCATCCTAATCGGCCAGGACCTCTAGGTCCACTGCGAAGACCTCCTCAAGCTTTGTTTTCTTGCTCAATAAGATTATCAAGCAAGAGTGAGCACAACAATCGTGCTCGCAAGTTACACCCGTCAAATAACAGAATGACATGCATAAATGGATATCTCAAAGGAAGGCATAATATGGTTGATTTGCATAAAGCCAAGTTTATTTCAAATACAAGTACCAAGTTCCAAGGCAGATAACAATAATTAAAATTTATTTTCTAAATCTCAGTTTTCTGTTGGATAACATTCATCACAAGTGGTGAAGGATACCCTCCTGTCACATGGCTCCCTGCCAAACCCATTTAGATAGAGATCCAAAACTATTTAACAAAACATTTTGAAACAAAACTGAGATCTAACTTTGAGTGGCTTTGCTAGCATGTCCATGACCGTAGACACTGCTATTCGAATAGTTTGACACTCTGCAGAGGTTGTACACTTTACCCACATGACATGATTTCTCTAGTTTGTTTGGCGACTGGCAATGCCACCACTCAGTACCGAAGGTAAGTGGTCTAGAGCTCATGACAATGCCTTTACAATTCATCATTCCACCGCAGTCCACCCTCGCTAAGGTTTTACATCCCTCTTTGGATAGAAATCCGCAGAGTTCGTAGGGGCCCCCTCTTGCGCCAGGTGGGAACAATCAAGTCATGAAAGACATGCCATGAAAGACCTCCCACCTCATCCACAGGATCAACCGTGATGGAACTTTGCAAATTAGTTAGCCAGGTCCTGCCCACTCAGGACGTGTGGTTGCACGATAAGGCATAGCCCATTATATGCATAGCAAGATGCGGCTCTCAGACCGGTCCTTAACTGACCTGGGCGACCACCACGAACCCTGGGCCTCAACCTTACCAAGGTTGAACCCGTGCATAAACATGCAGCAGCCAACAAACCAATTCGCCCAAGTCCAAGTCCAAATCCATTTTCCTTTTCTTTGCTTTTCATCCGCATTTCCAAACCTCCATGACAACTCAATGTCATGGCTCAGCTTTTAAAACATTTAGATAACATTGGCCTTGGCAGTAAAACTTCCCAAAACAAGATTTTGGTCTATGCATGACTAAGCATCAAATTTTACAAACCATGCTAGTTCATACTATTGTATCAGCTAGCTTTTACTACGGTGGCAAGGGTGATCAATTCAATAATCAAGATTGGTTGTACAATGGAGCTAGGAATAACTACAAAGTTAAAACAGGGATTGAAATACTTGAATTGAAATAAGCATGCAGTAATTTTGAAACAGAACTTAAATAATTTGAGATACTAGGCGCAACATGATCAAGAGTGTAACTTGCCTGGACCGAAAGCTTGAGGAACTAACTGGGAGAACTCGGGCTCCCCGAAGAGTCACAATCTACACGAGGCAAAGCAAAGCAAAATCAAATAACAGCCAATAAGATCCAAATGAACTTCAAACAAACCCAAAATAGCAAAGAACAGAACAAGAAGAACTAAGAAAGGGCTCTCAGGAGGAGGTCCAACGGAAAGGAGGAGGTCCACGGGAGGGTGGTCTTTGCAACTGACCAAGAAGATGGTCTTTTGCAAAGGAGCTAGCAAAGACCAAGAGGGTGGTCTTTGCGAAAGATCAAGGAAGGTGGTCTTTACAAAAGACCAAAAAGGGCGGAAAAGACCAAGAAGGTGGTCTTTGCAAAAAGGGAGGTCCTGAGAGGGTTCCGAGAGAGAGCAAAAGGAGGTCTCAGAGGAGGAGGTCCAAAGGAGGACCCAAGAGGGTGGTCTCTGCAAGAAGACCGAGAGGGTCGTCATTGCAAGAAGGCCAGCAAAGACCGAGAGGGTCGTCTTTACAAAAAAAACCGAGACGATCATCTTTACAAAGAGGAGATCCTCGGGAGATCCGAAGGAGGAGGCTCAACAAAGGACACAACTATGCTACGTGGTCGTAAGACAAATACGACTACGCAACATAGTCATGCAAAAAGGATACGGAGGTACTCACCAAGGCCGAGAGGGAGATAGAAGAGGAGAGGGAGGAGGTCGAGGGCTCGGCGACGACGGTTGAAGGTGACGCTGGTGCTCCAGCAAACCCCTACGGCGGCGAAGTGGCGGCGCCAACTCTGGTGATCTCCTTGTCGACGAGGAGGCGACGCCACTGCCTCAACGGACTCCTTGGTGAAGCTTCAAGCATAGAGCAAGAAGGAAACGAGCTGGAGAGCTAAGTGGCCAAAGGTGAGGAAAGGAAGGCTGCTCAGGCTATTTATAGCCAGAGAAGGAGGAGAAAGAAGGTCACTGAGAAACCCAGAGACCCACGGGTCAAAAACAGGTGAGGAAAAGATAGGAGCTGGTAAAGGAGGCGACAACAGAGGCAAAAGGGGTATGATGGAAAAGACATCATTTAATGTGACACAACTTGACATTAAACGCACGAAGACTTCTGGGCCGCAAGGACACACGGGAGGAGGAAAAGAAAATGAGCGGGACTGACAAATGGGACCAGTCAAAGCTCAGGTGAGAGGTCCTATGAGGACCTTGAAGAGGTCCCGCAGTGGTCAAAGGGGATCTTGGCCCGCAAGGGTGGTCTCTGCAAAAAGACCGGAGGTCTTGACCACAAGGTGGTCTCAACCCGCAAATGTGGTCTTTGCAAAAAGACCTCTGACCACAAGGGGTGGTCCTGACCAAAGGAGGTCACGGTCAAAACGACAAAAGGGAGGTCGCGGCCTCAAGGGGAGGTCGCGGCTAAAGGACAAAAAGAGGAGGTCGCGGCCTTAAGGGGAGGTCGCGGCTAAAGGACAAAAAGAGGAGGTCGCGACCTCAAGGGGAGGTCGCGACCACAAGGGGTGGTCATGACCAGGAGGGTGGTCTTTACAAAAAGACCACAAGGGTGGTCTATGCAAAAAGACCATGCGGAGGTTCAGAGGACGAGAAGGTCCAAAGGACAGGGAGGAAACGCGTAGTGAAGCGGGGCCGTCCGATAGCGATCGGGTGGCCCAAAATGATATGAACGTTCGGACAGCCCGAACACTTCATCAAATCGGACCGCCCAAACTCAATCGGATGCTCCGCAACGCTAAGGATCGTTCGGACCGCGCGAAGGGGAGGAGAGGTCCGAACGAAAAGGAAGATCCAACGGTTAAGATGAAACAAGGGGAGGTCTCAAGGGTCAAAATGAACTCAACAGAGGTCTTGACGGTTAAGATGGAAATCAAGGAGGTCTTAACGGTCGGGATGAACTCAAAGGAGATCTCGACAGTCAAGATCAACACAAGGGGAGGTCTCAACGGTCAAGATGAAGCCAAAGGAGATCTCGATGGTCAAGACCAACACGGGGGAGGTCTCAACGGTCAAGATGGAACCAAAGGAGATCTCAACGGTCAAGACCAACATAGGGGAGGTCTCAACGGTCAAGATGAAGCCAAAGGAGATCTCGACGGTCAAGACCAACATGGGGGAGGTTCGAGGGAGGTTTAGATGGACACTAAGGGGTCCAAATGAACACAGAAGGTCTAAATGAACACAAAGGGGATTCAAATGAACACAGGGAGGTCCGATTGAAGGGGAAAAATCAACCCAAATTGAATTTCAGAATTCAAGGGTGCTTGAAACACAAACCCGAGCTAGGAACACCTCGGGGGTGGTCGTGACCCAAAGGAGAGGTCAAAACCAAGGAAAGATTCAAACGGAGGAGGAGGTCTAGACCACAAGGAGGTCTAAGCAGAGAAGGTTGTTTAGATCAAAAGAAGGCTTAACTCCAAAAAGAGATTCAAGCCAACAAAGAGGTCTGAAGAGATTCAAACCAACAAAGAGGAGGTTTAGACACAAAGAGACCTGGACTCAAGGAGATGGCCGAACAAGAGGGAGGTCTGGCCACAAAGGAAGTCTGGACACGAGGAGAGGTCCAAACTCAAAGGGTCTAGACAGAAAGAGCTAGGCTAAGAGGAGAATAGAACTAACAGAGAAAGGGAGAGACTACTCCAAAGCTCGAACAACTCCAAATAAACCAAGCTTTAGGATTAGTTGAAGTTTGATTTAGTCATTTTAAATACCCAAATTCTGAAAATCTCAAGTTAAGCTTTGAATTCTCATCAAAACCAAATGGTTCTTTTTATTTTAAAAATTTCAAAAAGCTCAGAAAACCAGGGTGTTACACGCTCCCTTCCTCATCCAGCCTCCCGCTTCTTCGGTCTCCCTCCCTGCCACCGCTTGCGCTTCCTAGAGTTGTAGGTTCATCCGCTTCCTCTCCGCCGGGCCCACCCCACCAGGACCAAACCGAAGGAGGACAAGGGTAAGATGGCGGCAAGGCGGTGACGGCGGCCATGGTCGTGGAGGCGAGCGCCAAGGACCAGAGGGAGGACGCCGAGGTCATCGCGAGGGAGGGGTAGGGGGACGACGACGAGGACACCGGCCTCCCCTGTAGGGGTTGGAGGCCCAACGTTGCTTGGTTCTCCAAGGCCCTCGAGCCCGCCCGGCAGCTCTACAAGCACTATAATTGGAAGCCTTTCACTTCTTCGTCTCCTCTACTTCATCTACTGCTCTTTCATATTCATATTATTGTGCTTTCCCTGCATGTCTCGGCATTTTGGTTTCGCGATGCTTCTGGAATGCAATCTCAGTCCAATTTAGAAGTTTCTCAGTGAGTCTAATTGTTGCTATATGCATTGTGTAGTCCCTATATGCTAGAGGAACCAGACTGGGGATGAACTTGTGGGTTATTAGTAGATTTAAAGATTAGAAAACAGTAAATGCCGTTTTAATTTGTAATTGGTTAGACCCATGTTTTTGAATTCGGATAGATGCAATTGGTGTTTCTATAGAGGATAGAATACTGCCATCCACCTTGGGGAGCTTGCTTTGCTCAAATTGGGATCTGTTTACACCAGTTAACCACTTCAAGCTTAGATTAGTTATGTTGGTTCTGCTAGCCTAGAAGACTAAAACCGTTTGTCATGTTATAAACGTCTGAGCTGGATCTTCAGCCTATTATAAGGTTTGTACAACTCATCGAGTTGGTCAATTGAGATATAGAGCTCATGTTTGTTAAGAGGTCTAGGGCAAAAACATTTATGGATTTCTTTACTGCTGTGCATTTGCCACTTATTGGTATTATATGCAGGTTGTTTGCTTGCCCTAAAGGTGGTCACATCTACTTACGGCCATCCTCATGCGTGTCGCTAGGAGACTACTGGAACTGGATAATTATTCCAATATTTGCATTTTAGTGTGTGCCCTGCTACCCTTATGGAATTTTTAAGACTTATCCGTATCATGTGCACATTCTTGAATATTAATGCTATCTGGGGCTAAGTCATGTGCTTTATGCATAATTTTTTATATTATTAAGGCCTAATCATACTCCTAACGCTGTCACGCCATCCCCCTTGTAGCGGCGGTGTCTCCGCTAGAGTGTGCGACACGGTGGAGGATAGGAAGGCCGCAGTGGGCAGGAAAGTCGTGATACTCCGAGCACCTGCAGTGCTTGGTCTGCTGCCTCGCTGAAAAAAACGCTTACTCAACATGATTTTCTTATTCATACTTATTGGTGTTGTTTTTGTTGGGTTGGATGAATGTTGAATGGTGGGTTTGTGGGTTATGAGCGAAGGTGTGTCTTTGTGGGGTTTAGATATCCGAAGAGCTTGATGTGAGCGTCTCTAATCGTGCTTCTCCTTGCATTCTAACATAGATGTTACGGTGATGTTACTTGCTGGTTTGATGAATGTTGAATGGTGGGTTCGTGAGTTGTGAGCGGAGATGTGGCTTTGTGGGGTTTAGATATCCGAAGAGCTCGATGTGAGCGTCTCTAATCGTGTTTGTCCTTGCATTCTAACATAGATGTCATAGTGGTGTTACTTGCTGGTCTGTTTTCATTATTATTTAGTTGGCTTATTCGGTTTGGATATGCTGCCATTTTTCATCCTTGCCTATCATGACTGCTTTTTGTGTGTTGCTTTTATTCATATTGTCTCATAGCATAATGCTTGCATTAGATTGAATAAGCATGTTTTTCCCTACTTATCACACATTCTTGTAGTGGTCATGGTTTTCTTATTCATACTTATTGCTGTTGTTTTTCTTGGATTGGATGAATGATGAATGGTGGGTTCGCCGGTAGTGAGCGGAGGTGTGGCTTTCTGGGATTTAGCTATCCAAAGACCTCGATGTTAGCGTCTCTAATCGTACTTCGCCTTGCATTCTAACATGGATGTTACAGTGCTTTTACTTGCTAATCTGTTTTCGCTATTGTAGAATTCTCTTCTTCGGTTTGGATATGCTGCCATTTTCCATCCTTGCCCATCATGATTGCTTATGTTTTCTTGTGGTTCTTTCATAAATATTGTCTCAAAGCATAGTGCTTGCATTAGACTAAATAAGAGGTTTTTTTTGCTACTAATCACACATTCGTGCGGCAGTCCATACAAGCCTATTGTCTTTGCCTAGGTGAATTTCCAAACAACTAATGTTGTTGGTTTTAGCCCACGAGCAGTACACTAAAAACATATATTCCTAGAAAAATTGATGTAACGCTAGATCGGTTTCGATTTTTTTTCTTACTAACTATTTAGGTATGCAGAGAGTCCAATGCAATGTACTGGATCTACAAGATACATTTAGTGAAGAAAGATATTTATTAATGGTAATTTATTTGTTACTACATTTGTTCTGTTTCATACACATCATTGCCTGTTGCAACATTAATACATTCGCATATACTAACTAGCATTTGTCCATTCACCTATAGAACAAGAAAAAAGAAATTTCCACCAATAGAGCATATCTAAGAGACTGTCAACAGGACACAACAACACCAGGTGATTGAAAACAAAGTTCCACATAGAGTAGCTTCAAAGAAGACGCTTACCTCTGCAATGGAGGTGAAAAACATATAAACATGTTAATAGACTATTTGTTAAAGATGAATCATGTTTCTTATGTATATTGCTGCGTTTAGGTTACTTGCCAATTTGTTTTCCTTATTGTATAATTGTCTTATTTGATTTGGATATGCTGGAGTTTTTCGTCCTTGCCTACCATGGCTGATTACATTTTTTTTGTTGCTTTTCTTTGTATTGTCTCATAGCATATTTCTTGAATTAGACTGGATGGAAGTATTTTTTCCCCCCTAATTATCACCCCTTCTTTGCAACAATCCATGCAAACCTAATATCTTTTTTTTAGGTTAGTTTCCAAACAACTTAGCCTGTTAATTTCCAGCCACGAGAAGTACATTAAAAAATGCTTTCTAAAACAAATGATCTAGCGCTACTTCTGTTCCGAATCTTTGCTGAATCACTTTTTAACTATGCATAAAGTCTAATGTACTGTAATGGATCTAGAAGATACATTTAGCGAAGAAGGAGATTCATTAATGGTAATTTGTTTGCTACTATGTTTGTTCCCTTATGTGCACATCATTACCTACTGCAGCATTATATTCGTATATAGTAACTAATATTTGTCCATTCAACTATAGAAAAAAAGGAAACAACAGGCCATATCCAACAGACTATGAACATGACACAACAACACCAAGTGATTGAAAACAAGGTGCCCTATGGAGTAACTTCAAAGAAGACAACGTTCCTCTGCAATGAAGGTAAAACATGTAAGCAGGTTACTAGACTGTTTGATAGAGCTGAAACATGTTTTTTTAATGTCTATTAATAATGCTGTAGATTAGTTGTATGATGTTACTCAAAACCACGAAATATCAAAAAAAAAACTTGTGTCGTATGCTACTTTGATAAGTTGCAATCCATGTACAGGAGTTGCCAGTGTCCAACTAGGTAACTAATTCTGGAGGATACATATGTGACTGCTTAGGTTGTTTGATGCTACTTTGATTCATATTGTCTCATAGCATAGTTCAGGAATTATAGTGGATAAAGGTTTTATTTGCCTAATTATCACACGTTCTTGCAACAATCCATGCAAACGTAATGTTTTTTTTCGCTGGATTTCCATACAGCTTATCCTGATCATTTTCATCCACAGGCAGTACATTCAGAAACGTATTTCTTAAAAAATTGTTCTAGCACTAATTCTGTTTCGATTTTTTTCCGTCATAACTATTTAACTATGCAGAGATTCCAATGCAGTGTATTAGATTTATCAGATTCAATGAGTGAATAAAGATATCCATTAATGGTTATTTCGTTACTACTACATTTGTTCCCTTTTTCTGTAAATAGTCCCATCTCAGCTATGTTCGTCAACGACATCACCTCAGTAGTAACCACGCTTGAAGACCTTATTCCTTGCACTTCATATAGTATTCTACAAACAGCTGTCATGTTATTTGCTCCAAAAAATACGCTATACATCTGTATCAGTGAATTGTTATGTACCTAACTTTCGCTCTTAAATATCGTGTTTTGATTCGATCAACAATTTGTTTATTACAATGATATTTACCAAGCATTTTTTCCATCATGCTATACAAAAAAAAACATCACAGGATAAACGTTCTACACCCATATATGTCCAGCTCCTTTAGATACTAAAAACGTCAACAAAAGAGGCATATCATAGAACTATATCAGTTTCGAAACCTAGCAGAAAACACCTAACAAATGTTAAATAAAACGAAAAAAAATGAAGATGTACATGTATGTGCCCGCGCCATTTGGCGCGGGTCAACTTCTAGTAGAAATTATTATATGTCTCTTACAAGTGAGCCTAGCCCGGTTGGTCACACGGGGTTGGCATGAACGAGAATTCATTAAAAGTGTAGTTTCATGATAGATTTGTTAAAGAATGTGTAGTTTTGCAAAAAAACTTTTATGAAAAGTGTAGTTTTGCGGCAATTTGGTGGAGATACGCGTTGTTTTATGAAATTTACTCTATCTTTATCTTTACTTTTATAAAAGAAGGACCTGGTGGTGGTGGTGAGTCTACCATCTATCACCTCTCCTCCCTATCTTTTGAGTTGGTCGGATATTTTATGGATATAATTAAATTATTTGTGCTTGTGGCTTGTTGATTAAATGCAAATTATGTATGAATTCATTTGTAGGATAATTATCTTATGGATATCGGTTTTCTAATTTAATAACTTATATTATGTTTAAAACCGTTGCAACGCGCAGGTACTCGACTAGTAATTAATTATATACCACCCTTTAGATGCAACAATTTATGATTTGCCACTTTCATGTTGTTTGAATGTTTTTTGAGGGGCAAGTTGGTAATTTGGCCTATCCTTCCCCCTTCCCATCATCTCTCCCAACTCTAGCCGCCGACAAGCCAGGCCATATTGTCAGCGAGCCCCTCGGCCTACCACATCCGCGCGCCAAATCACCACACAGCTCCACGGCACCGTGCAAGCAAACGAATCGGACAGCGCGGCGCGGGGGAGGGAGAGAGGGAGGGCGGGAGGTACATACCAGTGTAGTTCCCCAACTTGATGTGTGCCTTGGCGTGGTTGGGGTTGAGCTTGGCGATGGCGGGCCCGACCTCGATTTCCTGCGTGTAGAGCTCGACCGCCAGCTCGAACTCGTCGTGCACGAAGGCCTCCTTGGCCTTGCTCTCTAGATCCGACGTGACGGTCGCCATGGCAGCTTGTAGCTGTGAGGATGGAGAAGACCAGACGAAGACTCCGAGAATGAATAGAGTAAGATCGAGGAGGTATGCGCGGATTCCGTTGAACTTGCTCCGGTTTAACGCATGGCCGCGCGTCCGTCGGCGTCACCTCCGTTAAGGTCACCAGCGTCCTCAGCTTCTTCTTCTTCAATCCCGATGACTGCGTCCTCTTCCCCAACTTCGGCTTCATCTACCTCATTGACGATCCACTGCCTCGGCTTCTCCCGGGGGCATAAACGAGCGGTTGGCTAGCATGGCGGTGGCCATGGCCGGAGGCAAGGGAGGAACAAGAAGGTGAGGAAGGAGAGGAGAGAGGCAAGATAGTCATTTTGTCGGCAGAGCCCAGCGAAAAACATTAAAAAAACACAAAAGTGGTAAATTTTGAATTATTATTGCATCTAAATGGTGGCATATAATTGTTTCCATTAGGAGCGGTGACAGATACTAGAACGCCAAAGTGCAGAGTAACATATAATTAATTCCCCCATTTATAGCGGGTGCATATCTAGTGCATTTGGTGCACATATATACAAACTTTTTGTTTGGGTATCAAACAAGCATAAAAAATTCTGAAAAAAATTCTAGATGTAGTTGATGGTGTTTTGTTCCACCCTTTAAAATTTTAAGTTCAAACTTAATGTATGTTAGAAGAAACAAAAAAGAGAAATTCACTGTGAATAGTATGGAAAGAGGAAAGAGAAAATAGGAAATGTTACTATTCACAGTGAATTTCTCTTTTTTGTTTCTTCTAACATACATTGAGTTTGAACTTGAAATTTTAAAGGTGAACAAAACACCATCAACTACATCTAGAATTTTTTCAGAATTTTTATGCTTGTTTGATACCCAAATAAAAAGTTTATGATATACACACCAAATACACTATGTGCACTAGATATGCACCCATTTATAGCGGGGTTTGGCGATTAGGGTTTGGGGGAATTTATAGCAGGGTTTGGTTTAGTGTCGCGCGTCGAGATCTGTGTTAGGGATGATGGATCTTATCTCACGGCCGTCGTGTGGATGGTAGGAGTGGGAGTTCCCCGCTCCGGGCCTGCCCGTGTGAACTAGGTATTGCTTTCTTTCTTTGCCTGACTGGTGGGCCCACTTACCAGAGGCGTATGATTTTCTATTTTCACCCCCAAGCCTACATATCTCATGAAACTAAGCCCTAAAAATGTGTTTTCCCCCGTCAGTCTGCTGTCCTTGGTTGTGTCTTGATCTCTCTGCGGGAGGAGGTTTGTTTCTGTGGTCTCACATCCATGGCGGGTTAGTTGGAAGGTTGTCAGAAACCACGGAAAAGCTTGTCAAAGAGCACAATTTAACTGATGTGTACGTACATATAAGGCATCTAAAATAAGAGCATTAGGGTGGCTGATTAATGATTTTAATTGATATCAAGATGGCATAAGAATATACGTATGAAATGGAGTTCCATAAGGAAAGATGAGAAGGCTGACAAGAGGATACATTCATACTTATACAGCAGTGATACATAAGGCCACAGGTATCTTTATTATGTTGTAGACAAAAGAACAAAAAAACATTTGAAGAGTAAAGCCCGCTTGGTTGCAGTCGTATCATGATTTGGAAACAATGACATTTGGGGCTACGAGCTGATTATATACCTACAGCCCATGGCCAACCACTTCGGTGAACCACATAAATATTTCTTCTGGTACACTACTCAAAACTCCTTGCAAGTTCACCTTATGACATGTACTATTGCACATACATTGGAATGAATGGATGTATCACGTCCAGGACAGGCACTAAGTCACGCTTTAAATTTTCTGAACCCTAAACCTCATTGAAGTGTCAGTGCACCGACAAAATCGACTTTCCGATTAGAGAAGAAATCAAGCAGTCAGGTGCTATTATTTACACGGAGTTTGTTATGGTATGGGATCTCATACTAGTCATGTCATTCTGAAATGTAAGGCTACACCTTTGGAACATGAATATCAGCTAATGAAGAACTGAGATCTTCTCTTGATTGGGACCTCCGGCTTTGAAGTGTTGTCTGACCTCGGCTAGGCTTCCACATACCACTAGAAAACTGCATCTGGCCTAAGCTCCCAACAGAATAGCTATGATAGACACCCAACGATTGCCTGGAAGACTCCATAAGCTGGATACTGCTGCCTCCTAAACCATGGCTCATGCTGAATGGATGGGGCTCTGACCCAGCAACAGTAGGGCTCAGTGGTGTCTTTGTTCTTCCATCGCCTGTGAAGAGGAAGGCAAAATGAAGCAAATCCAAAAGTTTAACTATATACCATAAGCTACAGAAAAAAGAGAGTGAAACAATTACACAGAAATTGTAAGACAGTTTGACTTTATGTGATGAAACAAATATCATCCCATTATACTGAGTCGTTACTGATTAGGTGGAACGAAGTTACAAAATTATGGTTCTATATATACATTGAGATATCACTACAAAATTTCAGTCCAAAATAACGTAATTTATTTCAAATAAAGTGAAGTAAAAAAAAAAAGGTCCTCGGTGTAGCAACATGCAAGGTTTCTACGTAATGCTGCTGCTTCTTCTTCGAAGGTTAAGATATTTGAGTATTTAAAGCTAAATAGATGGTATATAGTGTAACACTTGGTTTTGCTTTCTAAATAAAGCAGGGTAATAAATATCCTTGTGTCTTAGAAAAATGCTGCATAGTGGTCAACAGAAATACCAGAGTAAAAAAACTCTAGCACTGTAGTCTTTAGATGGCAGATGCTTTTTACACAAGGGAAAAAACCACAAGATGACATCTACATCAAAAACAAACTTACATACATACCTAAATGCATAGGACTCCATAAATGAAATCTGAAAGGTGATCCCATACCAAGCACAGAACTGCCTCCGCTGTTCTGCCTAAAAAGTGGCAAATAAGACTTGCGGAATGATCTCGGGATCGAATTGCTGACGCATAATATGGCGCATATGATCAACACAATTGAAATCAGAAACAATACAATAAGAATATTTGGGTTTATCTCCCGGTGCAATATTATGTATCCTTGAATATCAATTCGTGTAGATAA
Source organism: Phyllostachys edulis (assembly GCA_036346405.1). Taxonomy (NCBI): domain Eukaryota; kingdom Viridiplantae; phylum Streptophyta; class Magnoliopsida; order Poales; family Poaceae; genus Phyllostachys; species Phyllostachys edulis. The sequence continues at coordinate 17,880,087 of CM070554.1, read as the reverse complement.
TGCCTGTCCAGCCTCTGACAAAGCAACACCAAGAGTCCAAGTGATACTACCAGAGCCAATTATGACCTGGTTATCTTTAATCTGCAGTCCCTCTCTCAGAAGTGCTGTAATGTAAGGAGCCCTGAAGCAATACTGCTCTATAAAAGGCTGTGGTGAAACACTACTCTTTGCAACTTTCCATGGTTTTTCACAAAATTCCTGACCTCTTTTTAGAACATCAACAAGAGTAGCGTCAGCAGTCAAATTGAAAAATTTGAAAACCACATAGAAACCAGACATAGCGTAAAACTGTCCATGTGGTTGGGGATAGGTACTAGCAAGAGCACAAGGTTGAAGGTTACAATCAACTCCTGAACTTGCATTGGACCACTCCGAAAGATTCACCGTTACTTTTGCAAGAGCACTACATTCGTTCCATTGAGGTGCCCCAACCAGTTCAACAGCTGTTCCCTGCTTCTCTTTGCCTGTTGTCTTCCCGGCAACACTGGGACTTCCATCTTGTTTGAGTGGGTGGCAGTAAGAACAAACATAATCTTCTTTGTATCCAGTTTGTAGACAAGGATGTTTGACCTGAACTTTGCCATTACCAGCTGCTCCTCCCAATATCTTCACAAGATGGGCCACAGATTTGTCAAATGCATCATTTAATCCATAACCAGAGAGAGAATAAGCACTAAGTTGATGACTGATGGAACCAATCCTCAGACTGATGCTTGTGTCATCCTGCATGGATTCATCAGTCTCAAATGTCACCTGTAATGATGATCCGCCTAAATCAAGTGAACCATATGTCATTTTAGAAGATGAGGTGCCAAGCATGTTCATGTGGTGGTTAAGAGCTATCCATCCATAATAAGCTTCTTCCATGCCACTAATAATCTTAACTCTGTCTCTACTACACAAAAATGATGAATTCTTCAGAACATCCCAGGCCTTATCCAGAAGCCACTCCGAGTCTGCACTTGGTAACTTGCGGACACCAGCTGTGGCATATAGAAAAACAGGCGTGTGTTTGTGTGCATGTCTAGGGATCTGCCTCTCAGCCATTTCAAGGAGGGGCTCTATTGCCATCTTTAATCCAGTTTCATTGTGAACCAGCTTGCTCAATCCAGGTTCAGTCTCCATTCGTTGATAGGCTCGCCCAGTTAATTTACCAGATTTTTTCTTAGGAGCATTCCCTAAGGGTTTCAGAACAATAGGAAATGTGTTTCCATCATTATGATCAATGGACCATTCGTAAACATACACTCTTGTGCCAGTGCTGCCACAATCAAGAATCACATAGTATTCAGAACTTCCTTCCGAGAGAAAGACATGGAAATATCTCAAAGAAGCATATATAAAGAACACCAGTAGGACCAGAGCAATAGCACAACCAGCTGCTCTCATGCATTTCTTTCGATTTGTTGGTGATGACGGGGGTGTTTTCTCTTTTGAAAAGCTTGCTACAGCACCATCCCTTTGAAGCATGCGGACAGGTTTTGCACGCCCTGAGCTCAAATCACTACCAAGGCTAGTGCCCCTTTCTAAAGCATCAATTCTAGAGAAGGTCGGCAGATCTTGAAGAGAAGAAGAGAGCCGCATAGTTGCTTCTTTTGTAGTCAGGGTGTCAATTATTACAAGATCTCACCAACTAGGGGCAATAGGAAACCATCTCGGCAAACAGAAGTCATAAGTAGGTAGCATAATTAGCCGCACAAAAAATTAATTCGACAGCGCCTTCGAACAACCTCTGCCTGCAACAAATTTCCTTTATTAGAAATATAATAGCAAGCCGACATCAAATAAATAAAACTAAAATTTGAAAGAAGCTGCCACGCTGGACATTCAGAAATTAAGCAACAATAACAACATTCTCGTATTCAGAACAGTCCAAAATTTCGGTTCACAGCTCAGATAGGATGCTCTAATAGAAGATGAACTCTAAAGTACATTGGATCAATATAACTATTCAGAAAAATGGTGCCACCAATCTATGAACAACACCAATATATCCAAAGAACTCACCATGCTAGACCAGGTGTACTAAATCCAAATCATAACTTCCTAGTTCCACTGCGAAACTACCATTCATATGCATCATCCAATCCACACCACATGACCAAATCACAGACGACGAATGCGCAGGGCGCAGCTATATCTAGTATCTTACCAGCCCACAGACCGCTCCTCGGCCCTAGCAACACACCCAAGGGGTCAACTTTCTATCGGCTCCAGCACCCAGGATCACAACCACTAAACCGCCGATCCCAACCGCTGATCCGAACGAACTGCTCCCGGATCTAATCAACCGCTCAGCCCGGGCGGAAAAGAAAAACCAGCAGGTCCCGACCGGATCGGATCTCTGAACGCGCGCCGCCCGAGAATACGAACGATCTAGGGAGGAGTTCCGTGAGTTACCCGTTGCGGCGGTCGGCTTCGATCGCCGGCGGTGGTGGACTCGGCAGCGCGCAGAGGGTAGGTGGAACGCGGCGCGGCGGGCGAATCGGCAGGGGGGTGGGGCGGTGCGGTGGAGGCGACGCAAAGGCGAGGTGGGGTTGGGGCTGGGGGAGGGGGAGGAGGAGTGCCTGAGCTGCGCAACGGCGCTGCGTCGGAAGTGGGCAAATGAGATGGGTGTGACTTGGACAGACTTGTCGTCTCAGGACGGCACAGTATCACAGGCGCAGCTGAAGAACTGAAGCAGCAACCAACAACGCACGCGGACCTGACGGGCTGACTGCTCGGCTCGAGTGTCGCTGTGCGTGACGGACGTGGCCCAAGTGAAAAGCCCCGCCTTCCAAGGCCCACTTAGCAAAGGCCCGACCCACAGCCGTCGCCGGCAAATTATCACGGCCCATCTACAACCTAAAGCCCACGTACAACTTTCGGTTCCTATTGATCTAGGTTGTTTTTTCCATAGGCAATTTGGCACGTATCCCCTCTTCACTCTCTCTCTGATACCACATGTATCTTCTCTTCTTTGCGCCTCACGAGTGGTACCTCCTACCTATGCTTGCTTGTCTAGCTGTATGGTTTCTATGTTGTTACTGAACCATCCATAGGGTACTCCACATGCATATCTTTGAGCCTAGAGTACTTCCCTGGGTCATATGAGATTCTGGATATAATGTTTTATAGAAGAACAGTCACACAGCGCACAAACTTCTATTCCTATGCATTTCTCGTTCAACACAGTATTTTACTTAGAGTTACCTTTATGAGGTGTTCTGTTTGAGGGATCACTTTATCCTAGGATGGATTAGTCCATCGTAGGATCATCTCATAAATTTGGTGCGGTGATGAATAATCTAGACCCGTTATTATGTGTTAATGGAGTATTTTGGTTATTAATGATAAATCTACTTATGAGACTAATACTTCTATTGATTACCTATTGCTTAGTCTCATTTGAATATAAAGGTGAAAATCAAATAGGTATGTATTCGACATCATATTCTTATATCTTGTTGTATTCCTCAGATCCAAAATATAGGATGAACTCTACCAAAAGGTTAACTTGAATATGTGCATATATTCCTATTACACATTTGTGTATATGCACACATTTAGGGGGGTTCACTCTATGTTTTGTGGTTTCATTAGTATTGATCTATATTTCTTTGTCCACATATATTTGGGATCTTTACTTTGAAACATATCCTTGAGTATATATGACTTGTGTAGTTCATATATGCTCATATATTCTTTGAATATATGCAACTTGTGTAGTTCGTATATACTCATACCAATTTACATTCAATTATTTACAAATTGAAGTGATTATCATCAATTACTAAAGAGGGAAAGATTGTGGTATCTTGTTCCACCATTATGAGTTAATGGTATGTCATGGTAATTAATGATAATCATATTATGGAACTAACATTTTCTATGAGTTGGTGAAATAGGTTATGTTCTATGAGGATGAAGACTTTGGATGACATCATGAGTTGATCGTCATCAAGTCAAGAGCTTAAAGTAAATGATGCATCATGTGTTGATGCGTATCAAGATCCTGAAGAGAAGAAGATCATCATGTGTTGATGATCATCAAGCCAAGTTCAAGAAAATGATGTTATCATGTGTTGATGAGCATCATATCAAGTTTCTTGAAGAAGAGGAAATCGTCATGTGTTGATGATGTTCAAGAAGAAGGAAATCATCATGTGTTGATGATTATCTAGTCAAGAACCCGGACTTAAAGTAAGGATGTGCGTCATCAAGCTTTAAGAGGTTGTGCAAGGCAAATGTATGACTAGCTAGGGCTAAGGATGTGTTCCTAGTCTTTTACCGGTCTTGGTATTTGGTTGGAGACTGGATTGCTAGTATAGGTTGCCGTACTATTAAGAGGGGTCTTGACTAGTAGCTTGAGTTAGTCATGTGTTGATAGCTCATTGTGTTTGCTCTAGCTCATCTTGGCATGATGCAATTATTTGCGAATGTGTTTTGCAAATAGTTGAGGCATATGCATAACCCTTGTAGCATGTGATTATAGTTTGCAAATGTGTTTTGCAAATGGTCTAGGTCCATGCACCTTATCCTTGAAGGCACGATGCTATTTGTTTGCAAATGTATTTTGCAAATAGTGAGGCTCATGGTTAATCCTTGTAGCATGGGATTTTAGTTTGCAAATGTCTTAAGTCCATGTACCTTTTAGTTGTGGCTTTGATTCTAAAAGTTGGCAAATGTGTTTTGCAACTTGTTGAGAATCTTGCCTTCGTGCCTTGATTGCATCATGCATCAATTTGGCAAATGTGTTTTGCAAATTGAGTTGAAATGATTGCAATCTGTGTTTTGTCAAGAACATCGGTAGTATCGACTTGTCCTGAGCGGTACGACTGCGCTGCGGTAGTACCGGCTCTCTTGAGCGGAACTATCATGTGCCGATCGGATCGTCCGAAAGCTCAATTCATCTGAGCCATCCACGTGGCAAGTTTGGTCCCGTGTCAAGCGGTAGTACCGTGTTTTCGTGGTGGTAGTACCGCTCCGCGGTTGTACCATTTCTTAGTAGGCAGTACGTAATTTCCAGAGAAGCGTCATTTCGGCTTGAGTTGGAAATCTTGCGAACGGTAGTACCGCGCTCTGTGAGTGGTATGACCAGCCTCAGCGGTAGTACCACATGTTTGTTGGCGGTAGTACCGCACCACCTTTTCAATGGCTAGTTTTTCAACCGTTGCTGTGTGTCAGCGAAGGTACGGTAGTACCAGCCATTAGTTGGCGGTACTACCGCTCGAGCTGATTTTTCAGCAGACTTTGTCCCAACGGCTAGTTTTTGTGTGTGGGCTATAAATACCCACTTTGGCCGGTTGTGGAAGAGTTGTTGGTGCCATATTCATTTCCATTGAGCTAAGAGCAAGCCCTCTACACTCTTTTATGCATATATTGCACTTAGTGAGCTTTGAGAGGCAAACCCTAATTGCATGTGTTGCATTAGGTAGTGGATTGTGTATCCACTTGAGTTTAGACACTTGATTAGTTCAAGTGAGAGTTCTAGACTTATTACTCTTGGTGTTTGCCGATACCTAGATGGTGTGGAGGCGTCGTGGTTCGGTGATCTTCTCAAAGAAGGTTGTGAGAAGACCCAGGCGTTTATGAGTGGCTTGGTGCTCGCCATCTCCGGAGTGGAGAAAGAGCAACCCTAGTGGACCGAGGTGCTGGTTCTTGTTGGAACCGGTCCAAGTGGTTGGACTTACCTCGGAGGTGCTTGGCTTAATTTGTGGAGCCGGTCCAACGTGGATTAGGGGAGACTGGCAAGTCTCCGATTACCACGGTAAAACATCATCGTGTCATTGTGGTTTGCTTTCTTGTGCTTTACTCTGTGCAATTTACATTACTTGAATTAAATTGTTTACTTGTATGTGTATGATTTCTTTCTTTATATAGTCTCATATTGTTGGTGCACTTAGTAAAGACTAGTTGATTTAGGCTTTAATTGTGCAAAATCGAATTGATTTACAATTACGCTTAAAACTCGGTTTTAGCCAAAGAAGTTTTTAAAACTGCCTATTCACCCCCATTTAGTCGGCCTCCTCGATCTTACAAGTGACACCATTCCTCATTTTGGAGTTTTTGGCGCTTATAGCACTGTTGGGGGAGGGATTAACAAAAATGGCTCCCTCCCGGCCGCAATGCCAAAAATGGCACAACGGACAAACCGACGCACGACACGTGCCCAAATCCGGCCCCAAGTGGGCCGGACATGCCCTCCACTGTGCCGGGGGGGGGAGGTGGAAAGAAGGGACTCCCCTGTTGCGCCACGTGTCCACAACTGGGCTCCTAGGGGCCGGACCTAGTGCGTCCGTGCCCTTGGGGCCGGAGCTGCCTTGGCTGTGCCCCCATGCCACGGTGAGCCCCTTGTCGTGCCCACGTCGCTGTATCAATGCCCCTAGGGCACGGCTTTGCGTCATGCCGTGGCCCCAAGGCACAGTCTCACCTGCATGCCTGCGTCGGAGGGAATCGAATTGATTCCCTCCGTCCCATCCATCTCGTCACGTCTATCACCGCATGCAAGAAAAGGCCGCGCGCAGGAGGGAATCCGATTCCTCTCGTCGCTTCGTGGTCGGGCGTAATTTCTACATCACACGGCTATAAAACCCGGCTCGACTGCGAGAGAGCTCTCATTATCATCCTCGTTCTCTCATTCTCAGCCTCGCTTGATGAAGAGAGACAGAGAGAAGAGAGTTCTAATTTCGTTAACGATTAAGGGCTGTTTAGAGTAGTCATTAGCAGTCGGTGTAGAAATTACGATTAAATTAATTACGAGTAATTAACTAGTCGTAATTAATTTAGTCATAGTTAATTACTCATAATTGATTAAGTTGTAATTAATTGAGTCACACTTAATTACTCATAATTAATTTAATCATAATTAATTTAGTCATAGTTAATTAGTCACAATTAATTAGTCGTAGTTAATTAGTCGTAATTAATTTAGTCGTAGTTAAGTAGGCATAATTAATTTAGTCATTATCATTTAGTCGTAATTAATTTTGTCTTAGTTAATTAGTCGTCATTAATTATGTCCTAATTAATTAGTCGTAATTAATTACTTGTAAATAATTAGTCATAGTTAAATAGGTTAATTCAATTAGTCGTAATTAAATTAATCTTACATAATTATTCGTGACATAGTTAATTAATTATCAATTAATTAGTCATAAGTAATTAGTGTTAGTTAATTAGTCGTAGTTAATCACTCGTAATTAATTAGTCATAATTAATTTAGTCGTAGTTAATTACTCATAATTAATTAGTTATAGTTAATTTAGTCATTAATAATTTGCGCCTTTCATCTCTTGCAAGCTATGCCTCTACCGGAGCTACTCGAACCGTTCTACGACGAACATTACTGGAGCAAGTTTTGGACCACCAGGGATGGGGATGGTCCTCCACCCCTCATGCTTTGGTCGGAGAAGCATTATTGGGACCTTGATGCTCGCTACATCCCAATTCTTCGGGACACGAGCTTGTTGCCCTTTACAAGGATGCTCCAGGTCGGACGATACTTCACCCTAGACGGTAGTCTCATGTCAGCACTTATCGACAAATAGAGACCCGAGATGCACACCTTCTACTTTCGGCGAGGAGAGATGACGATCACTATCCCAGACAGGCCTCGTGGTTTCCATCGGACATGGCTGAGGAATTTCAGTCAATGCCCGGTGAATGCACCTGACGAGATTGTTATGATGCACCTCGTTACTTACCTTCTTCATCTTTTCGGTTGGGCCTTGTTTGCCACCATACAGGGTGATTGGGTGTACCCCAGCTTCGTCCGTATCGCCGAGTCTTTGGCTAACGCAGAGCCTAGGGCGATGCCCCATTACAGCTTCGGATCAGCCATCCTTTGCGCCACATACAGGGGGTTGTGTGATGCTTTGCGACGTGACACCAGTTTGAAACTGGTCCTTACCGTCTACAACGTGTTCCTAGCTGTGGAGTTGAGAGCACTTCCCTCTTGAGCAACCCACCATCTGGAATGCAGTGCACTCATACCCCGAGTTGAATGACCCCATGGACGGGCCCACTATAGGCACCCGGTGGACTGCTGCCAAGTTATGCTAGGAGAGAGACAGACCAGCGAGGTGCTACCCCATGTTACACAACGAGTTCGAGTCGTTGCATGATGACAACATCACATGGTTTCCATGGGGCCCACATTTCTTGAACACATAGCACCGCACGGACTGTCCGTGCAATGCACACAGGACGTCGGATTATGGGCGACAACCTGCCACCTTGTGTTTTCCAATATGGTGGAGCCTTACGCGCCACAACACGTAATGCGATAGTTCGATCTCTACCTGGTTGTGCCCCTCCCAACAGAAGGACACTGGAGTGAGCTGTCCACTTGTGAGTCCAACTTCATCCGAGTAATAATTACAGTTCATACCTATGTCTGCTCTTCTCACATAAATCATTCTCGAATGCAAGCAATCGAGGGCGGGCTGACATTCTAAGGACTGGGAGGCAGTCTAGCATTAGTGGACGGTGGCTTGGACAGAGACGGTGCACAATGAGGTTTTATAGGAGCAGTGATCGTACGACATTCGGACATACCATGAGTACATCGAGTGGTACATACCACGGTCACGCACTAGACTCACCCGTCCTTCACCAAAGCGTCCGGAGCAGGTCACGCATGAGGAGAGGCTTTCTCACTCGTTCGATCGACACAGCACTTCACAGCGTGACAACACTATAAAACACTCAAATCTATGCTAGCTTCATTCATGATATTTTTACTGTTTGGAACTAAAAGCTGTTATCTGTCACTTCAGTTCGACCAGATCCAGCGGATCTCATGCGCATCCGATTACGCCATCCGCCGCCTAGACCACACCTTTCTAGGACTTCTCAGTACTCTCCAGTCCATCTTCATGGAGTCCAAGCAAATAATCAAGAACTTGAGTTGTGTTCGGTCGAGAGATGATGTCCTTTAGGCTGGGCACCGAGTGGGCCGAGCATGCTCACCTACTAGGTTGGCACGACCTAGTGAGACTGGCGAGAGTCTTAGCGCTCTCCGTCGGTCATCCGCACTATAGATCGGGGAGGTAAGTCAGGTTCAATTTAAGTCTTGATTATTTACTATGCTTTAGATTGTGCTAACATCTTGTCGTCTTCCAACCGCACAACCATCGGGATGCATCACTTCTGTGATCGATGTCCGCACAGCCTACTCAGACTGAAGGCCATCTGTAAGATCGAAGAGGCTGACTAGAGGGGGGAATAGACGGTTTTAATTTTTTTTTGGCCAAAATCGAGTTTTATGTAGAATAGTAAATCAAATCGGTTTTGCACCATTTAGAACCTACAACAACTAGTCACACTATGTGCACCAACAACCTAAGTCTAAAACAAGGAATGCAATCCTAAGGAGACAAACACGCAATTTAATTCTACAAAAGTAAATTGCAAGAAAGTAAAAGCTTAAGAAAGCAAACCACAAGAACACTTGATCTTTTTCCCGTGGTGATCGAAAACTTGCTAGTTTCCCCTGGTCCACGTTGAGGTAAGCCCAGACGAATTGGACCGGCTCCACAAATTAAGCCTACACCTCGAATCCACTCAGGGTTGTTGTTCCTCCACTCCGGAGATGGCGAGCACTAAGCCACTCATAACTGCCCAAGTCTTTTCGCAACCTTCTTTGAGAAGATCACTAGCTCAACTCCTCCAAGCCGTCTAGGTGTCGGCAAACATCAAGAGTAACAAGTCGGAGACGCTCACTTGAGTGAATCAAGTGTTTAAACTCAATGGGTACTAAATCCAACACCTAATGCAACACATGCACTAGGATTTTGCTCGCTAAGCTTACTAAGTGCAACACATGCACAAAAGAGAGGAGACGTCTTGCTCTTTTCTCAAAGGGAATGAAAATAACACTAGCACCCTCCCACAACTGGCCATAAGGGGTATTTATATACCCACACAAGAAAACTAGCCGTTGGAGGAGAATCTGCAAAAAAAATAGGGAATCCTGGTCTGACCGCCAACTAATGGCCGGTCAGACCGCCCTAGCTCCAACGACTATAAAAACTAGCCATTGGACACTCAATCGGACTGACCTCCCTCACAGGGGCAGGTGTAGGATCAAGGATAACCGACTAGAGGGGGTGAATAGGAGGTTTTTAAACTTTTTAGCAAATTAATAATTTAAGCCAATTATGAATAATGTCTAAACTAGATACAATTCTAGCTAAGCAATTTAACACAAGATAAATGCTAGAATTATAAATGCGAAATAATTAAAGACAAGAAATAACCACAAATGAGACAAGCGATGTTTTCCCGTGGTATCGAAGACTTGCCGGTCTTCACTAGTCTACGTTGAGGAAGCTTGAACGAATCAAGCCGGCTCCACGAATTAAGCCTTCTCTCGATCACTATTGGTTGTTCTTTCTCCACTTCGGAGATGGTGAACACCGAACCACTCACAATCTTGGCACCGGGCCTCTTCACAAGCTTCTTAAAGAGATCACCGTGCTCTCACCACCAAGCCATCTAGGAGTTCAGCAAAACTCCAAGAGTAACAAATCGATGACCTTCGCTTGATGGCACTCAAGTGCAAATTGATCAACTAGAATAAATGCACTTGAAATGGCTCAACTACCTCACAATGAATGCACAAGTGTATTTGAGGTGTTGAGTGAATGCCCTTGGCTCCAAGGATGTTAAATGATATGTTGCAGCCTGTCCTAGAGCAGGTGGGGGGTATTTATAAACCCCACAACAAAATCTAACCGTTATGAGAGAAACCCCATATTTTTAGCAAAATGCGGTACTACCACCAACCAAGGTGCGGTACTACTACTTCTCACCAACCGCTCTGTAACGGCTACAACAGGAGCATTAACTGCCTCTGACATAGCCGTTTTAAACGCGGCTCGGTACTACCGCCAACTATCATGCGATCATACCGCTTAGCCTGATCAAACCGCTAATAAGCGCGGTACTACCGTTCATAGGGTTTATAATCTCAAATGAAAAGGGTGCTTCTCTGGAATTTACGTACCGCCACATAAAATTCGGAACGACCATGGAGTGGTAGTTCCGCCATTAAATCTCCGGTACTACCGCAACCCTTATTTGAACAGGCACATTCAAACGCGTTGGCCATGTGGATGGCTCAGATTAAATGGGCTGTTCGGACCATGCGTTTAAACCACACGATCTTGAACTTTTCGGACAGTCCGAACGGCCCACAGTAGTACCGCAAAAGGAAGTGCGGTAATACCGCCAAGCGGTAGTTCCGCCAAGCAAGCATCGGTACTACCGTTTCCCAAGAGAGCACAAGAGCACCAAAAAGAAGTCTCTCTGGAAAATACGTTCTGCTCCAAATTGCGGAAGTACCGTTAAAGCAGTAGTACCGTTTAAACAACGGCGGTACTACCGTTCCAAGAGTTTTGCAAACTTAAGAAAAAGGAGTCTCTCTGGATTTTACGTATCGTCAACTACAAAACGGAATTACTGTGACGCGGTTGTACCACTCACAAGGGCGGTAGTACCGCTCCACAAATAAGTTGACAGGCACTATTGGACTGCACACGTGGACGCTCCAAATCCATTGGGCTGTTCGGACCATGCGTTTAAACTACACGATCATGTGCTATTCGGACGGTCCGAACGGCCCATGGTAATACCGCCAAGGGATACGCGCTCATACCGCAAAGCGGTAGTTCTGCCCATTAAACCCCGGTACTACCGTTTGTGCAGATAATTTCACAGAGAGCTTTCAAATTCAAATTCAAATGCATGCATGATTCTAAATTAATCCAAATGGCAAAAGAATATGCTATCAAGCTACTAGTCATGATCCCTCTTAATAGTACGGCATTTAACCTATAATCCGGTCTTCCAACCATTTCTCCTAAGACCGGTAAAATACAAAAAAGGATCCTAGACTACTTGTACCTCGTCTTTTATCCAAAAGATCTTCATGTTGTCCTTTAGCATGCACCTTCAAGACATCAAACTCACCAGTAGGACTTAACCTTGTAAATACTCAATAAACATGTTAATCCCATATTCACATATTATCATCACATATTATTATTAATTACCAAAACCATTTTTAGGGGCCTAGATGCTTTCAGCTGGTCAAACCAGACCAAACTAGTCAGATCACCAGGGGGAGGTTAGACCGCTCCACAGAGGAGCGAAGCCAAGAGGAGAAACAACCCTCTCTAGAAAAAGCTAACCATGGAACTTTGACTGTGGGGTCGGTTAGACCGGCCAACACATGGCGGTCAGACCGGTCACAACTGGCGGCCAGACTGCCAAGATATTTGGAGCAACACTCAGCCCAGTCTCATCCTTCAAGGGCCGATCAAACTGCCCTAGGACTCTTATTAAACAGATTTTGCATTTCAATTCAACTCAATTTTGCAAAACACATTTGCTAATTGATGCGTGATGCAAACAAGGAAAGAAAGCACGATTCTCAATAAGTTGTAAAACACATTTGCCATCTTTTAGAATCATGCCACAAGGCATTTGCTATATGAACTTAAACCATTTGCTAAACACATTCACAAACTAAAGTCACATGCTACAAGGATTATGCATGAGCCTCAACTATTTGCAAAACACATTCGCTACTAGTCAACATGCCAAGGAGAGTTAGAGTAAGCACTAAGAGCTATCAACACATGACACACTCAAACTACAATTCAAGATCCCTCTTAATAGAATGACAAACTATACTAGCGATCCGGTCTCCACACCAAACAACGAGACCGATAAAATGACTAAGAAACAAATCCTTAGCCTATGCTAGTCACACATTTTCCTTGAGCATCCATCTGGGAGTGATAACTTGATGACGAACATCTCCACTCTAAGTTCGGGATCTTGACTTGAATATCATCAATATATGATGATCTTCTTCATTTCGGAATCTTGTCTTGATGCTCATCAACACTTGATGACATCCTTCATCCCGAACCTTGACTTGATGATAATTAACTCACGATGCCATCCAAAGTCTTCATCATCATGGGACTCAACCTGTTTCACTAACTCATGGAAAATGTTAGTTCACATGATGATTGCCATTAATTACTAAAATACTCCATTAACTCATAATGGTGGGTCTAGATTCTTCAATCTCCCCCTTTTTGGTAATTGATGATAATCCTCAACAAATAAGGAATTGAAAGTGATTTTCGAGTATACATTGAGTACAAACAAATTGTATACTCTAGGATGATCTTTGACAGCAATTAACTCTTTTGAGTGGAATCAAAAGAGATTTTGAATTGATTGCTACCAAAACGACAACATATTGATAAAACTTCACTCAACACACTACAATAAGAACATGCATACAACAACACATAACTCACAACGAAAAGCACATGCGTTGCAGGGCCAACTTATTCACCACGCATAAAGCCTGCTCGACCCACCACCTCCCACATCCAAATAAAACTGCTCGACTGCTCCCATCTAAACCCATTTAGTCCATCTTCCTCTAAAATTCCCCTTCCTTCGTCTTGGGTCCGGCGGAGGGGCTGTGATGGTAGTGGATCTGGCTGGCGGTGACGCGTCGCCGTGGAGGAGGACCACATCACCACTCGTGACAGGCGAGGCGACTGTCATGGGGGCCGAGTTGTGGCCCGCACTGGAGGAGGCGAAGCAGAAGGTCGCGGTGGAGGCCGCGATGAAGCCCACGGCAGGCAATGCTGGCGATGGCAACCCAGCGAGGAGAACCTCGGTGCAGCAGATGCCCCCCTCCTCCTCGTTAGCATTGGCACTGCCCCTGCCACCGTTAGTCACGCTGTCGAGGGCCTGCGTTAGGGTTACAACGTCCACCGATGTGGGCGCCATCGGTAGCGCCACCGCCAGTGCCGTGGGTGACGACGGCTTCCCGTCATTCCTCCCTAGGGCGGTGGAGCGCATCTGCGACGGCCACCACAACGACTAGAATTCCGCTTCCTGGTGAACCCACCGCTACAACGACGTCTCATGTGTGTGCCGCCGAGGCACCTGTGTCTGCTTATGGATTGCGACGAGGGCGGCAGGGGAGAAGGGTGGGAGCCGGCTGGTGGGACGACCTCGACAGTGCCGACCTCTATGCCAGGTTCAAGGCCTTCACGGGGCAACGCCGCGATTGGCCCTAGCCCAAGCTCCTCTTTTGGAAGGACCTCCTCCTCCACGTCGCCCGTTGCCTCCGCCTCTGCTCCACCCCGCCCACCTCGTAAGCACCCCCACTCCTCCCCACCTGCCCTAGTTCTCTTGCTCGCTCTTCTGAATCTGATGCTTCGATGGTGACAACCGCAGGTGACGAGTGTTTGGTTTGCCTGCCTGGGAGGCCTCACGCCGCTCTACTTGTCGCAAGTTCTGGTCAGTTTCCACGACAACCTCACTCTATTGGTATTATTGCAGTGACCTAGCGACCAGAGTTTCTCGACATTTCAGGAAGAGATGCGTGCCGATGGGGAGATACTGCTAAAATCTGAGGTAATCGATCCGACCTTAGGGTGCATGTATCAGCTGGTCAGGAGGGTTAGCTAGATGGTCATCATCTCAAGGCGGCCGATTGTTCAGGAGGACATTCTCGTGTTCAAATTATTGGTTGAGTTATATGCAAAATCTGTTTTCGAACTTTGATGGTAGAGTGCTAGTATCCTAATTTGGTGCCCTGCTAGTCGATTGTAGGAACGGGCTGTAGACATTGTTAGGTAGTTGAGTGACTCTCATTGGACCTCGATATATGTAATTACTACTAGCAAATTCAATAGCTTCTTCGATGGATGGGAGGATGCTCATCCCGTGTTATGTTACTTGATGCAGTGTGGAAAAGCACGGTATCTTGTGGCTAGGAAGCAAGACCTTATCGAGGTTTGCGATTTTTGTTTGTCCATTAAGTGTGGTTTTGTTGAAGCAAGTGCCCTACTGTGTTTTACTTAATTGGGTGGCTACCTTTAGGGTGTCAAGTTTCCACTTGTGGCTTCACAAGCTCCTGCTGTCTCGAAGTCGAAGCTTGACTACGACACCTTGCATTTAGTTTGGGCAGAAGAGAAGTTGTAGCAATAGCTTGATGTGCTCGATCACTGATGGGAAATGTTAGTCTACTTCTCAGCTTGCTATCTACAATTTGCATGTAACATTTGTGTGTTATAAAAGGATGTATTTCCATATGTAGGTTTTCTGTTTGTAGATTGCAGAGACCCGAAGGTTACACATTCGAAAGATGCTATTGCTTAGGACAATTGTACACTTGGGATTGCAGTAGTGTACGCTTGCCTTCTACATCCTTTCCTTTGTGATATTACTGCTTGCCTTCTGCTTGTTTTGTTTGTGATTTAAGATATTGGCATCTATACATTCCATTCTAGGGTGTTATGTTACTATGGTTGATGTTAGATGAATTGTTTGCTCACATTGTTGGAAATTATGTCATAACCAATTAACCATAGGTGATGTTGATAATAGAGCATTAGGGAGGCCTAGACTAAATGAAGAAGTAGAGAAGGCTGCACTAAATACTAGAATTATGTTGCTCTTTAATAAATGTGATCTAATGATAGTTCAAGGGGAACAGCGTTGGTATCCTTCAAGTCTGGGGACAAACAAGCAGCTTATCGGTACGTGAGGCAGTCCAAATTGTTCTTAGAAAGCAGGACCATATGCACACCACTATTAGAGAGGGTTGAACAGGTTATAAGCCTAACTGCCAGTGCTGAATCATCTAAGCAGGTATCTTATTTTTGCAAATAGATACATTGTTTAATCAATTGTATAGACATGTTAGAAACAATGGACATGTTTTGTTAATAATTAACTCTTTACATGTGGACATCTTCTACTAGGTTTATGAGGCAATACGAGGCAATCCAAATCGGTATTCAGGCTACGAAAGAGTATAATGTCAGCATAGAGGAGGTTAACATCCATCTAAAGGAGGTTGATGACCTTGTTGCCGCACAAAGAGAAATTGATGCTGCCTTAGGTAAGTTGTCATCTGTGGTTCTTTGACTAGGAATTTCCAGCTTCTAATTGAGAAATTTGAACATCTTATCTTAGCAAGACGGAATGCTTGTCTTGTGAATCTTTAAATTCAGAATGAGTTTGATACGTAACTAAAGTACTGGCCTTGCTCAATGGCGATCTCTTATCTCAAAACAATATTTGGATTGTCCAGTCTGATATTACTATGCTTTTCTTTCAGCAAGTTTTCTGTTTGGTTTTATATATTATGTTCAGTCATGTAAGACAAGTTCTTGTGACTTGGTAGTAAGAACAAAGAACATTGTCAAGTCAGACTGATGCTGTTATCTAATGGTTACAGTAATATGATCCGTACATCTTAACAACCTCTTTGTGCAGTTCTAGAGATCCTACATTAAAAGGCCTATGGTGTTAGTTGGGCCCAACCTCGATGCTGCTGTTGGTATTGATTTTGCAGTCAACTATCCAGAAGCGGTACAAGCATGTAAAAACTTATTGTCTTCACTTCATTTCTTAGCACATACGAATAGTAGCACAAACTACAGAAGGATATTTGTAATGCTTTCTGTGATGCAAAATTTATCTATTTTTTTTGTAACTAGCTTTCTTACAATTCCCATGAGCTGAGAGTTTTGTATTACATTTACTTGATTTGTTCTGGGCTTAAAAGGCGTCTTCCTATAAGCTTGCGATTAATGATTGGGAATTGTTGCTCTATGTAAGTACCTGCCAATTGTTTGGAAGAGTTGGAATGTTACATTTTACTTTAATAATGCACTAAAAGAATTTTATTTCTCTTTTCATATTGAGAAGATATGTTGATGGTTTGGACTGTTCGACAAACTTGTGTGTAGAATAGAGAATGCTGGGGAATGAAATTTTTTTTATAGAACCACGGGGGCATAGAGAACAAAGACTTTCCACTAAAAGTACAGACATGTACTTATATTTATGTTTTAGGGCGTATTATGTCATTAGATCATGACGGTACCAACTGTGCATGCCTTGAGTCTAGACTTGTGAAGCCAGTTGTAAATTCTTTGTAATGAAACATTTTTTTGTTGATGTCAATGAAAAAATTGTGTTATACACTTTGATATGTGTGTTTTGTTTAACCCCGTGGCTCTAATTGATAAGCCGACATGAAAAGGACACCTTTTGCAATGGTTAGATGCGTTGTAAACAATCCTGGAAGTGATTTGCTAGTGTCCAATGCCAACGCATATATATATATATATATATATATATATGTTGCCACTATATCAAAATATGTGTTGCAACCTTACAACACTTTTATTTACATGTTACTAACACTTGTATATGTGTAGTCACAGACCTTGGCAACGGTCTCAATGGAAACACATACTAAATGCGTTGGTATAGACCCTAACAATATTTATTTGGACCTCTACCAATGCATATATGCGTTGCTAAAGGGGTGTTCATGTTGCAGTGACATGTGCATATGGGATTTAAAGGAAATTCATGCACATATGTGGATTTTAAAATTTTGGCGAAGTTTCCTCTATATATTGGATCCATAGAAGCATGACATAACAATTATAATCAAGAATTAAATATGCATACAACAATAAAGATCAATCATAAACATACTTTGGACAAGGATACAAAAGAAAGCACAATTCATAACATAAGTCATAAAGCATTCAAGTGTCCAAAATATGTCTAAAAGCATACAAAGTTCAATAAGCTTACACATGATATTACAAGAATTAATCTAAGCTTATACTCAAAGCAAGGTCTATTGACCTAAAATAAAAAAAATCACACTTGCTTCCAATCCTCCATTCTTCCATTCTTCTCCCCTTTGGCATCAAATACCAAAAGGGACTCTCCAAGATACTCTAGGAAGGCATAGGGGCATCCGAAGAGGATGGATGATCAAACCGCAAAGAAGGAGGGTGATGACCATGCCCAAACCTCTGATAGACTAGTGGAGCCTGCTACTTCTCATATTCAGTGAACCTCTCATCTAGATGTGTGACCCTCGAGTCCAAGGCATCAAATCTCGTGTTCAAGCCTTCCACCATAGATCTAGTCTCAACCTGAACCTCATGCATAGCATCAAACTTGACATCCATGCGGTTGATGCTTTGACTGAAGTGGAGAGCCATAACTGGATCTTGCTCCTGGGAGCTTGTTGCCCTGGATGTGCTTGAGGAGTCAATTCTTTCCCTTGAGGCTGAGGAGGAGAAGGAGCATCTCTTGGTCTATATTCTTTATGCTCCACATCACAAGGACAATCAAAATCAATCTTGCTAAGAATAAGCTTCATTTTGAAAGGAGCAAAATAAATACTTTTGGTCTTATCTCCCTTTGATATGATAATCTCTCTCATTATCAAATCCATCACATCAAACCTTGTGCCATCCATAATGTATTCCACTACATTCTAAGCACGCCCATGTATCTCATCATTATTTTCACTTCTAGGAAAAAATGAAGCTCTCATGATCCTATTGATAATGCTAGGAAGAGGGAGAAAACAACTTACTCTTCCACACACAAAGTGATTTGGTTGATCATAGTACTCATCCACTTGAGTGAGAGCAAGAGGTTATTGAAGATGCACCTTAATCCCTCTTGATTCAACTAAGCCCAAAGCTCTTTGTAATTCATCTCTTGAGGCTTCAAGTTGATTCTGTCCCGTCATCCAAATGAGATGATCATGATCTGGGGGCACGAAGACTGTGGCATAAAACTAACAAATTGCTTTGGTATGGAAGTTACACCTCAAAGATACTAAAGAATCCAAGTTTACATTCCGAATAAGACGATATAACCCATTGTAAATTGGATTTTGCCCCAAATAGCTCCACTTCACAAAATGATGATTAGCAAATTTCTTCTTTGCATAGTAGACATGATAAACCTCTTGTTGGAATAGGGTGTGGAACATACCCTCAGTGGCATTTCTTGGAAAACAAAACTGGTTAAATGCCTCAATATTGTGTACTTCTCGCTCTTTATCCTTGACATATCAAGACCAACAAAATGTGTTTGATCTAGAGTGTCATCCTCATCCTCATTATTCGACTCCTCATAGTTAGCATCCTACTGTCATTATTGCCACTCTCATCATCTTCTTCTTCAACCTCTTCTTCATAATCATCCTCAATAGGCCATTTTCCTTTTGATGGAGGGGAGAGCAGCGGGACGACTGACTGTCCTTTTCCGTGGTATTGTCACTGAACAAGGATTGCAAAGATTAATAAAGTAGTTCAAGGAATAAGATCACAATAATTTTAAGTGCCAAAATTGCCGAAATCCTCTATCACAGTGGTCGATCACGCTTTGCCTGGCCGAATCAGCTTGCAGTCGCTTGATCGCATCACGACACGATCGGTCAGACCGCTAGTGACAAAAGCAATCAATTTTGGGGAAAACAAAATTCAACCCAAATCTTGCAATGACACACTAGATTATATCCATCTATTTCCAATCCACTTGCATGTCAAATATTTTCCCCAATTTGAAAGAATTAAGGATATTCAAGTCAAACCCTAGAATTTTTGGGGAAAAACACAATGAGGGCATAATGCAAGTAGGGATTTGAGATATTACCGGCTTAGATGATGAGAGGAGATGATTCAAGATGATTTCTTGATAAATTGGATGAACAAAGAGCCGAATTTGAGAAAATCAACCTCCACTTAGGTTTCCATGGCACTGAAGGATGACCCAACAAAACTGAAAAACAATCCATGGAATGGAGAGAGGAGGTGAAGGGGAAACTTTTGATTACTTCAAGAAGCAAATCATGTGGCCGGAGAAGGAGATCCGAGGCCGAAGAGGTGAGGGGCGGCCCGGGGGAGAGAGGAGATGATGTTCTCAGGTTGAAGGAGCAACAGATCGAAAGAAAGGTGAAGAAAACGTTTCGGCCAGGTAGAAAAGAAGTCCCGCTCGATAAACCAGTCTGACCGGTGGGCACAGGCAGTAGGACCGGTGCGCTAGTGATCAGACCTCTCGGGAGGCCGGTCCGACCATTTAAGGTTGAAATTGCTAACAGATTTCAGTGCAACTTTTGGAGAAGAGATGGAAATGTTATATTTTGCTCCAACTTTTCACACAATCAATCACACAAACATATTTAGAGCATTTCTAACTTATATAGCCCTTAAAAATCCAATTCTCAGATAGTTTTTATAAATTAAGCTTTTGAACTTGCAAAGAGAACACATTTTCATGAAACTTCCCCAAAAGTGCCAAATTGAGCATATAATGGTATTTAAAGCATCCAATTGCATGTATGAGTCATAAATACTATTATGGACCTATTCATATGAATAATTTTGGCTCAAATGGCAAAACTCACGTAAGTGCTAGAAAGTGACCACTTCGGTCAAAATAGTATTTTGGATGAGTTTCAAAATCTAATAACTTTTATTAGGTTGGCCTTTTGGAAATCTTTTGACTACCAAAAATGTTTAGAATAGCAAACTCTAGGATTTTCCTTTTGGGACCGTTTTTAAATTCGTTTTAGAATAGATTTTACACAAGAATCTAGTTTAGGTAAAAAAAACAAGATACTATGAACTAGAATTTTAGCTAGAAACTCATTTTCACTTAAAATAGGTTTTTCTTGAGCCAAAACCTTTGGGAAACCTTTGAAAAGCATCTGTATACATTTTACAACTAGTTTCTCACAAGATTACCAATAGTTAAGATTTTTTTTTGAATTTTGGCTAAAAGGCTCAATTTTGAACAATATTACTAGCACTTAATTTATTTGAACACAGTTAGGGATGTGATATACATGAATATGACTTAGCACTCCCCCTTAGTGTGCCACTCTCATCTTGCTCAATATTGAAAGAAAGAAGATTTTGAACAAGATCAAGAACACATTTTTAAAAGGATTTTCATGAATGCATCCTACACATGGCTAGGGGCTAGACACTTCAATGTAAGTATTTGTTACCGAAATGACATTGGTTTTTGATATGACAAGATCATCCTCATGCTTGGATCCAAATTGACACATGGTGGAATCCACCTCTATTTGAATGAACCAAGCCTCCAATGCCTCTCTAAGTACCTATTTAGCATTTTAGGCACTTTTTGGTACCCAAAATCGGTTGAGTCCTTGAATATTAGTCACGAGAGATTTGAACACCCAAATGGCCCAAGCAATAATCTTAGGTGAACTAACAAATCTAGCAATTACCCTACCATTCTTATCATTCCTATGCAAATAATGATCCCTTACAATATATGCCTTCTCCCGGCAATTGTAGCAAGTTGGGTTTTTGCTTCCACGCATTGCCTTCTTTTCTTGCTCCTTGCCGTTTTGCCTTTTCTTTGAATGTCTTGATTTGACATCCACTTGATTTGGGCACGCCGAGGCATTGTGGCCCCTCTCCTTGCAACAAAGGCACTTGATGATCTTTGTATGTCTTTGATTGTGTCTTGTCTTGGTATTCTCCTTCTTCTTGGGAGTAAAGTCGATCCCTCTCTTGTCGTTCAAAATTTGTTGCTTGCTCAATAATTCGTCAAGAGATGCCTTCCCTTTGTAGCTTTTTTCTAAGTCATTTGTTAATTTCTTGACTTTGACCTTGAGCTCTTCATTTTCCTCCATATGATTAGTTTCAACAAGTATAGAGGAAGAACAATCACCCATTTTTGAGCTACAAGGTGCATCTAGCAAGTCATCACAAGAAGTGGATATGCTAACCTTAGATACAATACAAGGGTTAGCAACTATACATGACACAACATCTAATAAATCACATGTTATGCCTATATCCACCTTGGAGCTAGTAAATTTCCTTGAGAATGAGCGACTCATGCTCTTCTTTTAGAACATCATAATTATTTTGAAGAGAGATATGCTATTTCCTCAAAACTTTGAAATTTGTCTTCTCTTTCCCAAGATATTCATTAAGATCCTCTAGCATATCATTCAAATCATCATCATTTACCTTTTGCCATGAAGCATGTAGACATGTCAAAGAGTGATGGGGCATCACTTTCATTTGAGTTGCTTGATGGATCATCCATTATAGCTAGCTCGGTAAAATATCTTCTTTTGCCATCATTCTTCTTTCTTGATAACTGTTTGGGCTCTTCTTCATCTTCTTCCCCATATGGACACTTAGAAGCAATATATCCTATTTCTTGATAATTGTAGCACATTAGAGTCTTGTAGTGCTTTGTCTTGGAAGATGAGCTTGAAATTCCTTGTGAGCCACGTCTCTTCATGAGACTTTTCATTTTACTCATGAGAGTGACCATTTCTTCTTCGGTGTCATCATCTTCCTTGAATCATCTTCACTTGAATCATGCTTGGGCTTGAATGCATGAATTATTTTGCTTCAAGTTGAGGCCCTTTCCTTGAGCTCTTCTTTGTCCTTCTTGTACATCTCATTTGTGATGAGATTGCCTAACAGAGCGGTAGGAGTCACCAAAGTCTCATATTTGTCCTGTAGAACCCTAAGCATCTTGCACACAATATCAAGATTGGTTAGATCACAAGATATGCCTATGAGCTTATTTACAATGTTGTTCAATCTAGAATACATCTCATTGATGCTCTCATGAGGCAACATGGTACATGACTCATATTTGAGTTTCAACCTATGCAGTTTAGCTTCCTTGACTGTGGAGGTTCTCTCATGAATTTCCATAAGAGTTGTTCAAATATCATGAGTATTCTCAAGATTACTCACTCTATTGAACTCATCCACACTCAAAGCGCTATATAGAACACTTAAAGGTTAAGCATAGATATTTTGCATAACATGTGAGTGTAAATTATGTGCGCATTATCGGAGTACATCGGTTTCGGAGACGACTGCGACGCCGGAAATTCACATGAAACCATAAAACCCTAAAACACCCGAGGTTCACATGAAATCATAAAACCATTCTTGATCACTGTAATTATTCTCGAAAGTTTTAATAACTCATATTTCCATCACATGATTCAAAATCTAACATATACTTTGAGAGATTGAGCAAAAACAAAGATAAAAATGAAATTCTATACCAACAAAATACGGAAATGCGGTGAACCCGTTTTGTTCTGAAGAAAAAATCATAACAAATTCGGACCTAATTCATCAGAAGAGAAGAAGTGCAAATCTCAAAGCATATTGGACGGATGAAAATTTGACTATTTTTACAAAAGAAAACAGTTGAATGTTGTTTACCAAAACCGCACTTGAAATCATAAAAAAACGAGAGGAGGGGGGGCCTTGGGCCACAACATGGTGAAGCCGTGCCCCATGGGCCCTACTCTCGTCAAAATTGCCCCCCAGGGCCACGACATAGACAAAACCATGCCCCAGGGGCACGGTGTAGGGAAAAAAGGCCCCTAGGGGCGTGACAAGGCAAAAACCGGCCCCATGGGGCCCGGTTTTGGACACATGGCGCAATGGGGGGAGTCCCGCCCCTCGGACACAATGGAGGGCATGTTTGGCCCCCTAGGGGCTGGATTTTGGCACGTGTCACGTGCTAGTTTGTCGATTGTGTTATTTTTGGCATTACGGCCCAGTGGGAGCCATTTTTGTTAATCCTTCCGCCAACTATGCTATAAGCGCCAAAAACTCCCTCATTTTGTACTAGATTTATACTTATGAAGGATGAGTTGGTGATGGACCAATCCTTTTCATTCCTCAAACCAAACAAGTAGGTTAGGTTCAATGTTAGAACTGGGTGATCAATTTACCATCTCGTTCTTCAAACCAAACACCACATTAATGTCTTGTGCAAAACTGCACAACATTGTCCAATCCTCTGATCTACTTGCTTTCGAAGCACCATGCAAGCTAGAAGGCACAAGTACGTTTGAATCAAGCTGCAAAGTAGGAAAAATTCTATGCTTGGACTGCTTCTAATGATTGTTGGACGGACTTGGCGTATTCATGATTTTTTATAGAATATTATTTTAATAAATAGTTACAAAAATAAATAGTCATTTTTTTTACAAAAAATGGTGACAAGAGCCCACTTACTGGTGTGTCACTGGTTCAGCCCCCTATCGCCATTTCAACTAGCAACATGCTTTGATTTTTGTGCGAATCGCCAGTTGAAATGGCGATAGGAACCTGTGCCTTCCTGTCGCCATCCAACTGGTGACAGAGGCTATATAAGCCCCCAAAATCAGCCGAAAACTCAATTTAGTTTCGAGAAAAAGAGAAGAGAAGAGAAGAGAGAGAGAGAGAGAGAGAGAGAAGGTAGAGGAGGAGAGGGGAGAAGTGACGAAGTGAAGCGCTACCGGTTCGTAGCAGAGGAAAGAGAGGGAGAAGCAGATCCAATTGCCCACTTTACAGGTAAATATTCATGTAACTTTGTATTTAAATTCAAAACCCTGGTAGGTTAGCAAATGAAAGTAGCGACATAGAATTCAATGGATTAGATAGTTTTAGCTGTATTATAGTTTGATGTAGTACATCATTTTAGCTCTGTATAATTTACTTTATCATATAGATATTATTTATGGTGCAGTACTCGAATGATTTAGATTAAATCCGCAAAAATACCAAACAAAGCTGAAACTTTGTAGGTTTTCATTTATACACACTAAAAAATTTGTAAATGTTGAAAATACTTTTAAAACTAGGAAAATAGAAAGATACCTATAAAAATTCTATAAAAAATCATTTGAGTAGCTAAATAGGGTATGTAGGCCTTAATTAAAATATTCTCAAGATAAATTTGGTTTCCATTTGTACACGGCAAAAAAATTATAAATGCTGAAAATACTTTTAAACCTAGGAAAATAGCAAGATACCTCTAACAATTCTATAAAAAAAAATGCTAAATAGGGTATGTTAGAGCTTAATTTAATTATTCTCAACTTAGTTTTGGTTTGCATTTGTACACGGTAAATAATTTGTTAGTGCCAAAAATACCTTTTAAACTAGGAAAATAGCAAGATACATCTAAACATTCTATGAAAATTCTCGAGTAGCTAAATAGGGTATATTAGAGCTTAATTAAAATATTATAAACTTAAATTTGGTTTCCATTTGTACATGGTAAATACTTTGTTAGTGCCAAAAATACTTTTAAAACTAAGAAAATAGCAAGATACCTCTAAAAATTATATAAAATTTTTAGACTAGCTAAATAGGGTATGTAGACATTAATTAAAATACTTTGAATTTAAATTTGGTTTCCATTTGTACACGGTAAATATTAACTAAATGCCAAAACCTCTAAAAATTCTATAAAAATTCGAGTAGATAAATTGGGTATGTTAGAGCTTAATTAAAATATTGTCAACTTAAATTTGGTTTCTATTTGTACCGATAAATATTCCCTAAATGTTGAAGGCACTTTTTAAACAAGAAAAATAGCAAGACACCTCTAAAAATTCTATAAAAATTCCAAAATAGCTAAATAGGGTATGTTAAAACTTAATTAAAATATTTTTTTTGTGCAATTATAGAGTCAATTACATACTTTTAGATGTAATGTATTGCTATGTCTTGTAGTGTCGTGTAGTACATCGTTATAGTTGTGTGTAGATCAGTTCCGGATATGTCGCTAATCGTACAATAAAATTTTTTGGTACAATAATTGAATTAATTAGATGTGTCGCTTCTTATTACTTTTTGTGTATGTTTCGTAGTATTTACACTGTATGTACTGAATTTTCAGGTATGATGGCCCCAGGAGACGCTGCGTAGTGGCCGTACGAGTTGCTTGACCTGGCCATTGACGTGAGTCACCATAGCCGCCTTAGTACCATCCTTCCTCAGGAGGGCGAGGGTCCCATTGAGCTTGGCGCGTTGCGGCTGCACACGCCCATGAGGGCATGGAGGGTGGACCCACGTTGGGTTCTGAGGTACTTGTAGTTGTGATATTCATGTACTCAATTTTAGTTTAACTGGTGTGGGTGGATTCTCGTATGATCTTAATCCTTTCGACGCAGGTTGAGAGTGGCAAGCCTCCTTCCACTAGCGAGGATGGTGGAGGCGACGTGGGAGGACGACCAGGACGTCGCGGGTGGTGGTCGTACACCAAGGCAGTTTCCTTACGACCAGTGCATCCTGACGGCGCTTGTTGACTAGTGGAGGCTGAAGACGCACACGTTCCACCTTCCGTGCGGGGAGATGGTGTCGACGCTTTAGGATATGGGCTTCTTAACCGGGTTGCCCTGCGCGGGTGTAACATTCCAAAATCTGGTTTTTCAAAAATCTTTTGTATAGTTTAGGTCACTGAAAAATTTTACCAATTTTATTTGATTTAATAAAGCTTAATCGAGAATTTCCTAAATTCAAAATATTTAATTTGGCTAATCTAAACATCAATTAAATAAAAAAAACCAGTGTTAATTGACTTCCTTGTGTTCCAAGGAATTTTTGGATATTTTCTAAGATTTTTTTGGTTTTATTTGCTATTTATTTGATCTCCTTGATTTTCGGTCTTTTATTTAATTCCAAAAATCCTTTCCTTTTCTCTCTCCTCTCGCTACAGTACACATCGGTTACTGTTCATCATCGTTCCCACTGAATAAAGAAATCCTGCTCTGTACGTGTTCGGCCAAATATTTTCAAAATTCATATCTTCCTCCTTGTGCATATAAAAGGAAACCGATCGTGTCCAAACATCCGTCTTGATTTTCTCTCCCAATTCCCCAAATTGGTTTCGTGGATTTTGATCTATTTTCGTCGTAATTTGCAAAAGACTGAGCTTCAACCGAAGGTCTTCTCCGACGAGTTGTGCCTCCATCCGACGTCCTCCGGCCGAACCGTCTGCAGCGTTGAGTTCGCGTCGCCGCGTTCTACATCATACTTCCATCCTCTTCGCCCAAAGACCACCAGTTCACCGCCAGCCATGTCAAGCGATGACACCAAAATGCGTACGTCAAGTGTCATGTCTCCTCAGTGAGTTTTTCCAAATCCGATCACGTCATCTTGTAGCCCTCATCGAAACCTATTTTTCCCATATTGTAGATTCAACTTTAATACACCATGCACCAAGAATTAGGCATTCTCTCTCCTCTTGACCGTCTTCCTTCTCCGGCCACTTACTCTGCAACCGTTGATCCTCTGCCTTCAACTCCACCACCGTTGGGTTCGCGTTGCCGCATTCTACGCTATGCTTTTCGCAGAGCATCATCGGAAGTGTTACACGCCCGTGAGGCCGCTGCCACTGCCGTGTTTTGCCTCGCCGTTGGCGCATGGTGTAGTTTCTCATCGTTTTGACCGCGTCATCTTGTCTGTCTCATCGTCGCCGTTCCGTTTTGCCCCTTCACCACCTCTGGTTCGCCTCCATTCGCTGTCTCCACCTTGCGCCCAAAATCAGCCTTGGCTCTGTTGAAGTCAGTTCAGCCTATTGCTTCTGTGTTCGGTTCATTGCTTTCCTCTGTGTTATTTCTCTTTGTCTCTGTCTTTCTCTGATGTGTATGCCAAACATCTTTCTCTACTCTTTTCCTTGGCATGTCAAGTTGCCATCTCCTGTCACCATGCCTTGCCTCCGTGCGCCATGAACCAGGCCGCATGTCCTCTGTCCTCCCTGTTATCCTCTCTATTGATCTTTCCTTCCCTTCTCTAATGAATGAGCTCCTTAGTTATCTAATCAATCCAAGCCACACATCTAATTCTCTCTCTCTCTCTCTTGTTTGGTCTCTCTTACATGTAGACCCCACGTGTCATCCAACCAATTAAAACCCTAAATATTTCTCTCACTTACATGTGGTTTCCGTATGTCAGTCAAACCTTTGGTCAACCCTGTCTATAAGTTTGGTCCACCGTGGACTAGCATATCTCTGTGAATCTGATCCATAGAACAGTGACCCACATGTCAATCCTTAATCTTGTTTTTCTGGAATTAATTTAATTCTTGAAAAATCCTTTTATCTCATTGGTCCCACATGCCACTCTATCTATCTTTTTCTGGAATTATTTTAATTCTAGGAATCTGTAAATATCAGTAGGTCCCACCTGTCATACACTTAGCTATTTTCTAAAATTTTTAGAATAGAATATTCTAAGAATATTCCGTAGACTCCAATTGTCAGTTTCTCTTTCCCTTTTCTTTTTCACCATTTTATGTGAATTTCAATCTTCTAGGAGCCCGTTCTTCTTAGTCCGAACTCCGATCGAACCCATTAAAGTTTCTAAATTCATTATCTATCTTCCAGTACCATTCAATTTTAATTTGGAGTTTATTTGATTTATCTTTTTGAATTTTGTTTGTTTTGTGCTTTCTTTCTCGTTAGACGTTGAAGTCCCAGAATCATCCAAAGAAGCTGAAGGTCAAGGAAGTAGAAGATTGAAGATCAAATAAGATCATCATTGCTATAGCAAGGCAAGTTGTACATTTGATCATATTGAACCGAGTTTTCCAAAATTACTTTGATTCAAATTACCGCATTCCACTTTAAGTATTTATTTAAATGCTTTGGGTTTAGCTATGCCAATTTGATTATATCCACCTCGCCTATTGTATTAACCTGATCTTTTGTCACCCTAGTTTGGTTAATTATTAGTTGGTATTATTATAGCACCAACGTGGGTTGGTTAGATACGATTAGTCTGCTTAGCCATGCAACGAGTCATTCATTGTTATCTGAGTTGCAAATATAAACTTGACTAAGTGATTATGGAACTTTGTGTAAAACTGTGTGCGCTGTATGCTATAACTCGTTGATGGCATGTGTTGCACTTAACCAATAGGGTAGGAAAAGATTTAGACTGAGATGAGTGGTGGAAACTCTGTGATATGGTAGAGCTCCGTGCTTGGGATATATGAATTGTTGTTACTTAGTTAGAAATTGGCAGTCTCGCCTCGGTCAATTAAGGACTTAACCATATGCACCATTGAACTAACCCTTGGTATGGGACGGGCCTAACTTACTAAGTTATGGAATCTCGACATTGACTACTCAGGTAGTAGGTTAAGCTATGTGCTAGGGTGGAGGTGTGTTTCTGCCTCTGTGTGCGACGGGCTGATTTCCTCTGTGGGCGTTGGTGCCATCAGTAAAACACATCGGGAGTGTCAATGTTTGAGATGAAGTTTTCAAAAGGTTTTGTTATGATTGCTCAATCGTGTACTTCTGTATGGCGAGAATGGCAGACATGATGAGTTAATTGTATCTTGTGGATAAAGTGTACAACCTCTGCAGAGTGTTAAACAATCTATTCGAATAGCCGTGTTTGCGGTCATGGAGATGCTCGGGAATTTCGCACGAGGGATAGATTTTCATAAAAACAATTGGGAAGGGACAACTGTGTGATTTAACTCATATGGCTGCATGAAAGAATTTGATTAGGCTTTGTGTCTTTGTGAAAACAATTAATAACTTAATATTGTTTATTTGTTTTGAATTATGCTTTCAATTTATTATTTGTATTCAATTGCAAATGTTGCTTTTATGAAAAATAACCACAGAAACCAGTTTCTTTGGAATAAGCTATCATCTATATTTGCATTCTGTGGTGCAACTTATTGAGTACGGCTGTGTGTTCAATCTTGCTATAATCATATAGATAAAGTGGAGGAATCGTCGGTCAATAAGGTCTAATTCAAGGATCAGGCAAAAGCCGCGTTGGACCATTCTTTCGAACACACGACTTTCACCCATCCTAATTGGTTGATCTTCCGCAACAATATATCTAGAAATTTCCTCACGGGCAGAAAGCGGGTTGTATACCCAAGTACTTACAGAGCCATCGGTCTCGAAGTTTAGATGCGTTTGTACTCCTCCCCCTCAGCTCCGCGCCCCGATCTTGCGCAAGCATACTTTATAGTGCCGATTCAAGTGCCATGTCCCTGCAGCTATATGAGTAGTTAATTTAGCTTGGCAATAATTACAAGTTGTGATATCTACCGTTTGGCCATCTTGGATTTCCTGGCTCCAGGTCATGTGCTTTCAGCAATTCGTCCTTCGTCCAAACCCACTAATGTTGCCGTCCGTGGACACGGAAGAGAACTCTGGTGTCCTCATTGGCTCCGTACCACCCTGGTACTCATCGTAGCCCTTCGTACCATCCATACGACGGTCATCCATGTCGTAGTCTCCCATGCTTGGCGAGAACTGATGAGCACCAATGGTAGTCGGAGCCGAGGAGGACTAGGGGAGCGCTAGCGAGAGCTTACATTAAGTCATCCTGCTGCCCTTTTCGTGCTACGACTCCTCGGTAGCATACCTCTCGGGAGCTCCTTGGTGCTCTAACTCCTTGATAGCATAATGGATGGATGGCTGGTGAATAAATGGGAAGAGTAGATGGATGTTGAAGAAACAAGGAGAGTGGGTGGATAGTAAAGAAATGAGGAAAGTGGATGGATGGTGAAGAAATGAGAAAATAAGTTGATTTTTATAGCCATCCTCATCCATCAGGAAGAAGGTCGTTGCTTCTGAACATTGCTAATGATCGTTGTCTATAGCTCTCGAACGTTGCGAATGTTGCTAATGACCCATACACCGGTCACTCCCTATCTCCCTCTATCTTTTTTCCCTTGATTCCCTCTCCCTGTCTCTCTCGATCTGAATGAAAGCCAATCAATTGAGTCTCCTCGGTCCTCACCACCACCCAGCGCCAGCGGCCACTGTCCTCTCTTCCTTCCTAATCTCCTCTCTCTCTCTCTCTCTCTCTCACTTTCCCGGTTCCCCGGTGGCTCGGTTCCCCCAAATCCTCAATCCCCCAGAGTCCAGACCCCCACTGCCCACACTCTCTCTCTCTCTCTAACCTCTTGGCCTCTCTCTCTCCTCACTGAGCCGGTCTCTCTCTTTCTCTAATCCTCTCTCTCTCTCTAATCCTCTTGGCTTAGTACCACCTCCACGGCTCCACCACCCACTCACAGCGGCCCAGCCATGGCGGAGCGCGGGGCAGCCGTGGTGGGAGGCGAGGAGGCAGTGAGAGGCGGAGGAGGCGCGGGAGGTCGAGGTGGGACCACGGGGGGCGAAGGAGACGAGGTCGAGGCAGGAGGAGGCGAGGCCGAGACAGAGGAGGTGAGACCGCGGGAGGCGAGGCCGAGGAGGCTGAGGCGGGAGGCGGAGGAGGCGCGGGAGGCCGAGCGGGCGCGTGAGGCCGAGGCGGAGTCGAGGAGGCGCGGGGCGAGGCCGAGGCGGAGCGGCGCGGCGGGAGGTGTGAGGAGGCGGCGGGAGGCGAGGCGGTGCGATGCTTATCGTGCCAGCCGTGCCCCTGTGCCCGCCGTGCTCACCGTACCGGGCCGGCCCGAGCACAGCACAGTTTGTCGGGCCGTACCATGCCGCCTGACGGGCCGGTTTTTCAGACTCAGCCTGGCCCACTGTCCGTGACGTGCCCGTCTAGCCTGCCACATGTCGGGTCGAGCCGTGCCGGACCTCGGACTGGCCCGGAGAAGCATGGCGCGACTCCCAGCTCTAAGTGTTAGTGTGGCTCCGGCAGCCTTGGATGGTAAGCTAGTACTACTAATGAAGTGGAAATCTCGAGAACACACTCCCTAATCTTGTCAGTGATGCTATCACCTCAACGAATCGAAGGCAGCAAAAAGGAGACGAGCACAGAGCAGAGAAGGAATTAAGATTTGGGTATCTTCTTGTAGTATAATTCGATCTGGTGATTGGATTTCTAGAATCGTATCTCGCTGATGCTGCGCTTTTGATTTTTTTGTCGCGAATGCTGGGTCGAGCTGCGGATAAGCACGATGGTTCAGCTAGCGTCGCAAGAGCTCTCATACGGAAAGAAGTAGGCCAATTGGCGCGTTGAGAGAAAGGTGCGTTCACACAATGCTTGTGTTTCCTCCCTGCTGAAGAATTATCTGTTCACACAATGCTTTACTTGTCGTTCGAATGACCTCATCACCAGGACGGCATCACTAGCTGCGTCACTGTCGCACGTACGCTGGCACCAAGTGGCGGAATAGTGCACGAACAAATCGAAGAGAGATGGTCGCGCGCGCGGGGTCGTGCAATTGTCGGCAACTTGGTCTAAACCATTTGTCCGATGCTGCAATTCTGCGTACGTACTGTTAAGAAATCGAGCCTACACCAGACAGGCCTAATTTATGGTAAGCTCTTAATCCATCCGGTAGCATATATAAAGAAAGAGATCCCAATTATTATACTATAGTTTTACAGAAGAACAAAAAAGGAGAAAAAAGAAGTCCGTTCATATCTCTGTTTTCAATCTACTATTCTGTACTTGTGTTCTTGCATTGTTTTAAACAATTCTACGCTTATCTACGAAGTAATTAATCGGACTGGCCTCGCCAGCGACGGTTACTTAACACGTTATCAGCACGACTACGCTCTCCGGCCTGCTTGGATTGAAAAAGTAATCATCAGGAATGACGCTCATAAATCGAATCGTTTTCTCGATCGCTTTCAATTCCGCAATTGTTGCTTTCTAGATTGTTTTATCCTAAGGTGCAAATTTACTCTAATCTACCGCGAGCCGACTTGAAGTCGTCGGCACAATGCCGATCGGTGGATTGCATGAAAGAGCAGATGTCGATTGCACCGTGGATTGTAGATTGCAAATTCCCCGTAATCTCCGCGAGCTGATTTGCAGTCCCTGGCACAATGCCGATCGAATGATTAATTGAAAGAAAAAATGGATTGTTGATTGCACAATTACATTGCATGAACAGTAACAAAAAAAATTCACCCGACGGCCTCAGACGACCACGCCACGCCGACTTGTCGCCACCGCTCCGCCACCGCACGGTCCTCCACGATGCTCGAGCCGCCGCCCCGACCACCCGCGCCGCCATAGAGCAGCGCCGCTATCGGCCTAGAGCCACACGCCTGCCACCGCATTGTTGGCACGCACCGGCCACGCCTGCGTCGTGCGTTCGCCCGGCGTCTGCGGCGCCACCCTCGGCGCGTTTGAAGCCGCCCGCCACGTCGGCCGCACTTGTTACTTTTGCGCCGATCCGCACGGGCGCCACTGCGTGCCTCTTTGGCCCTCACGCCCCTCACGGGCTCCCGCAAGCCCTCCACGCCGCTTAAGCCACCGACCGCCGCCTCTCGCGGCACCTTGCGCCGCCGCCGGCCCCGCATGGTCGCTGGACCGACCCGTCTCCGACGACTGCTCCACATGGTAGCCGGCCTCGCCCGCGTTGTGCCAACCACGTGCCACTGGAGCTGCCCACCTGCCACTCGGGTGAACAGGGGTAGGGAAACCCTACCCCCTCACCTCCCTTTGAACCGGCCGAAATGGGCCAGCAATTTGGGCTGGTGAAAGGCCAAGCGGGCCAGGAGAACGACCCAAGGAAAAATCGGCGGAAAGAAAGAAAAAAATTCGAGAAATTGTTTTTCGACATTTTGCAAAAAGACCCTCGGAATTCTGAAAATTACGAGGAATTTTTCGGGGATAAGTAAATTTTGCGAAAATCCCCTCAAAATTTTTGAAAATTGCACGAAAAATTTCTCAGAATTGAAATTTAGCGGGTTAGCCCTTGGAAATTGCAGAATTCGCCGAAAATTCATATTCCAACAGAAAATGGCATCGAGAATTCAATTTTTGAATTGGTTTTAGCATTTGAAGCATGTTTAACTTTATCATTATTATTTCTATGTAATTTATTTATTGTATTTACTATTTTGATTATCTGTGATTGTTTATATTGCTTTGAATCTTTGAAAATAGCAGTAAATCATGCAAAATGCATAGAAAAATACGGGAATAATATGAGAATTTTTGCAACCATTTTATACTAGTTACTAGCAGTAATCTTATGCACTCTTTGCATGAATATGCAGATAACTGGCATTACGAACCGGGAGTTCGAAGAGCTGGCCCAGCATGACCAGCATTACTTAACTTGGGCATCAGATATCGAGATCATACTGGGAGCCAAGAAGCTTTGTGTTGCTATCGGCCTTGGCACCTCGAAGGATGTCATCCAACTATTGAGGAAAATGATCAGGCACTTCATTTCCTTAGACACCATCTCTGCCTAAAGCTCAAGAATGAGTATATGACGAAGAAGAATGCACTAGTTTTATGGACCACACTGAAGAAGCGGTTCGAGAAGCTGAAGTACATCATCCTTCCTCGTGCAGAGCAGGAATGGAATCGACTACGTTTTGCTGACTACAAGACCGTGGGGGAGTACAACTCTGCTTTGCACGGAATTTGTACTAGTCTTCAGCTCTGTGGTAAGGTAATCACAGATGAGGAGAAGATTGGGAAAACTCTCTCTAACTTTCACCCGAATGTGGTGCAATCTGCACGCAACTATCATCAAGACGGCTACAAGGAGTATGCCGAACTGATTGACATCATGCAAGTTGTGGAAGCTCAAGATGATGTTCGAAGGAAGAACTACATCTCATAGCCGCCTAGTAGCAATGTTGGCCATGAAGTCAATGCTAGCAGTTACAAGGTGAGGAAGCCTCACTCAAAGGAAAGAGGTAAGAAAGGTAAGGTCATGGATCGCAAGACCAAGCAGAATGCTCAAGCCAAAAAGGGCGGACAAAAGAAGCGCGATGAGAAGTCCTATGGCCAGTAGGACCAAAGTTGCTACAAATGTGGCACATAGGGACATTGGTCACGTGTTTGCCGTGAGCCGCAGCACGTGATTGATGCTTTCAAATCTAAGAAGAAAGGCAAAGGACAGCATGAGACACACCTCGCTATTGCAGGCACAGAGGATCCAGAGTCATTGGATGCACCCATGGATGTGGACAGTCCAGTAGTAGCCCCCATCACACCTTCTTGGACATCGCAGTAGCCACAATCGTAGTTTCCGAAGAAGAGAAGATGGATATGGAGCAGATTCAAGTAGAAGTTTCTACATACTTCGCTGATTCGATGTAGTGCACGCATTGTACTTAGATTTTTATAGTCATTTGTAGTTTATGGTTGCGATAGAATATTGAATTATTGAATAATGGTTGTAAGCTCTAGGAGAGCAAAGCATTAAATTCTTATGATGAATCCTACAAAACTTATTCCCGTATTAATAATAGCAAGTTTTATTTTGTTTTGGAGTATTTTATTTATGTGTGGATTGCTTCCTATCTCATATTAATAAATAATTTGTATCAGAACGCATGTGGCGCCCTATGTAGGAAGTATACTTAGCGGATAGCGGCATAACGAATACCATCTTGACAAAGACGAAGTTTTTCCAGTCGATCAGCAAGAATGTTGGTAATCTTACGACAATCGCAGACAGCGATACTTGTATAATAGGCTCAGGAAGAGCCGCAATTATACTCCCGATGGACACAACTTTGGTCTTTGAAGAAGTCTTGTTGTACCCAGAATCGACTAGAATTCTCCTAAGCTTTAAGGATATTCGCGCTAACGGTCTCTATGTAGAAACCGAATAAGAGTATGGTAAGAAATATCTGCTCATTATAAAGCGTGAAGAAAATTTAAAAAAAAGTATTAGAACGACTTCCTTCGTATGAATCTGGGCTATACTACACTAATATTAAGGCACATGTAGTCTATACTGTCCTGAAAACCACTTTTTGAAGCTCTAAACTATTCTGTCTCTGGCATGATAGATTAGGCCACCTCGGTCTTATGATGATGAGAAATATAATTAACAATTCTCGGGGACATAATATCAATGTAAAAAATTTCCCGAATTAAGAAGATTTTGTGTGCCCCGCATGTGCCACCGGGAAATTAAATATCTAGACTTTCTGCTCTGAAAGTGAAGGATGAAATCCTTGCATTTCTGGACCGTATCTAGGGAGACATTTACGGTCCTATACAGCCCCTATCAGGGCCATTTAGTTACTTTATGGTGCTCATCGATGCTTCCTCAAAATGTCGCACGTATGTTTATTGTTTATAAGAAACCATGCTTTTTTAAAGTTGATCTCGCAGATAATTAAACTTAAGAATAATTTTCCTGATCATCATGTGAAGTCCATCAGAATGGACAACACCGGAGAATTTACTTCAAAGGCATTTGATGATTATTACATGGCAATGGGAATTACCGTTGAGCATTCCGTACCGTATGTCCACACCAAAAATGGACTAGCAGATGCATTAATAAAAAGAATTAAATTTATTGCCCGACCGCTTTTACAGAATTGTAATTTACCAACTACATGTTTGGGACACGTAGTCCTGCACGCAGCAACTCTCATCAATTTTAGACTATCGGCATATAACATCCATTCACCTATGCAACTAGCGCAAGGGTCAACACCGAAAATTTCTCATCTTCGCAGGTTTGGTTGAAAGGTTTATGTACCTATACCACCACCACAGCGAACCGCAATGGGCTCGCTCCGAAAGTCTAGGATATACGTTGGTTATGAGACAACATCCATAATCAGGTATCTGGACCCCATAACTGGAGATTTGCATACAGCCCGCTTCGCTGATAGCATATTTGATGAGGATAGTTTCCCATCATTAGGAGGAGGAAATCAACCCTGTCGGTGTTTTAGGACCGAACTTACTTAAAGATTATTTGATTCGAGGGTTCCTCTAGGCTCAAAATCATACAGAGATGGAGACACGGGGATTTTTATACAGGTTCGGGCCTTCTCCTGAGAGAATAACAACCCTACTACTGTGTGTATGTATTGAGTATGCTGGATTACAAAATAGAGCCAAAGACTAGAGTACTATGCTCCTAATTGCCTTCGGATCCCCCCATTGTCCTGATGATTCTGCCTTTTATACAGTCTTCAAGGTGTACCGTTGTATCTCCAGTGTAAAGGCTGCCTTAATGTCTCAGATTATTGAGCCGTTACTGGAGGTTATTGTGGAAGTAGTAACATTCCCACGCTGCCAGGCAGTTACCACCATAACAAAGGAGTTAAAATCGTGCCATTATTCCAGAGAATAACCGCGTAGTTTACTGCTCATATCTTGAATATAGTGCGAAAGATTCCCTGTTCGACTAGGCCCACATGTCTGTATGCCCTGTAGATTAGGGACTGATCGTAGAAGAGCTTACGATCAAGTGGTGGTCGTAGAAGATCTTACGACCACAGACTGGTTGTAAAAGAACTTACGATCATAGGATAGTCGTAGAAGGACTTACGACTATAGGGTAGTCGTAAGAGGACTTACGACTACTAGACGGTCGTAGAAGAACTTACAACCTCTAGCTTCTCCCTTATGGCTATTAAGGGGTATACGACGTCATATTTATCCATAATATGAATTATAGATAAAAGATAAAATGAGGATTATTATATCCTCGTCGAGCCCCTTGATGAAAAATATCGGAATATAACGTGGTAAGCCACGGGAATCCATGCAAAGGACTACGCAAAGCCACCCCAACTAGTGCAAATGGGAATCCACTTTCGGGGGCGAAAGCTTCCTAAGGGGGGTATGATGTGAAAACCCGCGTAATTAGACCTAATCGCGTAATAGTAATCGTTAGTTAGCGGTAATTAATCTCGTATTAGCGGTACGCTGTAGATAGTTTGGCGATCGTTATTAAGCCGTTAGTTAGTAGTCAGCGTGTTGGGTTAGTGGCTTTCGTTCGCGAGCGTTACCCTCTTTAATCGCATAATCGAAAAACCAGCATTGCATCATACATTCATCATTTCATTATGCATTCCTTGTAGTCATCCATTTAATCACAAGCAACCATTTGCATTCATCAGTCAACAATTACAACAACAATATCAATTCATAATCAAGTTTGCTTTTTCCATTTTCATTTGATCAACTCATCATGCATACATAGTATACAGGCAAGTGTACATCCCTCAGCAGTGCATATCATTTGCAATAGGATCTTTGCATCAATCAATTAGAGCGTTGTAGTATTCAGTGGTAGCATACAGCAGCACAGTATTCCTTTCTTCCTTTCTTTTCTTCTGGTCAAAGCACCAGCATTCATCTCCCCTGGAGCATTCCTCTG
Organism: Phyllostachys edulis; assembly: GCA_036346405.1. Taxonomy (NCBI): domain Eukaryota; kingdom Viridiplantae; phylum Streptophyta; class Magnoliopsida; order Poales; family Poaceae; genus Phyllostachys; species Phyllostachys edulis. Next base: position 17,842,398 of record CM070554.1, on the reverse strand, counting down.
CTTCTCTTCCCCCCAACAAGCATAGCCACAGCAGCGCATCAACATACATTCCCCCCTGCGTCACAAGCCATATAGCCATTCCTAGCTCCTCAAAAACAGCATGCATCCCCCCCAGGCTAACTCGCAAATGCACCTCCCCTGGAAGCAACACTAGCATGGCATACATCCCCCTTGGAAGCAGCTCAAACATACATTCTTCCCTCATGGCAGCATAGCATACATCCCGTTCATTCCCCCTTCCCCTCAGCCATTCCAGAACCTCCCCATTCATCTCCTCTTCCCCATTCTCAAGCTGGCAGCAACAAACATCCATCACCCAAGTTCTCAGCAATCATCAATCCTCAAGCATTGCCTTACCCGAGTTCGGCAGCAGCCAGAGCCCAGAACCAGAGGCGGTGAGGAAAAGGCGGGGAGGACACCCGAGCACCAAAGACCACTCGGAACCATCGCCAGCCTCATCGCCAGCACCATCAACTCGATCAAGCATCAACCACTCCCTGTGAATCTTGAGCTCAAATCCATCCCAATCTTCAATCATCAGGTAATGTTACTGACTGAGTGAACTCTAGGTGAGCACCCACCTTGGTAGCGGTAGTAACTCCTCCAGTGGCCCTTCCACCCCCAGATCCATCTTCAGACCTGCATTCATGCATCATCAATCAACTATTGGAAGCTTTGCACCTTGCATCAATAGTAAGCATCGGCATGTTGAATAATCACGCATACCAGGGGAGCATGTGAGTTAGAGATTAGAGGTAGATTAGGGAGGGGGAGTCTCTGTGCGCAACGCCGGTGGCTAGGAGGCCGAGCCGGTCGGATCAGAGCGGCTCATGGCAAAGATATGGCGGCGGGCGGGCCTTGGCGCGCTGCGAGGAGGAGGCGGTGGAGAGGCGGTAGGCGGCTACTGGATGAAGCGGCGGCGTCGGTGGGCGCAATGAGCGGTCGGGTGCGCTGGGGTCAGCAGCGATGGCGCCTTGGAGCCAATGGTGGCGAGGGCCTCACGGCCGCGCTAGCCGGAGGCGACAACGGAGAAGCCGGGCCGTGGCGAGGGCGGCTTTGCGCAAGAAATGGAGAGTCGAGAGCCGGGCTATTGGTGGCGAGCGGAGCCGGGTCGAGTCGAGGCTGGCGGGCGCTGAGTGGAGGCGCCGGTCATGGAGAGGTGACAATGAGAAGGCGAGCCGGGCGGCGGGCCACAGCACCAATGAGGCGGCGGTCAGTTCTGCAAGGCTGGCCCGGTCGGCGGCGACCGGGGCGGATCCCTCTGGCGGCTTGGTGAGAGAGAGAGAGAGAGAGATTTGAGAGATGGTAGAGAGTGAGATGAGTTTGGGGGTAGAAGAAGAAGTTGGGATTGGCAGTGTTGGTGTGTGTATGTGCGTGTGTTGGGGTTTCGGTCGAATGGGTAGAAATAGAGGGAGGGAGAGAGAGTGAGAGATTAGGGAGGATTAGAGTTAGGATTAGAAGTATGCTTAGTATTTTCGGTTTAGGTGTAAGATTAGGTTTTGTGTAGCCTTTAAGTTATTTTTTGCAATATTGTGTTTAATCAGTAGCTTTGTAAATTATTTGACTGTTAGCTGTCTATTTATTGCTGTTAAATAACTTAACTTAGATCTCGTCTAATTAACCAATTTGAAATTAATCTGTGGATTAAAATTGCTAGATAGATCGAATAGTAGTTAATTCTGTTGTTAATAAAATAACTAGCATGTGTAGCAAATCTTGGGCATCGCTAGTATTTATTCAGGTAGTTTGAGCTAGTTAATTCGGTTAGTTTAGTTGGTTAAGCGTGAGCCGCGCGTTATTGACCGTAGTGCGCATTTCCGGTAGAACGATTATTTTGTGGAATGCTAACTTAGTGTAGATCCCGAAAAAAAATGTTTATTTAAATTAATTTGTGCTAACATTTAGAGGTCACTAACTTAAATAATTATTATATCACTCAAAAATCCACTATGTATTTGCTTATACTATTATTCGTATCCGTTTTGCTTCAGACGACGTTCTGGCGCCAATGGAAGCAGTTGACCCGAGTCTCGTCAGCACCGACCTGTGCTACACATACGAAGGCAAGCGACCCTCTTGAACATAAATATAGCTATTTTAAATGTAAACCGTATCTTGCACTATTATCCGTATTGCATCAAAACTGTTTCTCCAAAACTTAAATTGATTGAATGACATAATAATAATTAACATGAACTTGAAAGAATGAGAATTGATGATATGAGATAAGAATGAGGAAAGAAAGAAATATGAAGTTATTATGGCTGGTAAAGGGGGCCCTTGGCAGGTAAGATTTGAGGCAAGGCAGTGGGACCCTTTACATATGGTTACAATATAAGGACCAACAAAACTCTTGCTCGGGCCAGATGTCAGAATTCAAGATCAACCATTTTCTGCTTTTGAGGCAGAAAAGGCTACCTTGTTACGTGACTATGCTCTCCACAATGGGTAAGTACTAGGTGTGTTTGTGTGTGTGTGTGTGTGGGTGTGGGTGTGGGTGTGTGTGTGTGTGTGTGTGTGTGTGTGTGTGGGTGTGTGTGTGTGTGTGTGATGGAGGAACCGAGAACCGTGAGGAGAGACCGGAAGTGGGGGAATCCAAGGCGCTATAGCGCTAAGGAAGCTGCCCCCAACCAACATTGCTGGAACTCGGTGGAGGATTGGGTGTGGAGAAATTAATTCACGAATCGGAAAACGCGTCAGATTCTCGATCTCGAACCCGCATCAAAGGAAATGCGGTGAACCCTGTTTACAGAGAGTTCGGAATAGCTATGGGTAAAGTGGTACAAAGCCTGCGCAGTGCTATACAAATCATGAATTCATGCTAGTCTCCAGGATTGGAGTCTACGGGAACCACATAGGGTCTATCATCTCTCCGAGTGACTAGTAGTGTTTTCAGTACTAAAATCTGCCACCTAAAATGTTTTAATGATCTATTTTCTAAATGAGATGACTTAGAAAATGTGATAACAACTAGAGATAGTCATCCAATGCATTCTTTGCTATTAATGCTTGCAGAGTACACTCATGTGCTCAACCTTGTTAGTATTCTCCTTTGTAGATCCTAGTCCGACTCGGGAGCTATCCCGAGTGGGGCGAAGGATAATGCAGGTACCGAAGCAATTGCAGGAGGAGAAGGCGCAGACTACGAGGACCAGGGCAAAACGAGCGCTAGGTTTGACGTGTGGGACGAATAGACGGCCAGTACTTCAGGGCTTGCGAGAGAAGCGGAGAAGCTCCTTTGCAGCTGTATAATATTTGTACTAAGAACCATAGCCTGGCGTGGCTATTACTGGAGTAGAGGTGCAGTTTCTATCTTATTGTTCTGCCGCGTAACCCTGGTAAAGGCTTACTATTCGTTGGAGCAGTGTTTTACTGAGCAAACGAATAGTAATCCGTGTGCCTAAGTGTGATTACCCTTGGGGTAATGACACGGGGCGTCACAGTGACCAAGTCGTATGTGCCTGCACACAATGCACTAGAGAGGGTTGAAATTCCAAAGAAAATTGAAGGTATCCCTAATCTTGTCTAGAGGCGTCAGAATAAAAGGAAGAAAACTCCGGCCCCTCGAATCCCAAGTAAACGAGGACGCTTGGCCAAAAAGGATAAGAAGGGCTTGACACAGTTGATCACTGAAGTTCCCCAGAACCAGAAGGGAAGCTAGTTGAGACCTGGCACCAGTGTGGAACCTTCAGTAAAAGGTATACCGGGTTTGAACATCCCCACAGACAGAGACATCAGCATGGATGTGTGCGCACACATCCATGCTGAAAAACTAAAGGGGCTTGCCCCCGTAATTGGAAGCAGCGGTGAACGAGTAGAAGCATTAGAAGAATCGCCCCATGAAGAAATAGCTACAAATTATGTGACGACGGGAGAATCTATAAATAGAACAACAGCCAATGTCGATATTTATTTTGCAAAGAAAATTGTCATAATCATCGATCTTGATCCAGAGCCTACATCGCTCGCTGAATGTAAGAAAAGATCAGATTGGGAAGATTGGAAGAAGGCAATAGAAGCAGAATTATTATCTTTGAATAAAAGAGAGGTGTTTACGCCTGTAAGTCGCACGCATCCCCATGTGCACCCCGTAGGGTATAAGTGGGTATTTGTTCGAAAGAGAAATAAAAATAATGAAGTTGTAAGATATAAAGTAAGACTCGTTGTACAAGGTTTCACTAAACGACTAGGAGTCGATTATGAAGAAACCTATTCCCCGGTCATGGGCGGAACTACCTTTAGATATTTAATCTCAATGGCAGTAAACCTGAATTTAGAAATGAAATTGATGGATGCGGGTATTGCATACCTTTATGAAAACTTGGATTCAGATATTTATATGAAGGTACCTGAAGGTATCCCTATCCCGAACCAAGACAGAGCAAATAGAAATTTGTACAGTGTGCAACTCAGAAAGTCACTGTATGGACTGAAGCAATCAGGTAGAATGTGGAATAATCGCTTAAGCGACTTTCTATGCAAGAAAAGGTACACGAACAATTAAGATTGTCCCTGTGTATTTATATGACGATCCCAGGATGGATTTTGTATAATCTCAGTGTATGTAGATGATTTGAATATCATCGGGACCCTAGAAGATATTAAGAAAGCAAACTCTTACCTGGAGTCGGAGTTCAAAATGCAAGATTTAGGTCAAACCAAATATTTCCTAGGCTAGCAGCTTGAGCATGCCCCTGAAGGGATTTTAGTACATCAGTCAACCTACACTCGGAAAGTGTCAAAAATGTTCAGTTTTGAAAAGGCATACCCTTCGAAAGTGCCGATGGTCGGAAGATCCTTGCAGCAAGACAAGAATCCATACAAACTCAGAGAAGAGGGGGAGGAAGTCCTGGGACCGAAATTTCCATACTTGAGTGTTGTAGGAGCACTCATTTATTTAGCAAACTGTACAAGACTGGACATTGCATTTGCCGTGAACCTATTAGCAAGGTATAGTGCAGAACCTACCAAAAGACATTGGCAGGGAATAAAGGATATCTTCCGATACCTTCAAGGAAGCAAATATCTTGGACTGTTCTACAGAAAGAACCAAGACCTAACTATGACTGGCTATGCAGATGCCGGGTACCTGTTAGACCCGCATACAGCTAAGTCACAAACAAGCTATATATTTCTATGTGGTGGAACTGCAATTTCATGAAAATTGTCTAAGCAAAGTCTTGTATCAACTTCGATGAACCACTCGGAAATCATAGCACTGTACGAGGCCTCACGAGAATGTTCTTGGCTTCGACGGAGGATTCATCACATCCAACAGTCGTATGGATTGAATACCGCACAAACCCCCACTATTATCTATGAAGATAATGCACATTGTGTTGCACAAGTACAGATGGGTTATGTGAAGAGTCAACTCACAAAACATATCAACCCCAAGTTCTTCTATGCTCATGAATTGCAAAAGATGGACGGAATTAAAGTACTGCATACTAAGTCATGTGAAAATCTTGTAGATTTATTCACTAAGTCACTTTCAGCATCTAGCTTTGAAAGATGCATACGTGGAATTGGAATGACGAGACTTAGAGAAGTACAGAATTTAGGGGGAGAATATTCACGGACTCATTATTGAAATTTGATCACAAAGATCGAGTACCCAAAGAATAAATCCTGGAGATTAAATAAAATTGGGCGGATTATACTCTTTTTCCCTTGATGAGTTTTCCTGAAGTTTCTCAGCTAAGGTTTTTAATGAGGCAATTCGTGCAGTACAGCAGAACGTGTTTCGTGTACACTTTCTCCAAATTTTTCCACTGGGTTTTTATGGAGTTTTGATGAGACATGAACATGACGGATAAGTGCCCAAGGGGGAGTGTTAAGAAACCGGGCCAAGGCTAGGCAGGCCTGGATGGTGGGCTCTTAATCCATCCAGTAACCTATATAAAGGGGAACCCCAACCATTGTACTACAGTTTTACAAAAGAGCAATAAAGAGAAGCAAGAAGTCCCTTCATATCTCTGTGTTTAATCTACTATTCTGTACTTGTGTTCTTGTATTGTTCTTAGCGATTCTACGCTTGTCTACGAGGTAATCGATCAGACTAAACTTGCAAACGACAGTTACTCAACACGTACGCCCACGGTCCACCCGTCACACATTCACACGCCCCACCAAATTAACAAACTACTACGTACTATGAGGGAATAATGCGAGAGTGCAACCGAAGAAACTGGGTGATTTTTGCTGTTAAATTAATCCTTCACACCATTCTAGTTACAAATCTGACCAGTACTCATTTAATGTCTTCTGCATGCGCATTCTGAAGTTATCCTAGCACCCTCTAACTTTCCATCTTAAACAATTTTCTCTGGAGAAGGCGACTGGTCTCGCACGCGTACGTACGGTTAGAGCTAGGAATTAGGCCGTGCTTTTTCGGGCCAACCCGAAGCACGGTCGGCACAACATGGTCTAAGCACGGCATGACATAGCATGTGGTGGGCCAGGCTGGCACGGCACGAATGGCAGGCTGGGCTGGGCCTGAGCATATGGCCCATTAGGCGGCACGGCACGACACGGTCAGTTGGGCCATGCTTGGACCGGCCCGGCACGAAATAGGCCCAACCTTCCCATTATGATCCAATCTCTCCCTCTTTCGACCTGGCCCAATCACTCCCCCACCTCGGCCTGGCCCAACCAATAACCCCCTCTGCCACCCGGCATGGCCCAACATCCCTCTCGACCTCCCCCAACCCCCATCCCCAACCCCTTATCCCGAGCCCTGGCTCCCAAATTCCCAATCCCTAATCACATTCCTTGATTCCTCCTCCAGCCTCACCGCCTCCTCCCCCACGCCACGATCGCGCGCCTCCTCCCTCTCCTCCCCAGCGCCACCGGCCGCCCCTCCCTCCACTCCTCCAGCCACCTCCCTTCCTCTCCCTCTCCCTCCCCACACGCCGTTGCCCGCTACCCTCCCTCCAGCCACCTCCTCATCACTGTCCTTCTCACCCCCTTTGCAAGTGTGCGGCGTGGCCGAGGTGGGCGGAGTTCTTCATCGATGTCCAGGAGGAGGAGGCTATGGCGAGGGGGAGTGGGTGTGGATGGCGCACGAATGTCTTTGTCTTCCTGGGCGGCAGCGGTTGTCGTCTTCCTAGACGTCTATAGTTACTTAGGGCTAGGCTTGGGCTTTGGGCGTGCTCGGCTGGCCGAGGCGAGGCGGCCGACACCAAGACGCAAGACGGCGGGTGGTGGGCAGAGCAAGACGACACGACGTGGCTCAAGCACTGGCTGGGTCCCGTCTTTGTGGCCGACCGATGCCCACCACTACGTACAATCCAATCGACTGAGGCGGTGGCTCTTGAGCGATGCATCAAGAACAACAAGACTCGCCGCACTCAACGCATGCACCTGGGAGTGGCTATTGGAGCTTAGAGGTGGTGGCTGGTACATGCATGCCATGCATGTATCGTGAGCCTAGTCAACTTTTTGTTGCCAACCGTGCATTTCTCTCTCCTTTTTCTACTGGTCAAACTACATTGGTCTTCCTTAGTGTGGTCACTGATCAGAGCCATAGACTAAGGTATAGTCAGGAGCTGGTAAACACTAGTTAATTACTATTAATTGGTTTTTGAATTAGTAGTTATCAATGATTCATTATGTGCTTTATTAGACAGTTACTAAAAAGTAATGGTCTCGACCTTAAAAGTATTTGGAGACGTCTAAGCTTAAAGATAATCGATTTTCTCCTAATCTTATGCTTCGCTTCCTCTCTGTTCGAGTCTGTGTGAGACGTCCTCTCTGTGCACAGCAATGTGCGACCGGCCGACCGTGCGCGTGGGGCACACAGAGGACACTGCACCGGCCGGTGGGACTTGGGAGACACTGCTAGTGCGCGCCGCAAAGGGAGTTTGAGGCTGTGGCTGCTATCTTGCGATCATTTGGCGGTTGGCACGGGCGCGATGGCAACGCAATCACTCGAGCTTTTGTCGGCCCAGGCCAGACTTGATTTTCTGGTTTTGCTTTAATGAGGGTCCAGATCCCCTGAAATGTTTTACCAAATAAGACCAGAATGTCATAACTAAATGGACTCAACATTTCCAATGCTCGCCGGCAAACCGTGAAAGTAGTGGCGATGGGGCTTTTGATAGCTACAAGGAAGTCGTCCGCATAACAAGCATAGCGGATCAGGATGTAAACCCATCGAACCATTAGTCAAGACCTGCGAATGTGACTCCCACTCCGTCACTCTTGGAGCACCACTCCGCACCGGCTGGTGGGACTTGGGAGACACTGCTGGTGCGTGCCGCAGAGGGAGTTTGAGGCTGTGGCCGCTATCTTGCGATCATTTGGCGGCTGGCGCGGGTGCGATTGGCCACTAATTGCATACGCCGTGGTGGTACGAATCTCTCTTGATACACGTTGCGTCACTTGCGCGCCAGGGTGCCGGCAGTCTTAGTGCAAAACCTGAAAACACCGATTTAACGGTCTCTTGGCGCATGCATGTTTATGTTTCCAATCCAAAACATCCATGGAACACATCAAACTCAGAAAAGTGAGGAGCAAGATGTAATGCGATTTGCATCAGTCCTTCCTGTCCCCATTTCTTTAAAAAAACAATTATTATTTTTATTCCGAAATATAGTAATATACCTTTATTTTTTTTATTTTACAGAAATAATCATCTGTCGCTCCACCGTTGGATGACTTGGATCTAGTCACTCAACCATTGGGTGACTGATCCAAGTCGCCCAACTTGAGCGACTAGATCCAAGTCGCCCAATGGTAGAGCTACAAGTGGAGTAGTAGCTCATTAGTTGAGTGACTAGTACTAGTCGCTGAACGGTTGAGTGACTATTCCTGTAGTCGCTCAACCGTTGGGCGAGTAGGGGCAGTAGGTTGTCGGCCACTAGTTCCTGTCAAGTCGTTCAACGGTTGAGCGACTAGATGGTTGTATACAAAGGCACACCTGGCCCATCACGGTCACCGTACCTTGGCCATTTCTCTTGGGATAGAACGAGAGGAGCTCAGGAGAGGAGAAAAGGAGAGGGGAAGTGAAGAGGGGGAAAAGTGTAACACCCCAAATTTTTAATTTTGGTTAAAAATAAAATTTAATTATTTCCTTGAGTTTTCTGATTTTTCTAAAACTTTAAAAGCTTTTTTCTATTTATGTTAAAGCCAAACTAATTTATGTGCAAAATTAAATATGAATGTTAAGTTGAAAATATTTTATTTAAGTCCATAATATCTCAAAAAATTTCTGTGATTTTTCCCATTATTTTTGGACTCCTTTTTGCTATTTTCTAAAATCCTAATGAGTGATTTCTATTTATGAAATTGCAAAAACTCCAAAAATTCGAAAATTGAATCGGGCCAAAACCCATTTCGTCGGCCTTTTCTCTTTCCTTCCGGCAGCCCATCCTCCCGGCCCAACCGGCCCGCACCACCTCCCTCTCCCTCTCTCTTCCTTTCTCACCGCCATGAGGGTTCACCTGGCAGCCTCCCTCTCCCTCCTTTCTTCTCTACGAGCGCAACGCCCGGCCACCTGTGCATGCCACGCCTCCGTCGGCCACACCACAACGCCTCTTCCCCACATGCCACCTCGCCCCTCCCGCTCGCCACGCGTCGCCGACCGCTTCCGTCTCCGGCGTGCCCAGAGAACTCCATCCCGCCTGCCCGTACGCCGCAGCCCGCGCGCCCAGCATTGCTCGCACCGCTTGCCCATATTGCCTCCTCGTCCGCTCCGCCCCTGCCTATAAATGCCCGGCCTGAGCTCCCCATCGCCTTCCCAGTCATCTCTCTCCCTTCCCCAGCTCCTCTCCTCCACCAAAAGCAAAGAAAAATCACAGAGCAAGCTTCGGCTGTGCAAGCCACTGCATCCTCCTCATCTCCACACTGCTCCGGTGACCGTTTTCCCCCTCCGCACGCGTCATATGGTGTTCCGGGGCACCCGCATTCAATCCCCTCACCCAATTTCTCCTTGTGTTCACAGGAACCCGTTGGCATTTGCTTCCGGCCAGAAGTCTCCATTTCCGCCGCCGCGCCTCCTCTAGCGAATCCCCGGCTGATTCATCTCAGGTGGAGCACCCAGGGACCCTCCAATGTTCTCCCCGACCATCCACTCTGGCTACCCCTCTCCCCAACGCCGCCGCCACGGAGGACCTCGCTGCGCCGCTAATGGTGCACAGCGCCGGACTGCCCCGGCTACTCCCTTCCACCAACGACGGTTGCAGTAAGCTCCTACCACCCCCTCATGCTTGTGCTCGCCCAAAGTACGCCCGTCCCTCAACTGTGTGCCGCCGCACCACCTCCCCTAGATGGCCGGCCACCACATGTAGTCACCCCACCGCTCCCGACCATCCCCGACTGTGCCTTCACCGCCCTCGGGACCGCCTCAGCGCCATGATCCCATTTTGGCCGCCTCTAGATGCCGTCAACCTTCCAACCGCTGGCGACGACCCATGGTCGAGCCGCCTTGTGCTGGTCCTCCCTCCTTTCTTTGTGAGCATTCGGTGTGTTCTTTGTGTATGTGCATGTCTCTCTATGGGTATGGTAAGGAGCCCATTTGATTAGCATGTCAGTTAGCATGAATTAGCCTAGGTAGGTTGAGAGCTAATGGAAATGGCATTGTAGTTAAGCTAACCAACATAATTAATATAGATGACTAGGAATGGCTAGTTGGTTTAGTCATGACAGTGCTCCGGAAGTTCCATCCTTGCATATTACATGGAGCTCCACTAGTAGAAATCTCCACCCTTTTGTTGATGCAGAGGCACTAGTAGCTTCATGGAAGTCACAAGTAGATTCTGAATCTATTATGGAAGCAACCGGGAGTCCTATTGCCCAGTTCGAGAAACTGCTTAATGCTATGGCTCCAATTATTGCTTCTTCATCCTACAATCCTTCTGATGTTTCCTTGTGCAGTGCACCAAGGTCCGCTCTTCTGAGCAAGTCTTGGTGGTCGGATGTTTCCTTACTAGATGTTTGGGAATGATATATATAGAATGTGCAAGTTTGGCATAGGAGTGAGGGTCGAAGATTCCTAGAATTCGGACTCTTTTAGTGCTTATTTCATTCCTTCACTATCAATAGTGAAATTACTCGAATACTCTCAAAGTTCTTTATCCAGTAGTCTTAAGAAGCTAAATGATGATGTTCATAAGAAAGAAAACACTAGAAACTGCTTGGGGAGTCCCTCATCTGGTTTAGATACCCCAAGTTCATTGTATCCAAATGACTCATCGGAAGGCCTCATTGCTAGTAGTCCCGCTCCATCTTTTCGCTTTTCTGATAATGCAAAACTGATCTTTGAATACCTTGAGCATGATCAACCACAGAATCGGTAAGGCCATTAGAATATTAATTAAGTAATTAGAGATTAGTTGTAAATGTTTAGGATGACAATAACATGTATTTAGTAGGCAAAATAATTGCTTTTGTTAAAACGTAACTAGGATTGTGGCCATGTCACAACCTCATACTAAAAAGACCGAGCCACACAAGTAATAAAGCTAACCAAAGATCACCATCAAAGTCTGCCAAAAGAGAAGAGCATATAAGAGGATTGATTTTGACTGTATGGTCATCGTGGATGTATACATAGAATACCTAGAGAGAGTGCTTGTAAGTACTAGGTGGCATGTTAAGGAAAAACAACATCACCTAGGTTCTAGGTATCGTCCGTCGTTATCCGTTCTCGGTAGCAGAATCCTTCATGACTCAAAAGTAGATCTGAGAGTATTACCTAATCAGGTAATCTCTCCTATCTAGGTAACCAGTGAGGAATGTTCCTGTGAACATTCTCTCTCTCTCTCCATATTAGATTTATCTACTTTTGCCTGTAGTATTTTCTTCATCAACTCCTTGGTTATACTTCGTCTAAAGTATTTCCTTCATCAACTCCTTGGTTATATTCCGTCTGCAATATTTCTTTCATCAACTCCCTTTGGATATACTTCGTCTAAAGAATTTCCTTTATCAACTCCATTAGGTATGATTAGTTTCATCTGGAATACTTCCATCCTCCAAGATGTTGTTAGATATGTTTACTTTTGTCTGAAGTGTTTCTTTTATTTGAATATATTTGAATTTGGTTTATTTTCGCGTATAGATTTCGATGACTTCGGGGAAACCTGAATTACTTGAAGAATCAGATTCTAATGTCGTTTAAGAACAACAACTAAATAAGAAGGACAAGTTACATCCTCTCGATCATATTTAATCCCAGTATTTCAAATTATTTAAATTCTATTTTAAATTATTATTGCTTATGATTTATATTCAATGTAATTTAAATACTTGTTTTAAAATTATAATTATGCATAAATCCTTTGTACTACCAATCTTGACATTGAAATAAACCTACCTTGACACCTTAGATGAAAATCTAGTTGATACAATAGTATGAGCTAGAACATGTTGAAAAACTTTATATAGTCATGCTTAGACCAAAAATATTGAATTTGGGGAATTTAGCCAAATGTTCAAATATGATTTAATTGAGCCTATGATATTGTTTTACCATAGGACTTTTGCAAATAATTTTTGAAAAGCAAAAACAAAATAAAAATTGGTATGGACTTAGACGAAATAGATAGTTGATGGGTGCAGGTTTATGCACGGGATCGAGTCATTTATATGATTGAGGCCCAGGGGTTCTTTCGAAAAGTCGCCCAAGTCAGTTCAGGACCGGTCTTCGAGCCACATCTTGCTACGCCCCATCGTACTACCACAAGTCTGAAGTGGGTAGGACTTGGCTAACTAATTTGTATCATTTCACCGTGGTCGTGCCATCCGGTTGCGTGGGTGTCTTTTATGACCTACTTTTATATATTCCCGCATGGCGCAAGAGGGGTCTTAATCTGGCGGATGGTTCAATCTAAAGGAAGCGAAACCTTAGCGAGGCGGGACCACGGTGGAATGGTGTATTGTAAAGGCCTTATCACGTGCTCTAGACTGCTTACCTAAGGCAGTGAGCGGTGGCATCGACGGATGCCAAACAAATTAGAGAAGTCATGTCTTGTGGGTAAAGCTGTACAACCTCTGCAGAGTGTCTACGGTCAACGATATGCTAGCAAAGCTACTCAAAGTTAGACTTTGATTTTGTTTTCAAAAGACTTTATCAAATGATTTATCCAAATAGGAAATTGGGCAGGTAGTCATGTAATAGGAGGGTATCCTTCACCACTCTTGTGTGAATGTTATCTGACTATAAAACTGAGAATTTAAAAAATAAATTTTAGTTATAACATATTTGCCTTGGAACTTAGTACAAGTATTTAAAGAAAACATCGCTTTATGCAAAATAAACTCTATAAGCCATCCTTTGTTATACCCTCATGCATTATAATATGTTATTAAGTGTAACTTACGGAGTACATTCATTTGTACTCATCTTACTTAATAAATTATTGATCAGAGGAGAAGGACTTCGCAACTGCTGAAGATCTCAACGACTAGGCTGCTATCCTAGTCGATTGCCTATGGCAGATTAGCTGGGCTCTACTACTTTTTGTTCGTCTTTCGCTGTGTTCATCATTGTTGGCTTGTAAGCTTTTCTGGTAATAAAACTCTGATTATTATTCAATAAATGTGTGATATGGATTGTTATCATTTTTTTAACTGTGTACACTAGCTACTAATCACGGGACTAGTGTGGAATACACAGAGGATTTGGAAGTGTTAATCCCGAGTCCCTACAAAGTGGTATCAGAGCCATATCGACTGTAGGTCGTGACCTAGTTAGAAAGACCGTTAGTCGAAAAACTTCAAAACTTATTTTACATAACAAAGAAAATAAATTGGTCTCTCCTCATCTCAGCCATCTATCTACCCTTACCTTTTTCATAGCAATTCTTTCTTACCTAACTATCTTCACCATTTTATAATGTTAAATGTATCATCTTTCCCCTGTAAATTTCTATAGATGGTCAACAAGTTACTACCATTACATTCAAGACCACAAGAGAAAAAGGCATCAAGAAAGTATCATCGTCATCACCATTCAAGGGCAATGGACAAGATTAATCGAAGACCATGTGCAAAAGATGCGATGCCAGCCAAACCATATAGTCTAAGTTTGTTAAAGACTCCTTCTGTGTATTGAGTCGTTTCACCAGATTAAGAGTATCAATTGAGTAGAACGTGGTATTGTTTCTTAACTTGTATGCTATATTTTCTTTTGGTACGTCGTACGCAAATTTGAACAATCTTGCATGTAACGTTTGCTTAAGGGGGGTAGACTTCTCTCCTCATAGCCTTCCTTCTCATCCTTTGCTTTTCTATCTTCTCTAATAAACCATTGGATGACCTAACCTCTCGATGCACCTAGGGGACTACAAAGACAAAGTGATGCTTCTAAATTTCGAACAACTCAAGGCCTTGGAAATGAAGCCAACTTGAAGATCGACTCCCCCTATCTCTTTCTAACCTCGACTCTACCTATCTCTTTCTAGTCTCTAAATAGGGTCAACCTATATCTGTCTTTCTCTCTAGCCTCGCCGAATCTCGGGGACGAGATTCCTTTAAGGGGGGTAGGTTTGTAACACCCCAAATTTTCAATTTTGGTTAAAAATAAATTTTAATTATTTTCCTTGAGTTTTCGGAAACTGCAAAAGCTTTTTTCTATTTATGTTAAAGCCAAACTAATTTATTTGCAAAATTAAATACTAATGTTAAGTTCAAAATATTTTATTTAAGTCCATAATATCTCAGGGAATTTCTGTGAATTTTCCCATTATTTTTGGACTCCTTTTTGTTATTTTCTAAAATCCTAATGAGTGATTTCTATTTATGAAATTGCTAAAACTCCAAAAATTAGGAAATTGAATCGGTAGAAACCCATTTAAATCGCCTTTTCTCTTTCCTTCCGCAATGACCCATCCTCCCAAATTTCAACCAAACCAAGACCACCTCCTTCTCCTCTCTCTTCCTTTTCATCGCCATGAGGGCTCACTGGCACCTCCTCTCCTCCTTTGTTCTCATGAGCAACACATGGTCTTCTTCACAAGACGCCATGCCTTCGGCCGTCAGACAACAATGCCTCTTCCCTGCATGCCACCTCGCCCCTCCCGCTCGCCACATGTCGCCGACCGCTTCCGTCTCCGGCGCGCCCGGAGAACTCCATCCCGCCTTCACAGACGGTTTATACAAAAAAAACAATCTGTGATAGTTATTCATACCAAACTAAATTTTTTCTAATTTTTGGCTAGCCTCAGGAATTGCTAGCCATACCCTCTGAAAACAATCAAATAGATCACAGATGAATCAATTGTTGACACTCAAAGTGATCATTTACAACTCAAAATCAATTACAAAAGAATATATTCAAGTATTATCGCTAGAGTTATAATTGAATTACAACTACTCAAAGTAAATTACAATTGAATCAATTGTTTGAAGGTCGTTCGGCGGTGTCGACGGAGTGAAACTCTCCGTCGGCATTAACGATCTCTGTCTTGATGAAGCCGCATAGTGCTTCTTGAACCTCCGAGATCTCGGTCATAGCGGATGAATCTAAATCGAGTATCACGCCCTGTCGCTAGTAGGAGTAAAGTAGTAAGCATATATAGTTAAATTTATAATTAGGAAATAATTATTACGAGATTGAAAAACCTCTGGATCATTCATCTTAGCACCCATGATTTGTTGCACATGACGGCAAACGTAGAATGCACATAGGTGATCTTATTTTTGCTGGTGGCACTGTAAAAATATAATTATATATATAGGTATAGTCAGTTCGAGAGACATTATTACGAAGTGTGATATAGGATTATTGTGTTGTAGCTCGTACCGAAAATCGCTTCCCGTGTTGCAGTGTGGCGCTCGATCCCTTGTATGGCCCTCCCTCGGTAACATAGGCGCTGAACGACCTACATGATTTCAAAAAGTTATCCTCGGCCAATTCAAACGAATGAAGACTACAAAAGAGTTATGTATGGAGGAAACGAGCATACCTGTCGAGTATTCCTTCCACAAGGGTGGAGTCGTGGGTTTTGTTGAGTAGGGAATCAAGGTATATTATCTTGTTCCTCTTTGGTACAATGACTAAAAGGATCTAGTGGAACCTACTCATGTATGTCGCTATAGTCATCAAACTTAATTTCGTGTTGCGTATAAAGAACAAATGAAATTTGTATAGGAAGTAGTGAAGCACTTACTTCTGGTTGTAGGGCACCCGTATGTAGTCCTTGTCATCCTAAGCAAGCAATCATGTCGTTATGTATTTCACGATGTAGGATGCATCTTCGGTGATGGTTTGCTCAGAGACCACGTGTGGGTCGAGAAAACCCACCGGTTCTTGCCATCACCGAGTATTTTTTTTATCATGTATCTGTACATAAGCAATGAGTTGTGATATTTATCGGTATTACGTGAATGTAGAACTTAATTGTACACACTTACAATGTCCAGCATCATAGAAGTGAGGCGTTCAGGGCATTGTGGTTGAATAGGTCGAATAAATCGTTGAAACCCACGACGAAGTGGCCCGGCTCGTGGAAGAAATGCTCCTTCGTGTATCTGACGGTGATTCCAGTATCACACCCCTTCTCTTTGGTCTTCCGCATGTACCATACATGCAAAGCCTGAAAACCTATTCCAACACGGGTTATCATCAAGGCCACCGGGCATGCGGTTACATCGTCCTTTCTGGCATATACGCCATCCCCCGCCCAGCCTCAATAGAAATAGACCCAACCATCCTCACTTGGAGCTTGCAGGGCGTCGGCTCCTACAAAACGATACACAATTAGGTAAGGTGTCCTATAGGTCTATCTTTGGAGTATTCCAGAGATGTACATTACCTTGATATCGTCGATAGGTAATTGGACGTCATCATGTTCAGAATTATGCGTGGATGCGATACTACTCCGATGTTGAGGAGGACTGGCTCCCAAAATAACGGGGGTAGCTTGCGACTGGTTGAGGAGTTGATTCATTTGATCCTGTAGTCTTGTTATCTGTTCTTGAAATTTTGCAGTAAGCATCTGTACCAACCGGTCCTCGTGCTCGGCTTTGGATCTCTTCCTACTCCTATACGTGTCGGAGTCATCTCGGAATTCATCCCTCCAAGGTACGTAAACCCCAAGGCCTCACGTGCGACCCGGGTGCTCCTTGTTTCCCACGGCCGTAGATTGTATATCCTTCTCCCTATCTACTTGGAAGGAGCTTTGGGAAGAATCGGTAGTCAATGCATGTTGCAAGAGGTCATCATGTTATTATAAACACTATAAAGTTATGGACTTATTAACAACTAGGTAGTTCGACATATTTACCAGACGTTGGGACACTGCCTCATCTGCCGGGTTTGTGAAAGAGATGCCGCCCAAAGATGTGGCCGATGCCCTCGCTCTTAACCAGCTTCGAGCGTGCTCGTCTGTGATCTCAGCAAATGGTCGGGTTGTGTTCTCGTCCTCCGCCGCCCATTTTATGGTTTTACCCGCATACCCAGTGGTGTCGAGTTTGTGGGGGTGAGTGTTTTGTGCCTGAAGAGCTTTGTGCGCCGCACTTTGCTCCTGAAATTCGGTCGTTGTCTTCATCCATACAAAGGCGTCCCATATATCCTGCGACAAGAATTGATACTTCGTGAAGGGCGTCCGACCTGTGTTCACGTACTTCATGACAAGCGTGTTCTTGAAGGTCCTCCACGCATGTCCCATCGCGAGCAACGCTTGCCGTTCCACGCGTGCCTGCTATGCTTCTAGGATAGTGAACAAGCCTGAAATTTCAGTCAACAGCTGACCTCTCTCTACGTCCGTCAGATACTTCCAGCTTGGTGTAGTGATGGGGACCCGTTCCCTTCCATGTATCCCGTAAATGGTCCGGAATCTCGCCACTGCTTTCTTGGGACTCAAAGGGACCCCAATGGCACTGACCACCATGATGGTCATTCGGCTCGTAGGAAATTTTGATATTCCTCTGCCCTCTCGCTTACATACCACTTCCGTTGGAGATCCAGACGCAATCGGTGACGTCGATGCCGGTGGCGAAGACGGTGCAGATGCCATCTCGCTTGCTTGCTATCTATATAATTTACATACGCAATGAACTAAAATTTCAGAATTCAAAATGTTGAGAGTTTAAATAAAATGGATTGCAAGTTGATATCCACTAGGTATTTTCAAAGATAATTTCCCTTGGAAACATATTTTATACAGAAAAAAATAGAAGTTGCAAGACTATAAAGACATATACTTGATTCTTGAACAATCAAAGCAATAGAGCAACAACAATTGATAATTGATAAGCGATAAAAATGAACAAGTAGCCAAGTTCAAACTTCAAACATAGAAACTTAAATGTTGGGTTCAAAGCAATTGAGAAACAACATGTAGGGTTCAAGCATATTTGTTGTAAACAAAGCAGGATAAGCAAACTAATAGAAATAAATCGAGCATAATCACAAAACAAAATCAGCGTATTGCTCAGATTTGAGTGAATTTAATGTTGCTCTCAGATGTAGAGTTGGAAAAGTATTTAAACTCGGGTGGGGAGGTGAACGGGCAAGTGTAAGGCGCTGGGGAGGAGAAGTGTTGAGTAAAAAATGCCCAGTCAATGTTAAGGCAATTTAAATCATAACTCGACAGTTTAAATAAAAAGGACTGCAAGTTGATATCCACTAGGTATTTTCGAAGATAATTTTCCTTGGAAACATAAAGAAGTTACCCAACCAATTAACTGTATAAACAAATAGAAGTGCTATATATAATTAACACTGCTTACTATTCAAGCAGAGTATCTATTACTCGAATAGTATCAAATGATACATTCACATCAATAGACAATACATTCACAACAAATGGAGGCATATATAGTACAGACGGTTCTATTATGGAACCATCTGTGATTGCGTATCATAGACGGTTCCATAATAGAACCGTTTGTGATATTCTACTATGTGATAGAACACATGAACCTAGTTCTATAATTCATTTGACTTCAAATATGCTACTATGTGATAGAGCACATGAACTTGGTTCCATAATTTATTTGACTTCAAAAATTCATATCTAATTCAACTCAACTCCAAATCAAGTGAAATCAATTTTGATATTCCACATTACATCAAAATAAGATATTACAAGTCCATAACACATGACACTTCCACATTGATATCAAAATAAGAGATTACAAGTCCATAACACATAGCAAGTCCACGTTGACATGTCTCATGTTATGGAATAAATTCTTAATTAAAATATAGCCCTTTATGATGATCCACGCGCATATAGCTAGCTTCCTCACTGGGTTCTTCCTCGACCCTGATGCCATCTCTGAAAGGAGGCAACTCATCAAATTGATTGTACTCTTCCTTATCCACGACATTCTCAACTCCGACAATCCTTCTTTTTCCATAAAGAACTACGTGGCGGTTTTTATTTGTCAGGTTCGTTACATAAAAAACTTGAACAACTTGCTTAGCGAGTATGAATGGTTTTTCCTTGTATCCGACACATTTGAGGTACACAGTAGTGACGCCGTACTTGTTGACCTTCACACCTTGCGGAAGTTTAACCCAATGGCATCAAAACAGGGGGATCTTGAAAAGTACGTAATCGAGCTCCCAAATCTCCTCTACGAACCCATAGTAGGAGTTCAACCCACATGGCCCGGCGATATTGAACTGCTCGTGAAATGCATCTATGCGAACACCGCTGCTCGGATCAGGTTCTTCCTATCCCGAAATGTCAGATAAAATGTGTACTCATTTATATCGTATCCTTGCTATGTCACAATTATAAAATTTGGCCCTTTTGCCAACCATAGCAGTGTATCATCACTTGATGGCCTCCTAGTGAATCACACCTTTAACCATTCGTTGAACCGACGGTTGTGCTCTCTCGTGATCCAAACCTCTGACCGATCTGGATTCTGTTGGCGTATCATGTCTTTATGCTCGTCGATGTACGGGGACACTTGGGTCATGTGTTGCAAGACCGTGAAATGGGCTTGAGCGTACATATCCATATCGGGAGTGATTGATTTCTTTCCGATGATCCCGATACCCTCTAGTCTCCCCTCATGACGAGATAGAGGCACACCTATCGGTTCCACCTGAGCCATGTAGTCGACACAGAACTCAATGACCTCTTCAGTTGCATAACCTTCGATGATCTTGCCCTCCTACGAGATCGATTTCAGACGAGGACTTGAGAATTCCCATATACCTCTCGAACGGGTATATATGACGTAGAAACATAGGGCCGCATATCTTTATCTCTTTCACAAGGCGAACAATGAGATGGACCATGATATAAAAAAATGACAGAGGAAAATACATCTCAAAATAACATAGAGTCATCACCACCTCGGCCTATAGAGCATCTAGTCCTTGGGAATCGATGACCTTCTGAGCAATTGAGTTAAAGAAATAACACAACCTCAAGATTGCCACTCGGACCTTATTCGGCAAGATACTCCTAATTACAACAGGAAGCATTTGTGTCATCAGCACATAACAATCATGAGACTTCATACCAATTAATTTCAAATCTTCCATAGAAGCAAGTTTCTTAATGCTGGCGGAGTAACCAGACGAAACTTTCACACCATGCATGC
Source organism: Phyllostachys edulis (assembly GCA_036346405.1). NCBI lineage: Eukaryota > Viridiplantae > Streptophyta > Magnoliopsida > Poales > Poaceae > Phyllostachys > Phyllostachys edulis. The sequence continues at coordinate 17,821,884 of CM070554.1, read as the reverse complement.
TCTGGCACAATTCATTTCTCTCGGTCTTGGACAGAGTGTAGCAAGCTGGGGGAAGGTACATTCGTCCTTTATCGGTCTCTTTCGGTGCTAACTCGGTCCTTATGTTCATATCAACCAAGTCACGCCGTGCGTTAACACCATACTTTGTTTTGCCACTAATGTTCAGTAAGAGACCAATCAATGTTGGAAATATGCCCTAGAGGCAATCATAGAGATGATTATATTTCATTATGTTCATAATATTGGATAATATGTTATCATGTTCCTTGAATGAATCATTGATTATGAAGATTAACAAGTACGTGACTTGTTGGTGAAACTCTTTTAACTTATATGATGTCGTTCTAAATGTATCCCTGGTCGGATGTCATTGGTTGGTACACTATTGACTCTATCGACCAACACATTGTATTGATTGATGATCATGTTTCACCGGTCATAGATATAGGGATATCGAATCAATAATGTGAACACATGTTAGAGAACGTGGGGTTGGATTGACCCACCTTGAGACACTATTGAGATTGTTATGATTCTATGTGTCGTTAGTTGGTCTCAAGCAATGATGATATATAATCCTTCGACCTGAGATCAGCATGGTTTCCTACATGTCTAATAGCACTCTTAGGGGTTGCCAATCGCTACTCGTAACTAGGTAGTTATAAAGGTAGCTTTCGGGTATGCTATGAAACATGCAGAGGAATGTGACTGGTCGGATATGGGATTTGCCCCTCCTAACATAACAGGAGAGATGTCTCTAGACCCCTCGTTGTGGTTAGATAAAGTAAGTGCATGGCCATGCTACTAGTGGTCGAAGTGTTCGACCACGTGTAGTTATCCGACACTTGATCGAGAAAGTATTGAACAGTCCATGGATGACATAACATCTCACCTGGAGTTCAACCAGACATCGTGAGGCAAATGGAGCATACACGAGTAGGTCGCTTAGTTCGATCAGTTACGGACTGGTCATATGGAGATACGAGCTGGTCGTAGACTGGTCGAACGTAATCACAGCGTGGTCGTAACCTGGTCGTAAGGAGTTACGAACTGGCCGTGACCAAATACGAACTGGTCATTTAGAGATAGGACCTGGTCGTAAGTGATGAGGATCTGGTCGTAGATCATATTGCATTAAGATTTATCCGATATAATTTGCGTGCATTCGGAAATCGTTATGTCCTGCTAGGAACCGCTAACGACTCGTGGTTGGAAAGGGTTTCCGAGTCAAAACCGATTACGCATGAACCTACAGGGTCATACACTTAACGGGTTGGAACAAACTAGCACAGATACGATTCGTGAAACGTGTTCGGATAGGATCCGTCACGAGCACTATATAAGGAGATACATGAGGCTATTGGGGTGGGGGTGAACGTAACAGACGAGACACACGAAAGTCATGAGTTGAGTTGTTCCACCGAAACCCTAGCCGCCATCTTTCTGAGAGCTCTGCCGTGCTACTTGGTGCTAGCACACCGGCGTATGGTTGTTCCTTCCCTGGACGTGTGGATACCGTAGAGGCGCTACTGCGGTTGCTGTTGCGCTTAAGGACGATCCGCGATCTTCACAAGAAACTGCAGAGGTCGTTGGAGGAGACGATCGAACACGACCACTGCACCGACGTGCTCGACGCTGGACGATCGACTACGACCACTACATCAACGCGCTCTACGTTGGACCAGGCTGCTTCAACTCTTCTTCCACTGCTCTGTGCGTCTGGTGGTAATGATCTGTGATCATCTACTTGCTTGGGTTCCTGGTTTACATGGTAGAAAATTTTGATTTGTTGCTATCGTAGCCTACCCGTACCCCAACAATCAAGCTATCACATACATTCTTCTCCATGTGTATGATGTCGATGCAGTGGTGAACTTCTAATTGCTCCCTATAAGGCAAGTCCTAAAAAATTGACCGCTTCTTCCATATGTTCTTCTGACGGGTCCTTAATTTACGTCCCTTCCAAAGCACAACATCGATATCCTTAACCATATCATAGACCTCTTTCTCTCTAAAAGCCCTTGGAGCTAAACCGTCCTCCTTATTTCCGTCGAATTGTTTCTTCATCTTGCGGTATGGGTGAATCCTGGGAAGGAACCTATGGTGACGTATATACACAGTTTTGCATGAGTTGTTCAGCCATACACTCTCCGTACCATCTAAGCAGTGTGGACAAGCCTTGGATCCTTTTGTACTGAACCCCGACAGGTTACCAAGGATAGAAAAATTATTGATGGTGCAGAACAGCATGGCGCGTAAAGTGAAGTTCTCTCATTTGTACGCATCCTATACTTGTACCCCTTCATTCCACAGTGTCACAAGATCTTCCAGCAATGGTGCTAGGTACATATCAATATCATTCCCAGGTTGCTTCGGCCCTTGGATAAGTAGTGACATCAAAATGTACTTTTGCGAGTACACATCAATATCATTCCCAGGTTGCTTCGGCCCTTGGATAAGTAGTGACATCAAAATGTACTTTCGCTTCATACACAACCAAGGAGAAATGGTGTACATACATAGATTCACGGGCCAGGTGGTATGTCGGCTGCTCATGTTACCGAAAGGATTCATTCAATCTGTACTCAACCCTAACCTTATATTCCTCGGTTCCGCATCGAACTCTTCGAAGCTCCGATCGAAGTTTCTCCACTAGGCAGAATCAACATGGTGTCTTACCTTTTCATCTTTCTTACGCTCCTCCGAGTGCCAATGCAGCAATCTTGTCTCCTTTCGGTTCGTAAGTAAACGCTTCAAATGTGGGATCACAGGCAGATATCACAATATCTTAGCAGGAGGTCATTGCTTCACCTTAGCAGTATTCTTACACTTGTATCGGGAAGCTTTGCACACGGGACATACATGCATGTCTGCATACTCTTTACGATAGAGGATACAATCGTTCAGACATGCATATATTCTTTCTACTTCCATTCCCAATGGACAAAGAACTTTCTTTGCTTGGTAGGTGGTGCTGGGCAACACATTTCCCTCTGGAAGGATGTCTGCTAGGAGATCTAACAACGTCGTGAAACTCTTGTCGGACCAACCATTGCTTGCCTTCAATTTCAGCAGTTCAAGCATGGTTGACAACATTGTGTATTCTGGCTTGCAGCCAAGGAACAAAGGTTTTCCCGAGTCCCCCATTAAGCCCTTGAATTTACAAAACTCTCTCTCACTGTAGTTCCCTTCTGCATCGCGTAGCATCTGATCTAGATTGTTATCGTGCGACCTATCCTCATCAAAAGCACAGTCCACATCCAGCATATCGTTGACTTCCTCAGCGATGTCATCATTATTAACTTCCTGTATAATATGCTTTTCACCGTGACTGGTCCAACATGTATACCCTTTTTTGAAACCTCTTCGAATCAAGTGCGTTTCGATCTGTGCCGGGTTGATAAACATCTTTAGATTACCGCAATCAATGCATGGACAGTACATAAATTTTATCCCATTCTTTAACATATCTTGCTCGGCGGCTCTTCTAAAAGCAAACACGCCATTAATGTACTCTTCACTCACACGGTTCTCACCGTACATCTAGTTTCGGTCCATTTACGCTATGCATGTAACAAATTAGTGTCAAATTAGATTAATAAACGCAAGTACGTACTCTTCCTATTGACCAAATATACTTAAATTGATTAGCGATTAACCTAGAGCAAATATAAAGGGTTACAGATTGTTACCCTCGGAGCTCACGATGAAAATACCAAATATCCCGCGAGATTTCTCACCTTCTCCTTCTCCTCCCTTCCTCCTCTCCTTCTCCCTTCCTCCTCTCTTTAGCTTCCTCCTTTCCTTCTCTCTAAGGTGGCACAATGGGGGAGGAGGCAGTAGGGTGGCGGTGCTAGGGGTAGGGGGTCTGTCGGGACTGGATATTTATAATGCCAGAATATCAAAGACGGTTCTTATTAAGAACCGTCTGTGATGAGGAGATTATCACAGACGGTTCTTATTAATAACCATCTGTGAATTATCACAGATAGTTCTAGTTATAAACCATTTGTGGTAGTTACGTATCACAGACGGTTCCAAAGGAACCGTCTGTGATAGGTATAACACAGACAGTTCCTTTGAAACCGTCTATGATGAGGCGTCTTGTATAGCCTATTTTGTAGTAGTGCATGAATATATGTTGACAAATGGCTAGTTGCCATGTTCAAAATATTTGTAGTGAGAAATCAGTCATGTCGGAGCCCACAAGATTAAAAGTGCATTACAGTGTTAGTATGATTTGTGAAGGTCCATACGATGTTGACCTAAGTGGTTTCTCGCGAGTCAGTATGGTACACCCGGACGCAAAGAATGCTTGAATCGGAGATGTCCTGTGCTGGCTCACCTATAGCCACTACTAAAGAAAATGACTTCACAGATGGTTCAAAAACATCCTCACAGACGGTTTCGTGAGCCGTCTAAGTTTATGGGTCAGTAATAACAAGAGGTCATCACAAACGGTTTTTGAACCGTCTGTGATGCACACTATCACAGACGGTTATTAACTTAGAACCGTCTGTGATAGTTGACTATCACAGACGGTTTGTAGATGAAACCATCAACTATCACAGACGGTTTGTAGATGAAACCGTTTGTGATGACTCATGTATCAAAGACGGTTTGTTGATGAAACCGCTCAGTGATGATCGATGTATCACGCATGCTTTGTAGATGAAACCGCCTGTGATGACGACTCTTCTCTATAAAGTCTCTATATATATATATATATATATATATATATATATATATATATATATATATATATATATATATATATATATATATATATATATATATCGTAGTCCCTCACCACTTTTAGGGGTCGTCTGCGTGGCATGAGGAGGATGAGATAAAGCAGCCTACTGACAACTTCGTTGAGCCTACAAATTCAAGAAGCATGGCTGTCAGGAGAGCGTGTGGACATAAAATTACCTAGATGTCATCGATAGGTAATTGGACGTCACTATGTTCAGAAAATGGCATGGAAGCGCAGGTACTCCGACTGGGAAGAGGTGTTATAGTAGTTTTTGACTCATTTGGTCTTGTTTTGGAATAGAACACACACCAATTAATAAATAATTGATGATCAGAGACACAAGCTAGGTAAAAATTTCAGAAATTTGTATGTTAATTGCAACTTTACAAATTAGCCTAACCTTTACAAATCTGAAAAGTTAATTGCAACTTTCAAAAGCAAAATACCATATAGGAACATACCATAAGATTAGTTACGTGTACAAAAATCTGTATGTGTAAAGACTGATGTTTTGCCCCATCCGAACCACATCTCAGGAACCAACATCATACACAGAGAATCCACCTATATCATCCAACCATTACAGAACACCCACCATAGCCCACATCATTCGTCACCCACATCACAGAGCAAGGGGAGGGAAAGCGATAGAGAGTAAAGGGGAGTAGTTACCCAGTGCAATCGACAAATCGACCACCGGCAGTAGCTCACCACACCCATCTCCTTCATGTATGCATAAGCAACAACAACCTACATCAGTAAACAAGTCAAACTCAAACCCAAAAACTAAAGCAACAGAGAATGGAGAGGTAGACGAGGGAGGTCGGTGGAGAGGTAGCTGGGGTCGTGCACGCCGGGGGGAGAGGACGAAGAGGGGAAGATAGATCTGGCGGTGGGGAGGTGGATTTGGCCGGGGGGAGGTTGATTGGACCGGCGGTGGCGGCGACGGCTTCGACAGCGTCACCGTAGTTGTGTCACGACGGTGACACTATACAAGACACTCTTACGATAGAGTGTCTTGTGCAGTGAACCGTGGTATCACCACCGGCGGCGACAGAAAGAAGGGCGGCATTGGTGATGGGGTTGGGGAGAAGGCGCAACTTGGGGGCAACCGTTGAGGAGGAGGCTTCGGGCGGCGGTGGCGACGAGGGCACTTGGGTGGGGAGGGGAACATGAGAGACTAAGGGCGCTGAGGAGTGACGAGTTAGGGTGCAAACCCTAGCGGGCTATATTAATAAAGGGATATCACAGACGGTTCCATAATAGAACCATCTGTGATATGGTCTCATATCATAGATAGTTCCATAATATAGCCGTCTTTGATAAATATACATCATAGATGGTTCGATAATAGAACCGTCTGTGATAATATTCGTACATAAATGTAAATTCAGAAAATATGACACATTCACATATTAATGAAGAATTATATATGAATATTTGCTAAAACCGCTAATTTTATGGCAAGTAGTTCAACACCTCTCCAAAGAACTTGGCATACTCATACCTAATCCTGCAGTCATCGCTGCAGAAGACGATGTAGTCGTCCCACCCTTCCCTCACGCCGCAACCGGTTCTCGTGCACCAGTGGCCGTCCTCCGATAGAGCCCACACCCGGCCCAGCGGCTCGGCCATCTTCTTCCATGCCGCCTCCTGGTCCATGTCCGTAGCGAGTCTCTGGCACCGCCTGCACTCCCGGTTGGCCCTCTTGGCCATCTCGCACCTACCGCCACCTGGCTCGCCCTCGACCTAGTTGATGTAGTGCTTCCCAACGTTGCGCATCTCGTTGACTGTGTAAATGAGGAGGCCGAGCACGTATGCCGCGGCCTTGTGGCCGGTGACGGCCGCCTGTTCAAGGAACACGAGGTCGCGCTGCATGTCTTGGGGCGTGAAGACAAGCGCGAGGCCAATGATGAAGCAGGCCTCCGGGTTGCCGGTGCCAGCCACATGGTTGACGACAGCTAGGTAGCGCTCGTTATCCTGCCAATTCATCGCCTCCTCCCGCTCCAGCGCCACACACCTCCCCATGGCGTGCTCCTTGGACGCCTTGTACATGGCCTTGCAACTAAAATTTAAGACGACAGAATCTTCATACTACTCCAAACGAAATCAACACGAGATTATTTTGCGCCGTATCAATTGATATGACTTTTTGGTTTTTCTCTTTTTTATAGATTTTCAAAGGAATTAAAATCAGGTTGTCTATCATAACCTAAAACCGAAATGAACATCTAAAGCTTTCCGACAATTAGGATATGATACGCTATAGTCATATTCAGAAACTGACTCTGAACAAAAACAGAACAGAATACTGACTCCTTTCAGACCTACCAAAAACAAAAGAACAGAATACATACATGGCTCGTAGGCTGCAAAGGTCAGCCATGGGCTGAGGAGAGCTCGCGGCCACTAGGCCGATGATATGGATGATGACATCGTGAGGAAAAGCGACGGCGATCGCCGACCTCCTTGCCTTGGTCCTCGCCGTCATCCTCCGCGTGCTCACCATGGCCTACGTATTCAATACCATTTGTGCTCACCATGGCGCACGATGATTATTCTTATAAAACATCGAAGAGATGCATCGTAACATCTGCGCGCGAGATGAAGAGACACATCGCGCGGGAGCCGAAAGATTGAATTATCACAGACGGTTATATTTAAAAACCGCATGTGATGTCTATAATCATAGACGGTTCTTATTAAAAACCGTCTGTGATCAGCCCTCCCGCTTCAGTTGTAAACATAAGAAAAGGAGCGTCAACCGTATTTATGAAAAACAATTCCCGACAAGACGGTGATGGTTTGGTTACCAATGGTTTATTAGGAGTAGATTCTAATAATTCCTATCCATCGGACTTCCGTCTTTATTCATTAATTTAATCTTGCCACAAGTTGTTAAGCCTATAAATAACCATCAGAAGGGCGGAACTAAGAAAAAACCACTTGTAAACTTCCCATTATTTCTTACTTCCATTTCTTCTTAAAGTTCTCATCTCCATACCCTTCTAGTATGACACAATTTATAGAACAAATTGACTTTTCGACCACCGTGCATGGAAAGAACAAAATCCATGGATGACTACTTCAATTTAGGTGGTCAGAAATTCAATTTGGTCTATGGATTTGAAGGCTTCAAGAAATTGGTAGAAGATCATATCCCTACGATCATGTGAGCACTTCACTATCTTTGATGTGTAACTTCTGATCGATCGATCACGTGAAGTACTTCTGCATTCTTCTGTTGATTACACGTCAAGGCTGCGAAGTTACACATGATACGTAACAAGGTGCATACCATATTACATATCTTCTGCTTTCCTCTGTTGGCGACATCATCTTTAATTCGATCACTTTAAAAGATCAATCTGGCCCAATCAAGAGTGGTACGGAATTGGCTAATCAATTGTTTCTAATTACAGGCGGTTCCAATAAATAATCGTCTATGAATTTAGTAGTATCACAGACGGTTCTTATTCAGAACTGTCCATGATACGTCACAGACGGTCTTCAACATGAACTGTCTGTGATATTACCTCTTCACATATGGTTTTTAACGTTAGTTTAAGAATACGCATTTGTCTCTAAACCAAAACCGCTCGTGATTGTATGTAATACGATAGTTTTGGTCAATCGTGCGTAATGAGGCGCCGATAGATAGCCTTTTGTAGTAGTGAGCTTCTCCTTGGACTCCGAGGTGTGTAGTGTTGTCCTACATGGCCTTTGGAGTTGGTCTGCTACACACATTCGGTGGGAATTGAGCAGACTGATGTGCACGGTTGTATGGAAGGCCTTTATAGAAGGCTGTCGACGTCGTGGATACGAGTGCGTGATACTTGTACAAGCATGTCCAAAGGGAATTTCATGAGGCCCTGCCGACGGCTATCGTCCGATTGGTGGGTGCAGTTCGAGCGCGCAGCGCGTGGTTCATGAAGAGGATGCGGTGGCCGATGTTGCAGAGGCAGAAGACGAATATCGCACACTACACGCTGAGCCCATTGGATAGGTGGATGAAGGGGAGCATGTCGACAGCATAGTACGTCAGATGGCAATCGATGACTTGACGGCCTGGAGAGAGGGGGAGGCGGTGACCGATGTTGTGGAGGCAGAAGAGGAAGGTTGCACACCGCACGCTGAGCCCACTAGATAGGCGGATGCATGGGAATATGTCGACATCATAGTGCATCAGTTGAAGATCGATGACTTAACGGCCTTGGCCGAGGAGGAAGCTTTAGAAGAGGATGATGATGACTCTTCCGATGAGGACAAAGGTCCCATCCCGCAGAAATGGAATAGGGTGGACATTGAGGGCCTTGCTGTGCATGACCAGCATGAATCACTGTGGGAGTATCATGGTACGGAGGTTCGGTTTCATGCAATGTTTGCTGACAAGGGATCATTGTAGGATGCCATTAAGTTGTGGGCCTTGTCCATGCAGCGGATGTTTCGGGTCCTGAAATCCAGCCAGGATCAGTACACCGTGGTATACGAGCAGGCTGGTTGTGCTTGGCGTGTGCACGCACATAGAGCGAAGTACGAGACTCACTGGATTGTCTCCAAGGTGGAGGCATACTCCTGTTTGCTCAGTAGTGTTTTGCCAAAGTATCGCAACTTAACGTCCACCTTCATAGCCAATCTCATGTATGGAGAGATAGTGAAGAAGAAGTACCTGGAGACTAAGCATATCATGGTGGCTATCGAGCAGAAATTCAAGTACAAGATTAGCTACGCGAAGGCATGGTTTGCGAAGCATAAGGCTTTGGAAAGTAGGTTCGGTTCTTTCGAGGTGGCTTATGACAACTTTCCTTGTATGCTCCAGGTGCTACAGGATAGAAACCCGGGCACAAACATTGTTGTGAAGGACAAGCCATCCAGAAGACCGCGAGGTTTTATGGTATTGGAGAGGGCCTTCTTATCCTTCAGTCCCTGCATCGATGTTTTTAGGCACATGTTGCCTGTGATCTCAGTCGACGGGACGTTTCTAACTGGGAAATACAAGGGTCAGATCCTGACAACAATTGGCGTTGATGGCAATAATCAGATTCTACCTTTGGCAATCGTATTCGTCGAAAGTGAGAATTTCAACAGCTGGTTATGGTTCCTTCAACATCTGAAGGAGGGAGTAGTTGAGGCACGTCCTGATGTCTGCATAATCCATGATTGCCACCCTAGGTTGATAAAGGCTATCAGAAAACTTCAGCAAGACCCCGAGAAGCCGTTCCCTTGGCCAGACATGAGGAACAGATGGTGCATTCGCCATCTGTGTGCAAACTTCTTCAAGCAATTCCTACAACAACCGTTGATGAAGTTGTTCAAGAGGCTGGCTATGCAGAACCAGCAGCGTAAATTTGATGCGTTGTCAGAGATGTTGGATGAGCACACCAGGAAGCACGTCGTCGAGAGGGACAAGCGTCCGCCCATTCTTTTAAGTCTATTCTCTTCATTTTGCATTGTTTGATCAGAGGGTCGAGCCACTAGAAGAAATGCAGCAACACCACGAGAGTCTTCTTGCAAGGCAACAATTTGCATTGCAATATCTCGAACCACTGGGACAATTTCATCAGCCCATTGCCAAAGCCGACATGTTGTGTTCTAGAAAAGAATTGCAGCTTTAAGTGAAAATAAAATAACATGCTATTTCGAATGGAATTCATTCGGGATAATTTTCCATAAGTTACCGTAAGATTTGAACACTTCATGAACACTCGGGATAGATTCGTTGGCGTATGCGAGGTGAACACATTCGCCGGATCCCTGCAACGAGGGCAAAGCAGGTGCTGCCGCAGTGATTCTAATTGTCTACTCACTCGAAAGTTAGATGAAGCCGAAGACATCCCGTTTAAGACTGGAATAAAGGAGAAGAGGAAGTGAAGAGTGAGGTGAATAGCAGCCAAAGCATCCATATATAGCTAGCGGAAGCAGAAAATGGCGCCAAAGATAGAAAGTTTTCCTCTAGAAGTTATGTGACCTCAACCACCGTCCACCGGTGGCAAAAACAAAATCAATGGTCAAGGGCAAATACGTCAAATGAGCAAGGCGAAAGCTAAGGCGCAAGGCGAGGAGTACAACGTCGAGCTGGACCGCAAGGGCAAATGACCACGTTCCACGCAGTAGTTCGACCCTCTTCGTCTATATGTCCTATGTATTTCTAATTCTCTAAAGGCATGCGTGTACCGTCCTTGGTTCGTTAGCCTGCGTGTCATGTAAACCCCTTATCGGATCAGCTGTCGTGTTGTTATCGTTGCGACATTTCTCCGAAGTTCTCCACCGTGTATGAATTCCCTAGCGCATCGCAATCTGACTTACCTTCCTACTTATGAATCATTGCTACCTCAAACGTCCTCACAAAATTCTTCAGAAATTTACCGTACTACAACAACATACGATGATCACAAAATGTTATTGCGAGTCTAACAGATTTCGTACCAATGAGATTCTACGAAAATAATAAACGGACCAACCAACCTTTTCACCACCCTTTTATTTCCAAAAAATTAACAACCTACTAATAAGATTTGCTAAATATATTACTTACAAAAAATATCATTTATTCCCACACAGTTATTTCCATCAGATTAATAAAATAATAGTGTTACTATTTTATATCGCCCAGCGGTCGAGCGATTACCATAAGTCGCTCAACCACCGAGCGACTACTACACGTGTAGCTCTACCATTGGGCGACTTGGATATAGTCGCTCATTTAAGTCACTCAAATGGTGAAGTGACAGATGATTATTTCTGTAAAATTAAAAAAAGAGATATATTCTGTATTTCGGAATAAAAAAATAATTATTAAAAAAAATTCTTCCTGTGCCCCTTGACCCGAACAAAAGCTAGCTCCAAAGAAAAATTAACAAAAGCTCCATCTAATAATTGCAACAAGTAAGCATATGTGCAGTATTCCCTTGATATTTGTCGTCGTCCCCAAATATCAACATCCATGTCATGCTCCACAGTGTACTGCGATATTTTCGTAATGCGTTGCATACAGGTAAAAGGGAAGGGAGAAGAGAGAAGCAAAATTTCACCATCCTGTGGACTGTGGTAACTGCTTTTCACTAGTCCACTCACGACATATCCACCTCGGGCAGTGATGAATTACTATGGTCCATCAAGGAGGAACTACTGACCTGGCGAGTGGCTGGTTGTGTTTCGTTCTATGTGCTGCGAGAAGTGCAAGCTTGTAGTGGCTCGGCTTTAGCTGCATGCCGAGTGTTGAGTTGAGTTGTAAGATGGGTTGCGAATTTGTAATGTTTTTTTCCCAAATCTTAATGAAATTGGCAGGCAATCCTTCGCCTGCCCCTCGACATATCGACATATCCACAGCAACTGTCCAGTCAGCTGTAAAAAAGAAGCCTATTATCCCATCCCATCCGATAACGCAGACGCACTCATGTACCAAAAGCGAATTGGAGTCACTGTCGAATATTTGCGTCTTTGCAGATAAGTGGATATCGATGCCAATGTGGCAAAAAAGTTTCAGAATTCAGATACCAAAGTTGCACTATCCTCTCCACTGGAAAGTGCATTTGCCGATTTGCGGAGCTCAGATTTTTTCTCTTCCAACAGCCGAGCAGAGATAATGATTGTGAGATGGGTCAATCAAGCACACACTGATACCATGCATTTTCAAAGTTCATACATTATATCAAACTTCCTTTCTGAAATATATAATACATATGAAACTTAACAGGTCATCTTTCCATTTCCACTCAAGCCAAAGTAACACTCTAGTAGAGCAAACAAGTACTAAGTACTGAAACCATCCAGCCAAGATCATAAATAAAGGAGAGAAAAAGAGGAGAAATTCTGAGGAAAACAGCTAATAGCACCACTTTGTCCTACACACACCTTAATTATGCATCTATTTGTGCAGTACCGCAGAGTCACAGTACACCATATATGTGCATCTAAAGGCATTAAATTTTGCTGTAGCTTGGTTCCCTCCTGAAGCTGTTGCGATCTGCTTGCTTCGAATCAGAAGCGTTGCTCGCAGCCACAAGGTTGCTCAGGGTCCTAGCTATCTGCAGCTTGACCTGCCCCCTCTTCGGCGGAGGCCTCTTCTCCTTCGCGAAGTTGCTGCTGCTGTACTGGTAGCAGTACTCCATCACTCCTCTGTCTTCTTGCTTTGTTGCCTAGCTTCTTACCTCTGTGTGTGTGCGTTGAAGCCAAGTGCTCACTTGGGATGAGCGAGGAGGAAGGAAGTATTTATAGGCAAAAGTCCTCCTGTGTTTTGTACATGTTGCTCTATCAGTTGGTGACTGGTTTTCGTGTGTCTACTTTTATTTGCAGGCATAAATTGACCGCTTTTTGGCCATGGGGTACCTAGTGTGAACATGATCACGGAACTAAATAATCATGGAATTTATGCCCAAGACGCACGGACGCTTAGTAATAACATAAGGGCGAGTGTGGATCAGCGGTTGGCATCTCTGAAGCATCCTTAGACCAACGACGAGTCAGACTAGTACGAGTTCATGTGATTACTGATTACTAGTAGTCTAGTAGTACTACCACCTCGTAAAACGATAATAGCTGTAATTCAAGTTTAAAAAAAAGTTTGGAATTATTCATGCGGTCCCAGCAATTCTCTGCAAGACCTTGAAATTTTCCGTTAATTTGTTATTTCCTTTCCATCTATAATCTATTGGTACCGTATACTTGAAATTCCAGCCGTGCTGTTCTACTCGTTTCGTTTTGCTAGCAGAGCAAACTTGTAGCAGACGCATATGCGTATGTATGTTCACGAAAGATAGTTGACCAATGCTGGAAATAATGTCTTTTTTTTAGATTATGGAGACAACCTTTTACATCTCCGGCCTCTGTTTTCACATGAAAACAGATAACCAAGTCCCACCGCCTCATCATTACTACAGTTCAGCTAGCAACATTCACCAAACTACAAACTAGATCTAAAAGAAGTTCATTATTGCAGTTATTGAATAAGAGAGGCTACGTAACTACGTTACGCACGTCGTTACATTACGTTAACATGGTCCAAAAGTTACCTCTATTTCCTATCAGATCTTACACTTCGAACACTGGTTTCATTTCCGACTTTGACTCAGCCCGTCACTGCGCGCGACCTCACGGCAAGCGGCCATGAGTAGGGGCATGCCACGCACGCGCTGCCGCTCGCCCGCACGGCTCGTTTGTTCGGGCGAGCAGCGCGCGCGCGGCGATGGAAAAGTAAGCGCTCGCTCGGCTCGCGTGCGATGGGGCAACCCAGCCGCCGGTGCATTCCTTCCACGGGGATCGGGGAGATGGTGCGCCGTGCGCAGCGTGCTCACGTCGCGTGCATGGATGGTGCGGCCGTCGCGGCACGTACCCGCGGTAGCTGCAGGAGCTCAGGTGAGTGCGTGGCTTCGGCCTCCTCATCCGAGCTGCCGAGGTGACCGTGCGCAGTGGCCGCACCGCAATTTCCCATGGCTGGAAAACGTTACGTGTCGGTCACCGCATGTAGAGTTTCTTCTTTCCAGTACTCCTGTCGGTTTGTAATCTTTACAGATTTGTTTCCGTTGTAGTGCCGGGATTTGGATTTGGAATATTGGATTTGATTCGACATATATTCAGCCGGCTTTGTACGTAGCAATGGTGGCTATCGCTGCAGTTTCTAACTAAAGCATTTTGGATCGCTGCAGTTCCTAATTACAACCAGGTTTGCCGTCAAAGTCATTGGTCAAAGTTTCATAATTACCACCTGCCGTAGTGAAGTGCTTCGCTCATTTTTTCTGGATGGAACAATGCTATTCCTCTTCCTCTTCGCTCCTCTTGTTATAACAAGCAGCTTGAGCTACTTGTTATGACATTACATTTACCGCAAAATTAAGATGTCTACCGTTAAGAGCGTAAGTTGTGGATGTGCGGTGTGTGCTTATTGTACTCACGGTCAAAATTCTATCGTTTGTGCCAAAATTTATTTTAAAAAATTCCGGCCGATATTCTCAGCGATTTTCAGCCAAGTTTTCTAAAATTTAAATTTTAATTTAAAAATTTTGACCAAAATTTTCTGATTTTCGGCCAAACCGGCCCTATCCTCCATTAAAAATTTGTTACCGGTTTTCAAAACCCTACTTGTACTATGGAAAAAAAAGAGCTGAGTCAGCTGTGGATAAGTACTAGCTTTTTAACTAGCCCTGTAACGTTTTCTTTTTTCACTTTCACATTTCCAGCTACTCCAATCGGCTGCAAAAGAAACCTTACCCTCGCAAGTAGAGCGCACCGAATATTTGCATCGTTGCGACATTTGAATGGATATGGATGCCAAAGTGACAAAAGATTCAGATACCTACACTTTCACTTTTTCTCCCCATCTTAAAGATAAACGTATACACAGTGGGATATTATCCCTTCTAGAACAAAAGAAATGAACTTTCATCAACCACAGTACAATGGTATAGTCACCAGGAAAGACATTTACATAGAGTTTTCCTTTTGGAAGAAAACATGGAACTTGAGACACCACCTCTCCGTTTCATCACTCAGAGGCCAAGAACACACTGATGAAGTACGCAAGAACAACTAGCATTTCAGCTTAAATCCTAAAAAAAGATAGAACAAAAGGGGGTAAATCAAGGAGCTTGCTCGGGCAGGGTCACCAGTTGGCAAATAGCATTCGCGTCTCCCATCCGCACGTGAGAACTTGGAAAGCTCAACTGTCATTGGCTCGAAGCACACTTTCGCAGACTGATCCGCTTAGACTTCGGGCGTTGGGGCTTAAAGGGAAACCACGCAAAGCTCCGGTGATCCACTCTATTCTATCCAACACAATGTATCCCTTGGCTACGCCATTCAATTCAGCTTCGGTTGGAGGGGGGTCCTAATCCGGCCGGTAAAGAACGCTGCCCCGGAAAAGGAATCTTCTTCCAATCCTGGAAAGAGCAGCGAAGGAAAAACATGACGAGCAAAGGAAAGTCTCGACTCGAGATGTTAGAAGGTGCTAAATCAATAGGTGCCGGAGCTGCTACAATTGCTTTAGCCGGAGCTGCTGTCGGTATTGGAAACGTATAAAAATCTAGTTTATGTCAAAAACAAGATACTATGATTTAGAATTTTGGCTAGAAACTCATTTTCACTTAAAATAGGTTTTTCTTGAACCAAAACCTTTAGGAAACCTTTGAAAAGCATTTGTATACATTTTACAACTAGTTTTTCAAAAGATTACTAATAGTTACGAATTTTTTGACTTTTGGCTAAAAGGTTCAATTTTGAAAAATATTACTAGCACTTAATTTATTTAGGCACACTTAGGAATGTGATATACATGATTATGACTTAGCACTCCCCCTTAATGTACCACTCAACTATCTTGCTCAATATTTCAATTAATGCAGTTTTTGGACAAGACCAAGAACACCTTTTTGAAAAGATTTTCATGGAATGTAACCTACACAAGGTAAAAAGGCTAGATACTTCAATATAAGTACTTGTTACCGAGATAGCATTGTTTTATGATATGAAGTGAGCATCCTCAAGCTTGGCTCTATATTTTGCATATGGTGGAATCCACCTCTTCATGAGTGAGCCAAATCTCTAATGCTTCTCCAAGTATCTATTTATCATTTAAGCACATTTTGGTACCCAAACTCGGTTGGGTCCTTGAATGTTAGTCACAAGAGATTTAGGCACCCATATGGTCTTAACAATAATCTTTGGTGAACTAACAATTCTAGCAAACACATTGCCATTTATATCATTCCTAAGCAAATAATGATCATTATAGATAATAGGCTTAGGAGAGATACCTTTGAGACAATCCTTACTAAAATGTCCCTTCTCCCGGCAATTATAGCAAGTTTGATATTTTCTTCCATCCTTTGTCTTCTTGTCTTGCTTATTACCGGCTTGCCTCTTCTTTGATGATATTTGCTTATCATTCATCTTGTTTGGGCACACCGAGGCAAAGTGGCCCTTCTTGTTACAACCAAGACAGTTGACATTCTTCGTGTGTCTTGCATTGTGCCTTGTCTTGCTATTCTCCTTCTTCTTGGGAGTGAAGCCAATTCCACTCTTATCTTGCAAGCTTCTTTGATTGCTCAATATATCATCGAGAGTGGCCTTCCCTTTGTAGCTTCTTTCCAAGTCATTCTTCAATTTTGTGACTTGGGCCTTGAGCTCTTTGTTTTCCTCTATAAGGTTAGTATCACAAGACATAGAGAAAATAGAAGCGTCTATTTTCGAGCAACAAGGTACATCAAACAAATCATCATAAGAGGTGGATATGCTAACCTTATATGAAATGTAAGAGCTAGGAGCTATACATTGCATATCATTTAGTAAATTACATGTAATGCCTATATCCACCTTAGAGCTAATGACTTGCTAGAGAAGGAGAGATTCATATTCTTCTTTTAGCATATCATAATTGTTTTGAAGAGAGACATGTTCTTTCTTCAAAATCTTATACTTAGTCTTCTCCTTCCCAAGATATTCATTAAGCTCTTCTAACATATCTATCAACTCATCATATGAAGGTTCATCATCATCATTTACCTTCTTATTACCTTTTGCCATGAAGCAATCAGGTGATATGGATGGAGTTGAGGACTCCACATTGTCGGAGCTAGAAGTTGAACATTTTTCTCCCGACATCCATTCTTCTATGCAATCATCATTGGTTGAGGTGGACCTTTCATAACGATCTTGAAGATTGGTCCACATCTCATTAGCTTTCTTCAGATTGTATACTTTATTGAACACCTCTACACTCAAAGCACTAAATAAAGTGTAAGTTGCTTGAGCGTCAAGATGTGAGCATTGCTCTTCCTCATTTATTAGAGCAAGAAGATCCAATGGAGGAGAAAAGCCCACATCTACAATCCGCCAAATTTTAGGGCTCATGGCCTTAAAATAACAAGACATGCGAATTTTCCAAATATCATAATTCGTGCCATCGCATAGAGGTGTATCACTAAGGTGCACAATATCACTAGTCGTCATCCTTTACTCTCTAGGCGGTGAAGCCTAATAAAATAAGTGATCAAGCTCTGATACCACTCGTAAGATCGAGGAGGTCAACTAGAGGGGGGGGGTGAATAGGCGGTTTTTAAAAATACTTTTGGCTAAAACCGATTTCTAATGCGGAAGCTAACAACAATTCGGTTTTGTACAATTAAAGCCTAAATCAACTAGTCTTGACTACGTGCACCAACAATATTAGACTATTGATAATTATAGCAAACATACAAAGACAAGTAAGCAATTCAATTCTAAGAATGTAAATTGCACAAACTAAATCACAAGAGAGCAAACCATAATGACACAATGACGTTTTATCGTGGTGTTCGGGGACTTGCCGGTCTCCCCTAATCCACGTTGAGGTAAGCCCAAACTAATTGGATCGGCTCCACGAATTAAGCCAAACACCTCAATTCCACTAATGGTAGCTCTTTCCCGCTCCGGGTAGGTGAGCTCCAACCTTCACAACACGCCGGACCTTCTCACAAGCTTCTTGAGAAGATCACCGGTCCACGACGCTTCCACGCCGTCTAGGTGTCGGCAAACACCAAGAGTAACAAGCCAAGCCCCTTGCGTGACTTTTACCACGTGCAACGAATGCACAACCTCAAGTGGATACGAAATCCACCTCTAGATGCAACACATGCAACTAGAGACCTTTCTTCTTGTTCACAAGGTGCAACACATGCACAATTGAGAGGAAAAGCTCACACTAGCTCAAGTGAGTGAAATGGGATGCCAAAGAATGTCTCTCAATTGGCCAAGGTGGGTATTTATAGCCCACACACAAAAACTAGCGTTGGGAGCAGAAATCCCCAAAAATTAGGATTTACAGTAGTACCGCCGTACAAACTCCGGTACTACCGTTTTCTACTGTTCATCGGTCGCACGGGTGCATTAACGGCTCAAAAGCTAGTCGTTACTGTTTTTAGTGCAGTAGTACCGCAGCACAAAGGGCGGTACTACCGTTCTTTGGTAGTACCTCTCTTCTCGGGTTGTATTACCACAGTCCAAATTCAGCACAGACGACACTCGGTAAAAATGTCATAACTTTTGACTCCGATGTCGGAATTGAGTGATCTTAGACTCTATGAAAAACTTATTAAGAGGGATACGCAACCCACATATTTGATTGATCTCAAACACATTAGATCAAATCAAAAGCACAACTTCAAAGAGCCACTACCATAGTCTAAGTCTAAAGAAATAGCAACAAGCAATCTTAGACCATACCAAGGGAAAATGCATGAGTCCCAACAATTTTCAAAACACATTTGCAATCTTAGATCATGCCACAAGGAGTAGGTACAGTGACTTCAACTATTTGCAAAGCATATTTGCAAAGTATAGTCGCATGCTACAAGGATTAAATGCATGAGTCTCGGCTATTTGTAAAACACATTTGCAAATAATAGCATCATGCCACGAAGAGCTAGAGCAAGCAAGATTGAGCTATCAACACATGATGAGACTCAAGCTACTAGACAAGACCCCTCTTAATAGTACAGCAACCTATACTAGTAATCCGGTCTTCCAACCAAACAGCATCCTCTTGAAGTTTGATGACGCACATCTTCACTTCAAGTCCGGGTCATCATCTTGACATGCATCAACCCATGATGCATCTTTTACTTGATCTCTATCAACACATGATGGGTCTTCTCTTGACTTGGTGATCATCTCCTCTTCGAGATCTTGATATGCATCAACACATGATGTATCCTCTTTTTGAATCTTGACTTGATGACGATCAACTCATGATGCTATCCGAAGTCTCCATTACCATGGAACATAACCTATTCATCCAACTCATGAAAAATGTTAGTCCCACAATGATTAACATTAATTACCAATGGGCAGTACTATCGCTTCCCTTAGAGGTCCAAAACTGGCCCTCTCTGGAGATAACGTACCGCCAACTAAAATTCGGAACTTTCGGTGTGCGGTAGTTCCGCCAAAGGATTTGCAATCGTACCGCTACGCGGTAGCTCCGCCAAATAAACTCTGGTACTACCGCATATCGATAGTATCGCTTACCAAATGCGGTCATATCGATTTCCATTGAAATTCTTCTAGAAGCTTTTCGAAATGCAATGCATGACTCCTTTGTTTTGAGCCATGTCGATCTTTTATCATCTTTGCATTTCCTTTTCATGTCATCATTCAAACTCTGGGACTAAGCCTTGAAAGCATCTTAGCACACACATTAGTCCCACAACACAATTGCAAATAATTGAATATAAAGCAATATGAGTATATATGAACTATACAAGTTTTATATACTCAAAGGATATGTTTCAAAGTAGAGATCCTCAATATATGTGGATAAAGAATTATTGATCAATACTAATGAAACAACAAAACATAGAGTCAACTCCCCCTAAATGTGTGCATACACGAATGTGTAATAAAAACATATGCACATATTCAAGTTAGACTTTTAATGGAGTTCAACCTATATTTTGGATTCGAGGAATGCAATAAGATGTGAGAATATGATGTCGAGTGCAAACCTCCATGATTTTCACCTTTTTATCCAAATAAGACTACACAACAGGTATATCAATAGAAGTGTTAGTCTCACATATAGATTTGTTATTAATCACCAAAATACTCTATTAACTCATAATGTCAGGTCTAGATTCTTCAACTGGCCAACAGTGGAATTTGTGCCCCGAGGCTAACGGGTCCATACCGTTGTATAGACCGGTGAGTGTCCCTTTAGGCCCACCCAGTCCCACCATTGTTCTGTGCTACTCTATCACACAAGAGCACACGCCTTTCCTGTAAATATTCAATTGGGAGAGTAGAGTACTAAGCCAGGTTGGAATGACCACACCTATGGTTGAACGGTTTCTGTGTCTGTTACTTAACACAAGGTTCTTGTCCTTGTCTTCAGTGAGGAAGTGGGCCAACACCAACTCGTGGCTGTCCGCCCACTTGATCTCACCTTCGACTCATGTTTAACACAAGTCTATTGGGTTGTCCAACTTCTTGGTCTCAACCCTCAACTCCTCTAAAACCATTGGCAAACAACCAATACTCTTTTTCAAAATTTATAAACACATGGCGTGACAATGCTACTTATATAGTTATCATTCTATGTAAACTTGTCAAGGTGAAAATGGCCCACAAGAGCTAGGTGGGTTTGTATGTGGGGTAACCAGATTTATCTATTTATCATGGCATTCAAAAGTATTATTTGAATATTTAAAGTAATTGGCACAAATACAGTAATAAAAGTAATAACATAAATACATGAAGTATATGTTCAAAATGATCAAAGGAATGCGACTTGCCTCCTTGCACAAAGTCTTCTAGTAATTCGTCTTGTCCGGTGTCTTCTGGAGCCTGGTCGACTAAGTCGTGACCTATCGCGAAATAAAATAAAATAATCCAAATAAAATCCGGCTCGACAAGGAATGAGCTAGGAACAATATGCAAGTAAAGAAATTCGGAAAGAAATATAAAGAAAGGTGGTGTGGGATGGGGTATTTATTTCATGTTTGATTGGACCGAACAGAGTTGAGAAATGAATTCACGGGCTCGAAACGGTTTAAATAAATATAAAATATCGAATTAGGGTTTTGGAGGAGAAAAGTGTTGGACGATGAATAGTGCTGATTTTTTACTATTCATGTACGAAAAATGGTTAGTGAACAGTAATTGCGCTCTCTGTTATCCGATAAACAGTGACCATGGTTTACTGTTTTCTGAAAATGAACATTAGTGATCTTTGCTGTTTTTGGGCTGAAATGAACAATATCGTGCTGAAAAGAATGAATAGTGTTTGTCTGTGTTTAGACTGGGTTGTGAATAGTGCAAGGCTGCACAGTGTTGGCTAAGCCCAACATGTAAATGGGCCAAAGGCCACATTGGGCCAAAGGCTAGAGTCGCGCACGGCTTTTAGCTAGTGCGTGCTCTATGTCGTGCTCGAATAGAGAAGTAGGCGGCGGTGGTGGTTGGCGGCGGAGAAGAAAGGTACAGGGAGCATCCTTGATGCCTAAGCAACCCATTTTGGGGTTTTGGAGGAGTAGAGGAGGTGGGGAGGTGGGGCGGCAGCTACAATGGCGCACGGCCGAGACAGGGGAAAGGTGCAACGGTGCTCCGGCGAGTTTCTGGCCTAGGTGAGTGACGTGGGAGAATCAGTGAGTGGAGAGGAGCTCAGAGGTGGTGGTGTTGGTTCTTGGGGAAGTCTAAGGTGCGTTGGCGACGGTGGTCGTGGGTGGCGCAGTGGGGATGCACAGTGCCCGCGAGCTCCGGTAGGATTGGGGGTGGGGATGGTGGGGGAAAGTTGTGGGAGGGCAAGGTGGAGCTTACCGTGGGATCAATTTTGTGGTTGGGTGGGTGGAGGCGGCGTATCGGTGTCGGCTTCGTCGAGGAAGAAGAATAGTTGCAGCGGGATTCTTTGAAATTGCCGGGGCTGGGGATGAAGGAGAGTGGGAGGGAGGTGTTATGGTGGAAGATGATGGTGAAGGCGCTCACGGGGGGTGGCTTTTATAGCCCAGGGAGAGGCTGTGGTAGAAGGGACTGGGCGCGATGGTTGTGACGCGTGGGCGGCGACATGATTGGGCGTGCGCGAGCGGCGCTGGGCGGGGCAAGGTGGCGGTGTGGTGGCGGGGTGAGGTGGCACGGTGAAGGTGGTGGAAGGCACCGACGGGGGCGAAGGGGAAGCATCAAGGCGTGCGGCGGTGGCACGGTGATGCAAGGAGGAAGATAGAGAAGAAGCGCCTGGGGAAGAAGCCGTTTTCGGATGAAGAAAATAAGGAGGCCGAAAAGGGAAAGCGGAAACGGGGAAGAAAATCCAAATTGGGAAAGAAATAAAAAAAACAAGCCAAAAGTAACTGCGTTTCAAGGCCCGAGTGGGAATCTTGAACGAGCTTAACCTGGCTCGACGCTTTGTGCAGGCAACCAAACACATCAAAAATTGCATGCGAATGACCCTTGGTGAAGGCAACCAAACACACCCTGCAAATTCTCTGAAATCCAAACAACTGTGAGAGAAGCATTCTCCATGCAAACATGGGTTCAAATGTTGATAAATGGATGTAGAGTCATGGATGCCAAAGTGGCAAAGGTTTGAGAAGATGGAGTAAATTTCACAAAATCCTAGGTTTTGAGTCAAAGTTAACGCAAAACCATAGGTTTTATTATTTTTTTCAAGGAAACCCAGGTTTTGTGGCAAAAGTTTTAGAAAAACCTGGGTACACCATCTTGCCATCCATTTTGCTTTGAGATTTGTGCAGGATACGTGTATGTAATACATATAAACGGTATTTTTGAGTATATACACACGTTGGTGGGCTCTGCAATACACTCCTATACTCCTCTCCTCTCTCATTCTCACCCCCTCTCCTCTCTCTCCCATCGACGACAGCTGAGGCCGCAACATGAGGCTTAACAGTAGCAACACTAGTGACCAAGGAGGAGGCATTGTGGTGATCGGCTACACAGTGGCAACGTCGGGCGTGTTGTGAGTAGCAGAAACCCGATGAGAAGGCACCGTCCGGGAACACAGCAACGCAGAACTCCTGGGACACGACTGGGCTCGTCAAGGTAGGGGAGAGCTTGCCCGGGACCGGGGTAGGTTAACCTTCACCAAATCCAACAATGAGGCCTTGATCTAGGCCCAGTCGTGGGGACAGGGCCAGATCCCGCTGGCCACCGCCACTGTCGTTGGGAGAGAAAGAGGAGAGGAGAGGAGGGTGAGAATGAGATAGAGGAGAGAAAGGTGTATAAGGGGAGTGGTGTACTGCGAGGCCCATCAATGCATGTATATACTCGAAAATATCATGTATTGGACGACCGAGATGATGTACATGGTGTTTTTTTGAAACATTTTGCTTCAAAACCTGGGTTTTTTAACAAATTGTAAAACGTGGGGATTTGTGTTACCTTTGCCCCCAAAATGTGGGTTTCCTGAGATCTACTCTTTGAGATATGGGATGTTGCACTTCTCCCCGTTGGAAAGATATGTTAGAATAGGACTCTATTTGTATTTCCTTATCTGTATATGGCAACCTCCTTTGTACTCCCTATATATATTGCCCGTTGGGCCTTCTTGAATATACACACAATATTCATAACATGATATCAGAGCTAGGGCTCTAACCTAGCTCTTCCGCTCTTCACGCCACGTCGCCAAAGGCCGCCGCCATTGCGCCACGCCGCCACCGCCGCCCTAACGCGACAACAGATCTCTACTCCCACCCGAGTCCGACACCTCCGCTGGTCTCTCGAGCCACCATCGCCGCTTGAGCCGGGCCGACGCAGCTCGCTGAGTCAATCTCGCTCGGGTCGTTGCCACGAGCCGGTTCTTGCCGGTCACCGCCGCCGCTTCGGCGATCTACCTCGGACCGCCGCTTCGCGCCGACCCTCCTGGCAGGGGGGCCGCCGCGCCGATCTGCTTTCAAGTGGTCGCCCGCCACGCCACTTGTGCAGGGGAACAACTAGGGTTCCCCCCTCCCTCCCGTGAGTGAGTTGTTTTGTTGGGCCGTAGTGTTAACCGGCCCAGCGCGAAAAAAAATCAAAAAAAATCAAAAAGTAAAGAAAAGAAAAACCTAGAATGTTGTTCTAACCGCCGCGCCGTCCAGCGCCGCCTGTTAGACTTCGTTGCCTTGGTCGCCGCGCCGTCCAGCGCCGCCTACCGATGGCTTCTGTTCCATCAGCTACGATCCCATTCTCGAGAACAAAGCTCCATGGGACGAACTTCAAGTTGTGGTCTTCACTTATGGAGATCACGCTTGATGGTCTTCACCTCTGGGGACATGTCACTGGTGCCCGACCTTGTCCGTCATCGCCAGTACAGCCTCCTCCCAGACAGCCTACTTCTAAACCTCCTGCAGAAGATGAGGCCGCCAAGAAGAAAGCAGAGGCCGATATTGCTGCTGCTGATGCTGCTGATGAGGCCTTTCAGTATTCCATAGACGCTTTTGAGCGCTGGTGTGCTGATGAGGCCCGGGTTCGAGCCATCCTGCAAACCTGAACATTGGGGTATTTAACTCTTTCAGTTAACTGGTGACCAAAATAATCCAAAGATGTTTCGATCAAGCACACAATTATGCCGCCATCAAAGTTATCTTACACAAAACTCTCTCTGAGAGATGTATTACACGATCTGATGAAGCAAGCAGGATCTAATTAACGGAGAGGAAATTCTGAAGAAAAAACAGCTACTAGCACTTGTCTAGCAGTACTTTGCACTACCCATACGTGTGAAATACTAACATATGCGCATATACCTCACTCAGCTAATTGAACAAAAAAATGTATGGTGTTTAGCTGCAGCCTGGTTCTCCTCTGAACCTGCGATTTGCTTGCGCTGATCCACATCACCCTTCGGCACCACAAGGTTGCTCAAAGTCCTCACAATCTGCCGCTTGAGTTGCCCCCTCTTCAGTGGAGGCCTCTTCTCTTTTGTGCTGTAGTTGATGCCGCTGTTGTTGTGTTGGTAGTAGTACTCCATGGTTCCACCTCTCTTCTTTCTTCCTTTCTTTGTGCTCAGTTCCTCTTGCTCACTTGAGGAAGGGGTGTGTGAAGGTAGGAAAGAATTTATAAGTAAGAAGAACCTTCTGAAGTTTCACTAGTTTCAGCATGCTGTATCAGTTGGTGTGTTGTTTTCTTTTTACTTTTTTTTCAGGAATAAATTGACTACTTTTGGGTGCGAGTTTGGGACACATGAGGTTTATGGTGTGAATGTGATCAAGGCACTAACCAGGGAATTTATGCCCTGGCTTTGTTTACTACTAGAGGGCAAGTTGGACGTGTGGATCAGGGAGCAGTGTGTGTATCTTTGAAGCATCCATGGATCAATGACTGGCAGTCAGATCAGCACCAGCTTGAGCTTATGGCAATTAGACATCACTTAATGTAGTATGCTAGATCTCCCAGATGCTAGATGATGTGATGTCACTTTCTAGAGAGCGATGCTTCTTTTTGTTAGTTAATGATTTTTGGCCTAATTCTTCTTCAGATGATCCATTCGACCTCTGATAAAAAAGATAGACCTTGGTTCTATTTCTTCTCTTCAACAAGTTTAGTAATAAGCATAACGACCCTATTGTTCCAATGGAGAGAAGAACATATAATTAGCTTTTCGGGAAATTTCCGACTAATTAACTAACGACAGCTTTACTGAGAGTTTTGAGTCATATCGACAACATACTGAATAAGTAACTCATGATTTTTTTTCCTTACATCTCCAGATATTCCTTGTAACCTTATTCCTACTTAAAAAAATATAGAAAAACAAGATACATCATTTATGCCAACACGATCTACATGCATCACATGGCAAATAGCTGGCTGGTAAGATCATCATCAATCATCACCCATACAGCCACCAGAGAGATACACTGAACCTTGAAGCTACCACTCATCAATGAACGACGATCGATACATTGCTCGTGGTCTCATTTCTCACAGGAAACCGTCAATAGTCGGCACGTGCTGCTTTATTTCGTGTTGTTTTTGGTCGCTGTTCTGTTGGTGCCGTGCGTTGCTTGCTCTGCTCTTTATACTCTGATTATCTGAGAATTTTTTTTGAAATAATATATTTTTTAAAACAAATTACAAAACTAGTTCATCACTCTCAAAAATTGCAAAAATAGATTCCTGTCGCTATTTCATCTGACGATAGGTTCCTATCGCCAGTTGAAATGGCGACGAATTCTCTACATGAGGCGACTTCGCCATTTCAAATGACAGGAATATTTGAATTTTAAATATAGCAAATAAACTCAAAAATTACAAATTTTTTTGGAGTATCAAATAGAGTGTTCTTGCTTGTGTAATTTTTCATAATTTTATCAATTATAAATTTGTCTCTAAAATTCATTTAAATATACTATTTGTAGAATTTTAAATATACCAAATGAAGTCAAACATTATGAAATTTTTGTGGTTTCTCCTTACATAGTGAACTTGTTTGTATAATTTTTTCAGAATTTTATATGCTATGAAATTATCTCAACAATTAAGGGTACACAATTAAGTACATCAGATTTAAACCTAAAGTCAGAATTGTAGATACAATTTCAAAGCATATAAGATTTTGAAAAAATTACACAAACAAGTTCACTATGTAAGGAGCAACCACAAAAATTTCATAATGTTTGGACCTCATTTGGTATATTTAAAATTCTACAAATAGTATATTTAAATGAATTTTAGAGACAAATTTATAATTGATAAAATTATGAAAAAATTACACAAGCAAGAACACTCTATCTGAATACTCCACAAAAAATTTTGTAATTGTTTTAGTTTATTTGCTATATTTAAAAATTCAAATATTCCTGTCGCCATTTGAAATGGCGATGTGAAGTCGCCTCAACAGACAGGTTCTGTCATTATTTCAATCGGCAATAGGAACCTGTCGCCAGATGAAATGGCGACATGAACCTATTTTTGCAATTTTTGAAAGTGATGACTTAGTTTTGTAAATATTTTTTTAAAAAATATTATTTAAAAAAAAATTCGATTATCTGATACGTTCAATTCAGCCGGCGTTGACAGAGCAAATGCAAGGGTAAATCGACTTATTTTTAGTACTAGAAAGACATTGGAAACGTCCAGACGAGTTGGCGTGTCAACGAAATGAATAGTGGTCTTTCTTATTCGTATTTGTATTTTTCTAAAAAAATACGAATTTAAATATTATCGAATATGAATACGAATCGAATACCTATTCAATTCAGCCGGATTCGGTTATCCTCGTAACTTACATAATAGCAAGATATTTATGATACTAAACCCTTGTACATAGCACACTTAATCATTCTAGTTTATCTATTTCACCTAAAACATGATTTCACATTAAACAAAAATATTCATCCAACTAATTAGTCACACTAATATATATATATATATATATATATATATATATATATATATATATATATATATAATTTTATCGAATTGAATAATAGTGCGTATAAAATAACATTTCGGATGATAAAAGCCCTATACCATATTCGTATCTATATTTTTATACGAATATGAATACAAATACAAAATAAGAAAAAAATTATTAATCGGGATTGAAAAAATATTCACATCCTATGAAGAGGGTAGTCGAATAAATGGCCATGAGCTCGAATTGAGCTTTTTTTTATTAATTAACCATTTTTTGAATTTTATTTTAAAGTTAACCCTCAGCACAATTTATTTTCAATTCTGACCCATTTGATCACGCCACGGGTGGTGGCGTAACAAAACAACACTGTCACGCGTCAGGATAAATTCTTAAAATAGCACTTTTTGTCACGCCACTAGTTGTGGCGTGACCAAATAATACTGTCATACCATTTCCAGTAGTGTGACAAGAGTTTAACCAGAAATGGACTAACGTGACATTGTTGTTTTGTCACCCAGGGGTGGTGGCGTGACCAAAGAGGTCAAAATTGGAAATAAAGTGCGTCGAAGGTTAACTTTAAAATAAATTCAAAAATAGGTTAATTAATAAAAAAAATTCGCTCGAATTCGTGCTGGACTGACTGCGTGACTGGTCAGTGGTCTTTTGATGCTTGAAAGATGCCCCCTCCCCTGACCCACACGTCCAGCTCGCCCTCTTGTTAGTAATCAATCGTTTAAGTCATTTTCAAAGCTACCCTGAACCTTGAAGCTATCACTCATCAGTGAACGACGATCGATACATTGCTCGTGGTCTCATTTCTCAGAGGAAACCGTCAATAGTCAGCACGTGCTGCTTTATTTCGTGTTGTTTTTGGTCGCTGTTCTGTTGGTGCCGTGCGTTGCTTGCTCTGCTCTTTACACTCTGATTATCTGAGACGTTCAGTTCAGCAGGAGTTGACAGAGCAAATGCAAGGATTAAATCGATTTATTTTTTAATACTAGAAAGACGTTGGAAACGTCCAGACGAGTAGTGCTATTCTCTATTTGTATTCATATTTTCTAAATAAATATGTATTCGTATTTTTAAATAAATACGATTTCAAATATTATCGAATATAAATACGAATTGAATACCTACTTAATTCGATCGGATTTAGATATCCTCCTAACTTACGTAATAGCAAGATATTTATGATACTTAACCTTCGTACATAGCATACTTAATCATTCTAGTTTATCTATTCCACCTAAAAACATGAATTCATATTAAACTAAAAATATCCATCCAACTAATTAGCTACACTGCAATAAAAAATATGTATATTGTTTTATCGAATACGAAAAGTGCGGATAAAATAATATTTTGGGTGACAAAAGTCCATATCATATTAATATCTATATTTTTATACGAATACGAATAGAAGAGAAACTGTTAATCAGATAAAAAAATCTAAACTATTCGTAGCCTATTAATACGGTAGTCGAATGAATCGCCATGCGCTCGAATTCGTTGCTGGACTGACGGCGTGACTGGTCAGTGGTCTTTCGATGCTTGAAAGATGCCCCCTCCCCTGATACACACGTCCAGCTCGCCGTCTAGTTAGTAATCAATCGTTTCAGTCATTTTCAAAGCTAGCATCACGGCCCAGAAGTGGTCAATTTATTCCTGCAAACAATGGTAAATAAACACACCAGCTGATACAACATGTGCGGCAAGAAACCTGTATGACAGTACAGAGGACTTCGCCTGTAAACTACATTACGTAGATACTTCCAAAAATTGGCGTATCAGTATCGGATACAGATACAGCCTAAATACGGTTGGATACATATTCAGTAAGTATCGATAATTTTCCTGTTTTTTTAAGAAAATAATTTTCAATGCTTCTAGGATACTTCTCGTTATATCCTGTAAGTATCGATGATTTTTCTTTTTTTAAAAAAAAAAATAATTCCCAATGCTTCTTGGATCCGATATTCTTGGTTACTTCAACGATACGTCCACTTCCTGATACCTCTGAACCCTAACCCGTCGTTCCTCTCAGAACAGTGTGCTCCATATAAATTCCAAATCTTCCCACCCAGCCGCCCCCAATGTTGCCACCCTCACGGCCGCCGCTGCTCCCTTGCCCACGCCGGAGCTGCTCCTCGAGACCCACGCCGCTGCCCCGTCTCTGATTCGCCCACTGCTGGCTCACCGACGGTTCCCAGAACTCCGAGATCAGGTCCTCCACTAATGCCTCCTCCTCCTCTATCTTCTTTGCCTTCATCTTCATCTCTTCTTGCTGAATTCGAAAGAGACTTCTTGGTCTTGGTGATGGCTTGATGGGCTCTGAGCCTCTGACTTCTTGGTTCTAGTAGGTGGTGGGAGAGACCAGGGAAATGGGGGAGATAGGTGCCTGGTAATGTGTGTCTCAGAGTGCTTTGTTGGGTTGGCAAGAAAGGATGAGATAGGAGTGGGGCCTGCGGTGTAGATACCATGTAGCAGCGGGCAACATGGATTATATTGGATTTGGCTTCTACCTTCATCAATATTAAGGTATTCCTATCTCATAGGTCATCAGTAATTTATATATTTTTGGAATTTTATTATATACATAGACGTATCATTGTTTTTAGAGAATTGGCGTATTGCGGTATCGTTGCATCACAAATTCATATCCGTATCAACGTATCTGAACAACGTAGCCTATAAATACTTACCTTCTCATGTCCTCTTCACAAGTCACAAGCACTACTTGGCTTGAAACACACAAACACACAAAAGAAGAAGAGGGAAGGCAAGGAAAGGAGCAAGAAGAGGGGAGCCATGGAGTACTACTACCGGCACAGCAACAGCGGCATCAGCTACAGCACAAAGGAGAAGAGGCCTCCACTGAAGAGGGGGCAGCTCAAGCGGCAGATAGCGAGGACCATCAGCAACCTTATGGTGACGAGGAACGCTGCTGGCCCAAAAAGAAAGCAGATCGCAGCAGCTTCAGAAGAGAACCGAGCTACAACTGAATCTCGAAACAACATCGTCAGATGCGTACGGTGTATGGTGCTTGGCACAAAGACATGATGGAATGCTTCTACTAGATATTTTTTCTTCCAGATTTGTTCTTTCCCCTCTTTTCTTCAGACCTTTTTTAGGGTTTTAGCTGAAAGGCTGCCATCATGTTTGCTTCATCGGAGAGTTCTTAGCTTGTATGAAGGAATAGAGAGGCTCTGTAAATTTCCATATGTAATACATATCTCGAAATGA
The DNA here is from genome assembly GCA_036346405.1 of Phyllostachys edulis. Taxonomy (NCBI): domain Eukaryota; kingdom Viridiplantae; phylum Streptophyta; class Magnoliopsida; order Poales; family Poaceae; genus Phyllostachys; species Phyllostachys edulis. The sequence goes on along the minus strand of CM070554.1, from coordinate 17,791,069 downwards.
AAGGTTTATGTGATATAACTTGCAAGATGACACCAGTGATTCAGTGCGTAGTTGATAAACTCAGGGTTCGATCATACCAGTGATTCAGTGCGTAGTTGATAAATTCAGGGTTCGATCACTAGTTTGTTCATCCGCTGGAAGAGATAAGATAATATCCTAATGTGCAACTTGGCAAGTGCACCTTTCAAGAAAAAGAGCGCAGTTGCTGGTATCTGGAACTTCAGCAGGGAGAGCATCTACCATACATACTACACATTTCAGATTGCAAAGTTGGACATGGCAATCTGAAAGACGCACGCGGCTCTTGTTTTTATCTGCTATACGCGCTCCAATCAAGGAAACGCCCTGTGTCCACCAGCAGAAGTTTTTCAATCACGGTGGTATATCGGTGCTAGAGCTGGCCAAACGTGCCGTGCCTGATCAGCAAGACGAAGACGACATTGTGGGCACGACACGGATTTGACGATGACGACATTATTCACGGGCGGCCAAGACGATAGCTCGGCCGTGTCTGGGCCGACACTTTCTAAGACAAATGGTAAGACGACTCGAACGCGGCATGACACTGCTTTTAATATACATATGTAATTTTATTTTTATTTATTAATATCTATATGATTTTCTTTCCATTTTAATACTTATATGGTTTTATTTTGTAGTTTTTAAATTTTATAAGTATATATAAATTTATTTTGGTTTTTTAAATATATATATTTTTTCTAGGATTGTTTTTCAATTTTTCATGTCTTATGAGCTAAATGACAAATGTTTTAACGAGCTAACTATTTGAACATTAATAAAATTGTATTACATTTTCAATATGGTTGTCTCTTTTTTTTTTCTTCCAATTTTCATGTCAACTTCTGAATTCTACACATTTTTCTAATGTTTTTGGAATTTTTTTGAATTTTTTCATTCTATCAGGTCAAATGGGTTAAACGGGCCACATTTGATCCGATGGGCTAAACGGGCCGTGCCAACCCGGCACGGCACGAAAGAGCAATGGATCGTGCCTAAATCGTCACCATAGTCCGTAGGCCGATCCGACACGGTACGAATAGTAGCTGTGCCAGATCGGACCACCCATTTGGCCAGCTCTAATCGGTGCCAATTGATCAGATATAGTTTAAGAGTTCTATTACGTATACAACAATATTGGTCAGATGAAAAGATCTAAGTATCAGATAAAAAACATCGAAATATTCACGTTCATGTGTCAGCTTCTTGCTGGATGTTTCATGAAAAGGAACCGGTCTCTGACACGTACACACCAATTACTACGGTTTAAAAAAGGCATGAACTCACCAATTCTACTACGGTTTTTTTTTATAAAAAGGCATGAACTCGCATGCTGTAATACACGAGCAGAAACAAGGCCCATGCGTTTTTGGCAAAAATCAGTGGCGGAGCCAGAAATTTAACAATAGGGGTGCACAATTTAAGGTTGAAAAAAAAATCTTATACGACACATGTAATTTTACAAGTCCAACACAATTATACAAAAGAGTTCGAAATTAGTTAACAATGCAATACAAATAGTTCAAATAAAATCTTACATGAATAAAAGAGTCCTGAATAGCTAATGGAAATCACAATACCACACGACGCGATTTCATTCCTTGGAAGCGCTTTATTATATCATCATCACTAACCTTCGAGAAAATATCTCGTTTTATAAAGGTGACTAAACAATCATTCAATATTTAATCACTCATACTATTTCTCAACTTGTTCTTCACAAGATTCATCGTCGAAAACACTCTTTCAACGCTCGTCGTTGCCACCGATAGGAGCAATACCAATTTGAGAAGCAAGCACACTAAATTGTAAATGTCATGCTTTCTTGTTTCAATAAGCTTAGTAGAAAGCTCACTGAGATTCTTTAGGCCCTTAAATCTATTATCGCTTCATATATCATCAATGAAGTTATCAAGTTGGAAAGAAAGTCTTATTAAATCCGTGTTTGAAAAATCATTGGGATAAAAGTTGACAAGGCTAAGCACTTTGTCCCTATCATAAGAAGCAAATGAATTCAGAGAATTTAAAGTGGACATGCAAACAAGCAACTCTATATTAACCTTGTCAAAACAATTGTCAAGCTCTTGGAGAACACTATCAATAATGTTAAGATACACTTCCCTTCTAAAATGATCATCATTTTTTTGTTTTGGGTAAAAATGTGATGATCTTCCATAAGACACATATCTACCATCCGGCTTAGAAACTTTGATGCCATATTTAGTGCAAAATGATGTTACCTTTTCTTGAAGAAATTCATCCCACCCATCACAATTCACACCTCATTCGTTGCATTCTATCATTAGCCAAATTAACAAGTGCCATAGCATTAATAGTATCTTGGTCTCTCTTTTGCAAAGACTAAGACAACTCATATGACAAGCATCAAGTGTGTATTGAAAACAAAGTCAAATGACTCAAAGGCTTTCACCATAGCATGTATTTTTGGCCAATCATTCTTCTATGAAGGGTCTTTTCCAAGCTGTATAAGTATTTTGCGGATTGTTGAATACATACTAATAATATGCAAAATAGTTCTATAATAAGAACCCCAAGGTGTGTCACTGTGCCTAGCTAACCCTATCTCTTGATTTAATCTCTGTCCACTTTCTATCTCACTAATTCTAGTACTTCAAAAAATTTTGAGTTGAATTGCTAAAATTTAACCAGTCTAATTGCCAATTACTTATATCTATATATAGTTTAAAAAAATTTACATGATTTTTTGGGGGTGCCTGTGCACCACAGGCACCCCCCGCCGCCGCCCATGGCAAAAACTCAGGATCGATCTTTGCTTACGTGGCCATTGCCTGCTTGGTTGAGAAGATGTCGACGCGTGCAAAAATCGGATGCGTTGTCTCCCGATGAGCTCGAGTACATCAGGAGCCATGTCTTGCCGTCTTTCTATGCATGAAGATATGGACCTTGAAGTGCTACTTTGGGTAGTGTACAGCTCGGCATGAGGTTGGTATTTGCCGTAGCAAGCAGCTGCGCTGGTAGAAGCAGTACACTTAAACTAAAGATTAAGTTTATTGAATTATGTGGTGCACATATGCGTGCATGTTTTTGTTAGAGTCAATGTACTCTTTCGATTAAAAAAAGTCAATGTACTCTTCAAAGGAGACTACGATTTGATGCACTCAAAACTCTAAATTCCAAATTTTTGTATGAATCAGTGAAATATGTTGCCTGCAAGTGTGTGGCAGTTCCAGGTTTTGTTCTAAAACATGACAGGTGCTGACCTCTATCACTGGCGTCCACGGCTCCCGTGCGCTGGTGGACCGTCAGCCTCTCGGATGCATGGACACGGTGCACCACATGATATCATCAGAAGTGTGAATGTGTGTCACTGTTTCATCGATCAGAACCACGACACTGAAGGCTATCAATAATGTTAATCAGTAGAAAAAGAAAGAAAAACTAATCGTCAATTAATGTGGGTCCATATTACATTGGTACAGATCAATGAGATATGTGTAGAGCTTCTTATATGAATACAACTCTAATTCCTTAGATATCAAATCTAAATGCATAGATCTAGAATTTGTATCCTGAAAGGAGGCCAACCAGACGATGTGTTCCGTTCTACATACGGTGACAGATTTCAACAAGTACATCAACAATTAAAAGAAGAAGCAATTGGTAGAATCAATCTGCACTTCACGGCCAAGTTATAGGTAGTTCTCAATTCAATGCGATTTGGCTTCTTCTTTGGATGATGCATCATGTTATTGGTTCTTTTTTCTTTTGTTTGAAGTGTTTTCACTTTTCCGTAAGCAAAGGACATGAGGCAACGAACCAAGATTGCCAAGTCTACAAAGAATAAGTATGACATCATAGGAGGTTAATTATTCCCTTGAATGATTGGAACTCGTGTGTGGAACAGATGTTGAAGACTTCAAGATCGCGACTAATCCTTCAATTACCGGCTATGTTTTTAGTTTATTAAGCTTTTACGAAGCTTTGCTCTTAACCTTCGGAACCCTATTGGTTTCATCTTCCCTGCAATTTCATCTCTAGTGACGTGTACTAGCTTTTGTGAGCGAGCGGGGCCAACAAGAGCTACGGACGAATGTCATGGCTGGCCACAATATCTTTGCCATGTGAAGATAGATAGGAGGAACCCAGAATTGATATTGTCGGTGGGATCGACTCTAACCGTGACTTTATTATCAGATATTGTGGTTTGTACTCTGTAGCAATTAACAATGAAAGAGTTATAGAGGCGATCGACAGACACCAGTGGAACCCAACAATGAGAGAGGTGTATTGCAAGTCCAACAACCGTAGGGAGACATGCCTAAACGAGGCGATGAGAATTTTGGAATTTTGATCAATCTAGAGGAAGTTCAAAGTTAATAATCAACATGATTGTCAATGACAAAAACTAAGATGAATTCAATTGCAGTAGCTAGAAGGATTAAAAGAAGAAGAAAATTAATAATTTACAAATTCACTATTGTACTCGGTATATAATTTAGAAATGCATTATGAATCGAGGAGGAAACATGACACACATTTAGTTGGTATATTATAGCATTTACAATAACCGGATGAATACTACGATCTCTTAAAATTATGTCAAGACTGCCGTACATTTTGGACCTACGTTATACTATCTTATTATAAAAGTGAAACTTAATTATATTTGTTAGTATACTTTTAGCAAACAAGTTACACTAAATCTAGCCGCACATTGTGCGGGTACTCTTGCTAGTTTTGGTAAATTGTAAGGTCCTGGATTTAGTTCATTTGATGCAATCTATTAACTAGCCAGTGGTAAAAGCACAAGAAAAGAAACCGGTGTAAGCTTTCCCCTTCTCAGATATGAGAGTCATGCAGGTGGCGAAACGAAAATGCTCGTAGGAAAGGTCAGGTCAAGTCGGTTTTTTTTTTCAGGTGTGCGACATGTAGGCCCTGTTGTTTTCGGCATGGAGGGCGCAAGAAGAAACAGGTTATATCTTGACGTGGTTTAGCCTTTTCTCCTAAGTCTCCACTGATGACTAGTGAGCGATCTTATCTTTGTCTCTCCGCTGATGACTAGTGAGCGATCTTATCTTTGTCTAGACTCTGGTAGACATGTTAAGCACATTACTCTCACGTCTGCCCGTTTTGTAATTTGTGGTCTGATTGAGAAGGCACATGGTGCGATCCCTAGGAGGACATACAACTTTTTCCTTTTCTGAAATAAAAACATACAGTTTTTTCTACTTTGCTAAGATAGAGATGTGATTTAGAAAAGGTGGCGACTAGACAACGGTATAACGTTGCGATGATATACCAAGAAGTTTCTTAAAAATATTTAACAAAATTTCAGATTTAAGTGAGTTTCACACATTTATAGAAAAGTTTCTAAAAGATTTCAAGAAAGTTTTGATGAGTTTCTTATTTTGTAACTAAGTTTCAACTAGTTTCGGCCAAAGAGTTCCAAAAAGTTTCAATAAAAAAGTTTCAACAGATTTCATAAGGAAAGAATAAAATAAAAGAGCACAATCCCGACATGCTCACCTGTGGCCGCCCTTGCCGCTCATTGCACGTTGCTAGCGTGATCAGCGTGACCGTCACCACCCTCTCAAAGCACGTTAGGTCGAGCACCACTACCTCCCCCCTCCTCACCCAAGGGGTGAAGCCAGAGCTCGAAGTCATCCATGACGCGTGCGGCGGCGATGCTGAGCCACAAGGCGACACATGTGTGGAGTCGGCATTGGACCGCTCCATGACCCCAATCAGGAGGCGAGCGAGGTCGCCGGCGTGGCGGACCAGCGCGTCGTCAACAAGGTCCGAGAAGCACTCGATGCGAGAGGAGGACACATCACAGAAGGCAAGGCCTGGGAGGTGCGTCTAGAATGCGCACTAGCAAAGGGAGAGGAGGCAAGTGCAGATAGCCTTGTCGGTCGGGGGTGGAGGAGGACCTGGAGGAGCAAGTCATCGAGGAATGCGCTGATGAGGTCTTGACTCCCTCCCCGTTGCCGGAGTAGGGGATCGTGGTGCACTTGACGGCAATCTACCGACGGAGTGGAGAGTAGCGGTGTCCAAATAGGTTGCCCGTCACGGCACAGGCCCATGCTGACACGGTCCCGATTAGGCCTGACTAACTAAACGGGCCATGTCATGCTGACCCATGGGCCAGGGTACTGACCCAAGCACGGCACGCCAGCCTCTCGGGCAGTGTCGGGCTGGCCTGACTACAGTGTTGGGCACGATAACCCAACCACAGCTGCCACCACGTCCAGCTACCTTTGCGCCAGTCACGCCTCGACGCCTCCACATCGGTCGTGCACCGCCGCCTCCACACCGGTCGTCAGCCATGTCGTGCGTGTCGTGCCATGCCTGGGCTAGGCCATGCACGACATGATACTATCTGTACCGGGTAGGGCTGGCCCAGTGGACCAAGGTGCCGATCCAAGCACGACATGCGCGGTCGAGTTATGCCGGAACAGCCTGTGCACAGTGTCAAGCCGACCCAGGTGACATGGCCCATCTGGCCACCTCTAGTGGAGAGAGAGGAGTAGGTGGGTAGTTGCTCAGGAGATAGAGAAGAGATAAGGGAGGAGAGGTGGAAGGGAATGTGCTTTGTGATTTGTGCAAGGGGGTGATCGAGTCGTGTCCACCTATCATGTCGAAATTGGCCCTAGCGGTATAGGGATATGTTTTATTCAGAAAAACTAGCAGGGTGCCCTGCGCATTTGTGTTGTTAGATTTGTTTTAAAGTTTGTATAAATACTTGATAATATATTTACGTATCTTGTAGGCTATTTATACTTTTAAGATATCCTAAACATTAGAAGCGACAAATAAAAACATGAAAGAAATTACAACCTGAGAAACGTAATTGAAGTATGTGCTTTGATGGAAGAAAATCATTGGATATAATTAGTTGTTGGGGTTCTTAGAAACTAACCATTCTTCATCATTCATCAATCATGTAGGTGCATGCCTCTATTTTTACTCTGTTAGTTTTTTTTTTTCCAAATTGTATACATGCACATGTACTTCTATTTAATCTCAAGCAATACGTTCATTATGTGTTTATATATATATATATGAAAAATACTTTCTACTCCTGGGTGTAGTTACTCCCACTTTTGATATACCACCTAAAAGAACTTGACATACTCTTTTATCACTTTAGGTATACTCATATACTAATTATAAGATACTCCAATGTGAACCACACGAAAAAAATTGTAAGAGAGTCTATAGTTTTTAGCATATTTTGTAAATACCTTCATATTCGCACATAAAAAGGAGTATATCTAAAAAATTGTACATACCACCCCCTGAAAAGGTGTGAATACCACCTAGGTGGTCTTATATACTCGTATACTACACATACATACTCTCGGTTACGCAAAATACTCCCTATGTTGTGAGATACGGAATAGAGAGTAACTACACCCGGGAGTAGGAAAAAAGCTTCATATATATATATATATATATATATATATATAGTCCCCAGCCACTTTTGGGGGGTCATGAGGATGAGACAGTAGCCACGGGCAACGTTATCGAACCTGCAAGTTCAAGAAGCATGGTTGTCAGGAGAGCGCGTGGACATCTAATTACTTGGATGTCGTCGATAGGTAATTGGACTTGACATCAAGAAATGGTTGGTTGCTGATACATGAAGCCACTTCTCAGTCGGAGTACCTGCGCATCCACCCGTACAAGGCATGGAGAGGCCAATAAATTATGAACATAACGGAATATAATCATCTCTATGATTGCCTCTAAGGCATATCTCCAACACTTACTTGAACTGAAGCATCACCTACTCGTTAGCTTTACTATGCAGGGCGCAATGGAGTTGGAGTATTAGTGTCGTCTCTGTCTCCTCTTCGCAAGCCATGCGCTAGCACTACCTCGCAGCATCGGGCGCCAGGCAACCGCGCTGGCCACCAAGGGTTGACACCACATCACGCTGGCATCATTGATGCCAAAAACCGGGGATTTGTCTAGTGACGAGGCTATTCCTAGGAGGAGAAGGTAGATGAAACGTCTAGGGGCGCTGATTGGGGGGAAGATGAGCTGTTGGAATTTGTTCGGGAGAAGGTGGCGTCGCAACGAGGAAAGCGGGGGAGGCTGTGTGATTAGAAGTAGCAAAATAAGAGGAAGGGTTCGCGAGGGATCTGGAAGGCGGCGACTGCGCTCATATAAATTTTTCTAAAGAGAAGGGGTCGTGATAGATCCGGGGTGACAAGGTCGGGTCCACACATTGGCACGTGATTTTTCGAGGGGATGAGAGTTGTGACTTGCCAGGATTGAAGGTGAATGCGAAGGACGCATCACTCACCACTGTAGGTTATTTTTAAATAGTAAAGATAATAGATAGATTGAGGGAACCCTTCATGGCTCCTCTCTCCCGCTCATAAAAAATTATGCCATTTTTCATATCTTGCTTATATAACTAAAATTGAAGCTGGTTATTTAGAATAGATTGCAGCAACGACGAGCATCTGACTAACCTATTTAAAATGAAAATGTGCATTCCACAATAACTTACTATCGTCACCAAAGAAAAAGAAAACAAAAGACAACATCTGTATATACCTGTTGAATTTTTTATTATTAATTAACCTTTTTTAAACTTTATTCTAAAGTTAACCTCCGGCGCACTTTATTTCTAATTCTGACCACTTCGGTCACGCCACCACCTGTGGCGTGATAAAATAACACTGTCACGCAAGCTTATTTCTGGTCAAACTCTTGTCACGCTACTAGAAGTGCCGTGACGGTATTATTTGGTCACACCACAACTAGTGGCGTGACAAAAAGTGCTATTTTAGGGATTTATCCGGACGCGTGACAGCATTGTTTTATCACGTCACTACCCGTGGCATGGCCAAATAGTCAGAATTAGAAATAAAGTGCGTCAGAGGTTAACTTTAAAATAAAATTCAAAAAAAGATTAATTAATAAAAAAAGTTCATACTGTTTGCCCTACCAATGTTGCGTCCTTGTAAAAGCTTGCAAGGTTGAACATTCAATGGATAGAAGCATCCAACCAATAAATATCTGGTAACATTGTATCCAGGCAAGTTGCTTTTCTTTTGCTTGACCTGCTGACTAAATTACGCATAAGAAGGTCCATTTGGCCTACCAGTGTCACTATTTGATGGCCCCATGTGTGCTGAATTTCACGGACATGGGTAACATCATGACCCAGCAAAACATCGGTGGATTTTTTTTTGTCAAGTAACGGAATAGCGGGCGGTGAAACACTGGAGAGGGAAGATTTTTTTATGATACAGACGAAAGAGAAGGAGAGAGATAGAGGTTGTCTTGCATATAATAAACGATCTATAAGATTTTTATAGACATCATTTTTATTATTGTATTTATGTCTTTTATAACTCACTTGTTCTCTGAGGTCATATATAGACAACTTAGAAACAACCTATTGTATGAATTGTGTTTAGTTTTATTTATAGATGACATAAAAGATACTACAGATAACTACCATTTATACTACTGTATATACCCTTAGACATCACACGTTACACGAGTAGGTTGCCCATATAACCAACCATATTTTCGCTTTCACAGAGATTTTATATGAATTAGGAACCGCCGAACAGGCCTCCCATCCACCCAAATTCAAGTCCGAGAGTAGGTCGGGTGTCCATCTTTTTCTTCAGTGAATACCGCAGCTTCTGGCTATTTTTTATTAAAAAAAAGATTTCCGATTAATTGATTGGTGTACTAAGCTTAATATAATATCAAAGCCAGAGTTTGATACCTGGTTAGCACAATTTGAGAAACTAGTTGTGATAACTGACGTGTCCATTGGTAAGACTCGGGACATGTCAGATCCCGACCCATGTGAGTTATCGACTAAAATGGCACTGTTACACGGTAAAATTATAAAAATAGCTCTCTCTCCTCACTCCGCGAGTGAATTGGCAAAAATAGCATCAGCTCTGTGCTCAAATGCCACGACATGGGACCTACCGCGCGGTAGAGCACGTGACGGCCTCCCATTGACGTGGGCAGGCCACCTGCCGCTTGGTGGACTCAGTGGTGGCCGGTTGCCAGAAGTGCGGCAGGGGATCCGGCGGTATGTGTCTGTCGCACGTCGTCCGTGGTGTCATTTTTGCTAATTCGTTCACGGAGAAACGGTTTTTTTTTACTGTTTTGTCATGAAACAGTGTCAATTAAGCCAAAAACTTACTCATATCAACTTCATATGTTTGAGAGAACTGATTGATGCATCATACTTAATACATAGATTTCACTATATTTTGTAGTTGACGAGTAGGATATATCTAAGCTGCCTGTGAATTTACGACTGCTGCAACTATTTCAGCACAAGATCCGTTAATCACCGCGATAGGCAAACAGAACTTGTCTTGTTCTGAGCCTTTCCTCTTGCTTCAGTTAATTAGAACTAGCATGTCTCTACGTGTGTCTGTTCTTCCAATCCTCGTCAAAGATCCTGTCGGCCTGTGGGCTGTGGCACAGCATGTGATCTCCTCCACTACACCCATTGCACAATCAAGAAAGAGACATGCCTACTTATAGACTATAATCATACTGTATGGTCAAATCAAACACCACGGGTGCTGTTTACTCAGGACTGGTCTACTTGGCTTGTATGGTGTCTTGGCTTTCTTCTTTTCTTTTTTACTCATCCATGATACGTGCACATGTTTAATTAGTTGCCATCTCACCAAACTAAATGGACGCTTCTGGATGTTGTAATCTCATTTTGACTTTCTACTTGGTATCCTTGCTTACCCTTGTCTGTCTTGCGATTGACTGGAGACCAGTTTGCAATTGCATTGTAACTTCCATGTAAGTACTTTGTTTCCGTTGTCAGAAATGGAACATGGGCTGGTTAAGCCCGTATTATAAAATAAAAAAATTGCATTGTAGCTTCAGTTGATTTGATGTGGAGGATAGGGGAGAACTTTTAGAATTTTCCAAGAATAGTAAGCTAGAAAACGGGAAACATATTCTGACTAAGCTTAATGAAGCGAGACATTTGTCCAGAACATGGGTTGCTATAAAGGAAATGGTGGGAGGTTGTAATCTCACCCTCCATCCAGGTTCGAGTCCTAGGGCCAGTCCGGATGTAGGGTGCTCACCTCTTTCTTTAACCTATTGAATTGGTATATTGTCTGCCTATGTTCTGTTTTTTTTAATAGAAAAAAACGGACAATGGGCTGTTTTCTTTGTGGCATACATAGAAACTCTCATTATATGCTAATGCAGCATGCACTTTGCGCTGTCAGAATTTATTTCTTTCAGATACTAACACATTAGGATGCAGGTCAATACATGTACATCTTCTACACCTTATCCTTCTTCTTTGATCCTCCTTTGCCTCCAATCTTCGAAGCTAGAGCTGCGAGCCAGACGAAAATAGACCTACAAATCTTAGCTTTTATCTGGCCTCTCTTCGGTAAGTTTCTCCCGCTTCTCTCCGTCGAATGTGCCTTCTCTTCGCCTCCCATTGATGAAACCTGAAGGTGACAAAAAATGGTTAGAAAGATACAACATGAATTGTAACAAGAAGCTCTTGCATAATTGCACGACCTCAGAGAAGAATGCAATCACCTTAAGAATTAATTGTTTACAGAGAGGTGTAGTAGCTGTACTCCTACCTCAAGGCACTTCACCTTCTAGTCTGCACATGTATGTCTCTGTGTACATATATATACACCGGTTGGGTAGTGACATTCCAGAGTGACTCACTTGTCTCAGATGTCTGTCTCAGGCAGAAGTGGTTGGTGCCTGTAACTAGACTGGCAAGCACAATAGATTTTTAACTGAATATATTGCAAAGACCACACAGCAAGTCGTTATAGGCTTTATAGCAACCTCTCGGTAGTGGAGTGCAATTTGTCCCCCCAAATGCTAGGATTGTCGGGTTTAAGGTGACATCTGAGATAGACTGGACAAAGCACTGGTCCATAAACATTACCTTGGTTGTCATGACGCTGGCATGTTCATGGGCAATCGCCACAGCATCTTCAAGGTTGGAATTGTGATGTCCATGACGGTGACAAGGCTTCTTTCACTGAAAGAACCAGGTGTTGGAGTAGCAATGCCTGAAACATGAATTTACTTTGGTAATGTCAGGAGCTAAGGATTAGAAGTTCAGAATTAGCCAAGCAAGTTGTATCCCAACTGTTGAGGCACCTAGATGTTTTCTTGAAAGAAGGTATAAGCAAATGAGAGGATAGAACAGGACAGGCATTGGAATCTGCTCGGTCCAACTGTCCAAGCCTTCGAGCTACTTCAACTATCACCAGCTTAATGCTCGGGTCAACAAATGACACGAGTTCTTACGACCATCCTTGACAGAATAAGGGTGATCAATTCTTGCCTTCGCTTGCCCACTGTGCTGAAAAGACTTTGACCAAAACGACGTCCAAGTCTAGAACAAGAATCCCGGCTATTGACCTCCCCCTCAAAATAATAATAATAATAATAATAATAGTGGCAGCGGTGGTGATAACAACAACAACAATGGCGGTGGTGATAACAACACCTCCGAGAACTGGTTTCACCACTATTCAATTCGTATTCAATCCGCTTTCATTATGACATTCAATTCGTATTCGTATTCAAGCATATTCGAATTTTAAATGAATACGAATATTGTTTCACCACTATTCGATTCGTATTCAATCCGTTTTCATACCTAGTGCGGACTCCTCCAGCAGAGCAGAGATACTGACAACAAGCACGCGCCGCCCTAGCAGAATTGATAATTCACAAGCAGCATGCCATCATTTCACAGAATGTCCGTTCATTTGATACATCTCCTCTAATGCATTTACATCAGAAGGTGACAACTAATGGACAACCATATAATTTGCCCTTTTTCTCTTCTCAAATCATAATGGAGAGAAGAAAGAACCTATAGGCCTACAAACATGGCAGTGAAAGAAAAAGGAAACCATAAAGGGCAAGGGCCAAGGGGAAATAAAAAAATTGAGCGAAAAATAAGTACAGCAATACGTGATTGTTCAAAACTCGAAGCCATCCAGTGTTACCTCAGCTGCAACATATACCAGTGGCAAAAGATAATATTTTGATGGATGAGCTTGTGATTATCAATCCAGCTGTATTTCTTTGAACTGTTCATTCTGCCCATTCATATCATTCGTGTCTATATGGACCCTTGGCAGCTCGTTGTCTTTCTTTGGCGTCTCTGCTGTCAGCTTGTCATCTCCTTTGGGTGATTCTACTGACTGCTCACCATCCAGTTTTGGTGTTTCTCCCTGTTTCTCTTCATCCTTGTTGGGTGTTTCTTCCCTTTGATCACGAGTGTCAGTAAGCTTGGCATTTGTGCAGTCATCAGCATTGTTCTGTTTTCCCTGTGAAGAACCCACCTGACAGGTCAGTGTGTAACCTAGTATAAGTGTCAGTGTGATGTGGGTGACAAGGGATGGAGGATTTGCTAGGAATTTTGAAGTCTAACCACGAATTCATATTGCTGCAATTTGCAAATATTATAGTGACCAGATGATAGAAGTTTGTGCTTTTAACACACACTAGACAGTAGATATAAGACATGGCGCTTTAAACTCAAGGATGGGAATATCTCCATTGTTGTGCTGCAGACTAAAATAATCTACTGGATTGTCAAGCTAAGCCTTTTAAATGGCCAAACCTGGTGCAGCCATATACAGGACACTTCATGTGTTAATCTATTGGTCAGAAGAAATTACCTTCTTCTTATCACGCCAACTCAGTGAAAACGGTGAAAGCAAGTTTATCCTTCTGGGCTGGAACTCCTGTGATGAATCTTGGTTTGCGTGACTAGGGGATGCATCTAGCATAGATGTTCTACAGGGGGAAACAGGGGAAAGCAAATATCAACATTAGTACATTCTGCTAATATTCAGAAAAAAGATCAGTAGATCACACTGTTATAACCGAGCTGCCATAATTGCACATTAGCAGCCTTAAACATTTTCTAAGTAGCAGCACAAAAGATGTTCAAACACTATCGAAAAGATGATCAGTAATTACTAATTAGTATTGAGGTGTTGCCAGGTTTAAGCAGCAAGCTGTCTGGTACTAATAACATTTGAAGATGCAAGATTGAGATACCTTGGAGAAGGCAAAGGGGACAGAAGTGCTTTCTGCTGGCTAGATTGGTACTGCAGTGTGGCCTCCAACATTGTTTCTGCCATTACTGCCCTGTTCTCCATTTGGGCAAGTGAAGCCATAGCTTCCTCGTACTTTTCCTGCACATGTGTCATGATCCTATGAGCGTATAAAATAGCAAAAGAAAAGTGTATAAAGCAGGCATAGAGCTGACTTCACTGCATATCAATTCTGACAAATATTTATGGTAAGTGGTAAGTTGTAACAAAATAATAAGAATGGCAGAAATTGGAACTTGGTTCTTCAATAATAAAAGCCTTGCTACTTCAAATAATATAATAAAGAATAAAGCAGCATAAAGTTTTGAGCACGCAAGATGTGTACATTGTGATATTGATTATGTGCATGTAGATGTTTAATCTGTGTAATATTATTCCCATAGTCACAAGGAACACAGTACACCTGAGCCATCATACATTCGTACTCGGTATGCCACTTTTCCTCTGAGTCTCAGATTCCACAGTGATCCTGTACCCTGTACAGCGAATCGACTCAGGGTATAGCAAATCCGGTAACTATGATTGTTTCCTCACCAAGGAAAGGTTTTGATCAGCCACAAAAGGAAATTTGAAGGACCTTTCTCTAAAAGATACTGTTAAGTGTATGCTACTTGCCAGATTCGATGTTCTTCAAAAAAAAAAAACAGAGTCGAGAGTCAGAGAATGATTCTGAAATCAGTTAGAACCACACAAAATTGGTAATCAAATTGGTTAACTCATCATAAATTTATTGTTGGTAGCCTGGTATATTTGTTTGAAGGTGTTGGTTTACTAGAAAGGATCCTAGCCAAGTTAGCTGTAGAAACTGGACAGCTTTTTCAATCTTGCTTTTTGAAACTAATATTGCAATTATATTTCAGAAGTGTATGCTTATGTGTTAATAAATATGACAAAATTATCTCTTAAAATAACCTAATGTGTCAAAATTATTTAGTAGACGATGGATGCTACACTGAACATGTCACGGGTGGTACTGTTCACGCGCGTGAACAGTACGTGTGTTACTGTAGCGACGCATGCTGTTCATGGCGGGCCTACGGATGCATTAGTCGTTGGAAATAGAGATAAGAATAGTTAGTTTCCTTGTTAGAGATATATTCCATCTAATAGAGATAGTTTCCTTAGAAATAGAGATTGTTTCTTAGGGGTCAAGTCGGGTCGTCTCTATAAAAAGGATAGCATGTATCAATTATCAATGAAGCAAAAAAGATGAATTAATCTAGTCTCCCTCCCAAGGTTCTATCATCCCAGTCTATAGTCTAATCTCTCATCCCACCAAGCCGACGCCGTCCGGCCTTCTTCCTGGCGGTGTTTACCCCGTTATGAACTAAGGTTCATGACAACTTGGTATTAGAGCAGTCGATCCCTTCCTATGGCTTCTGCTACCATGGTTATGGCGACAGATCAGACCATCAGACCTGTCGTCGAGTCGTTGGCTATGATAAAAGCTAACGCCAACAAGATGGCTATGAGTACCAACGACAACGACAAGAAGATCACGGCCATCTTCCTCGACATGCATGCCACTTTGGAGAAGATGATTGTGGATCAGAAGGAGAAGAAGGCGCAACAAGAGGCGGCGGCGTTTTCAACAACCACAGTGACGCTGTTGGAACTTGCCGCGTCACTACCGCATCCTGTCATGCCAAGGTTGTTGTCATGTCTGCCGCAGCAACCGGTGGGTTTGCCGCAACCGCGCGTGGAGGCAATGATCTTCAAGGACTCATGTCATCATCACAACCTCTCGTCAACATGGGGTCTCCTAGGGCTTCAGCCATGGCCGCCACCATAGCTCGAGGATGAACTGTCGCGAAAGGAGGGGAGTAGTGTCACGGGTGGTACTGTAGCGACGCATACTGTTCATGGCGGGCCCACGGATGCATTAATGGTTGGAAATAGAGATAAGAATAGTTAGTTTACTTGTTAGTTGGGTTTACTTCCTTAGAGATATATTCCATCTAATAGAGATAGTTTACTTAGAAATAAAGATTATTTCTTAAGGGTCAAGTCGGGTCGTCCCTATAAAATGAATAGCATGTATCAATTATCAATGAAGCAAAAAAGATGAATTAATTTAGTCTCCATCCCAAGGTTCTATCATCCCAGTCTATAGTCTAATCTCTCATCCCACCAAGTCGACACCGTCCGGCCTTCTTCCTGACGGTGTTTACCCCGTTATGAACTAAGGTTCATGACAGAATATGACTGGGATTTCGGTTAATTCTGATGGAAATAGTGATGCATAAGAAAAATAAAAATAATCTGGGCAAGCGATAGATCAAGTTGGTTAATTAACCTGCAGCACATTAGCAGCGTATCTCTGTGCAGCAGCATCCTGCTCAGCAGAGATGCGTGCTTCCTCTGCAATTTTCAGTTCTTGTTCCACACGCATTAGTACCTTCAATGTGATTCCTGGTTAGTGGAAATGTCATAGTAGAATGATACATTTAGAAGAATGAACAAACACCAACTATACCTGAAACATTGCTTGCTCCTGTTCCTGCTTGTCCGATAGGGCCTGCCTTAGTTCAGATATTTCTTGCTCCAACTGCTCAAGCTAAAAAGTAGAGCAGATTTTTGCATGTTATGTTGTTCCAAGAAAACCAGAGGTCTTTGGCTCATAGGATAAATTATGAAGAATGGCAGAGGTTATAATTTGGTGAATGGTTATTACAAAACAAAGTCATGTAGGCCCTGTGGCCTGTACTACATAAATCTTGCAGAATTTTTCATTTTGTGAAATGGTTATTTAGAAACAAATGGTACATATACTTTAGAGACACAAGCTAAACATACAGAACTAGGAAGAAAAAGGTTATTTCTGTTGCATAGCTGCATAGGCAACAACAATGAGCCAAATACTACTGTGCAATCTAGCTTTTGGCATAATGGAAGATTTTCTCCTTATACAACAGTGTAGTTATCTGGCTATACCTTTGCACTTAATTGCCGCCGATTATCTTGCTTAACCATTTCCATCAATGCTGTTTCTAGTTCATCAGCTCTGAATAGCAAACAAGAACAAAGAAATTAAAAGGAACGCTTCAACTGTGCACAAAATATTCAACAGCCATGAATGCACCCTGAAACAAGTTATGTACAGGCATCTTGCATTTCACAATTTCACCCCACCAGCAAACAATAGCTAAAACTCGTTAGCACATATACAGCAGTCAATAGTTTGCTCTTATTAGTTATTACTTCTAAACTAAATACTTGTGAAATAATTCGCTTATAATAGTTCATGGGATGTGTGTAGATAACTAGGTCAGTACTGATATGGGTAAAACAGCCAGGTTAACCCACACAATTTAAGACTATATTTGGAAGTTAGAGCAATTCTGGTTCGGTTTTGAGTGGTTATGGCAGATTTGTGTATACAATAAAATGGTATTGTTAACTAAGTCTTTCAACAATAAGCAAACAAGAAGAACAAAAATAACAAAAAAAAAAAAAGGTTAGATTTCGGCTAGTTTGTAGCTGAAACAAGTTTTTTTAGCTAATTCCTGGTAGAGTTTCAACTGGTTATACTGTGAGATGCCTGGGATTTACCATCTTCAGTCCATGTTACTGCAGAAAACTGGTCCCCAAGACAGAATAAAAAAAAACTGGGAACAGTTACCCGAACCATTGCAACTATTTTAAAAGTGCAGTTCTCATATAAGATTGTTCCAGCAACCTATAACAAAATGCAATCATGAATTATTTGGAAATTGGACCAAATCGACCTAAGAACATATGGTTCCAGCAATCTATGACAAAATAAAATCATGAATATGTGGAAAACATACCTGAGAACAGCTGATCTTCTCTCCTCTAGAAGTCGGCATAGCTCAAATTTCAGCCAGATGACCTGCAGTAATACAACTAATTCAAATTAGTAAATTACAGCAACCACTTGAGGTCTTGAGCTAGTACTCAAGGAAGGGATAAATGATCAAAGGGTCCACAGATTACAACCACTTGAGTACGGTAGTAAAGCTTAGACTCTATGATTGAGATGGATACCTGGTCCTTCGGATCTGGCAAAGAATCAATCTCAGAAGTGACTGTCAGGCCACCATATGTATCATCCATATTTCCAGAATCACTTTCTTGGTTGACATCCCCATCTGCCACATCACTTATTTGGTCGGCTGAATTACTTATTGACACCAGTGGTTCAGGGTCACGTTTAAAATTGTATAGCTTTGATGCAAGACCATCGGTGTCCGTGCAGACACCTAGACCTTTCGCTCTTTCTTCCATTGAAGATATAACAGATGGCCGGTGTTTATTTCTCAGCTCTTGCAATCTTGTTTCATTTACAGATTGATAGCCCATGCGAGCTGTCAAGACAAGCTGACTGCTGTCAAAAGTGGAACCAGCTAAAGACTGCAAAAGGGTAACTGCATCACCGGCATCTTTTGTAGTCACAAGTGCAGGGCCTGCAATTAACACAAGCATCAGTCTCCATTTAGTCCATGAGATGGACTTTTGCATGTATGGCTCTATGCTGACTATAAATATTATCATTTTCTTTGGAAATTATGACAAATCAAAAGTATGTCCCGGTACCATAAAATTCCAGTAGTGCAAGAGCTGTCCTGAACAGCATCACACGATTTCCATCAAACAGAAGCACATCCCAGACACGGAGAACTGAAATGTTCAAATAGTATATAGAAATAACATGTCAAAAAAATTTCCAAACAGAAGTAAATGTATGAGACTGCTACACCAAACAAGGTTGTTGCTTATATAGAGGTAACAAATAATAAATATAACTGATCACGGTAAAGAATAATTTTCCATGGTTCCGAGGTACCCCATAACCATCACATGAGATGTAAGAAAAACATGGTTATGGTTGTTTGCACACTTTTTAGTGATGGCTGAGGGCTCACTTTACAATTTCTCCCTCCTTATAAAGATCACATGGATCTGCACCATCTACTTTCGTTCCCTTACATAGTGGTTATAATCGATATATTCCTTGCATGAGATTAGCGTTGTTAACATCTTCAGTAAAAGCAATGTCAGCTTGGAATTAATGAGACATCAATGTGCTTTGTGGAGGTAACCCCATAGACTTAGCTAAGGTAGGATGTTAGAGAATGTTCTTCTAGAAGCAGCAATTGTTGAAAATAACATAAAGTAAAGCCTAACCACTCTCCCAGGGAAGCACATTGGTGAAAATGGATAGGAACCACGGTCCAGTAACCCATGCAGCCTGAAGACCGAGGTAATCCAGGTGATTTGCTGCATCAAGAAGTATGTCAAGCCCTGAATTCTTGGATTTTTGCAGTTACTAGCTAAATGAGCCACATCGCACCAATATTATATACTCGTTGTGTAATAAGCTGCTCACCTAGTTTTGGGAATTTCTCTCGGACTAACTCCTCTAAAACAAGCTGATCCACCTGAAGGGCAACCAAGTATTTATCTCACATAAGAATGAATCAAACTGAGTATTCAAATATTAAAAGGGAATAGAATGAGAGCATCACAATACCTGCGACTCAATCATTTCTTCAGAAAAGTACCCATCAAAATAGTCATCAATAATCCCAACCAATGTCCTGTTATACCATCAACAGATTTAACAGATTATTTAATTCAACTATCATGATATCTTAGAGCAATGAAACCCAAAATAACTGTACAACAAATTGTAATGGGGATGTACCAAAATGCATTCTCCTCTGGCATCAATAGAAGTAAGAGACCAGCAAAGAAGTTCATCGCCTGCAGCATTCAAATGACAAATCTTTGCTAAGAAAAGAGTAGACAAATGTCCAAGGATAAACGCTTGTAAACTATATTATTGTAACAGCAGGATATTGATTGAGAAAGACTATAGTCACCTCCTATTTTATTGGAACCAGTGAATACTAGGTTTTGAGTTCAGTGGTGGGATGTGTGACTTGGAGTACAACAACTTTATGTCAAATGTTGTTAAGGAGCTCCAAACAAGCAAATGACTTCCAGAAACATATAGCAAATAATGTGGATCAACATTAATGGATACATTTACCTGGCAGTAACCAACTGTTGGATTGTGTCTAGCATAAGCTAGAAGCAAGCGTCTCAAAGCATTTCTTCCATCCTCATCTAGCGCAGGATGACCTGGAAAAGTTCTAGGCAGGTCCTATAAAGAGCCCAGATGTGGCAGATTGCACTCTTTGTTAGACTTCCCAGATATAAATTGTTGACAAAAAAGAGACTACTTTCCCGTTTAAATGGACACAACTATCTACCTTCTCTATTTGCCCTTTCCACTTCTCAGAGGAGAATGCTGAAGGTACTTCAGGTCTTTCATCGACACCTTCTGAGGTCAAATAGTCTAAGCATTTGCTATCTTCTAGTTCACCTTCTGCCGCAAGCAGACTACCATAATACCCTTTAACCCTACGAGCTCCAATACCAACAAAAGCTTGCCACAGCTGCATGACAAGAGCAAGGCGCTGCTGAATGAACTGAACAAATCTAAAATTAGAAACAAGAACGAATAAAAAAAATCAGAACACAAACTGTACCTCTCCTCTCAAAGCCATTGGCAGTCCACCATGGACAAGGCACTCCAACTCTTCCTTCGAAGGATAATTTTCTTCTTTACTCCTGCTACCACTGTCAGCATTCGCACTATCATCTGAATGCATTTCTTGGCTAGAGTCAACCTTATCTACATCATAGAACTCGTCATCTGAGTCCTCATACAACTTGCCCTCTTCGACCTTCACGAGATGGGTTCCATCCTTTGTGTGCTGCCTGACAGCAGATGATTGCTTCTTCTCGACACGCAGGCTCATCAGCTGCTCTATGTTGCCCAGGGATGGCCTAATTGGCTTCCATAACTCAATCTTGTGTGGCCCTTGCACTATCTTTTCATGCAGCAATCCAGAACTGCCAGCCTCAGCATTCTCGTCAACATCCCCTGCAGCTTCACCTTCCTCCAGGGCAGGTGCGACCTCAGCATCCTGTCCAGACGACTCGGCCTGCCTCTCCAGAAAATTCTTCCATCTATCGGATCTCTCCTCTTCCTCCTCCTGCAAGTACCGCACCAGAAGGCGTGCAGCTCGTCAAGATCAAACAATGCAGATAGAAAATTCAGGCGCGTGTCTTCTACCTTGTAGATGCTTGCATACTCCTTGTAACGCTGCAAGTGTTGGGGCCGCACGGCGAAGCCATAGGCATCCCTGCTTCAATCAGACTGGATGAGAAAGGAGTAATTCTTACGACTTACTGAAAAAAGCAACTATCTATCATCTAATGCTTGAAACTGTTGAGGGTTCTATACTTCTATCCTCTCCCAGATTCAAAGCAGCGAGACAAAAAAAATCTGCTAGCAGTAATCATACCCACTAAAAATAGGTGATGATTTCGCAACTCAATTCCAGTATCGGCTGTACTACCGAAACAATCCTAAGCTTGTTGCGACACTTCCATAGAAACCCAGATCTTATCAAAAGGCAAACATCACTAAGTTCCCAATTCGGGAAATCCCCCCAACAAAATTATCCGAAGCATAAAACCTATCCTCCGATACGCGGGGGTGATCCGGTGCTCGCCGCTCCGCAAACCCCAAACAGGCACACGCGATTCCGGGCCGCATTACCCCCCAAAATCTAGCAACAGAAACCCTTGCGACGCGGCGCCGCACCGAGATCCCCGGCAAACGAACGAAGCGGAAACCCCGCAACGGAACAAAAGGAAGAGACGAAAATCCCGAGAAATTTTTTGAAACGGCGGAGCCCACCCCGCCGCCCGAACGCGCGCGGCGGCGCGGAGACGGGAATTAACGCACCGCTTGTGCTCGAAGGCGATGAACGGGAGGCTCTTGGGTCTCATCTCCTCTCCTCCTCGCACTGCGGCAGCAAGCGGCGGCGGTGCAGATGAGAGCGGAGCGGAGTGGAGTGGGTTTAGCGTAGTGGCGGTGGCTCTGATCTGGTCTCTGCGCGCAGTGGGAGAGATGTACGCGGCGCGGAGTGTCCGCACTGGCTGTGTGGAGAAATGAAATGGGGGGACTCGGGGATGACCACCCTCGTGGCCTCGTGGCTGGCGCCGCGCCTTCTCTCTTTTCTTCCCTGACACGGGGACGGAGGTTGGTCAGAGCTGTGGGTTGTGGCCCTGTACGGCTGTACAGGTTCCGTGACTTGTGTCCCCCGCGAGGCCGAGATCCCGATCCTCCGTGCCCGGGGGACTGGTGTTACGTCGTGTTGTCTGTCCCAGCGGTTGGACGATCCCGAATCTGCTCGCTAGTCTCTTGATTGAGACACCGCACAATTTTCTTTTTCTTAGAACAATTGACACCGCACAGTTAGAACACGTACAATATGAGATATTTATATACGAGTATTTAAATAAAGATAATATAGTCATGTTGTCAAGTACTTATATAAAAGTCGTTTTCTCAAATGTAAACATCTATTTTGTAGGTGTTTAGATAATTATATTATCTATTAATTATATATAGTCATATACATAAACACCTTTTGAGCATAGGTGCTTTAATCAGCGTCCGCTACAAAATAAGACCTTTATCATCCTCGTGGCAAAAAAAATCAGTTTTCTTTGCTAAACACCGCATTGTACATGCTCTTAGTGCTAACACTACTACAAAAAGGCTCATACTGGACGCCTCATCACAAACGGTTGACCAAAACCATTCATATTACATGCAATCACGAGCGGTTTTGATTTAGAGACCGTCTATATTCTCGATTGCGCTAAAACCGCTCAGGAAGAGTTAATATCACGAGCGGTTTATGTTGAAAACCGTCGTGAAGTATCACGAGCGGTTCTTGTTAATAACCGTCTCGATAATTCTACATATCACGAGCGGTTTTCAACAAAGAACCGTCAGGAAACATCCTGACAGTTCTTCTAACAATAACCGCTCGTGATATTATCACATATCACGACGGTTTTTGTTATAACCATCTGTGATAATATCGCTCTGATCCGTCGTTTCTTCGCCGCCATCCGTTTGGCCCCGTCGTCTCTTCGTCTCACGCTCGAATTTATATCTTGTTTTATAAAAGGATCATCCGCCATCGAAGATGATCATCCCCACATACTTATAAAAAAACAGAAATAGCTGCCTCTTCCATGTCGCCAGCATTGATGGCCTACTTGGCCGCATTGTACGAGCACCTCTCTCGCTGTACGTTGAACCTTGCTGCGGAAGAACACTGTTTCAACAGTGTCTTCACTCCTATGTCGGTCGAGAATTTACCGGAGCAAGTGACAGCCACCTTCTGCCGTCTTGACATCCTCCTCCGCCGCGTCTTCCGGGTGATCTCCCACTTTCGGCGAGTTTACCGCGTCATCAACGTGGTCCTCCAAAACGACATTGCATGTCTCCAGGAGGCTTGACGTCATTTGGACTGCGTAATCGAGGCGGCAAGCGACCAAGTCGACCAGACTGAGACCCCTCAAGTAAGGGGAGAGAGCCTATAGGCTCAATTCTTCTTAGTTCAACAGTCTGAGGGTCTTCGAGAGACACTCAAATGAGCGTCGTGGTGGGCGATTTCGAGCTTCGTTCACGATGATCGGGGAACCGTCCGATGCCGGCAAATGCCGCTTATGAAGTATTGAAGGCGGAGATAGCACCTACCTCCGTCACTAGAAAAACTTTGTTTATTTATAGGTTTCTACTTTTTTAAATCTTTTTGTAAGCAAATCGTCCTATTTGTTTGGCCATATGAAAATTCCAAAATGAAAAAAAAAGTTTGGAGGTGAAGTTACTATATTAATTATATGTTGAATTATTACTATATATATATATATATATATATATATATATATATATTAGAGACGGTTTTGTGGGAAAAAAATCTAGATTGGAGGTGAAGTTACAATTAATATTAATTATATCGAGACGGTTTAGTGGAACAAATTAATTAATTATATATATATCCGATCTGTGATGTGTGTGTGTGTATAGTTAATGCAAATTTTCAACAATATTTAAATGACAAAATTGACATATAAACATGTAATTTCTTCATGTCATGTAAGTGTATATACAAGATAAATATACTTAAAAAAAAACCATTTCACAGACGGTTCCATAATGGAACCATCCGTGATATGGGACATATCACGGACGATTCTATTATGGAACCATCGGTGATATGGGACATATCACAGACGGTTCCATTATGGAACCGTCGTGATAATTATCACCGACGGTTCCATAATAGAACTATGCGTGATAAATCTCTTTATTAGTAGGAGCCCTTTGCTAGGGTTTGCGCCGCCCTAACTCTCGTCACTCCCAGCGCCGCTAGGGTTTGCACCGCCTAACTTGTCACTCCTCAACAAGATTTACTCTCGTGCATTCCTCCCCCTCGACGCCGCCGCCGACCCTTCATTGTCGCCGCAGTTGTGACACCACTCAGACCGCACAAGACACTCGCACGATAGTAGTGTCTTCTTATGCGATTCGGTGGATGCCACAACTACGGTGACGCCGCCACTAAGCCACTAGGCTCGGCCCGCGTGTCACCTGCGCGCATACAGCTTGGTTCTCCTGCTCGGCCTCCTGCACTTGGGCCCTGGCCGGGCTTTGCTTTCCCCATCCTCCTCTATTCTCCTCTAGATCTGTTAGCTTAATATTTTTTGTTGAGTTTGATTTTATGCTTGAGCCTTAAGTTGTGTCCCGATGTTTGTGTGATTTATGTAAGGTGAAGGAGATGAATGAGGGTTGTCTTTGGTGGTGGGGTCGTCATTTGTGGTTCTTGTTGTCTTGAGGTATCACCCTACCTTACTCCCCTCTCTGTCTCTACCCCTTGCTCTGTGATGAAAATGACTAGTGCTCTGCGATGGATCCGAGGGCTACTCTCTGGTGTGGTGGGTTTGGACACCCTTGGTCTTGTTGTCTTCTTTGTTGAAGCGCTCAATGATGTTAATAGTCTTATCTTTGAAATTGAATTGATAATTAGTTCATATTAATAGTCCCTTGCTTTGTGATGTAATGATGTTAATAGTCTTATGTTGAAATTGAATTGATAATTAGTTCATATTAATAGTCCCTTGCTCGTGATGTAATAATGTTACTAGTCTTATTTGAAATTGAATTGATAATTAGTTCATATTAATAGCCCCCTTGCTCGTGATGTAATGATGTTAATAGTCTTATGTTGTCTCTCGCCATTCATTTCATCTTTATGCGTATGCTTGTGTTCATCGGTCAAGTTCTCCCATCTCTTGCGTCCCAGTCGTCCTACCATTCCATTCATAATCTCTTCTCTATAAAGTCTCCAGCGGTTGGTACTTGTGCCATTAAACCGACATCATATATATATTATATATATATTGTTAAATGATCTGACCACTTTAGGAATTAGTCCGCATGACATGAGAAGGATGAGGCGGTATCCACGGGCAACCTCATTGAGCCCTGCAAGTTTAAAAAATATGGATGCAAGGAGGCGTCGGGACATCCAATTACGGATGTTGTCGATAGGTAATTGGGCGTCGCTATGTTGAGAAAGTGGCGTTGATCTTGTGAGTACTTATTTGGGAAGTGGCATCATCTATCGACAACCAACAATTCTTGAGCATGTAATCGTCTTTAAACCCAACAAGAACACCAAGCAACAAGTTGAGAATTCTTTTGAAATGTGAGAATGGTTGCTTGGTGTTCTTGTTGGGTTTAAAGACGATTACATGCTCAAGAATGATTAGTTGCTGATACATGATGCCACTTCTAGTCGGAATACCTGCGCGTCCATGTCACTTTCTGAACATAGGTCCAATTACTTATCGACAACATCCAGGTAATTGGATGTCCTAACGCTTTCCTTGCATCCATACTTTTTAAACTTGCAGGGGCTCAATGAGGTTGTCCGTGGCTACTGTCTCATCCTTCTCATGACTGTGTGGACGATCCCCCCAAAGTGGCTGAGAGACTACGTAAATATATATATATATATATATATATATATATATATATATATATATATATATATATATATATATATATATATATATATATATATATATATATATGATGCCGATTTAATGGCACAAGCAACAACGCTGGGGCTTTATAGAGAAAAGACATCATGCATTTATTTGACCACAAACCGCTCAGTGAAAGTATGCATCATGGGCAGGTTTGAAACAATGCTGTGATGACCTCATGTCATCATTGACCCATAAACTCAGACGGCTCATGAAACTGTCTGTGATAACGTTTTTGAACCATCTGTGAATACCTTTTCTGTAGTAGTGTAAACAACGTTCAAACATATGAGTTAATGTGCAGCTGTAGCAGCTACACGTCTTTTCCATGGTGCTAGTTTTTTTTCGAAAGAGTCGCCGGGGGAGAGGACCCCACCTGAATTGTATTGACTTGCACCAAGTTTCAGTGAATTACAGGAAGGGGCGAGGAGAAAAGAGATTTCCAGGTAGAGATCATGTGCCGATCTTTAGTTAGCATTCTTTCCACCTATAGTGTTGCATCTTCAAAGCATGATTTGATGAGGCAATGCATCGATGGCTTGCACAGCTGAAAACAACTTCATGCCGATGATTCCAAATATGCCACAAACATAGCAATAGGAAGGTGTTGTAGCTGGTCTCCGGGACGTGTGAGGGGCGCAGTAGGCGGGGCAAAGCCGTAACGGTGGGTGTGTTGAAGGAGATGCCGAACGCGTGCCAAAAGGATCGCGCAAAGGGACAGCCACAAAAGAGATGGTTGGCATCTTCGATGTCAGTAGTGCAAACCTCGTAGGTAGGAGTGGATATCGAGCTAAGTCCTCGTCTTATGGAGGTTTTCTCGAAATTGATACGATTTGATTTAATATCATTTTTTTTATAATTTCAATTTTTAGAATCAAGCTAACGAGCCGAGCTAGAACGAAATCCAATTTAATTAGAAATTGACTCATTTCAATGTTTAAGCAATTAATGAGTGTAATTAGAGTAATTTTGAAACGAGCCAACGAGCCCCACTAACGAGCTTTTTTTACACCCCTACTCGCAGGTAGCATTGTTCACCAATCTTTTTCGAAGTAGGTTGGCTTTAGGAGTCATGCGAACAACTTTGACGCGGTGCAGCGCTGTGTTTCGCTAGACGAACCGCCAGTTTGGGCAAACATGCCCAGAGGTGTTATGTAGTCGATACAAGGCCGGCGTACTCCACTCAAGGGAGGTTCATGAGGACACGTAACGTGTGTCAACAGCGACAGAGAGCGCGACCGGTTGTAGCATTTCATGTTGCTAGTCTTTTTCTATAGTGGAGTTATGTGAGGGGATATTCGATTATTTGCCACTGCCAAACATACGTAATTGATTATTTGCCACTGATGTGAGTATGACATGTGGTCCTGGGACCCACATGTCATACTTACATACAGTGGCAAATCGTAAAATTCACCCTTTTGCAGTGGTAAATAATCAATTATTCCTTTCTTTAAACAAGCATTTTGATTCGTTGAGGGTAGTTGATTCTTTTGAAAAGTACTCTCAAGCTGTTTTTGTTGACAAGATGTCAAGACTTACTGTACCCCAATATTTATGAGACCAAAAATATATAAATAATCTCAAACTAAACTGAAATAACCCGAATTGAAGAAGAAGAAGAAAATTGTTTTTGAAGTGTTTGGTTTGAATTTGTGTTTCTTGCCGAATTCGGAAATTCTCCTTAGAAACCCAATTTCCTCTTTTGGCTTTCCACTTCCTTTAACCCAAAATGCTTGGCCAAGACCATTTCTCCCTGTTTCCGGATGTCGTGTCGTGGCATTGTTCGCCCACAAGATCGAGATTCATCCTCGTCGGCTTCACCCACGCGTAAGCCATGCTAGCAACTGCCACCTCTCCTCGCCACATCACCTCCACGCATTTACGCCGCCACGCACTGTTTAATGACAAAGAATGTCGGCGCTTGTATTTGTCACCACCAATAGCTCAACACGTCGTCGCACCTCTCGTCCTATAATATCTCGTTTAAACATAAAACAAATAAGTGATTAGTATTGAAATTAAATAGAATTAGAAATAAAAATTCAGAATTTTGGGAGAGAAATGGGCCGCCAACCCATATTCAAGTGGAGAAAGTCAGTCATAGTGACCCAAGGCCCATAAGTGGGCCGACTGCCCACTAGAAGGCAAGGAGGGAACCACCAAACCCTAGCCATCCCTAGTACTACAGCGCCGCCCTTCTACAGTAGCTGTCACCCCCTGCTACTTATCGGGACCCCGAATATGCAACTCCGGGACCCTCTGTGCATTCTGAACTAGTCCCATGATCAGTAGCTAGCTCACACAGTTTCAACATCGATGAAATCATATCCATACGACAAAATAGCTGATGAAGCAAACAAATTAATATTACTTAGTAGCAAAAGGACCTTATGGTCAAGTTTTACAAAGTTTGCCACACAGGGCTAAAGATAATAGAGTAAACTATAGCGGAGAATAAACAAACTCGTGGTAGCCATCTGACATGCCCATAGGCAATCGAGTGGAGAACGCATCCTATTTCGCATAGTCTTCAAAGTATTCCTCATCTTAAATCTCTGTATTCCCTGGTTCTTCCTCTGCGACTGTTCAACAATAGCGCAAAGTCGTGAGTACTTTAAAGTACTCAGCAAGTCATAGGAAAATGTATGCAAATAGTATTCATGCTAGGCTTGGTAAGGATAGCTTTATGGCTATTTTGCAGAAAGCAATATTGACAGTAAATACAGTAATTAGATTGAAAACATTATTTAAAAAGATTAATACATAAGTAAACAAGTTTCTTTGAAACAACTAGTGAACACCCTGTTCACTTCCCAACCATAAACCAACACCATCTACTCAGATCCATCTGAACCATCCCAACATTTTTGTGAAAATCTACCCCTCGTGTGAAATCACCAGGCATTGTCCATAACCGGGGACACAACTATTCGAATAGTTTTACACTCTACAGAGGTTGTACAGCTTCACCCACAAGACACAACTTCTCTAGTTTGTTTGGCATCCGTCGATACCACTGCTCACTACCTTAGGTAAGCAGTCTAGAGCACGTGACAAGGCCTTTACAAAGTTCTATTTTGACCCGATTCTGCCTGCTAAGGTTTCGCCGTCCCGGCCCCCTCTTGCGCCAATTCATCCACCAAAACAGAACCGACTCAAAACATTGCTAATTAGTCGGCTAGGTCCACCCCATAAATGAACTTGTGGTTGCACGGTATGGCCCAAATCAATGGCGCACAAAATTAAGTCCTTAGAGACTACTGAGGTGAAACATCCTCATCCCAAATATGCTTCCCCACCCCCCCTTTACTACACGATCATTTGCCTGAGTATGAAATCATTTTTGGTTCAACCAGGCCAAATGGCAACCCTTGCCATGGCACAGCAAATTTTATCAATAGTGGCTTCGCACCACAATTCCTTTCATTAAGTTAAGTTCAATCATTCTTTGAATATGTGATCATGAATCCCATCGTGACTAAGCATGACTAAGCATAATACGCACCCATGTTGGTATTACAATAATTTTCAACTAAT
The DNA here is from genome assembly GCA_036346405.1 of Phyllostachys edulis. Lineage (NCBI taxonomy): Eukaryota > Viridiplantae > Streptophyta > Magnoliopsida > Poales > Poaceae > Phyllostachys > Phyllostachys edulis. The sequence continues at coordinate 17,761,436 of CM070554.1, read as the reverse complement.
AATTAACCATCCTATGGTGTCCAAGGATTTATGTCATTCAAGGATACATGTCATTCACAATTTATCAAGGAGGCATAATGACAATTAGGTAATTAACTATTTCCAAAATCATTTATTATAAACTTAGCAATGCATGTTTATATAAAACAATATAATTTGATAAAATGGGTTCAATATGATCAAAGATCTACAACTTGCCTTCGTTGAAGAGTTGAGATGCTTCGGTCGTCGGGTCCAAAAATTCTTTTGAAACGCTGGAATCTATACGTGCGAACAAAGCCAAATAAATAAAATAAATCCAAATAAAATCCAAAAATAATAAAATAAATATCAAAAGGAAGATACCACCTTTAGAGGAATTTAGGAATGAGAATCAGTGGAATCGGACTTCGTATGAAGGAGAACGGACGTCTGGAAGTTTGCCTTCACATGAAATATAGAAAAACATCATACTTGAATAGTGCCGGCTCGAGCAAAAATGATGGCGCCAGCGAGGGAAAGGGAGGGGGTGGCCGGCGAACTAGCAAAATAGAATTCCGGGAGAGAGACGGACCCAATGGTGGTGGTCGCGTTGTCGGCAGAGGTCCGACGCAGCGGCGGTGCGCAAAAAGGCGCATGGGGGAATAGTGGCGCCAGTGAACCGGCGATGCTTCGGAGAAAATGAAGGGAGCATGACATAGAACGTCGCGAGGCGAAGCTAACGGTGTAGTCGATGTCGCCGGGGGATCAACGATTGCACCAGAATCGATGAAGGAAGGTAGTTTGGCCGACGACGGAAAAAATTTGGTTGTGGCGAGAGAGAGGGGCGAATTCCAGGGATAGGAACGGGAAGCCATGGGGCACGCCGCGACGTGGTCAACTTGGGAAATGAGTGACCGAGGAGGGAGAACGGAGGTGGTGAAGCTTGCTACGTACATGAGTATGCATTAGCTAGTGAAGTGGTACGTATGCATGTGTTGCATGCTCTTGATGATTTAGCTAGTACGCGTGTGCATGAAAATGGTTCATGCTAGATTGCATGCAGCTAGTCGTGGGTGCGTTATGGCCTTAGTGGCCGGTGGTGGCAACGGGCAGCAGTAGCATGTAGGATGGGGCAGCAAGGGGTGACGGCGAGGGTGCAACAGGGTGAGGGCGGCAGGGAGATGGCATGGTGGAGGGAGGTGCTGCAGTTGAATGGAGCACCAAGGAGTAGGAGAATGGGGAGGTGGTGGAGTGGGGAGCATGCGATATGGGGAGCTGCATTGGAGAGCTTGCAGCTGGAAATTGGGGGGTTGCGGTTTGGTTTGGGACACAGGAGGAGAAGAAGGCAGAGGGGAGGAAGGAGAAGGGAGAGGAAGAGCTTGATGCAGCTGGTTTTAGAGGGGACGAAGGGAAGGATGAGAAGGGAAGGCTGGCCGGTTGCTGGTGGAGCTTGGGTTGAGAGAGAGAGCAATGGAGGGAGAGGGGAGAGGAATGAGAGGAAAGAGAGGTTGCTGTTCGGTTTTATAGGAGAAGAAAAAAGAAGCGAGGAGCCATGGGGAAAGGCACTACTACAAAAATGCTATCTTGGGCCTTTGATCACGAGCGGTTCATCAAAGCTATGCGTATTAAACACAATCTTAGGCGGTTTTGTTTACCTAAAAATGCGTGTTATTTTCGCGCTAAAACCGCTCGTGAAGAGGTCATATCACAGACGGTTCATGTTTAAACCGTATGTGAAGTATCACGAGGCGGTTCGACAAAACCCGTCTGTGATACCCAATATTACGGATGGTTTTTATCGAAACCGTCTGTGATACTCACGAACGATTTAAACATTAACCGTTGTGATATTACTACATATCACGAGCGGTTTTTGTCGAACCGCTTTGTGATACTTCACAGGCGGTTTTAAACATTAACCATCGTGATATTACTATATATCACAGACGGTTTTTGTTGAAAACCGTCCGTGATAATTAACTCATCACAGACGGTGCAGTGTATATAGGTCCCCAACAGAGTCTTCTTGATCTCCATCTCTGGCGCTACGGTAACCGCGGGAGATCTCCAAGCTCGGTGAGTCCATCGCCACTCCGTGCCCGGTTTGAGTATCGCCTCACCTCACTGAGCCCGCTCGTGTGGTCCATTTTCATCTATTATCGCCGAGGAGCTTGCCGCCGTCGCCTCTGTTCACCGATCGACGACCAGCCGCCTTGGACCTTCCCCGACTTCATTGACACCTTCCTCGTGATCGAGGTGAGCTACTGGAGCATAAGCATCCTTTAATTTGAGTAGTTTTAGGCGTTTACGCCGAAATTGCTAGTGAAGCCCATGGCATCGCCATGGGACATCACAGTCGGTTCGCCTCAGGCGACCTTAGGGCCCTGAGCCACGACTATTAGCAATGCGATGTCACCCTAAGCCCAATTTGAGCTTAAAATCCTACTGTTTTTAATCATTTACTTAATAAACTAACGAGTCTATGACATGTGGGACCGCCATAGATTTTATAAATAAAATCATGAAATAAAAAATGAGTCACTAACAAGTAGGGCCCACATGTAAGTTAATAAAATCCGGAAAAATGAAAAAATGAAAAAAGCCACCTTTAGTTTAGATAAAAATACGCTTTCTCTGTTGGAAAGCATAATTAAGCCTTAGAAAATACGCTTTCAAAGTCACCTTTTTATTTATTTCCAAGGTTTTCAATACGAACCGTGTGATGGACCGAAGCTGGATGTATGCTGAGAACCGTGTGAGTGAAGAGTACATTAATGACGTGTGTGCTTTTACAAGAACTACCGAGGAGGATATGTTGAATAAGGGGGCGGAATATATGTACTATCCATGCATTGACTGCAAGAATCTGAAGATGTTTAAGAACCGAGTGCAGATCGAAGCACACTTGGTTCGAAGGGTTTTCAAAAATGGTTATACATGTTGGACCAGTCATGGTAAAGAGCATATTATACAGGAAGTCAACAATATGCCGCCGAATGATGTCGATTGTGGTTCTGATTCGGATAGACTGCACGATGACAATCTAGATCAGATACTTCGCGATGCAGAAGGGAACTATGATGAGAGGGAGTATGTTCAATTCCGGGGCTTGATGGAGGACTTGGAGAAACCTTTGTTCCCGGGCTGCAAGCCGTAATACACAAGGTTGTCATCCGTGCTTGAACTGCTGAAATTGAAGGCAAGCAACGGTTGGTCCGATAAGAGTTTCACGGGGCTGTTAGGTCTCTTAGCGGACATGCTTCCAGAGGGAAATGAGTTGCCCAAAACCACCTACAAAGCCAAGAAGGTTCTTTGTCCATTGGGAATGGAAGTAGAAAGAATACATGCATGTCCGAACGACTATATCCTCTACCGTAACGAATATACAAACATGCATGTATGTCCGGTGTGCAACGCATCTCGATACAAGCGTAAGAATCAATCAAATGACGACGAGGGAATCGAGGTGAAGAAATGACCTCCTGCTAAGGTGGCGTGGTATCTTCCTGTAATTCCCCGTTTGAAGCGGTTTTTTGCGAACCCAAAGAATGCAAAACTGCTGCATTGGCACTCAGAGGAGCATAAGAATGACGGAGAGCTAAGACACCCTGCTGATTCCGCCCAGTGGAGAAACATCGATAGGAGGTTTGCATACTTTGGTGTGTAACCGAGGAATATAAGGTTTGGATTGAGTACAGATGGATTGAATCCTTTCGGTAACATGAGCAGCCGACATAGCACTTGGCCCGTGACGCTCTGTATCTATAACCTTCGTCCTTGGTTGTGTATGAAGCGGACGTATATTTTGATGTCGATACTTATCCAAGGGCCGAAGCAATCTGGGAATGATATTGATGTGTGCCTAGCACCATTGATGGAAGATCTAAAAATATTGTGGATTGAAGGGGTACTGGTATGGGATGCGTACAAACGAGAGAACTTCACTTTACGTTCCTTGTTGTTCTGCACTATAAATGATTATCCTGCCCTTGCTAATCTGTCGGGCCAGAGTACAAAAGGGGCCAAAGCCTATACTCATTGCTTAGATGATACCGAGAGTGTGTGCTGAATCACTCGCGTAAAACTGTGTACATGCGTCATCGTAGGTTCCTTCAGAGGGCTCACCCATACCGCAGGATGAAGAAACAATTCGACGGAAAGAAGGAGGACAGTTCAGCTCCAAGGCATTTAAGCGGAAAAGAGGTCTATGATATGGTTAAGGATTTAGACGTTGTGCTCGGATAGGGATGTAAATCGAGGACTCGTAAGAAGAACATATGGAAGAAGAGATCAATATTTTGGAACTTACCTTATTGGGAGCACCTAGAAGTTCGCCACTGCATCGACGTCATGCACATAGAGAAGAATGTATGTGACGGCTTGATTGGTCTCTTACTGAACATTCGTGACAATACAAAGGATGGTGTCAACGCACGGCTTGACTTGGTTGATATGGACATCAGACCTGAGTTAGCACCAACAAAGACCAATAAAGGACGAACGTACCTTCCCCCTGCTTGTTACACTCTGTCCAAGGCTGAGAGAACTGAACTGTGCCGGTGCTTGCATGGTGTGAAAGTTCCGTTAGATTACTCCGCCAACATGAAGAAACTTGTTTCGATGGAAGATTTAAAGTTAATTGGCATGAAATCTCATGATTGTCATGTGCTGATTGTTGGAGATATGCCCTAGAGGCAATCATAGAGATGATGATATTTCATTGTATCCATGATTTGATAAATGTTCCTTGAATATTACCTTTGTGTTGATTAACAAGTATGTGACTTGTTTGTGAAACTCTTTACTTATATGGTTATTCTAAAGTTGTCCCTAGTCGGAGTTCATGTGAGGACACACGTGAATGATGGATTAGCACATGTATCGGTTGATGACCATGTTTCACAGGTCATAGACATGGAGATGTCAAACCAATAATGTGGACACATGTTTAGAACATGGGGTTGGACCGACCCAACATGAGACATAACAATTATACTTATGGTTCTCTCTACACAATGTGTACGCCTTGTCCTTAGACACGAGATTATGCATGTACTTGAGATGTGAATCGACCTACTTAGGGGCTATCAAACGCTACTCCGTGAATGGGGTAGTTATAAAGGTAGCTTTCGGGTTTGTCATGAAGCATCTTTGCGAGGCATGGTCGGTCGAGATGGGATTTGCCCTCTCTACGAGAGAGATATCTCTGGGCCCTCGGTGATCGGATCGAAATGCATGGCCATGCTACTTAAGGTTAAGAGTTAACCTAGTAAGGGATTAGGATCATAGGATCGAGATAGAGTGGTCGACTTGGGCTCGACCGAATATCGTGAGGCAAAGGATTGGCATGTACATAACGTTGTGATGGTTCGTCCGATATGATCTTTGTGTACGTTTAGGAGTTGCACGTCTTGCTAGAGGCCGCTACCAACTATTGACCAAGTATGTATACTCGCGTCATGTCTAAACATACGTGAACCTATAGGGTCACACACTTAATGGGTGAAGCCTAATTCGGATTGGATCCGAATTAGGATGGGCATTGGTCCTAATGGGCCTCTATTAGTAGAAGCCCATTGTGGGGCGTCTATAAAAGGAGGGCAAGGGCACAGGATTGATGATGAGTTTTTCGTGACATCCTCAAACCGCCGCCGCCACCCCCACGCCCTAATCGCCATCGCGGATCTAGTAGTCCGGCGTCGTCGCTTCCTCCCGCGTGTGGATACCTTTGGGCGCATCTGTGGCGTTTGGACGAACCGCAAGAGAGGAGTGCGTGGGGACGCCATGACGAGGACGAGGAAGTAATACGACTACTCTACCGACGTCTTTGCATCAACTTAGTCGACTACTCTGCCTCGACGTCTTTGCATCATTGCACTTTCTTGGCGTCTAGTGGTAAGACCGTGATCTATAACTGCGTGATCTTGGTTTCGGGTAGAATTTTTATTAATTTGCGCTAGTGTAGCCTACCCGTAGCCCTTCACTGATGACACAAATGATCCCTGTTGTAATTAGAAGTATTTTGCCGATCAAGGTCCAAGAGACAATCATGAGGTTGTGTTATTTCTTTAACACAATTGCTTAGAAGGTCATCGATCCCGAAGGACTAGATACTCTGTAGGACGAGGTGGTGATGACTCTATGTGATCTTGAGATGTATTTCCCTCCGTCGTTTTTCGATATGATGGTCCATCTCATTGTTCACATTGTGAGGGAGATAAAGATGTGCGGGCCCGTGTTCCTACGTAGCATGTACCCGTTCGAGAGGTTCATGGGAATTGTCAAGTCCTATGTACGGAATCGATCTCGGCCGGAGGGCAGTATCGTCGAAGGTTATGCAACCAAAGAGGTCATTGAGTTCTGCGTCGATTACATAGCTCAGGTCAAACTGATAGGTGTGCCTCGATCTCACCATGAGGAGAGGCTCAAGGGTATCGGGAGCATCGGAAGGAAAGCAATCACTCCAGATATGGATGTGTATGCTCAAGCCCATTTCGCGGTCTTGCAACACATGGTAGAAGTGTCCTCATATATCGACCGGACAAGGGCGTGCTGACGCAATGAATCCAGAGCGGCGGATGTTTGGATCACAAGGCAACACAATGAGCGGTTCAACCAATGGTTGAAGGAGCGACTTCGCTAGGAGCTCGTCAAGTGATATCTTGATATGGTTGGCAAAAGGGCCAACATTTCTGATTGTGACATAGCAAGGATACGATATAAATGGGTACACATTCTATCTGGCAGACTCGGGATATAAAGAGCACTAACCGTAACAACGGTGTCCGCATAGATGCATTCAAGATCTGGCGATGGGTGAGGAGCTCCTACTATGGGCAAATAGAGGAGATATGTGAGCTCGACTACGTGCTTTTCAAGATCCCCCTATTTCGGTGCCGTTGGGTCCATCTTGTCGAACCCGGGAGCGAAGGATCCCAAATTCTCTGTGTTCATACACTAGTCCAGGATTTCCGGTGTACACAGTTAAACAAAAGTGATAATCAAACATATCACGCATTTTATTAATAATTATTCTGAGTTTATTACAAACGGGCCTGAGGCCAAATAAAGTAAAACACAGCGGAAATAAAATAGTAGTTGTAGACCCAACGATTCACCACAGCAATAAATGCGGGGAGCGTGGCCTAAGCATCGATGTCCTCACCGTCTTGATAGAAGTCTTCTCTGAATAAAGATTATTGAGAAGAGTAAGCACTACCACTTTGTGCTTGCAAGCTACACCCGTAAAATGTGATTGAATGCATGCATAGAGTGAGCAAAGGGTAATGGCGGGGTTTATTTGCATAAGACGACATTTTAGGTTTAAATACTCTTAGTAATTTCCAAGGCCATTTTAGAATAAGATCAAAATCATATTTCAATATCTCAATGTCAAGTGTAGGATGAACCTCCATACACAAATGGTGAAGGACTACCCCTTACACCGAAGCTTCGCCCAATCCCATTTTCATAAACCGGTGACAAAGTCTTTTCAAACAAAACCAGAGACTAACTGTGAGTGGCTTACATTAAGCATGTCCATGACCGTGGACACGGCTATTGAATAGATTAATACTCTGCAGAGTTGGTGCGGCTTTACCCACAAGGGATAGTTTGCTTATTATGTCGGCCAATACACGCTTAGAGGCGTGCGACTAAGCGGTATCACGAGGCCTTTACCCTACATTATTTCAACATAATTATGCCGCTAAGGTTTCAGTGTCGAAGGCTTCGCACCAAACGACTACCCCTCTTGCGCCATGTGGGTATCATCAATAAGTCTTCACGACTCCCACATCTTTCCAAGACATAAACATGGTGGAATGATATAGCTTATTTGGCCAAGTCTGTCCCATTCGGACTTGTGGTGGTACGAGTTTGGCTTAACATCCATGACCGCAGACCGGTCCTTACATGGTCGGGTGACTTCAAAACAAACCCCGGGTCTCAAACATTATTTGTATTGAGCCGTGCATGAACTTGCACCCACCAACAATCCAATTCACCCAAGTCTAAACCAATTTCATTTATTTTTCTTTTGTCAAGACATTTTCCAATCATCTATGGTAAAAACAATACCATAGATTCATTTTCAAAACAACTTTATATTTTGGCAAAATTCCCAAATCATCTTTTGGTCTAAGCAATGACTAAGCATAAATATCTTAATTATTTTACTAAGGTGACAAGGGCATGGCATTCCAAGCATCAAGATTGGCTATACAAAGGAATTGGCATAACTAAGAATTATAACGAGAATTTAAAATACTTGGATACAAATATGCATGCAATAATAACTTTAAAAGCAGAATTAATTAACTTTGAAATCTGGGATCAAGATGGTCAAGAATGTAACTTGCCTTCGTTGAAGTCTTGAGATTCTAAACCCTCTGAAAGATCTACCTCTCGGAATCGTCAAACTCTTGGGGCGGCAGAATGGACTTTTTTGGTCGTTTCGGCGAGGTTCGCGGCGTTAGGGAAGGGTCGTCGACAAGGAAGAAGCTCCGGGGGTCTTCGGGACCAGTGGATGAGCGCACGAGCTTCGCGATGCTGCGGCGGTCTCGTAGGTGTGGACGGTGGGGCCTGAGCGGGGACGGTGGTGCCGGAATCGGAGAAGAAGTGAAGCTCGGTCGCCGGTGAGAAACTCCAAAATTGGGGTGCTAGGAGGGAGGAGGAGGGCAATGGATGGTGGCGCTGTGGTGTGGGGGAGAAAGCGCACCCGGGGCTCCTTTATATAGGGCCGGGGAGGGGCAGAGCTACGTGTAGATCACGAAGGTCGCCGCCGGGTCCGTGGCGGAATCAACGGAATCGTGGACGAAGAAGGAAAGGAATGGCCGGGTTGGGTGCGATTCGACGCGGCGATTTTAATGCGCGCGATGATTCGGGGATTAGATCGTGATTTCGCCGAGAATGGAAAGGATTTGAAAACCAGCAATGGCGGTCACGGCGCGGAGATGGAAACCTGCGCGAGGGAGAAGGAAAGAGGTAGGGGACGACAACTTTGTTCTCGTGGGCCCTTTGTCGGAGAGAAAGAGAAGGAAAGAGAGAAATAAGGCGAAAGCCGTCAGTCGATCTTGATCCAACGGTCATGATGAGGGGTAACGCGCAGCGGAGCCGGGCCATGCGTGCGTCTTGAGGGATTTGGTAAGCCAAATTCGCCGGCATAATCATTTAGGTTTTTCTTTGATTTTCTAATTGATTTAATTCAGATAATTCCAAAGAGGCTTTAGAAAATAGCAAATAAATTCCAAAAATTCTAGAAAAATTCACGAAATTCCTAGAATGATTTTGGCTTAAATAAAATAATTTCAACTTAAACTTGTTAATAGTTTTTGTATTTAACTTTGTTTTAGCTTTAAGGTTAATAATAAGAGCTTTAGAAAATTTCGTAAAATCCACCAAAATAAATAAGTTTTTAATTTTTCTCGAATTTGAATTTTTGGCTGTTACAAACCTACCCCCTTAAAGGGAATCTCGACCTAGATTGAGACTTGAATTAACAAAAGGTGGGGATACTCGGCTTTCAAATCTTCTTCTCGCTCCCGGTGGCTTCTTCTTCCGAATGATTGCTCCAATCGAACCTTGCATGAGCGGATGACTTTGCTTCTAGTGACTCGTTACGCCACATCGAAAATCTTGATTGGTCGCTCTCGACGTGAGGTCTTCTGAAGGTCAATGTCCTCAAGGGTGTTTCTTCCGTTGGCACTCGGAGACACTTCTTGAGTTGAGAGACATGGAAGGCGTCGTGGATCGCCGACAAGGAGCTTGGAAGTTCAAGCTTATATGCAACTTCACCTCTCTTGGCCAAAATCTTGTAAGGTCCCACAAATCTAGGTGCAAGTTTTCCTTGGTTAGGAACCTTTTTACCCTCAAGTGGAGTAACTCGAGATAAACAAAGTCTCCTATTTCAAAGGTTAATTCCTTGACGGTTATCGGCCAGAACTTTTACGTCGAGATTGAGCCACCTTCAAACGTTCCTTATCGCTTTAACCTTGCTTTCGACTTCTTTTATCAATTCGTCCGAAGAATTGATGCTCTCCTACTTCATCCCAAAGAAGTGAGTCTGCATTTTCTACCATACAAAGCTTCAAATGGAGACATCAGAGGTCGGCTTGGTAGCTATTGTTGTACGAGAATTTCGTGATAGGGCGATTCTTGTCCCAAATTTTTTCCATATTCTAAGGCACGAGCTCGAAGCATGTCTTCGAACTTGGTTGACACGTTCATCTGGCCGCTGCTCATGGGTGATAAGCGATCTTGAAGTTGAGTCTTGTTCCCAAAGCTTCGTGCAAACTCGAGAATCTTGAGGTGAATCGAGAGCCTCTATCGGACCACGATCTTCTTGGGTACTCCGTGTGATGCAGACAATCTTGGCCATATACAATTCCGCTTAGTGGTCATTCAGAAGTGGTCTTGTGGAATAAAGTGAGCCACTTTAGTTAACCAGGTCAATTATCACCCAGATGGAATCACATCTGTTTGGGTCCTAGGAGTCCGGTGATGAAATCCATACCAACTTCCTCCCACTTCCATTCGAATTGGTAATGGTTATAATGCATCAATGAGTCTTTGGTGTTACGCCTTGACTCGTTGACAAACATCACAACGAAGCAATGAGCGAACTTCGGCGATTTCTCGCTTCATCTTGACTCCACCAATATTTCTCCTTGAGATCTGGTACATTTTCGTGCTTAGGGATGGATGGAGTATGGCGATTCGTGAGCTTCCTTTAGAATCATTGTTTTATCTCGATGGTTGGGCACACATATGCGATCTCCAAACCACACTGTTCCTTGTTCATCCTCGAGAAAATCACGGGCTTTGCCTTTTCTCATATTCTTCTTGATTTCCTTGATGTCGCCGTCTTCCAATTTGTTTTCCTCGATCATCTCTCAAGAGTGGGTTGAACTTCCAAAGCATTCACATGGCCTTGCTTGACAATCTCCAAGTTCAGTGCTTGATTCTTTATATAATTTCGGTGATTATTACGAACCAAAATGGTGTTGCAATCGCCTTTACGCTTTCGAGCATCTGCAACAACATTTGCTTTGCGGGATGATAATGAATCCCAAGGTCGTAATCTTTTATCAACTCTAACCATCTTCTCTGTCGGAGGTTGAGTTGAGACGGGTAAAGATGTATTTGAGACTCTTATGATCCGTGAAAATCTCACAACGGTTACCAATGAGGTAATGCTTGAGATCTTCAAAGCATGCACAATTGTCGCTAACTTCGAGATCATGAGTTGGGTAATTTCCTTCGTGTGGCCTCAAGCGACGGGATGCATAAGCCACGACTTTGCCTTCTGCATCGGGACACATCCAAGGCCTTGTCGAGATCGTCGCAGAAGATTTCAAAGTCCTTATGAATATCGGGTAATACTAGCACAGTGCGAAACTAAACTCTTCTTGACTCCGGAAACTCTTCTCGCAGCATCCGTCCATTCAAACTTCTTTTCCTTCTTGAAGTTGTGTCATAGGCCTTCTTGTCTTGGAGAATCCTTCAATGAACTGCGGTAATAGCAAGCTAGTCCAAGGAAACTCCTTACTACGTGATGGACTTTGGTTGCTTCCAATCCATAACGGCTTCGACCTTGGTGGGTCTCTGACAACTCCTCCTAACGTCTGATATGACCAAGGAAGGCCACTTGCTTTAGCGAGTCGCTCTTCTTTGAATTTGGCGTAAAAGTCGATGTTCTCTCGAGTTTCTCCAAAATCATCCTTAGGTGCTTCTCATGTTCTTCTTCATCCTTTGAATAAATGAGAATGTCATCGATGAAAACAACCACAAACTTATCCAAGAATTCCATGAACACTTTGTTCATCATATTCATGAAGTATGTGAGGCGTTTGTCAAACCGAAAGACATATCAGTAAATTCATACAACCCATATCCGGTCGTGAAGGCGTCTTTGGGATATCTTTCCGCGGATCTTTAGTTGATGATAGTCGGATCGTAGATCGATCTTTGAGAAGATGCTTGCTCCTTCAATTGATCGAGCAGATCATCAATCTGAGTAGCGGATACTTGTTTTTGATCGTCACCTCATTGAGCGATCTATAATCCACACACATTCTCATACTATTGTCCTTCTTCTTGACAAATAGTGCAGGTGCTCCCCAAGGTGATGAACTTGATCGAATATAACCCTTGCTTCTTAGTTCTTCAATTTGTTTCTTGATTACGCTAGCTCATTGGTAGGCATTCGTAGGGTCGCCGAGATTGGAGCGGTCCACAGGACTAAGTCAATTAAGAACATTACGTCCCTATCCGGTGGCATCTTGGAGTAACTCATCGAGAAAAACATCTGGGTATTCTTGCACTCTTGGTATGTCTTCAAGTTTTATTTCCTTCAAGCCGTCGGGATGGAACTTCCTCCCAGAGAAGACTTGGGTGCAATTCTCTTGATTCTCCTTGTGCATTGGTGAGGGTGATAGATCTATTAGCACGATCTATCATCACGATTCTTGGCTAGCTTGATCCATTCCAAGAATCACATCGAGACCTTGAGATTGCAAAACTATCAAGTCCGCTAGAAAAGGTACTCGGATATTTCAAGGGTAAGGTTTGGGCATAGAGAAGCGGTTCTCATTTCGAGCCCGGGAGTGGACTATCATAGGGTTAACTAAAGAGGAGATAGGTAACCCATATTTTCCCACAAATTTATCGGAAACAAAGGAATGCGATGCTCAGGAATCAAATAGGGTGATCTTTGGTCTTGAATTAACAAAAGCGTACAAGAACGACATCCGGTTGCTTGAGCTTCCTCTGCTAGTGGCGTGGTTCACACGCCCTTCGTATCTTGATTTGTCTTCGTGGCGGCGGAGGTTACGCGATAGCTTGGACTCGGGTTTAGGGGCGGTGGGAGTAACTTCTTAGGACACCTATTGGCGAAGTGTCCCTTCTCGACAGTGATAGCAAGTAATCTCGAAGAGTTCTTGATTTGGGCCTCCATGAGCGAGTTGTGGATTAGGAAGTGTTGGCGCGTTGCTTGGTCTTTGAAGCTCTGGGTGTGGTAGATGAAATCTTCCACGCTGCGGGGCCGAGGTTGAGCGAGGCGAGGTTTGGGTTGCCCTCGAGTTGAACCTCTGGCGGCCATCCTCGCTGCAGTTCTCCATCTCTATATGTTTGCCTTCTGCGAATTGCCTTGTCCTGGCTGTTGGAAGTCGGTGAAGTCTCGAGAAATCGGTTGGACAGATATCTCATCATTGATCCTTCCATAAACTTTTCTGCTGTCTTCATCTCTCGCTCGTCATGCGGGGCATAGCGAGCAAGTTTGGTTGAACTTATGCGGTACTCGCCACCGGCGGTTGCCTTGGCGAAGTCGCGCCAATTCCTTCTTTTTCAATGCCATCGACCTGTGAATGTGAGCATGATGAAGGCTCGCACAAACTCTTCCCAAGTGATAGCTTGGCGTTGGCATGGGTGATCAGAGGTTGTCCCACCACTCAAGCGGGACCACCGAGTTGGTGGCGGCGAAAAGTACCTCTCGCGATCCGAGCACGGGTAATATCCAACTTCTTCCCTATGGCACGAAGCCAATCGTCGGCGTCCATAGGTTGATCTTCTTTGGAGAGCGTCGGAGGACGCATCCTCATGAACTCAGACATTGACAACTTTGCGGAGGTGGGGGTGGAGGTGGAGGTGGAGCGTGGGTTGCGGCTTGCACGTTACGAGCAGCTGGCGAGTGATTGAGCCACAAACTCATCATATCGTCTGGTGGGCCATTAATTGGCCTTGACTAGGCTCTTCGGTTGGTGGAGGTGGTGGGCTGCTGGGCGGGATTTTCACGATAATCCGCGTTCTCGTTTCCACGACCTTGAAACCTTTGCCCGCTTGCAGATGCAGGTGGTCACCATCGCTAGATGTTTCTAAGGATTTTAGAAGAGAGAGATAGAACGAAAGCTCTAAAGGGGTAAATCTAATTAGCCCAAGAACAATCATAAGACAAAGAGCCAAAATTTTCTAAAATAATTCTTTTATTATTTTATTTTATTCTTTAGTTATGGCTATCACAATAGTAACGATAGCTCATAATTCGCATCTACTTGATTTACAATATGGGAAACAACTAAGGGGTGATTGGGGTATAATCACCGCTCACTAGAGCTACCCTCATGCCGCCTTGTAGCAAGCTAGCTCTTCTTCCTGACCTTGACCTTTCTTCCACCTCTTGTAGGTCTGTCTTGAGCTTGGCGATGCCTTGGTCGTCTAGAGCGTTTCCATAGGCATAGTCCATCGCCTTGCACAAGTTCACCGATCGTAAGCTCAGAGAGTCCTCTTCCTCGGTGGGCAAAAGGTCTTTATCGACTGGTCGAACGTGCATTGGATGGTAGTGAAACTTCGAGCCATGGAATCGATTGTTGTAAGTGTAGCGAAGCGTCTTGTGGCTTCTCTGGCTGCGTCTTGAATGCCTTGGCGAAGGTGCCACGTCTTATTGGGCGTCGATGATGTTGAAATCCGTGTTTGGGTTATGGTTGGCGTGAGGATCACTTCAACTCTCAAATGATATTGGCTTCCACTTTATCTTGGTACCCTTGATATGTTGGTCTTTCGTTGTAGTCGGTGTTGCATCATCTTCCAAAAAGTGCAGCCCAATGTCTGCAAAAATTCCGTGGGAGATCCGGGTTGGTTTTTGACCATCTACAATTTTAGAGAAGGAGATGAGTTAGTAATTGTTTTAAAGAAAGGTTGAGAAGACTCTTGGATAGACCCAAAATACTTTTAGTTTTTGAAAATAAGTACTTAAGGCATTTTCTAAGGCCACGACCTACACGATCGATATGGCTCGATACCACTTTTGTCGAACCGGGGCGAAGGATCCCGAATTCTCGTGTTCATACACTAGTCCGGGATTTCTAGTGTACAGTTAAACAAAAGTGATAATCAAACATATCACGCATTTTATTAATAATTATTGAGTTTATTACAAAGCGGACTCGAGGCCAAATAAAGTAAAACACAATGGAAATAAAATAGTAGTAGTAGACCCAACGATTCACCCACAATAAATGCGGGGAGCGTGGCCTAAGCATCGATGTCCTCACCGTCTTGATAGAAGTCTTCTCTGAATAAAGATTATTGAGAAGAGTAAGCACTACCACTTGTGCTTGCAAGCTACACAAGTAAAATGTGATTGAATGCATGCATAGAGTGAGCAAAGGGTAATGGCGGGGTTTATTTGCATAAGACTGACATTTTCGGTTTAAATACTCTTAGTAATTTCCAAGGCCATTTTAGAATAAGATCAAAATCATATTTCAATTTCTCAATGTCAAGTGTAGGATGAACCTCCATACACAAATGGTGAAGGACTACCCCTTACACCAAAGCTACGCCCAATCCCATTTTCATAAACCGGTGACAAAGTCTTTTCAAACAAAACCGAGACTAACTGTGAGTGGCTTACATTAAGCATGTCCATGACCGTGGACACGGCTATTGAATAGATTAATACTCTGCGAGTTAGTGCGGCTTTACCCACAAGGGATAGTTTGCTTATTATGTCGGCCAATACACGCTTAGTAGGCGTGCGACTAAGCGGTATCACGAGGCCTTTACCCTACATTATTTCAACATAATTATGCGCTAAGGTTTCAGTGTCGAAGGCTTCGCACCAAGCGACTACCCCTCTTGCGCCATGTGGGTATCATCAATAAGTCTTCACGACTCCCACATCTTTCCAAGACATAAACATGGTGGAATGATATAGCTTATTTGGCCAAGTCTGTCCCATTCGGACTTGTGGTGGTCGAGTTTGGCTTAACATCCATGACATGAGACCGGTCCTTACATGGTGGGTGACTTCCAAAACAAACCACAGGTCTCAAACATTATTTGTATTGAGCAGTGCATGAACTTGCACCCACTGTGATCCAATTCACCCAAGTCTAAACCAATTTCATTTATTTTTCTTTTGTCAAGACATTTTCCAATCATCTATGGTAAAAACAATACCATAGATTCATTTTCAAAACAACTTTATATTTTGGCAAAATTCCCAAATCATCTTTTGGTCTAAGCAATGACTAAGCATAAATATCTTAATTATTTTACTAAGGTGACAAGGGCATGGCATTCCAAGCATCAAGATTGGCTATACAAAGGAATTGGCATAACTAAGAATTATAACAGGAATTTAAAATACTTGGATACAAATATGCATGCAATAATAACTTTAAAAACAGAATTAATTAACTTTGAAATACTGGGATCAAGATGGTCAAGAATGTAACTTGCCTTCGTTGAAGTCTTGAGATTCTAAACCCTCTGAAAGATCTACCTCTCCGGAATCGTCAAACTCTTGGGGCGGCGGAACTGGACGTTTTGGTCGTCGGCGGCGAGGTTCGGCGGCGGCGTTGTGGGGTCGTCGACAAGGAAGAAGCTCAGGGGTCTTGGGACGATGGATGGCGCCTGAGCCGCGATGTTGCGGCGGTCTCGTAGGTGTGGGCGGTGGGGCTGGCGGGGGCGGTGGTGCGGAATCGGAGAAGAAGTGGCTTCGATCGCGGTGAAAACTCCAAAATTGGGGTGCTAGGAGGAGGAGGAGGGCAATGGATGGTGGCGTGCGTGGTGTGGGGAGAAAGCGCACGGGGCTCCTTTATATAGGGCGGGGAGGCGAGCTACGTGTAGATCACGAAGGTCGCCGCCCGGTCCGTGGCGGAATCAACGGAATCGTGGACGAAGAAGGAAAGGAATGGCGGGTTGGGTGCGATTCGACGTGGCGATTTTAATCTGTGCGATGATTCGAGGATTAGATCGTGATTTCGCCGAGAATGGAAAGGATTTGAAAACCAGCAATGGCGGTCATGGGCGGAGATGGAAACTCGCTTGCGAGGGAGAAGGAAAGAGGTAGGGGGCGACACTTTGTTCTCGTGGGCCCTTTGTCGGCGAGAAAGAAGGAAAGAAGAGGCGTCGGCCAAATCAAATCTTGATCAACGATCGCGGTGAGAATAGTATGATGAGCGGGCCATGCGTCGCGTCTTGAGGATTTGGGCAGCCAAATTCGGCCCAGAACCTTTGTTTAGGGTTTTCTTTGATTTTCTAATTGATTTAATTGAGATAATTCCAAAGAGGCTTTAGAAAATAGCAAATAAATTCCAAAAATTCTAGAAAAATTCACGAGAAATTCCTAGAATGATTTTGGACTTAAATAAAATAATTTCGACTTAAACTTGTTAATAGTTTTTGTATTTAACTTTGTTTTAGCTTTAAGGTTAATAATAAGAGCTTTAGAAAATTTCAAAAAATCCACCAAAATAAATAAGTTTTTAAATTTTCTCAGAATTTGAATTTTTGGGCTGTTACACATCTCCCACAGGTGAAGGTCGACAAGTACGGCGTCACTACCGTGGACCTCGAACGTGTCGGATACAAAGGCGAACCATTACGTCTTGGCTAACCAAGTTGTTCAAGTCTTCTATGTAACCGGCAGGCAAATAAGAAGCGCCACGTAGTTCTTCATAGAAAAAGAAGGATTATCGAGTTGAGAATGTAGTGGATGAGGAAGAATATAATCAATTTGACGAGTTGCCTCCTTTCGAAAGCGGCATAAGGGTCGAGGAAGAAGAAGCGTGTGAAACTAGCTACATCTGCGTCGATCATCATGAAGGGCTAATTTTTAAATATTAATTGAATAATGTGTGTATATGTACATTCTGATGAATGGTTAATTTTAGTTCATTTGAGTTAATTGATTTGTCTTGTGAAATGGATGTGATTGTTTAGAAATGAATGTGAATTGGATATATATACATGTACTTGTTGTGTTTTACGCTTATTTGGAGGGTATGGCTAGCATTTTCGAGGCTAGCCAATAAGCGAACTAGATTAACCAATACAAAATAATATCACGAGCGGTTTGTAGATCAAACAAATGCAGTGATTATATATCCTGAGCGGTTCCTTGGTAAAACAAATGCGTGATATAATATATCCTGAGCGGTTGTTAAATGGAACCGTTTGTGATACATCATATATCACATACGATTGTTGATTGGAACCGTCTGTGATACATCACATATCACAGACGGTTGTTGAATGGAACCGTCTATGATACATCACATATCACAAATGGTTCTACTTTAGAACCGTCTGTGATATCCATCCCTATTTATATTCGGACTCTAGGGTTTGCCCGCGCCCCCCACTCAAACGATTAAGTTTCTCAACTCCTTGCTCCCTCCTCCCCTGAGCCCGTTACCGCCGTCCTCGATGCCGCCTCCTCCTCGAGCCCGGCGCGACTCCTTCCCCGAGCCCGTCGGCGCCATCCTCGGCCGCCTCCTCCTCCGAGGCCGTCAGCTGCCTCCTCCCAGAGCCATTGTGCCTCCTCCCAGAGCCGCCGCCTCCTCCCTTCCCGAGTCGTGGCGCCTCCCCTTCGCCAGCAAATCCTGCTTTGCTCGTCTTGCTCCTGCTCGTCCTTCTCCTCGACTCTCAAAGGTAACCAATCTTGAAGTTGCCGGCCAGCGCCCTTTTCCTCACTCTTTCTATCAATAATCTGTCATGGTCCTCATTGACTCATGATAATTGTACTTGCTTTAGGAATTTGTATTTGTTCTAGTCAGTTATTCATATGGTATTTGTTTTGATACTGCTACTGGAATATATTGCAATGTGGTGTGGTGGGCTTGAGATGAATGCTCTGTGATGATAATAGTCTTGTACTGAAATTGTTTTGATAATCGAGTTTAAACTTGAGCTCTAATTGGAATGCTTACTCTACATGTGATAGCAATATCAAAATGTTAAATCTTAGCTTTATGCTGATTTTATTTGTTCACATGATATTTGTGTTGAGCATATTATTCCTTTTAAATGACTTGGGGGATTTACATGTCTATGTCAACTATGTCATTATATTGGTCTTAATTTCTTCCCTACATATCCCAATTATTATTAATTAGTGTGTATACCCATACACATAGAGATCGAATCTTATGATATTATGTTCATGCGTGTCAGAACTTCTATTTCTTGTGAAGATGTCTTCCGCTCATTCTTCGTCATCGCCGCCTTATGTGTCTGATGATGCACCATCCTCTGGAATATCCAACCGCGGTAGAAGGAGAGGAATATCGAAAAGGCCCGCGGGCCGATATACCATCACGGAGGTCAATCAGTCTAGGACCCCTATCAATCCTCGCCGAGCAGCTACCGCATTCTGGAGAATGGTCGGAATAGTTGCACGGCAACGGGTCAATGTCACCTACGATTCGTGGAAGGAGTTGACCAAAGTACAGAAATATGAGCTACTGACGGATATTTTTCGATCGTTTGAGATCCCGAAAGAACACCAGGACTTCGTGCGACGACACGTGTTGCTACAGGCGTGCAAAGCGTGGAAGAACTTCAAGAGTACGCTTGTCAAGAATTACATGGAGAAGGATTTGATGCCCTTCCACAAGTATCCATTCTTGGAAGAGTCCTGAGCCGAGTTTGTGGCGAAGAAGACGACAGATGAATTTAGGAGTGAAAGTGCAGCGCACACGGCCCTCTAGGCAAAAAACAAGCACCCCCACAAACTCGGCACCGCTAGGTATGTGGGTAAAATCCCGATATGGAGGGATCAGGACCAGCAGGCAAGCCATTCGAATGTCTTCCCACCATTTCCCGAGATCACTGATGTGCTCGCTTTGGCGGTTATTTGGGAAGTTCGTACCACATCTCTGAAGTCTCCTTTCAAACCCTTGAGACCGAAGTGTCAGCGCCTAGTAAGATGTCGAACTACCTAGTTTGTAATTACTCCATAACTTCATAGGAAGTGAAATGACATGTCGGACTATTGCGAGTAACGTGAGTGCACAATCTTCCCAAGGCTCATTCGAGCGAGACGGTAGAGATATACTCTCCGTGTACAGGAAACAATGAGCATCCGGGTCGCACGAGAGGCGTTGGTGTTTATGTTACATGGGCAGAATGGTTCCGAGCGGACTCTGGAATGTACCGGAGTAGGAAGAGAGCCAAAGCCGAGTGCAATGCAAAGCTACGAGAGGAGATTCATGAATCCCTCAAAGATGAGTTCACCCGTGAGATCGATGATCGCGTCAGAGCTGCGTCGCAATGGTAGATGGAGAGCTTTGAGGAAAGGCTTAGGGAATTGCAACTCCCAAATCAGTTGCAAGCCCCTGCCCCTACTGTGCTAGCTAGCGCCCCCAAACTTCCGAGTAGCTACGCGTCTAACCCTACCCCAATAGGCGATGACAGATTTCCTATCGATGACATCCAGGTAATAATTATTATCTCTGGAATGCTCGATCCATTGATAGGCCTGTTGGAGTAGCTAATTTTGTATCGTTATGTAAGTGGCTATGAAGTGCAAGCTCCAAGTGAGATATGCCTCTGTTGCCCTAGATACTGCTTGGGGCCAGGTGTATCCATCCGGTGTCGGGGCTTTGGTGCACGATGTAAATCTAACGTCGGGTTTTGCAAAAGTGAATGTGGACGGTGTTTGTGCTAATTTCGGGGCCGTCCCGCTGCATATTTCCCCCAAACGATGAGGTCATGACTCTAGAGCAAGCCATTGGAACATTCATCTAATGGCCCAAGGGGGACATTTGCTTGGAGCTACCTGCTCCAGTGTCAACTTCATGGGAATGTCCTGCAACGGTACCAAGTCCACGAGAGCTAAGCGCGCAAGCAGCGGCAAGGGCCGGTGCATCGGATGCATCTACACCTCGTGCTCGATCAACTCTTGTGAAGTCGACCTCTACAAAGCGAAATGACAAGGCAAATCGAAGGCGGTCGACTCTGTTGGATATCCCCTTCTTGCCGTTGGCCCGGAAATTCATGCTAGGCGAGCCGTTGGTCAAGAGGTTAGACAACCCTACCCTAGGACCGGCTTGCACAACATTGCATACATAATACATGGAACGGTCCAACAAGCCGGATGAACAAGGATGCTCGGGTGTCACCGTCAAGTTCAAGGAGGATATTTTAACCACAAGCTTCAAGACTGTGTCTTCATGGTGACCTTCGAGGACTTGTTCTGTCTCTTCAACCTCGACCAGCTCGACATCTCACTCATGCGATGCTACACACTGTAAGTGTGTACAATCCTGATCAATGTTAGGTATATCTGGTTAAATGTTATATATAACTCCTTGCTTTTGTATATAGATACATGATATCTGAAGCCGAAAGAAGAAATTCACTGGTAGATTTCCTCGACCCACACGTGGTCTCCGAGCAAACGAATACATACTTTTGCCCTACAACCAGGAGTAAGTGTTGCAATACTGGCTATACTTGTTGATTTGTACTTTATAAGCAACACGAACTTAGGTTTAATGACCATGTTGACATACCTGTGTAGCTCCCACTGGATTCTAATTGTAATTATACCAAAATAGAGCTTGGTAATATACCTAGATTCCCTACAGAGTTCCCCTCACAACTTCACAGTTATCCGACATTTAATCAATAGGTAAACACATTTTCTCCATAGAAACTCTATTATAGTCTTTCCTTCCTTTGCAATGGCTAAGGCTAACTTCTTGAAGTCACGTAGACCGTTCGGCGTGCACTATGCTAAAGGAGAGAAAAATAAGGGAAGCACGCTGTCACACGATCTAAAATTCCCAGTACTCGCTAGCTAGTACACATTAATCCTATATAACGCTTCGTAGTAATGCCTCTCGAACTAACCAATTCTATTTTTGCAATGCCACGGTATGCTTAGAAACGGCCGTCTGTGGATACTATGTTTGCCACAACATGGAACTACTCATCGGTTCGCGATCACCAATGATCCTCGGGTTTGTCAATCTTGCAACAATTATTTCATATATACTTACCAATTTATATAAGCGAATTTAATCTTCCTATCGACGAGTTGCGACCATCGCTAAAGCTGCGTTGGAGCGAAACCGACTCATAAAAGTTCGATCACACCTTGCGTCATTCGAACAATCGGTCATAAATCCGGATGGGAGTTTCCACAGTGTAGATTGAACTTGATTGGGATAGATTGAAATTAATGGTACATGTGTGTAAATGTACATTAATGGTTAATTTTAGTTAATTAATTTGTGAATTGGATGTGCTTGTTTCGAAATGAATGCAAATTTGATGTATACGAAATGAATGCGAATTGGATGTGCTTGTTTCAGAGGGCATGGCAAGCATTTCCTAAGGTTAGCCAATAAACAGAAATAGATTTAGCAATGCAGAAGAATATCACAAACGGGTTGTAGATGAAGCTATGCGTGATAGTCGGCGATCCGAGCAGTTTCATCTACAAACCATACGTGATGGTCGACTATCACGCATTTTTCATCTACAACCCGTCTGTGATAACTGACTATCACAGACGGTTTTGAGTTAATAACCATTTGTGATATTATGTATTACAGACGGTTCGAAAACTGTCTGTGATGACCTCATGTCATTATTGACCCATAAACTCAGACAGCTCACGAAACCGTCTATGATGACGTTTTTGAACCGTCTGTGAAGACCTTTTCTGTAGTAGTGAGTGATGGGTTGCCAACGGGAAGGAAAAAGGGAGCAGGACATGGGCTTTGGGAGGAAGAAGCAACCAACGGGAAGAAAGAAGAGGAGAGAGAAAGAAAAGAACAGAGAGAAAAGAAAAATCCGGAAAAATCCAAAAATTCAAAAAAAAATTGTAAAATACTTTGGAACTTGAATAGATCAAATAAAATAGGTTTGGATTTTTTTGAAGTTTAATTTAGCCTTTTAAAATATTTTTCCTTCAGAAATTCAATTTAAGCTTTAAATTAAACCGAGAAAATTCAAATGATTATTTTTATTTTCAAAGATTCAAAATAAACCACCAATTTAAATTAAATTTTACAACAAATAAAATAATTTTTTAGAAGATAGATAAGAATTAAGGCAGACTGAGTTGCAAGAAACAGCACCAACTTGAATAAAATCCAAGAAACTCATATTGAATTTAATTAAGGTTTGATTTAATCATTTAAATATTTTTCACCTTGGAATTTCAATTTAAGCTTTTCTTAATTCAATAATATGTGAATGGTTCATTTTATAACTAAAGTTTTAAAAAGACTCCGCAATATGGAAAAGCTGAAAAGAAATAAAAAGAACTCCACGAAAAACAACCGGATCTTGGAAAAAGGAATTCCAAGATAAAACTGGAAAATCAAATAAAACCATTTTTATTTAATTGTAGTTTGATTTACTCACATTAATTTGTTTTAAATGTATGAGATTTCAAGTTAAGCTTTAGCAAATTAATAAAATCAAATGGTTACTTTTAGATTTTCAAAATTTTTAAAAAGCCCGAAAAATTGGGATGTTACAAACCTACACCCCTTAAAGGGAAACTTGACCCCGAGATTCAGAGAGACTAGAAAGAAAGGTCGGGAAACTCGACTCTTGGTTTTCCATGTTGCTTCCTTCTCTGATCGATTGCTTTATGGTTCTTCACATAATTACAAAGTCTTGCTCCCGGTAGGACTTCCAACTTCTTCGAAATCTTCAGCAATTCTTCACAGGTTTCATAGATGAGAAGGAAAAAGCATAATAGGTGAGAGGGAAAAGCACACTAGACGAGAGAGAACAAGGGAGGAAGACAGAAGCATCCTAATTGGGGAAAGTTGGTTAAACCCAAAGAACAAATAGCTGGAAAGCCATTAAGAAGCAATAAGATGCGACACTCAAGCAAAAAGATCCTATTACGCAGACTAAACGAGACTGAAACTGAAAAAGGCCACTTTCCTAAAGCATTTCTAATCTAACTTATATGGACGGTTGACTTGATACAAACGGCAGGTCTTGTAACTTCTGGCAGCGTGCATAAACCGGTAGATTACAAATAGAAGATGGGTTATTTTGGGAATTTCGTATCCTAGAGAATTGTAGAGGATCTTGATAGCTCTCCTTAGAGTGCTTGAACATGTAATTTGGATAAACGCTTGGAAAGTTATGGCTGTTAGATCTTTGCTGTAAGATTTTAGTCTGTCTCTTGCAGTAGTCGTCGAAAATTGGAATTTAGGGTTCTTTATTGTGAGAATCTGTTAATACCCATAACTACAAAGTTGTAGATAATTTCTGTACATGTTCATAGTGGTAAGGTTTATTAGTTTTAGAGTTGTAGATCATAATTTATGATTTTAGGAAGGTAGTTGTTCTGTTTTGGACATAACAGTGTTTAGGGAGGAAATCAGGGTTGTTTTGGGTGTTGATTAGGAACAGTGTTAATTATTTCTTTTGTAATATTTTACTGCTCTTGGATTGTTTTTTTTGTGTGTTTTATGAATGCTCAGGTGGTGGTGTGAATCAGGGGGCAGGGCTCTCTACTCGTCATCCTTTGTCACACGGTTGAGGCAAGTATATGTTAGAGTGATATTGAATGAAGGACAATCTCATTTGGTTAGATGCATGCTTACTATGATTATTCATGTGAAGTATGCTTATTTCAGACTGTTATTATGCTTCCGATAATTTGATGATGATTATGAAAATAACGTTGATTATTCGTTTCATTGCATTTCAAGCATTCATGTTGGAATGATATAACCCACGGGAGTAGGATGAGGTCCCCATATGTAAGATATGGGCATTGAGGTCCCCGTCTGAAAAAGGATGGGCATTGGGTCCCCACATTTAAAGAATGCGGGCATGAGTGAACACCGACGGGTGTTACACTCCGCTGTACCGGTATAAGCAGAAGTGAAGAATTCAGTTTTTGTTTTATCTGCTTGCTAATATTAATTATTATTATCTTGATGAGTATTCATTCTTAAAGACTAGATGTTAGCATTGATTGTGTAATGGTTAAAAGTTGATAGCTATACTAGTTGTAGGTGGCATCTTGGCTTTGTTAAACCAAGGTGTTACATGTCCTCCTCGCCAGCGCATGCTACTACGCTAGTGGGGAGCCACCACTCCCACGACGCCAACAAAGCCCACACCCGTGACACCATCTTCATCCTCTGCCTCACCACAACCCCACCAACACCTCCTTCTTCCCCAATCCAAGCCAAACTCCCTCAATCGCCGCTGCCTTCTTCTTCCTCTCTGGTGAGCCCATTTCCAATCCGTCGCCACCCTCACGCCCTTGCCCTCCCAACCCCGTCACCAACATTGCCTCCACCTCCTATAGCCATCCCGCACCACCTTCCACCCTCTCCCCACCACCAGCTCACCGGCGCCGAGCTCCACCACCGCACCACTCACGGCCGCCGTCGCCAAGCCACTACAACCCCTCCTCAGTCACACTAACGCCATCCCCGAGCTCCCCTCTTCCCACTGATGCTCAAGCCCCGGGCAATTTGGTGAACCTTCTTGCCTGTTCCTATTTTTGTCTTGCGCTTCCCCTTCGCACCTCACCAGATCCCCCTCCATCCACACAATAGCCCAAAATGGGTTGCGCTACCCTCCCCTGTGCTCTCCGTACCAACTGGCACCGCCACCCGCCGCCCTCGGCTCGGGTTCGTGGGAGCGCTCTCCCAGCTCCTAGACCACGCGCCACAAGCCACCTCCCACTGGACCAAGAGGCCTGGCCCAGCCAGCCTTTCTTCCTAGCTAGCTAATAAATTGGGTCGACCCAGCATTGTTCCCTACTATGCGGCCCATCACTATGTAAAGCCCAACCTGATACATGCCTAACACTATTCATCAAAGCCCATCATTGTGTGGCCCAACAGTAAACTACCCAAACCCACTATTGTTCGCAAGATTCGACCCGTGATGAATAGTGTTGTCCACTATTGTTTGTTTAACCCATTACTATTCACCCCCAACCCATTAGACATATTTATATCCATTTTGGCCGTTTTAAGCCCGTGAATCTCATTTTCAACTCCGTTTGGCCAAATCAAGCACCAAATAAATCCCAACCACCCCGCCACCTTTCTTTATACTTTTTCTGAATTTCTTTATTTCATGTTTTTCCCAGCTCGCTCGTTGTTGAGCCCGGATTTTTATTTGGAATATTTTATTTTGCGTTAGGTCCCGACTTCGACGACCAGGCTTTGAAAAATGCCGAACAAGATGCAGGAGAAGCAGATATTTTCGAGGACTGAGAGGGAGGCAAGTTGCATCCATCTGACCATTTTGAGCCTATATTTCATATACTTGTATTATTAATTTTATAATTGTATTTAAGCCAATTACTTTATTAACACAATTATATTTTTGAATGTCATGATGAGTAGATAAATCCCATCACCCTACATACACACCCACGTATTCCTTTTTAGGCCATATCCACCTTGACAAGTTTAGGTTACATAAAATGATAGCAAATATTCACCATTGTCACACAAACTATTTCTAAATACTGATAAGGAAGATTGGCTAGTCGCCAATAGATTTTGGTGGAGAGCTGAGGGTTGAAACCAGGAGGTTGAACAACCCAATAGACTCAATAAAAGTGAGTTGAAGGTGGGGCCAAGAAGGTGGGCAGCCACAAGTTGGTTGCTAGCTCACCTCCCCACTGAAAACAAGTAAGGACTAGAACCTGGTACCAAATAACAGACAAAAAAATCGCTCAACCACGAGTTTGATATATCCAACTTGGCTTAGTACACTTCTCCTCCAATTGAATATCTACAGGATGACACCTGCTCTTGTGTACAGAGCAGCTACGGTTTGGGGGTGGGACAGGAGTGGAAACAGAGAAACACTCGTTGGTCTAGACAATGAAAGGTATTGTCAGCATCAGACCGCGCATTCCACTGTTGGCCGGTGGTTTCCCGATTGCTGTATGGTTCCAGAACCTACTGGGTAGAGGCTTGAAAGGTCGAGCAGTGAAAAGGATTTGTTATCTCAACTCAATCGCACGCTAACGTGTTGCGTGTTTATGGCCTGACAGTATGAGTTTGAGGTATCTTGTGGGTAAAGTTGGGCAACTCTGCAGAGTATAATTAATGGTATTCGGATACGCCGTGCTTTCCGGTTAATGAAGTTGTGTTCATGGGTAATTCCAATATATAAGGCATAAGTAGATATTTTAAGATGTTAAGATGGTAATTACAATTGTTGAGTAAGCCCCTGATGTTATATTAATATGATTTTGATGTCTTAAAGATAAACTTCTTTAACTCAAAGGATGCATCCACATATACCTTATATGATAAGCCCTAAACAATCTATTGAACTCCTAGCATGTAGTTAATTAGTTTTTCCATGTGGCTTGCTGAGTACGGCTTTATACTCATACTTGCTAAATCAACTACAAAGGAAACCTGAGAGAACTATGAGGATCTTGTTGAAAAAGGTTTTGGTGGATCTCTGGATGGCAATGAATACTAGTATTATATCTCAACCCCGCTCAAGTGTGCGTGTGGTTTGAAAGTTCTTTTGTCTTGTAATATATTAACTTTTGGCTTCGATGCCCGTGTCCATGTCAAGAGCAGTTGTTAAGCCTTATCCTTGTATAATAAAGTTTGGCTTTTATTGTGATCGAAAACTTACTTGTGATGCTATTTCTTGCTTTATAACTGCACATTCTAGACGGTTGTGAAGAGTTTGACGGTCCTAGAAATATGGTCGTTTCATAAACTATGCTATGACAAGTGAAACCCACCTTGTACTAGGTTGGATTATTGTCCCGTATAAAAAAATCCATTATACATTGCTGTCGTCGTGGATTAACGATACCAACCGACAGAACTTCTACCAGCGTGGTGGTGGAGATTAGTTCATATAAGATCAAGACTTCTAGGTTGGTTAGAATTGTGAGGAAAATTATTGAATCGCGCTTCCACCAATAGGATCAGGTGGGAGTGGAACCTGAGCCAGGCGACGAGACATCTGTGCCGCAAGAAGCGAAGCCTGCGTCGCTGGTTTGGTGGAAAACATATTCCACACACCCAAAGCTGTGCTTGTTATAGATCAGGTCCAATTTTTACCAAATTGATGCGCAAACATATGGAGTTTTTAGCCTAAATAACACTATTTGGCAACGTTATTATGGAGCTAGAGTCACTCACGCCTTTTTTTTTACCAAAATGGCACTACGGATGCGTCTCCATGTGCCATGTGTCCTCCACCGTAGAACCCTAGCCAGGACACGCGAACCTCCGTGCACCCGTAGCCTGGATGCGCGAGCCACTGGCAAGTGGCAAATCCGAGCCAAGAGTGTCCGAACACAGCTTCCTTCATGCGCCCGCTGTCCGGAGGCGTTGTCCGCACGCCCGCTGTATGGACACAGCGCGACCGTGCATCCCTGGCCTGGAAAAGCCACAGCCACACACGTGTCGCGCATAATGCCACCTTGCCCATGCCCCCATTGCTCGACCTTTGCACGGCAACCGCTTGCTGCCGCGTCGCTGTGCCGCCGGCGACGTCGCGCTGCCACCGCATATCAGCCTCGTCTGTTCATCCCTACCCCCAGAGTCGCCAGCACAGCACCTTTAGTCCCTGTCAATCGTTTTCCCTGTCAACTTTATTCCCTCTTGACGAGGATCCAATAATCCTCAATTATTTATTTATCCGTAATTCTTATTATAGATAACAGTATCTTTATACTGATCTTAAGTATACCCCATTATATTCATAAGGGAGAAACTTAACTAGATGGTTATAAGCCTTTCTACGGCCACCTCGTGGTCATAAGCCTTCCTACGACCATGTCATGGTCGTAAGCCTTTCTACACCACTTTGTGGTCTAGAACTTTCTACGACCAGGTCAGCTACGACCACCCTGTAATTAATAAAGCTTGCATACATATGAGCCTAATCAATCGGAGAATCTTATGCGCTGTGTTTAGGACGCAGGGTAGTTATTATGTGTTGATATTCTCCAGAATAATGTGTTATGCCTCTGTCTCTGACGATAACTGTCAGGCAACGTGGTGATATCATAACCCTAACAATAACTTCCATCAACGTGCGTGTTAAATCAAACGACGAGACGCCTCTTGGCCTGACGATAACTGCCGCCACTACTTGTGCTATATAAGGGCAAAAAGTCAGCAGACATGAGAGAGAGGATCAGGAGGAGGAAACATTAGGTATAATTCTTCTTCTTCTTGATTATAATCCAGATAGTCAATATAAGAACACTGGAGTAGAGTTGTTATTCTCTTCGGTGAAGGCCTGAACCTATCTAAATCCCTGTGTCATTCTCTGTATGGTTCTAATTCTAGGAGACCCCCGAATATTCATTCGTAAGATCGATGCTAGATCATCGATAGTTGGCGCCATCCATGGGAAGTTTCCGGTGAATCCTTTTCGGCAAGTTCTCTTGATTTTTTTTCAACTCTGATGCTTCCGTGGCAGGAAAGTGAAACGAGGAGAACTGGTTCAATTTGGCCGACTATGCAGAACTCGACATGGATGCCTGCTACAAGTAGAGCATTATTTCGTCTGACGGATATGCCACCTCTAGGGATCATTCACCAGATCCAGGAGACCATGCCTTAGACAGAGTTGATGAGGGATCTCTATCCCTCACAACGTTACATCCAGATGAGGGACCTGATTCCTCAGAGGACAAGGGTCCAATCGACCATAATCACCATAATCAGGACTCCACCAAGACAAGTGTAGAGCATAGCGAGGGTTCCCCCTCCAAATGTTCGAGTTCATCTGAGGCAATCCGACCTGGCACAGAAAATCCTAGAATCCATCATTCTGGGAATCAACCAGCATCTGGTGATCGTCATCCTTCAGTTACCCCCACGAGGTGTGTGGTCAAGCCCACTTTTCTTGTGGATTCGACCGTATCATCGCAAGGTTCACCTTCGATTAGAGACGGTTATAATCCAGAAATCCACTTCTTGGAGGAGATTGCTCCAAGTTGCGAGGCATTGTCGTTTGACTACTCCTCAAACCAGGAGGACTCATGCACAAGTGAAAATCATATCCAGGAGGTCTTTGTACTCCCCTCATATCATAATCTCTCTCCAAGAGGAAGGACTGGGGATGCTTCTCGTCGCTCATCACTCCGGGCTCTTGATGGCGAGGATGCCTCCGGTGATGATCATGATTACCACATTCATGAGTGTGGGAGAAATCCTAGAAATGACCGATCTCCCCTGAGGCAGACTCAAGCAAATTTAGACATGGATGATCCTGAGACCATCTGGAGAAGGAGGATTGCAGCATAAAGAACTTTACCTGGACGCATTCAATATCGGTTAGAGGAAGCTCAAGAACTTAAACGAATAAATGACCTACTCGAGAATCGAAGTCAAGAGCTTGGGTGAGTGCCAGGCTACGACCTCTTCGCTGAAGAGATTGCACAAAGGCTTCGGGATACAATGGTAAGACTTGAGCAAACTCGTCGACATCATTCTGGTAGTCGTACCACGACAACACCATCAAACACCAGTCGTTCGAATAACTCCCATCATGGAGAGCGACACGACAACAGGTCTGGTTGCTCCTCTAACCATAACTCCAGTCGTAGAAGAGTTCTTCGAACACCTAGTGATCGGCAAGCTCCTAGAGAAGGTAATTATTCACCGCTTATACCTAGGAATCTTTAACAGCAGATGGAATACGATGAGTATTACCCTCGTAGGACTGAAACCTATCATAGGTCAGGTCCACCTACTACTGGGTATCGTCGTCTACGATCACCTAGTGATGTCAAGCCTTCTTTCGTGCAAAGAAGACATCATGATATTATTACTGTATATTGGGCGTTCTCTCCTGACCTTCGAGCAGTTCACTGGCCGCCACGGTTTCGACCTATGAACATGGAGAAATTTGACGGGTCACAAAATCCCATCGAATTTCTTTAGATCTATATGATCGCTGTTCGAGCAGCAGGAGGATGAGATGTAAGATCGAGGAGGTCGACTAGAGGGGGGGGTGAATAGGCGTTTAAAAAACTTTTTTGGCTAAAACCAATTTCTAATGCGGAAGCTAATACAAATACGGTTTTGCGCAATTGAAGCCTAAATCAACTAGGTTCAACTAAGTGCACCAACAACAAGTCTAATGATAAATATAACAATCAAGCATAGACTTGTAAGCAATTCAATTCTAACAAAGACAATAGCACAAGGTAATGAATAACTATTGCCATCATACACAATGAATAAACAATTTAATTCTAGGAATATAAATTGCACAAAGTAAAACAAGCATTCATACACAATGAATATAAATGCAATAGTGAGGCAAAAGAGATCACACCACAAAGACATGTTGATGTTTTACCGTGGTGTTCGGGGACTTGCTGGTCTCCCCTAATCCATGTTGAGGCAAGCCCAAACCAATTGGACCGGCTCCACGAATTGAGCACCCGCCTCCGAGGTAAGTCCAACCACTTGGACCGGTTCCAAACCGAACCAACACCTCGCTCCACTAAGGTTGCTCCTTCCTCCACTCCGGAGATGGCAAGCACCACACCACTCACAAATCGCTCGGGTCTTCTCACAAGCTTCTTTGAGAAGATCACCGACGCACGACGCCATCGCATCGTCTAGGTGTCGGCAAACACCAAGAGTAACAAGTCTACAACTCTCACTTGAACTAATCAAGTGTCAAAGCTCAATGGATACTAAATCCACCACCTAATGCAACACATGCACTAGGATTTGCCTCTCAAAGCTCAACAAGTGCAACACATGCACAAATGAGAGTAGAGGGCTTGCTCTTTGCTCAATGGAATGTCTAGGGGCACCAGCAACTTGCCCACATATGGCCAAGGTGGGTATTTATAGCCCTCATACAAAAACTAGCCGTTGGGAGCAAGTCTGCTAAAAAATCAGCAGGAGCAGTACGACCGCCAACTAGGGTGCAGTACGACCGCACTTCCTCCAACAATTATAAAACTAGTCATTGGGCACCGGTGCGGTACGACCGCCAACAAACATGCGGTACTACCGCTTGGTCCAGTCGTACCGCTCAAGGAGCGCAGTACTACCGATTCTCAAGAGAGTCATTTGAACCAAAATACACGGTCTTGTTTTATTTGAACCGCTAGCTGGAAATCGGAACAACCGATGTGTGGTCATACCGCACCAAAATCCGGTTGAACCATAGTGTGATCGTCATCGCCCATAACACGTCGGTACAACCGATTTCACGATAAATCGGCGGTTTGCATCAAAACAAATTCAATTGCAAAACACATTTGACAATTGACAAGTGATGCAAACAAGGGTTCAAAAGCAAGATTCTCAACAAGTTGCAAAACACATTTGCCAACTTTTAGAATCACACCACAAATTGCACTCCGCTTCAACCCAGTTTGCAAAACACATTTGCCACCAAATTGACGCGCGATGCAAACAAAGATTCACGTGAGATTCTCAACAAGTTGCAAAACACATTTGCCAACTTATAGAATCACACTACAAGGAATAAGGTACATGGACTTACACCGTTTGCAAAACACATTCGCAAACCAAAGTCACATGCTACAAAGATTATCCACGAGCCACAACTATTTGCAAAACACATTCGTAAATATTGGCAACATGTTAAGGTGAGCTAAAGCAAACACAATGAGCTATCAACACATGACTAACTCAAGCTACTAGTCAAGACCCCTCTTAATAGTACGGCAATATATACTAGCAATCCGGTCTCCCAACCAAACACCGAGACCGGTAAAAGACTAGGAACACATCCTTAGCCCTAGCTAGTCATACCTTTGCCTTGCGCAACCACTTGAAGCTTGATGACGCACATCTTCACTTCAAGTCCGGGTCCTTGACTTGAATACTCATCAACACATGATGAGTTCTTCACTTAACCTTCATCAACACATAATGAAGCTTTATTTCGGGATCTTAACTTGACGCTCATCAACACATGATGACATCCTTCACTTGATCTCCATCAACACATGATGGGCCTTCTCTTTGACTTGATGATCAACTCATGATCATCTCCTCTTCTTGAACATCATCGACACATGATGATTCCCTTCACTTGACTTCCATCAACACATGATGGAACTCCTCTTGACTTGATGACAATCAACACATGATCTCATCCCAAGTCTTCATTATCAAGAAACCTAACCTGCTTATCCAACTCATGGAAAATATTAGTTCCACAATATGATTATCATTAATTACCGCATCATACCATTAACTCATAATGGTGGGGACAAGATACCACAATCTTTCCCTCTTTGGTAATTGATGATAATCACTTCAATCTAAATATATTGAATGTAAATTGGTATGAGTATATAAGCACTACACAACTTGTATATACTCATATGAATATATATAACTACACAAGTGATATATACTCAAAGGATATATGAGCACATATGTCTCATATACACACATGAATATATTAACTATGCAAGTTAAATATATTCAATGATATGTGAGTACACATGAACTACACAAGTTATGCTATACTCACATATAAGTATATATAGACTACACAAGTCTTATATACTCACAGGAATATATTAACTATGCAAGTTAAATATATTCAAAGAATATGTTTCAAAGTAAAGATCCCAAATATGTGTGGAAACATGAATATGGATCAATACTAATGAAACCTCAAAATATAGAATGAACTCCCCCTACATGTGTGCATACACGAATGTGTAGTGGAAACATATGCACATATTCAAGATAACCTTTTTGGTGAAGTTCAACCTATATTTTGGATCTGAGGAATGAAACAAGATATACAAGTATGATGTCGAAAGCATACCTCTTTGATTTCTACCTTTATATTCAATTTGAGACTAATCATGAGATATAGCAATAAAAGTGTTAGTCTCACAAATAGATTTATCAACATGAATGCATACCTGATTGGATTTTTCTTTTTATATCCAAGCTGAGACTAAACAATAAGTATATCAATAAGAGTGTTAGTCTCACAAATGGATTTGTCATTAATCACATGCATGCCTTCATGATTATCACCTTTATATCCAAATAAGACTACACAATATGTATATCAATAAAGGTGTTAGTCTCACAATTAGATTTGTCATTAATCACCAAAACTCCATTAACACATAATGTCAGGTCTAGATCCTTCAGGAGAGCACGTCATGGCAAACTACCTTTCTACTATGCTCGAATGATATGCTCGGTCGTGGTTGTTAAATCAACCACTGGAGTCGATCTATTCGTGGCAACATCTCTGCGATCTATTACTGGCTAATTTCCAAGGTACTTACAACCGTCCTGGAAAGGAGGATGACTTGCACAGGATGAGACAGAACTCACATGAAACTATGCACCAGTTCATCATGCTTTTCAGTCAAGTTCATAATTCCATACCTAAGGTTTCTGAGTCTTTTGATATCAGAGCCTTTTAGCAGGGAGTCCGCAGTAGAAGAATCACAGAAGACATTGCTTTAAGTCCTCTAGCTACTGTCGCCGAGTTTTTTAAGATGGCTGACCGATATGCAATTGCTGCAGAAGTGGTCGAGTGGAACAGGACCATCTATCGAGATGATAAAGATCCTCAAGAAGCAGGCGAAAGTAGCAAGAAGAAGGATAGGAAAGTTAAGAAGTCCAAGAGCAAGACCAAAGGCCAAAAGCCTCAAGTCAATAACTATAGGGAAGTCTTGGCTGCAAGCGATAAAGAACCTCGAGGCAAGGGTAAACGCCCTGAACAAAAGAATGACAAGCCTAGGTGGTGTCCTTTCCTTAAAAAGGAAGGACATGGCCTTTGCAATTACCGAGTTTTCCAACAAAATCTCAAGAACTACTATATCGGCAAAGGACCTCTTCCTACACATGAGGAGGTAGGGCAAACGAGTGGTCAAAAGTAGTCGGATGACGACAAGGAGATGTCGTTCCAAGATCCAAAGTACACTATTGATCATATCTATGGAGGATCTTCGGTATACGAGTCAATGCGACAGCTCAAGGCTATCGAACGCGAGGTAAACTCCATTAACCCTCCTCTTGTCAATAAATTACAAAAGTGGTCGGAAGTCAACATCTGTTTTGAGAAGGGTGATTGTCCGATCCCTTCAACTCAACCAGGATGATTTTCGATCGTGGTCGAGCACACCATCAACAACTGTTGAGTAAATCGTGTGTTAGTTGATGGTGGGATTTCATTAAACATATTATTTACGAGTGCCCTGGATGAAATGCAAGTGCCCAGAACTAGGGTAAAATCTGTACGATACTCATTTCATGGGATCGTACCGAGGTCTTCGGCCAAACCCATTGGCTAAGTTTCTCTTCCTGTAACGTTTGGTTCTCCGGACAACTTCAGGACAGAAAAAATCTCTTTTGATGTGGTCGATTTCGATACAGCATACAATGCAATACTCAGAAGACCAACTTTGGCACAATTCCTAATGTTTGCTCATTATGGTTATCAATGTCTTAAGATGCCAGGTCCCAAAGGAGTAATCACAATACGTTTTGATAAAAAGATGGCGCTTACATGCGACTGAAAATTCCTCGAGATGGTTGGCCAGATACCAACTCGAGAAGCAAGCAAGAGTCAGCCTTCGACCAAGTAGTCGAAGCCTAAAGTTGCACCAAAGCCAAACGATCAAGTCCAAGAAGTTCCCCTGGATCTAGAGGAGCCTTCAAAGACTGTTCGCATTGGAGTTACTTCTGACCCTAAATAGGAAGACACCCTCGTCACCTTCCTCCAAGCTAACACAGATGTCTTCACATGGCAAGCATCTGACATGCCCGGAGTCCCTAGGGAGGTGATCGAGCACAGGCTGGCTTTACAGCCTGACAAGAAACCCATAAAACAAAAAATATGGAGATTTGCACTTGATCAGCGAGATGCTATCAGATCAGAATTGGACAAGCTACTTAAGGCATATTTTATAAGAGAAGTCGACCACTCAGAGTGGTTGGCTAACCCTGTAATGGTTAGAAAGTCTAATGGTAAGTGGCGTATGTGTGTAGACTTTACTGATCTCAATAAAGCTTGTCTAAAAGATGATTTTCCTCTTCTTCGTATAGATCAATTGGTTGATTTGACTGCTGGTTGTGAAATATTAAGCTTTCTAGATGCATATTCTTGTTATCATCGGATCAGTATGTGCTTAGATGATGAAGAAAAGAACACATTTATTACGACATTTGGGATATTTTGCTATGTCAAAATGTTTTTTGGTTTTTTAAAAAAGCTGGTGCTTCTTTTCAACGCTTGATGCAAACGACTTTTTCACCTCAACTAGGCCGAAACTTGGAAGCCTATGTTGATGATCTAGTCATAAAAAGCATCAACTGCCTTAACCATATTTCCAACCAACAAAATCATTCGATAACCTTAGACAACATTGTTTGAAAATCAATCATTAGAAGTGTGTGTTTAGAGTCTTTTCAGAAAAACCGCTTAGATTCTTTATTTCTGCATGAGGAATCGAAGCAAATTCCAGAAAGATAAATGCCATTGAACAAATGCACTCTCCGGCCACAAAAAAAAGAAGTCCAGGAACTAACAGAATGCATGGTGGCTTTAAGTCGTTTCATCGCACGACTGGGAGAAAAAGAACTTCCTTTCTTTAAACTTCTAAGGAAACATTAGGGCTTCGAATGGTTAGTGGAGGCAAACACTTCCTTCGAGAATGTCAAGGAGTATATTACGAGTGCTCATGTTTTAGTTTCTCCGGAACCATAAGAAACGCTCTTAATTTATCTAGCTGCCACGCCACAGGCAGTGAGCGCAATACTAGTTGATGAATGTGAAACCGTTCAACAACTAGTTTACTACGCAAGTGAAGTTTTACACGGACCTAAGGAGCGATAACCTCAGGTCCAAAAACTCTTATATGCCCTCCTTATATCTTTGAGGAAACTAAGGTATTATTTTCAGGCGCACAAGATAGTTGTGACGTCTGAGTTTCCCTTAGAAGAGGTCTTCTAGAACAGGAAAGCAGTGGGATAAATGGCAAAATGGTCGATTAAACTTGGGGAGTTCGACCTCCAATTCGTGTCCCGAACGGCCATTAAATCCTAGATCTTGGCAGACTTTGTCACCGAATGGACAAATCACGACCAGTGGACAATGTACTTCGATGGGTCACTTACGCTAAGTGGCTCGGGGGCTAGGGTGATCCTGAAATCTTCTACAAGAAAAACCTTAAAGTATGTTATTCAATTAAATTTTCTTGCCATTAACAATGTGACAGAATACGAAGGTTTGTTGGCTGGCATACGAGCAGCGAAAGCGCTCAGGATTTGATGACTACTCGTGAGAGGAGACTCTCAACTAGTCGTAAATAAGGTCGGAAAAGAGTATCAGTGCTCTAATCCGACCATGTTTCGGTACTTATCGGAAGTCAGGAAGCTTGAAAAGCATTTTTTCAGTTTTGAGGTGCGATATATCCCTCGAAAGGATAATTTCCTCGCTGACCAGTTAGCTCGAATGGCTTCTTTCCAATCACAAGTACCAAAAGGAGTCTTCTTAGAACAGCTCCAGAAGCCGTCTCTGGTCGAAACACCAGAGACATCTCCTATTGAGACAGCATCTCTAGAATACGTGGATGCCTAGATGAATCCCATGTACGAGTATCTTTAGAAGGGTACAGTACCCGATGACGATCTTGAGGCTGATCGTTTATCCTGTAATGCCAAAATGTATACTTTGGTCGAATGAGCCCTCTATAAATGAGGTACTTAAGGGGTTCTCATGCGATATATATTGCGGAAAGAAGGATTAATTCTCCTTCATGAAATACACGAAGGCATCTGTGGGACTCATGGTTCTTACAGAACGCTGGTCGAAAAAGCCTTTCGATAAGGATTCTATTGGCCAACCACCCTCTATGACGCCAAAGAGTTGGTTAAGAAATGTATGCAATACCAGTTTCATAGCAGGCAAATACACCAACCGGCTCAGGCATTGTAAACCATACATCTCTCTTGGCCTTTTGCAATATGGGGGATTGATATCCTAGGACCGTTCCCAAAGGCACCAGGAGGCTTCGAATTCCTTTTTTTGGCTATTGATATGTTCACAAAATGGATTGAAGCCGAACCTGTGATTGGAATAACAACGGAAGCAGCCAAAAGGTTCATGATGAGAAGTGTAATTACTCGATTTGGTGTTCCAAGTCGAATAATTATAGATAATGGTACACAATTTTCAAGCGCAAAATTCCAAGAATTTTGCGATGAGTTGGGTATCAAGCTGTGTTACACCTCTGTCGCCCACCCACAAAGCAATGGGGCAGTCAAAAGACGAACGACCAAATCATGTAGGGAATCAAAACTCAAGTCTTCGACCAACTTATAAAGTGCTCGGGGGTTTGGGTTAAAGAATTACTCTCAGTGTTATGGGCAATTAGCACAACTGCTAGTCAGGCTACAAGTGGAACACTCCTTTTCCTAGTTTTTGGCGCAGAAGCCATGCTTCCACCAGAACTAAAGATTAGGTGTCACGACCCGACCCAGGGCGCACCCGGGAGGTCCCTCAGGACCTCTTGGGAGGTCCGTAAAGGACTTCCCAGGACATCCCGAGAGGACATCCCGAGAGGACCCGCCAGACCTCCCGAGAGGTCCGATAGACCACCCGGAGGTCTGGGGTCCCGACCCAAGGAGGTCATTGGACCTCAGACCTCCTCAAGCACCACGCGCTACTCGAGGGAGGTCCGAGAGGAGCCAACCCGAGGAGGTCGTGGGGCTTGAGGACGAGCCTTCAGTCCACTGTGATCCAAACTAGTCCCCAGGGATCATCGACCAGTTCTCACAGCAAGCAAGTGATAACCTAGACATCCACAACAGCTTTATTAACAACAAACGGAGGTTTAATTACAAAGGTTGCTTTCAAACTCCAGCAACCAAGACCACACAAACGTAGCAGAAAACAACAGATACTGTCCACCCATTACACCACAGGTGATTGGCTGGAGGGCGCGGCCTAATTGAGTTGGTCATCTTCATCATCATAGGAGTCTTCATCTGCTCAATTCATGAATCAAGCAAGAGTGAGCACAACAACTGTGCTCGCAAGTTACACCGTCAATTAACAGAATGACATGCATAGGGGATATATCAAAGGAGAGCATATTAGGGTTGATTTGCATAAAGCCAATTTTATTTCAAATACAAGTATTAAGTTTCAAGGCAGGTTACAATAGTTAAAATTCAGTTCTACAAATCCATTTTCAGTTGGATACATTCATCATTGAAATGGTGAAGGATACCCTCCTACACATGGCTTCCCGCCCAAACCCAATTTGGTTAAACACCAAAACCAATTCCAATATTCCTTTTTAAAACCAAACCAAGAGCTAACTTTGAGTGACATTGCCAGCATGTCTATGACCGTGGACACGGCTATTCGAATAGATTTACACTCTGCAGAGGTTGTACACTTTACCCACATGACATGAATTCTCTAGTTTGCTTGGCATCCGTCGATACCACCTCACACTTCCTTTGGTGAGAGGTCTAGAGCACATGACAAGGCCTTTATAATGCATTGCTCCAACGCAGTCCACCCCCATTAAGGTTTCACAGATCCCCCCTTTGGATAGAAACCCGCCGGGTTAATGGGGTGCCCCCTCTTATGCCAGGTGGGACTACAACGGTCGTAACATGATAACCCACCGCATCAACAGGATGAATCATGATAGAGCTTTGCAAATTAATTAGCCATATCTCACTCCCCACACTGGAGACATGTGGCTGCACAATTTTGGCATAGCCCATTATAGGCTTAGCAAGTGCTGTCTCAAAGACCGGTCCTTAATCGACTTGGGCGACAAACCTCAACCCTGGGGCATCGGATCACACGACCCCCGTGCATAGACATGCACCAACCAAACAACCAGCTTTGCCCAAGTCAAATCCATTTATTCATTTATTTTGCTTTCCAAATCCCCATGGCACACCAATACCATGGCCATAAGTAAGACATCCATGACACACCAATGTCATGGCCAAAATCTCCATGGCACACCAATGCCACGGCTCAAAGTATTTGATTAAGTGATATTTTTGGTCAAAACTCCCAAATCAAGATTTTGGTCAAAGCATTACTAAGCATTTCATTTTTCCAAGAGCTATGGGTCCTCACTATTGCAAGAACCAGGTTTTATCTAGGGTGACAATGAGGTCGGTTCAACATGGATAGAGGTCATACCAAGCAGTAGGCATAACTACGAATTTAAAGGTAGGCATTGAAATAACTTAGTGAATTAAGCATGCATACAACTTCGAAAACGACATAAGTAATTTGAAGTATTGGGTGCAATATGATCAAGAGTGTAACTTGCCTTGCTCAAAGTCTTGAGCTGCTCCCTATCCCTCGCTGAACTCGGGCTCCCCACGGTCTTGACAATCTACACGTGAAAACCGAATGACTCAAATAAAGTTCAAACAAGATCCAAAGAACTCCAAATAAACTTAAAGACAAAACCAACAGAGAGGTTGGAAGGTCAAGAGGAGGTCCAACGAGCTTGTTGGAGGAGGTCCAGAGAGTCAAAAGAGGAGGTCCATGAACTTGGAGGGAGGTCTAAGGTAGGCTCGGTTGAGGTAGAGAGGAGAAATGAAGAAGAAAGTGAGAAAGGAGGGCTTCCCAAACTATATATAGTGGAAGCCAATGCACATGACCGAGGATAGGGTCAGCGGAGTTAGTAAATCGACAATGGGGGTAGGCAAGGAATGTGACAATCGGTATGACATGCGTCTTTGCAAAGGTGGGAGCATTTAATGTGATGCAGCGTGCATTAAATGCCTTGAAGACTTCCTTGCCCAAAGACACAGTCAAAGGTAAAAAAATTGGGTGTGATTGCCCGATGGGGGGCGACCAAGACCCATAAAGGAGGTCTGCAAAGGCACTGAGGAGGTCTTGCAATGAACCAGGAGATCCTCGCCACAGAGGAGGTCTGACGGTTGGATCTCCAAAGAGGAGGTCCAAGCGGCCAAGATTAAGCGCACAGAGGAGGTCGCAAGGGCAAGGAGGAGGTCCTTACGCAAGGGAGGTCTGACAGTTAGATCTCCAAAGGGAGGTCAACGGTCAAGATTAAGCGCACTGCAGGAGGTCCGCAAGGGCAAGGAGGAGGTCCTCACCCGCAAGGGAGGTCTAGAACAGTGGGATCAAATCCAGGGGAGGTCTGAACGGTTGGGATTTCCAAGGGGGAGGTTTTAACGATCGGATCTGCCAAAAAGGGGAGGTCTGGATGGCTAAGATTTTCAAAGGGAGGTCTTGACGGTCCAAATCCACAAGGAGGAGTGCAGACGGTTAAGATCTCCAAGGAAGATCTTAACGGTCGATTTACATGGAGGAGGTGCAGGCATTTGGATTTCGATCGAGGCAGTCCAAAATGGTTGGGGCGTTGATCGCCCGAAACGACACAACTCATCGGAC
This sequence comes from Phyllostachys edulis, assembly GCA_036346405.1. NCBI lineage: Eukaryota > Viridiplantae > Streptophyta > Magnoliopsida > Poales > Poaceae > Phyllostachys > Phyllostachys edulis. The sequence goes on along the minus strand of CM070554.1, from coordinate 17,720,303 downwards.
CGTCAATGAAGATCTAAGGGCTCGAGAGAAGGTGAGGCGTTGGACGAAACGAGCTAGCTATTGGATCTCGACCTTAGAACTAAATCGGGTGGTCCAAAATGGTTGGGGCGTTGAGGAGCCCGACGCCACAAAGAAATCGGACCATCAATGAAGATCTAAGGGCTCGAGAGAAGGTGGGGCGTTCGGACCATCCGAGCGTCAGACCAAGATCAAACCGTCAATGCAAATCAGACGACTCACATTCGATAGGGGTGGAGATAGATAGGGAGGAGATCCTGGAGGACCTGGGGAGGTCCTGAAGGACACGGAGAGGCCCAATAAAGGTAAGGGGAGGTCCTAGAGGACATGGAGAGGTCCTGAAGGACACGGGGAGGTCAAATAATGGTAAGGGGAGGTCCTAAGAAGCGGTAGTACCATATGGTGCAGGTGGTACTACCGGGCTGGTACTCCAGAGAAGGTTTCAAGGTTACAACAAGGTTACAAGCAACAAATGAGGTCCAAGCATTTGGGAGGTCTGGACCCAAGGAGGTCTGGACCAGAGGAGGACAACATAAAGGAGGTCCGGACCTTTGGATCCAAACGAAGGAGATGTCTGGGCCATTAGATCCCATACAAAGGGAGGTCTAGGCCAGAGGTGGGTAAAAGATGGACAGAGAAGGAAAGACCAGCAAAACTCCAATAACTCATCAAACCAACAAGGAACTTTAGTTAAAGTTTGAGTTAGTCAACTTAAATTCATTATGAAATTTCAGGTTAAGCTTTGAATTCTCATCAAAACAAAATGGTTCTTTTTGTTTTGAAAATTTTTCAAAAAGACTCTGAAAATCAGGGAGTCACATTAGGTCAACAAGGGTCAATAATTATAATGACTATGGCCAGGAGCAATTTGAGCAGATAACATCAACCTACTCGAAGAAAAGAGGAACCAAGCCTTAATCCGTTCGTTGGTCTACCAACAAGCCCTACGCAAATACTACGATTGTAAGATCCAACCTCGCAGCTAGGGCTGTAAAAATAGCTCGAGGCTCGCGAGCCATCTCGTCTCGAACCAGGTTCATAAAATTTCAAGCCAAGCCAAGCCTACCTTCTAGCTCGCAACATTTTGGAGCCGAGCTCGAGCTGGCTCACGAGCCGTCGCTCATTCCAAATACCCTTCAGCAATTTTGTACAGAAGTCAGGCGGCCGTAGCACAAACGATTCTGTAATGTTTTTGTTTCGTTCATTCATTCTACTGTGTATGTGACAAAGTTTACAACTTTTGGCATTCCCAAATGCTTTCTCTGGTATGCTGTAGATTTTGTCAGAAGTGTCGCTTAGGATTTGCTTGAAGGAACAGGGTCGTATAAAACTGTATCACGAGTTGCTGTCATCTGAATCTGATCAAGAACGCAACAAATGAGATAACAAAATTCGACGATTGAGTAGGGTAACAAACGAGATTGGAAACGAAAAACACCAAGAATGCAAGAACAGACAACGGCAACTCCGATCCCTATCTCGAGAGGAGAGGAATGCTACCCTTTCATTACTTCGGTAACAAATTAGACTACCCTTCCTGCTCAACTCCACCGAGATCCACAGCTGGCCGCTGCCTCTGATGCAACCACCGTTGACTCCATCCTGCCTCCCTCCCCTGCAGCCGCCCTCCAGGAGGTCTTCCTCTGCTCTGGTCCTCCGGCACTGGCCCCTCCAGTACTTGTACCTCTATCACCAAGCACCTCTGTAGCCAGATCCAACCAAGGGAGTTGCCCAGCGCCGAGGACCCAAGGTAGCTGACGAAGTGGCACCACCACCGAGGCAGTTGAACTTCACCATCACCGGATTGAGTACAACGAGGTCGCCATGGATCTCCTATGCAAAACCACCGAGGGATCTAGGGGTGGGAATCCAAGGCGGTGAGCGGAGGGAACCCGGAGGCGGCGAGGGTGGGGAAGCCGACGCCGTTGCAAGGGAGGGGATGAAAATGGCGCCAGCGACGGTGGTGGGCGCAGACGCACAGTGGTGTGGAGTTTGGGGAGGTGGAGATGGTTTTGGGCATGTGCAATGGGCATTGCATCCTGTTCCTGGCTCGCGAGCCGGCTCGAGCCTTCCTTCGAGCCGAGCCGAGCCACCCTCTTGGCTCGTGCTTGAAACGAGTTGAGCCGAGCCTACTATTCAAACAAGCCTGGCTCGAGCCGGCTCAGCTCTTTTTCAGTCCTACTCGTAGCATTGTTGTAGGTGACTTGGTATTAAAAAAGATTCAATCACAGCCTAATCAGAACAAACTTTCCCTCAAGTAGGAAGATACTTACACAGTGATCGAAGTTACATGACCAGGCTCAGTACGACTAGTAATGGAAGATGGTTGAGTCCTTTCTAACTCTTGGAACATCAACCAACTACGCAAATTCTATGTGTAACTTCTTACTTTCTCAATAAAGTTTATGTTTTCTCCAATCTTTATTGTCTTACATTGAGCAATGCTTTGATGATTTTTTTCGATCATGTTTTATAACAACTCAGTTTTCTTTACACTGGTCGAAGGAAGGTAATGTCACCTAGTCGAAGACTTTCCTCTTTGCACGTGGTCCTGCCCACTAGAAGGAACTTCCTCACGTCGACTTGTTCCTAACTTTTGTTACCAATAAAAAGAAACTAAGTTCAACATAATATGGTTAAAATAATTTACAGCAATCTCTTTTCGACTTAGTCCATGTTTTCTCTCAAAAAATTCTTTAAGTGGACTAAGCTTCTATAATTTGTTTGACTACTTTTGGTAAATTGGATTCGCTTAACTTGGTCGGAGGAAGAAACGCCACCTAGTCGAAGTCTTTCCTCTCTGCATGTGATCATGCCCACTAGAAGGAACTTCCTAGCATCGATCTGTTACTAACTCTTGTAACCAGTGCATGACAATCGTGATCGATAACAAGAATCGGATAGACACCTCCTAAGCAAACCCTCTTTAACACTATTTACTTAGTTTATATAGTTAAACTAAGCAAATAGTCGGGGGCTAGGATAAAGTTATTAATATGACTTTAATTCTTAGCCTTAAAAATTCATATTTGTTTTTCTATTAATTGTTTTATGAGTCACTAACTGCTCGATGAGACAATTTGTAGGAAAAAGAAGGTTTATATTCATAAACAAAATATTGTCTTTATAATATTTTTTCCTATTACAAACTACTCTGACGGAGGAGATCCAATTTGCATCTCCTCTGCTACTTTCTTGCTGACTGACTGCACCTCTTCGATTAGTCGCTCTGCCTCTGCTTCAGGGTAGTCAAAATAAGCTTCGATGGGTTGCAGACTAAGATTACAGTCATATGCTTAAAGTTTTGCCAAAGCATAACTCACTGCATTCTCGACCGCTTCTCTTATCAAATCAGCTTTATTGGCCTTCAGAGTGGTTATCAACTCCTCCAGAGTTCCAACTTGTTGCCCAATGGTACTCGTTTGTGCGACCATGGTGTGTTCAAGAGGAGTGACCTCCTTAGCACCTAGTCCTCTGAGCACATTGTTCAGGAGGAAAATATTGTCTTGAAGGTTGATCTTCATCGACTTCATCTCCTCCTGACTACGAGTTGAAACTTATTGGAGTCATTTTATCTCGACTGCTTGCTCTGAAAATATAGTACGACTAGTCAGAAAGACTTCAAAAATATCAGTAAAAAACTGGTCGTAGGTAAAGAATTTCTTACCTACTAGTTGAGAATCGAGTTTCTTGATCTCGTCGTCGTGAAATGCAGCATTATTTGTGCATTGCTCTTTCCACGACTTTATGCTCTGGTCTTTTTCTTTGTTGATACGGGTGAGCTTGTTTGTTACCAAGGTCTTTTCTTCGAACCCAGTTTTGAACTTACCCAAATCAACTTCCTTTTCTAAAAAGAAAAAAGAATTAGAGAAAGAAAAGAAAGTCATTAAGATGATGTCGGACCCGGGAGTAACACCCCAAATCCTGTGTGTATTTCTGAACTAGTCCCATGATCAGTAGCTAGTTCACACAGTAAACAGATATGGTAACATCCATAAATCGTATAATTTTATTAATAATCAACATAGTTTATTACAAGAAAGGCTTACAAGCCAACAATAAAGAACACAGTGGAAGACGAAGTAGACGTAGTGGAGTCTAGCTGATCTGCCACAGGCAATCGACTGGGGTGGTGGCCTAGTGAAGAATTTAGACCCGCCATTATGAGTTAATAGAGTATTTTGGTAATTAATGACAAATCTATATGTGAGACTAACATTTCTATTGATATACCTATTGTGTAGTCTTATTTGGATGAAAATGTGAAAAATCAAAGAGGCTTAGTCCCGGAGTTTGAATGATGACATGAAAAGGAAATGCAAAGAAGATAAAAGATCGACGTGGCTCAAGACAAAGGAGTCATGCATTGCATTTCGAAAAGCTTCTAGAAGAATTTCAGTGGAAATCGGTATGACCGCATTTGGTAAGCGGTACTACCGATGTGCGGAAGTACTGGAGTTTATTTGGCGGAACTACTGCATAGCGGTATGACCGCAAATCCTTTGGCGGTACTACCATTGAACGTTCAGACCGTCCGAACATATGATCCAATCGTGCGGTTAAGACCTGTGGTCTGAACGTTCAATCGAATTTGAGTCGTCCACATAATCAGTCCGATCGTGCATGGCTGATCTGGTCGCTCCTGTGAAGCGGTAGTACCGCAGTTCTTGAGCAGAACTACTGCAGCTCGGTAAGTCCGAAATATAGCGGTACGATTTTTCTAGAACGACGCTTTTTGGAGTTTGTTTGCTCTCTAGTAGTGCGGTAGTACCGGAGTATTACTCACGGAACAACCGCAACCCGGTCATACCTCATTTTGTGTGGCGGAATGTTATTTCTAGTAGGCACCAGTTTTGGGCCTCAAGTGGAAGCGATCATACCGCACTTTGGATCGGAATAACCGGAGAGCGGAACTACCGCATAATCAACGGCGGTAGTACCGCACCTTTCTGCAATGGCTTATTTAGAAGCATTTATTGCAGGAATATCTTAGTAATTAATGTTAATCATTGTGGGACTAATATTTTCCATGGGTTGGATGAATAGGTTATGTTCCAGGGTAATGGAGACTTCGGATGGCATCATGAGTTGATCGTCATCAAGTCAAGATTCAAGAAAATGATGCATCATGTGTTGATACATATCAAGATCTCGAAGAGGAGATGATCATGAGTTGATTATCAAGTCAATAGAAGACCCATCATGTGTTGATGGAAGTCAAGTAAATGATGCATCATGGGTTGATGCATATCAAGACGATGACCCGGACTTGAAGTAAAGATTTGTGTCATCAAGCTTCAAGAAGTTGCTCAAGGCAAAGGTATGACTAGCTAGGGCTAAGGATGTGTTCCTAGTCTTTTACCGGTCTTGGTGTTTGGTTGGAAGACCGGATTGCTAGTATAGGTTTATCGTACTATTAAGAGGGGTCTTGTCTAGTAGTTTGAGTCTCATCATGTGTTGATCGCTCAATCTTGCTTGCTCTAGTTCTCCGTGGCATGATGCTATTATTTGCAAACGTGTTTTGCAAATAGTTGAGGCCCATGCATCTAATCCTTGTAGTATGTGACTATACTTTGCAAATGTGTTTTGTAAATTGTTGAAGTCCATGTACCCACTCCTTGTGGTATGATCTAAGTTTGCAAATGTGTTTTGCAAATTGTTGGGATTCATGCATTTTCCCTTGGCATGGTCTAAGAGTGCTTGTTGCTATTTCTTTGGACTCAGACCATGATAGTGGCTCTTTGGAGTTGTGCTTTTGATTTGATCAAATGTTTTTGAGATCAATCAAATAGGTGGGTTGTGTAGCCCTTTGAATAAGCTTTCCATATAGTCCAAGATCACCCAATTCCGACATCAGAGTCAAAAGTTATGATATTTTTATCGAGTGTCGTCTGTGCTGATTTTGGGCTGCAGAACTACCACCCTTTATAGTGAGGTACTACCGCTAACAGTAGTACCGCCCATTGTACTGCGGTAGTACCGCACCAAAATTTTAACGGCTAGTTTTTTAGCCTTTAATGCACCCTTTCCGACCACTGAGCCAAAAACGGTGGTACCGGCCTTTGAACGGCGGTACTACCGTATTTCGGCTGAATTTGCTTATTTCTGCTCCCAACGGCTAGTTTTTGTATGTGGGCTATAAATACCTACCTTGGCCGGTTGAGAGACAACTTTTGGCATCCCATTTCACTCACTTGAGCTAGTGCGAGCTTCTCCTCTCAATTGTGCATGTGTCGCACTTTGTGAGCAAGGAGAGAGGTCTCTAGTTGCATGTGTTGCATCTAGAGGTGGATTTCGTATCCACTTGAGCTTGTGCATTCATTGCGTGGTGAGAATCAAGCAAGGGCTTGGCTTGTTACTCTTAGTGTTCTTGACACGTAGATGGCGTGGAGGCGTCGTGGACCGGTGATCTTCTCAAGAAGCTTGTGAGATGGCCCAGCGTGTTGTAAAGGTTGGAGCTCACCTACCCGTAGCGGGAAAGAGCTACTACTAGTGGAATTGAGGTGTTTGGCTTAATTCATGGAGCCAGTCCAATTAGTTTGGGCTTACCTCAACGTGGATTATGGGAGACCAGCAAGTCTCCGAACACCACGGTAAAACGTCATTGTGTCATTGTGGTTTGCTCTCTAGTAATTTACTTTGTGCAATTTACATTCCTAGAATTAAATTGCTTTTACGTCTTTGTATGTTTACTATTATTATCAATAGACTTATATTGTTGGTGCACTTAGTCAAGACAAGTTGATTTAGGTTTTAATTGAGCAAAACCGAATTGATTTACAATTCCGCATAAAACTCGGTTTTAGCCAAAAGATTTTAAAAACCGCCTATTCACCCCCTCTAGTCGGTCTCCTCGATCTTACACCTAGTCGTCGAGATCCATACCGATAGCGAAGTTCTTCTCCTCTGAAATTTATTTGCATTGATGAGATGAGCACAACACGTGCTTTCATAAGTTATCTATAATAACAAAGTTAATGCATGCATGGATATTAACAAGGAAGGCTTATAGGGTTATTTGTGTAAAAACAATATTTGACATTTTTAAATACAATACTAAGTTCAAAGGCTTGAATTTTACAATAATTAAAATTGTGTTTGAATTGATAAAGATAGTGTAGGCACCAACCTAACACTAACTTAAACACGGGCACCAACCTGGGGCTTCAACCCATAACTTTTCTCATGGACACCCATCCATGTCAAAAACTGTTTTACAAAACCTTTTGAAAACAAAATCAAAGTCTAACTTTGAGTGGCTTTGCTCAGCATGTCTATGACCATGGACACGGCTATTCGAATAGTTCTTAATACTCTGCAGAGGTTGTACAGCTTTACCCACATGACATGAATTCTCTAGTTTGTTTGGCATCCATCGATACCACCGCTCACTACCTAAGGTATGCAGTCTAGAGCACGTGTCAAGGCCTTTACAAAGCTTCATTCCACCGTAGTCCCGCCTCGCTAAGGATTCACCCCCTTTGGATAGAAACCCGCCGGGTTCAGGCCCCCTCTTGCGTCAGGTGGAAATACATAAAAGTAGGTCATAAAAAACACCCACGCAACCGGATGGCACAACCACAGTGAAAAGTTGCAAATTAGTTAGCCAGGTCCTGCGTACTCAGGACATGTGATAGTACGATGTGGCTTAGCAAGATGCGGCTCGAAGACTAGTCCTTAACTGACTTGGGCGACTTCCAATAAAAACCTTGGGTCACAATTCTACCCGGATTGAGCCCGTGCATAAACCTGCATCCACCAACCATCCATTTCGCCCAAGTACAAACCAACTTTTCCTTTTTCCTTTTCAAAATCATTTGCAAAAAATTCCATGACAAACCGATGCCATAGACTTTTAAACAACAGTTGATCATTTGGCTAGAATTCCCCAAATCAAATACTTTTGAGTATAAGCATCACTAAGCATATTTTTCTCTCAAAAATGATCCCAGTTCATACTATCGTATTAACTAGGTTTTATCTAGGGTGACAATATGTTTGATTCAATATCAATATTGGCCTTACAAAGGATTTAGGCATAACTATAAATTTAAAACAGGAATTTAAATAACTGGATAAAAATAAGCTTGCAGTAATAATTTAAAACAGAATTTAAATAATTTGAAATAATGGGCTCAAATATGATCAAAGATGTAGCTTGCCTTGCTTTGATTAATCGATGTTCTCAAATGGCATCAAAATCTGGTCGTCCAAAGTCGTCGAAATCTATACGCGTAAACGATCCGAATTCAAATAACATTCAAATAAAATCCAAATAAAAAACCAAAAATTATAAATAAATACTGCAAGGAAGGTATCGACTTTATATGAATTTAGGAATTTGAATCGAAGGAACCAGAGTTCGTATGAGGGAGAACGAATTTTCGGAAGGTTGGAATTCTCATGAAACAATATAATTCTGAAAATTGTACTATTCATGCGTAGGCAATTTCGGTTTTTGATTTCAGAATAGAACTAGAAAAGATTTGTGTGTAAGAAATGGAGGGTCCACTTGAGAGAGAAATATCTGAAGGAAATGGAGGATGACAAGTGGGTCCAATTGTCATGTGCACAAGGAATACATGAGCTATTTCCATAGCAGTTACATACAGAGCAGGAGTTTCACGGCCATGGTGGTGGCGACGGAAGCACGACGTTGAACACGTCGAGGAAAACTCAACAGTGTAGACGGCTCGGCCAGATGACCTTCGATGGTGACACAGTCCGACGGAGAAGATGTGAAACCCAGGATTAACACCCCAAATCCTCTGTGCATTTCTGAACTAGTCCCATGATCAGTAGCTAGTTCACCCAGTAAACAGATATGGTAACATCCATAAATCGCACAATTATATTAATAATCAACAAAGTTTATTACAAAAGAGGCTTACAAACCAACAATAAAGAACACAGCGGAAGACGAAGAAGTAGTGGAGTCCAGCTGATCTGCCACAGGCAATCGAGTAGGGTAGCAACCTAGTCGTCGAGATCCTCACCGGTAGTAAAGTCATTCTTCTCTGAAATTTATTTGCATAAAGTAAGGATGAGCACAACTACCGTGCTCACAAGATACACCCAATAACAGAGTTAATGCATGCATGGATGTAACAAAGGATGGCTTATAGGGTTATTTGTGCAAAAGCAATATTTAACAATTTAAATACAATACTAAGTTCCAAAAGCTCAAATTTTACAATAACTAAAATTGAGTTTTAGCTGAATTAATAAAGATAGTGTAGGCACCAACCTAACACTAACATAAACACGGGCACCAACCCGGGGCTTCAACCCATAACTTTTCTCGTGGACATCCATCCATGTCAAAACTGTTTTACAAAATCATTTTGAAATCAAAACCAAAGTCTAACTTTGAGTGGCTTTGCCAAGCATGTCCATGACCGTGGACACGGCTATTCGAATAGTTCTTAACACTCTGCAGAGGTTGTACAGCTTTACCCACATGACATGAATTCTCTAGTTTGTCTGGTATCCGTCGACACCACCGCTCACTACCTTAGGTAAGAAGTCTAGAGCACGTGTCAAGGCCTTTACAAAGCGTGATTCCACCGCAGTCTCCCCTCGCTAAGATTTCGCTCCCTTTGGGCTACAACCTGCAGGATTTGAGCCCCCTCTTGCGCCAGGTGGGACTAACGTAAGTCATAACATGACTACCCACCGCATCTGAAGGGAACGACCACGGTGAAATATTGCAAATTAGTTGGCCAGGTCCTGCCCATTCGAGACATGTGGTAGTACAATGTGCCTTAGCAAAATGCGGCTCAAAGACCGGTCCTTAACTGACTTTGGCGACTTTCCAAAAAGCCCATGGGCCTCGATCATAGAAATGACTCGATCCCGTGCATCAACATGCACTATCCAAACATCCATTTCGCCCAAGTACAAACCAACTTTTCCTTTTTGCTTTTCAAAATCATTTACAAAATCTTCCATTACAAACCAATGCCATAGACTTTTAAACAACATTTGATTTTTGGCTGAAATTCCACAATCAAATATTTTTGGTCTAAGCATGGCTAAGCATAATTTTTCTCAAAATATTCTAGTTCATACTATTCTATAAACTAGGTTTTCATCTAAGGTGTCAAGGTAGGTTTATTTCATTGTCAAGATTGGTAGTACAAAGGAATTAGGCATAACTATAATTTAAAACAGGAATTTAAATTAACTTGAGTATAAATAAGCATGCAATAATAATTTAAAACAGAATTTAAATAATTTTAAATAATGGTCTCAAATATTATCAAATGTATAACTTGCCTTGATTGATTAGTTGCTCTCAAACGGCGTCGAATTCTGACTCTCCGAAGTTGTCGAAATCTAAACGCGAAAATAAGCCAAATCCAAACAAAATTCAAAATAGAATTCAAATGAAATTTAAATTAAATAATTTTAGTTTAGTTAGCTAAATGTTTAATTTATAAGAATTTAGAAATTTGAATCGACGAAATCAGAGTTCGTATGAAGGAGAACGAACTCCGGGAAGTTTACAATTCACATGAAATGATGAAATAGGATTTTTCAGAATTTGGAATTATTCTTGTGAAGGAAAATCAGATTAATGACGTCAGCAGCTGAATTCTTTTCTGTTGAAAAGAACTGCCACATCAGTGCCACGTGCCTGACACATCAGCTCGGAGGCTGAGATGGCGATGACGTGGCAGCCACGTGGTGGTGCCACGTCAACAAGGCGGCGGTGGCGCTCGGCATCGAGCTCGCCGGCGAAGGGCGGCACGGCGGCGGTCGGCGTGGGTAGCATTAGAAAGAAGGGAGCACGTGGACCCTGGTGCTCACCTTGGCGACGGTCGGGCGTGAGGAGAACGACGGTGGTGTGGAGTTTGGCGGCGGCGCAAACGGGCTCGTGGCGGCGGTGGAGCTCCGACGGCCTTGGGCTCGGGTGAGTGCAAGCACCAGGTGGGCGGTCGCATGAAGATTCTGAATCTGGGGACAGTGGTGGCAAAGAGGCTTGGACGGTGCTGGCATCAAGGAAGTTTCGAGTCTTGACGGCGCGGACGAGAACTCGAATTGCCGGTGATTGAGAGAGAGAGAGAGAGAGAGAGAGAGGGTAGAGGGCTTAGGGCGTTGGAATGAGGGATGAAAGGTCACACCATGCCCCCTTTTATAGGGGCAGAGGAGGAGGGGGTAGGGAGATCAGTGCGCGAGAGGTGCGGCGGTGGCCGTTACTCAATCGGTGAAAACGCGCACAATAAAAGGGAAAAACGTCCAGGAACGGAAGAGGCAAGATTCACGGTTTGAATGCACTTGAATGCGCGTGAAGAGGGGGAGGGAAACGCGGTGGGGACGGAGCTCACCGCGGACACTAATGGCGGCGGTTGAGGTATGAAGGAGGCGAAGATGGGGAGGAGAGCGAGATTGATGGACCCACCAAGATGGATCAAGACGAGGAAGGAGCGGGGCCGTTTCATTTAACTTGGACGGCTGAGATTTCACGTGGGAGGAAACGGCTGGCGGGCCGTGTGCGATGAATGGGCCGAGCTGAGGAGATTTTGGCCCAAGACTGTTTGGAGTTTTAATTTGATTTATCAATTTAAATAATTCAATTAATTCTTTTAAGCTTTACAAAATAGCAAATAAAATCCAAAAATTCTAGAAAAATTCACAGAAATTCCTAGAGTTATTTTGGACTTAAATAAAATATTTCCAACTTAAAGTTGGCTTTTATTTTTGCACATAATTTATTTTTGCTTTAAAATAATTAGGGAAAAGCTTTTAAAATTCGAGAAAATAATTAAAATTTTACTTTTCACTTTAAATCAATAAAATCTCGAAAACTCCATAAATTTTCTTTTTGACTTTAAAACCAAGAAATCAAATAATTATTTTTCTTTTACTCTTTTATCAAAAAAACTCTTTTTAAATTCTGAAAATCAAGAAAAATCTTGACTGACCGTAAAATTCAATAAAATAATATCTTTATTTATTTTTATTTTGTATGTAACTTTGGGATATTCTGAAGACCTTCTGACAGTGACGTCGGTGTTTCGGGAGAACAGAGAGGAGTTAGCGGGTGAGGTTTGCGGCAAAATGAAGAGGGAAATGCGGGGAACGCAATGCTCACCTCGGTTGTGGTGGAACGCGCACGATCGGCCGGTGGCGACCACGTGCATAATTGACCAAATGAAAGATAGAAATTAAATAAAAATTTAAAATTATGAAATGAATACTAGAAATTAGTGGATGAATTTAGATGAATTTAGGAGAAGAAATCAATGGATTTGGAGTTTGCATGTGAGAGAACGAATTTTTGGAAAGAATAAAATGTGTATGTACAAAGTGCAAAGCGTTGACTAGAAAATGTTTTACTGTTTATGTTCTTGAATCGCCGAACAGTAAGCTTGGAAGAAAAATGGCGGCCGGTGGTGAAGGAAAAGGGAGAGGTGGTGATCTCGTGGGTATGAGTTGAGGGGGGAGAGGGGCACCTTGTGCTCCTCTTTATAGGGCAAGGGGAGGCCAGGAGTTCGAGCGGCAGCCGTTACATGCCGGAGAAGATGGCGGCGCAAATGCGACATTAATGCACTTAAAGTTGAAGATGATGGCTGCAGTGAAGGCGGTAAGGAAGTGGGGTTCCATTTCACTTGAATGCACGGGAAAACACAGAGGAAACGACCGGTCTTTAATGGCGTCGGCTTGCTCGGGTTGCATGGCTCTTGATAGCAAGAAGAAAAGGGAGGGGAGGGCAAGGGGAGGGGCGGTGTGGTCGGGGCTAGGGGTGGCGCCGCAAGGGGCGACAGTGGCCGAAGCCGGCTAGGTGGCGCGGTCGGCGAGGAGATGCACGGGGCCATGGCTGCTTCATGGTGGAAGAAAGAACCGAGAGAAGAAATGATTCGGGAGGAAGAAGATGAAAGGAGAGAGAACAAAAGAAATAAAAGAAATAAAGAGTGTATGGTTGAAGAAAGAAATAAGGAAGGAAAGGTTGGCAGGGCTTTGCATGGAGGAATGGGGTTAAGCGAGTTTGGCTCTGGACTAGCGTCGGGATGGGTGACCGCGCAGGAAGAAAAAATATATTTTTTATTATTTTCGAAATTAATACAGATTTAAGCAATAAAACAAATAGATTTTTAGAACATATCAAATAGAGTCCAAAAATTCTAGAACAATTCACAAAATTTCTAGAATTATTTTGAACTTAGATAAAATATTTCCAACTTATAAATGGTAATTAATTTTGTAAATAATTTATTTTAGCTTTAAAATAATTAGGGAAAAGCTTTTAAAATTTGAGAAAATTCTAGAAATTAATTACATTTTCCTTTTAACTTTAAATCAATAAAATCCCAGAAAACTCAATAAATTTTCTTTTTGACTTTAAAACCAAGAAATTAAATAATTAAGTTTTTTTTCTTCTTTTAATTAATAAAACTCTTTTAAATTACAGAAAATCAAGAAAGAACTGACAACCAGAAAATCCAATAAAATAATATCTTTATTTATTTTTATTTTGGTAACAGAACTTTGGGATGTTACAGATGAATAGTCTTAAGTTCAGAACTTACTGTTTATTTCATTCTATAACTTACAAACGGTAGAGTTTGCATCTTGAAGTTTCTTCAACAGGTCTTGTTTTTCCTCCTTTAGCTTCTGCGTTTTGACTTTGTCATAGTCGAGTGCATCAGCCAAGGTATTTTCGTCACTTTTGAACCTGCAAAGGTTAAAATAGACAAGAAAACTGAACAAGTAGTCGAAGGAAAAAAGGCTATTTGTAACAGTAATTTACCATCTTATTGCCTGCTCGCAGAGTTCAGCTTTCTGCTGTCTTAAAAGGGTAAGTTGTCTGTGGTATTCGCCAATAGTGACAACTTATTCAAGAGCTCTCTGAACAAAGAAAGATAATGAATAATAGAAAAAATTCAAATATGAAAATGCTTAGTATTGAGTACTTACAAAAATGGTTGACCGAGCAAAATTGTCATACACCCTCTATGAAACTTTAAGTTCATTAAGCTCCTCATCTTGGTCCCACCATATCTTTCGAAGACTTTTGTCATCGAAAATATGCCCCCTATTCAGAATATCCTTAGGGTGTGGGACTCGGTCACGAGACCTAAACGAAGAAGATCCCATGAAAGGTGGTCCAAGGAAAGCCAAAAAGAGGTCAAAAGAGTCTTATATGTTCTCTTCATTGTTGACGGTAGATACGACTCCCCCTTGAGGGCGTGGAGGAATGTCTTCTTCCACGACTTCCTTTCCAGCATGGCGGTCGGAGTTTCCTTCTCTATCTTGATTAGGTGCTTCTGGAGATCATAAGACCAAGTTCCTTGTCCGATTATTGATATCCTCATTGACCTACTCGACCATCATAGCAACTGGATCATCAGCCGTCTTCGCCTCTCTTTCTACCACAGGGATCGAGGCTACTCTAGCGGCAATGACTTCTTCTGTTGCCACCACAGGGACAGTGGTCGATGCCTCGACCACCTCCACTGTTGTCTCTTCGACTGCAGGAGAAACAACTATTGTCTCTACGACTGCAGGAAAAGTAACCGCGGGCTTCTCGACCAAAGCATCCTTGGGGGTTGAAGCAGAAGAACTGAAAATCGCAAGAAGAAAATATGTCAAGTTACATCAAGAAAAGGTAAATATTATTCTTATGAATTCAATATTTGCATACCTTTGCTTTCTGGAAGCAATCATGAATCCAAAAGAAACCTTCCCCAAGGAAGATTTCTTTTTCTTCTTCTCTTCGACCGCCTCAATTCTCGTCATACCTTCAGCTTCTGGAAGGCTTCCAGTGCCACAAGATTGAGAGGTCAAAGCTTCTTCTACCACGTCTGGTCGAAAGTCTTGTTGAGGGTTTGGGACCTCTACGACCACGTCTGGTCGTAGGTCTTGAACAAGAGCAACAGCTCCCAAAGCTTCTTGCCCTTCTCGATGGTCGAAACTTGTTTCGACCACCTGAGAGACAACACTTGCCTCGACCTTAGGCTCTGCTGCCACAACAGTATCCTTCACAAAAGAAACAAAGTTTTTTCAGTTCTCCTTTTCTAATTGCTTGACATAGTAGAATGGTACCTTGGTCTTGGGGGCTTTATGCTTAAGTACTTCGACCGCCCATCTTTTCTCTACAGCAATCACATCTGCAAAGAATCGTCTAGAAGGATTGGTCGGAGGGGGAGCGGAGCTCGAACCTTCACCTTGCTTATCAGCAGCCTTCACAAGGCGTCACTTTTTGGCTAGAGGACCTCTGACTTCCTCTGACCCAACTTCGATAGCCATCGATTCGACCTCTTGGTCACCTCGACGGTCTGCCATGCCTACTTTCTGCAAAGGTCAGAAAAAGAACATTACTTAATGGTCGAATTCTATGACTACAGAGCCTAAAAGATTAAATCCATTTTGGTTACCTTTAGGCGTTCTTCCCTTTCCTTTGCGGACACAACTGCCAGAATTCGGGGAACCTCTGTAGTGGGTGATGGAGCTTTCTCACAAACGACTTTGACTCTGGGGGAGGGGGGTCAATCTCTTTTTGTTTGAGATCTACAAAGGTAAAGAAAATAATCAACAATTAAGCTCGAAATTAATCAAAAGGAGCTAAATTAAATTTTTTTTCTTTACCTTCCTCGAAATCTCTGGTTGGGTCGGTGGTCCCCGAGTACCCCCACATGGGGTGTGCTCGTTTCTTCAGAGGACTAATGCGGCGCGTGATGAAGTCACTCACCACATGCCATCTCGTAAGCCCCTCTCCCTTGAAATCTTTGATGGCTTGAATGTAGGGGGTAATCCGGTCGAGGTTACTCGTAGTTGAGTCCCAGGCGGCACTCTTCTCTGCAGGATTCCCTGTGAAGAAGAGGTTGTCTTCCTTGGATACCTTCTAGTAAAACCTCCTCTTCTTCCATACCGGCCATGATGACCGAGTAAACATCTGAATGTACTCTATCAACTTCCCGTCGTGGAGCTTCAGACCACAACTACCGGCAATTCTGCCATGCTTGCTCATCCTGTAGTAATACTGGAAAAGCTCTAAATTTGGGTGAATTCTCAAATAGGCCTCGCACAAATAGACGAACATACTCAACATTGTGTTGGAATTGGGAAAAATATTCACCAATTCCACCTCAAAGTGTTGAAGTACAAGCGTGAGGAAAGGGTGAGCAGGCAATCGAATGCCACATTCATAGTACGATTGGAATACTGAAATGGTATCTTCTTCACTCGAGGGCCAGTGCTATCCCACGGCTTCGGTCCACTTCACATAGGCTCGCTTTGAGATCTTCTCAGCTGCAACCAAAACTTTCCTCTTCACCGTATCGATCTCCAATTTCTCCCATTTAGAAGTGGTTTCGGCGATTTTCTTCAAGTGAGATTGATTTGGATTTGGAACGGATTTGAGGAAGATTACGATTTGGTTGGTAGTGGAGAGAACAAGAACTCGAAGAACAGTTGAAGTGAATGGGGAAAGTAAAAACCCTAAGTCAACCCCGAGGTAGGTTTTTATAGCCACACGCTTGAGTTGAAAATCGTGGGCACTCAACAGTTACCACTTCTTCGGGGACCGCTCCCACAGACAGCTCTATGAGAGTCGATTGGGATTCCTTAATCTGCCTATTCAGAAAAAGCGATTCTGTCTTTACAACTCAAGAGAAATTATCTTCTAGACCAAGTCCACTTCTAGTCAAACGAAATAGCAGTCGAAAAGGCCTTACTTCTGACCACCATTCTACGACCTCTTTTTCAAGTAAGTTATTTTCTCTTGAAGTTGGGGGCTAGATGACAAGGATCTAATAATCCTCAATTATTTATTTATCTGTAATTCTTATTATAAATAACAATATCTTTATACTGATCTTAAGTATACCCTTTTATATTCATAAGGGATAAACTTAACTAGGTGGTCGTAAGCCTTCCTACGACCACCTCATGGTTGTAAGCCTTTCTACAATCATGTCATGGTTGTAAGCCTTTCTACGACCACTTTTTGGTTGTAGAACTTTGTATGACCAGGTCAGCTATGACCACCCTGTAATTGATAAAGCTTGCATACATATGAGCCTAATCATTCGGGCAATCTTATGCACTGTGGTTAGGACACATTGTAGTTATTGTGCGCTGTTATTCTTTAGAATAACAGCATTATGCCTTTGCCTCTGATGATAACTGCCAGGCGATGTGGTGGTATCATAACCCTGACAATAACTTCCATCAACGTGCGTGTTACACCAAACGACGAGGCGCCTCTTGGCCTGACGATAACTGCCGCCACTACATGCGTTATATAAGGGCAAAAAGTCAGTAGACATTAGAGAGAGGATCAAGAGGAGGAGACATTAGGCATAATTCTTCTTCTTCTTGATTGTAATCCAGATAGTCACTTGTTGACAGGTGGAGACCCAAGACGCGCATCTTTCACTTTCGGTGGGGAGAGATGTCGATCACTCTCCAAGACGTCTCATTCTTGACCGGTCTCCTGATCTGGGGTGCGACACTTGTTTCTGGCCGTTCGCCGGCGGACTGGCAGGCCCGGTTGGGGCATCGATTTGGCATACCTGTCCCGAACAGCGCCCGTGATGTTCCTCGGACATGGCTGAGGAATTTCAGTCAATGCCCGCCGGATGCACCTGACAAGGTTGTTAGGACACATCTCGTGGGCCCTGTTGTTGGGTCACGGGGTAGGCTACGATAGCTATAAACAAAAATTCTACCACGCGAACCAGGATGCCAAGCAAGTAGATGATCACAGATCGTTACCATGAGACCTTGAGCGGCGGAAGAAGGGTTGGAGCGGCTGTCCAACGAAGAGCGTCGATGTAGTGGTCGTAGTCGATCGTCTCCTCCAGTAACGTCTGCGGTTCCTTGTGAAAATCGCGGATCGTCCTCAAGCGCAACAATCGTAGTAGCGCCTCTACGGTATCCACACGTCCAGGGAAGGAACAACCGAACGCTGGTGTGCCAGCACCAAATCGCACAGTGGAGCTCTAAGGAAGATGGCGGCTAGGGTTTCGATGGTGTTTCACCCATCCCTTCCAACAGCCTCATGCACCTCCTTATATAGTGCTCGTGACGGATCCTATCCGGACACGTTCTGAATAAATATTCGTATTGGTTTGTTCAACCCGTTAAGTGTGTGACCAGAGGTTCATGTGTAGTTGGTTGTGACTTGAAACCGTTTCGATCACGAGTCGTGGCGGCTCCTAGCGTAACATATCGATTCGAATACACACAAATTATATCGGACGAACCTTAATGCAATATGATCTCGACTAGGTCCTCATCACTTACGACTAGGTCCTATCTCTATCTGACCGGTTAAGTATTTGATCACGCACCAACTTCGTAACTCCTTACGACTTAGTTTCGACCACTCTGTGATTACGTTTGACGATCTCGACTTGCTTGTATCTCCATCGACCCGATCGTGAATTGAACTAAGCGACCTACTCGTGTATACTCCTTTGCCTCACGATGTCGATCGAACTCGGGTGAGATGTTGTGTCATCCATGGGTATTCAATACTTTCTCGTCGAGTGTCGATAACTTTACGTGGTCAAACACTTCGACTACTAGTGGCATGGCCATGCACTTTCTTTATCCGATCAACGAGGGCCCGAGACATCTCTCTGTTATGTTAGGAGGGCAAATCCATATCCGACCGGTCACATTCGTCTCCATGTTTGAGCATACCCAAAGCTACCTTTGTAACTACCCGATTCACGGTGTAGCGTTGGCAACCCTAAGAGTGCTCTTACACATGTAGGAAACCATCTTGATCTCGAGTCTAAGGATTATACATCATCATTGCTTGAGACCAACTAACGACACATAGATTCATAACAATCTCAATAGTGTCTCAATGTGGGTCTTATCAACATCATGTTCTCTAACATGTGTCCATATTATTGGTTTGATATCTCCATATCTATGACTCATGAAACATAGTCATCAACCAATGCATATGCTAGTCTATTCATATGTGTCCTCATATGTTTACGACCAGGGATCGTATAAGAATAATTATTGCAGAAATATAGAGTTTCACAACCAAGTCACATACTTGATAATAAATATTAACAATATTATTCTAGGAACAAGATAACACATTATCCAATGTCATGAACATAATGAAATATAATCATCTCTATGATTGCCTCTAGGGCATATTTCCAACACCTGTTTCCCACCACACAGGGCGATTGGGTGTAACCCAGCTTCATCTGCATCGCCGAGTCTTTGTCTGACACGGAGGCTAGGGTGATGCCCCAGTATAGTTGGGGTTTAGCCGTCCTCTGCGCCACATATAGGGGGTTGTGTGATGCTTCGCGGCGCGACACTGATGTGAAACCGGTCCTTGCCGTGTGCTATGTGCTCTTGCGGCTATGGAGTTGGGAGCACTTCCTAGTTGGGCGACCAGCCTTCGGGAGAGCGGAGCACCCGTACCCCAAGTTGCATGACCCGATCGACGGGCCCACTATGGGCTACCAGTGGACTATCGCCCAGTTGCGCTGGGCCAAGGACAGACTGACGAGGTGCTACTCGTTGTTCCACAACGAGCTCGAGCCGTTGCATGACAACGACATCATACGGGCTCTATGGAGCCCAGATTTCATGAACACGGTCGCGCCGCACGGACTATCCGTGCAATACACGTAGGACACCAGATTATGGGCATCGACCTGCCACCTAGTGTTATCCCATATGGTGGAGCCTTACGTGCTGCAGCGCATAATACGATAGTTTGATTTGAACCAGCTTGTGCCCCCTCCCGACGGTAGGATCCTGCAGCGAGCCGTCCAGTTGTGTGTTGAACTCCATTCGATTAATGTTTGGATTTCATGCACGGATCTTTCTGGATTGCAGGCAATCACTACTACAGAAAAGGTCTTCACAGACGGTTTCATGAGACGTCTGAGTTTATGGGTCAGTAATGACCTGAGGTCATCGCAGATGGTTATTAACTCAGAACCGTCTGTGATGGTTGACTATCACAGATGGTTTGTAGATGAAACCATCTGTGATAGCTAATGTATCACAGGTGATTTATAGGTGAAACCGTCTATCATAGCTACTGTATCACAACGGTTTATAGATAAAAGCTATGCATGATATATATTCTCTATAAAGTCTCCAAGTAGTGGCTACTTGTGCCTTTAAAGCCGACTTTATATATATATATATATATATATATATATATATATATATATATATATATATATATATATATATATATATATATATATATATATATATATATATATATATATATATATATATATATATATATATATATATATATATATATATATATATATATATATATATATATATATATATATATATATATATATATATATATATATACATATACATATATATATATATATATATATATATATATATATATATATATATATATATATATGTTCGTAGTCCCCCAGCCATTTTCGGATGTTTATGAAGAGGATGAGACAGCAGCCACGGGCAACTTCATCGAGCCTGCAAGTTCAAGAAATATGGCTGCCAGGAGAGCGCGTGAACATACAATTACCTAGATGTCGTCGATAGGTAATTTAACTTGACATCAAGGAATGGTTGGTTACTGATACATGAAGACACTTCCCAGTCGGAGTACTTGCGTATCCACACTACTTTCTGAACATGGTGTGGACATGCAGGTACTCTGACTGGGAAGTGGCTTCATGTATCAACAACCAACCATTCCTTGATGTCAAGCCCAATTACTCATCGACGACATCTAGGTAATTGTATGTCCACGCGCTCTCCTGGTAGCCATGCTTCTTGTACTGTGTGCCTCGATGATATTGCTTGTGTCTCTGTCTCATCCTCCTCACACTTCCTAAAGTGGTGGGGACTATATATATATATATATATATATATATATATATATATATATATATATATATATATATATATATATATATATATATATATATATATATGAAGTCGGTTTTAAAGGCACAAGCGATCCTTGCTTGGAGACTTTATAGAGAAGAGATCGAGAATATAATGGTAGGGACGCACTGGGGCAAGGGAGAAGAACTTGACCAAGCATGAACAGGTTACACAGACAAAGGTGAAATGAATGGTGAGAGACGGGTGAAGAGGTGTTGTAGTAGTTTTTGACTCATTTGGTCTTCTTTTGGAATAGAATACACACCAATTAATAAATAATTGATGATCATAGGCACAAGCTAGGTAAAAATTTCAGAAATTTGTATGTTAATTGCAGCTTTACAAACTAACCTAACCTTTACAAATCTAAAAGTTAATTGCAGCTTTCAAAAGCAGAATATCATATAGGAACATACCATAAGATATTTACATGTACAAAAATTTATATGTGTACAGACTGATGTTTTGCCCCATCCGATCCACATCCCATGTAAGCCAACCAAGCACAAAGAATTGGCATCAATAACCCTCAGTATCCATCAGAGAGCATTAACCAAAGCCACCATTTTGCCCCATTCATTTTTGTCAATCTGAGCCCACAACATGAACTAAGCAAGATGCACAGAATGCACATACATCAATAGCCCTCAGTTTACATTACAAAGCAAGGGGAGGGAAAGAGATAGAGAGTAGAGGGGAGTAGTTACCTCAGTGCAACGCAATACCAGTGGCAACACCTCCACCATGCATTAACCCACCTCCATTTCATTTACCATGCTTAATCAATAAATTAACCCCACATCAGTAAATAATCAACTCACATCAGTAAACCAAAACAAACTCAAGCATGAAACTAAAATAACAGAAAGAGGAAGTGGTGGAATGGGGGATTGAGTCCAAGGAGCAGGAAGCCCCAAACAACTGTGCCTCAAACCACGGGTCGGGAGCGGAGGCGCAAGGAGGCACAAGGGTCGGGGAGAAGGCACGACTCGATAAGAGACATCGATGTCAGGGCCAGCGGCGTCAAGATCGGTGGAGAGGTAGCCGGGGGAGGTCGGTGGAGAGGTAGCCAGGGTCGCGCACGCCAGGGGAGAGGAGGAAGAGGGGAAGGCAGATCTGGCGACAGGGAGGTGGATTTGGCAGGGGCGTCGGCGATAGGGTCGGGGAGAAGGCACGACTCAAGCGGCGCCGTCGAGGTCGGGGGCACTCGGGTGGTGAGAGTAATGGTGTTGGGGACTGGGGAGTGATGAGTTAGGGCACAAACTCTAGAGGGCTTCTACTAATAAAGAGATATCATAGACAATTCTATTATGGAACCATCAGTGATACTTATCACAGACGGTTCCATAATAGAACCGTCCGTGATATGTCTCATATCACAGACGGTTCCATAATATAACCATCCATGATATGGTCCCATATCGCAAACGGCTCTATTATGGAACCGTCTGTGATATGAGACATATCACGAATGGTTCTATTATGGAACCGTCTATGATATGGTTGTTCTCAAGTTCAATTTTGTCATTTAAATACTGTTGAAAATATGCTTTAACTTCACCTCCAAACTAGATTTTTTTCATTTGGAATTTACAAATGGCCAAACAGGTGGCCAGTCGCTTCTTACAAAGATTAAAAAAAATAGAAACCTAAATAAACAAATTTTTTCTAGTGGCGGAGGTAGGCTGCTATCTCCGTCTTCAAAACTTTGTAGGTGATGACGGCATCGGACGGTTCGTGATCATTAGTGAACGAATCCCGAAATGCGTCCACCCGCTAACGCACTCGTTCGAGTGTCTCCCGAAGACCCTCGGACTGTTGAATCAAGAAGAATTGAGCCCATAGGCTCTCTTCCCTTGCTTGAGGGGTCTTGGCATGGTCGACTCGGTCGCCCGCCGCCTCGATTAAGCAGTCCAAGTGACGTCAAGCCTCTTGGAGATGTGCAACGTCGTTGTGGAGGACCACGTCGATGACACGGTAAACTCATCGGAAGTGGGAGATCACCCAGAAGACGCAGCGAAGGAGGATGTCAAGATGACAGAAGGTGGCCGTCACCTGCTCTGGCAGATCCTCGGATAGAGGAGTGAAGAAACTGTTGAAACAATGTCCTTCCGTGGCATTTGCCAAAGTACGGCCAGAGAGGTGCTCATGCAGTATGGCCAGGTGGGCCATCAATGCCGGTGACAAGAAAACAGAAGAGAGAGCTATTTTTTGCTTTAGAGTTATATGTGGGGATGATCATCTTCGATGGCGGATGATCCATTTTATAAAACAAGGAATAAATTTGGCACGTGAGACGAAGAGACGCATCGGGGAGTTGAAGCGGCATTTATGCGACGAAGAGACGCATCGGCAATGAAGAAACTCAACGGGCAACGAAGAAATGCACCAGGGAGCTGAAGCGATATTATCACAGACAGTTATAATTAAAACCTATTTGTGAAGTCTACAATTATCACAGACGGTTCGTGTTTAGAATCGTCTGTGATGCTTCATAGACAGTTTTCAATATGAACTGTCTATGATATTACCTCTTCCTGAGCGGTTTTTAAGCAAGTAGTAATGTCTGAGCGGTTATCAATATGAACAAATGCAGTGATTTGCATATAATACATACGGTTTTGGTGACCATCTATAATGGCGCGCCAATATTAACCTTTTGTAGTTATGAATCGGCGGTTGACATGCCGAGGATCGCAAGCGATCCCTTACGAGTGGAATTCGTCTTGGACAAAAACGGCGCGAGTCAAGGTCAGACGGTAGTATAGACCGTACGACGTATGGACATGCCGCTAGTATATGGAGTAGTACGTCCCACGGTCGCGCACGAGACTGACCCATCCTCCACCAGAGCGTTCAGAGCAAGTGACGCACCAGGAGAGGCTCCATCACTCCTACGATCGTCACAGCGCCTCGCTGCGTGACTACATGGTAAAACACTGACAATCTTTGTTCGTTCCATTCATGATATTTGTATTGTTTGCTACTGAACATGTGTTGTCTGTCATTTCAGTTCGAGCGGCTGCAGCGCACCAGAGGCCGCCATCCGCACACCGTCCTGAGGCTTCTCAGCACTTTGAAGTACATCTTCACGGAGTCAAAGAATGTAATCAAGAACATGAGTTGTGGTCGTTCGAGAGACGACGTCCTACATGCCGCACACCGAGTGGGTAGACCGTGCTCACCTTGTAGGTCGTCACGGCCCAGTCGGACTGGCGGGCGTCCTAGTACTCCCAGTCGGTCATCCGTGTTGCAGATCGGCGGGGATGTAAGTTATGTAGAAATTTATGTCCTATTTTTTTATTACGCCTTATGTTGTGCCAACATCATGTCGTCCTGCAGCCGCACGTTCATCGGGATACATCTCTTCTGTCGTCCGCACCCCATACTCAAACTAGCGCTCCTCCTCGGTCATCCGCATTGCACATCTGGGAGGTACCAGATGTTTAGTTTATGCCCCAGATTTTTATTTGGCCTAACATCATTCCATCATGCAGCCTTCAGTTGAGCATGCGGGTGACAGCCATCCGTCAACTGATAAGGAGATGCCCATCCCAGCTACTGCCAGGGAGTAGTACACGGTGGCAAGGTTTGGACCGTAGCATCCAAGGCACACACCCCTATCGTCGTTGGCGGTCTGATCTTGTCATTTGAGGTAGAAACTCCTCGGTCGATGGCGCCATATGATCAAGGCGAAGATCCTCGCTTACGGCGGACTTGTAGACAACATACCTTGGGGCAGACGATCCGGGAGTGGATTTCTGAAGTCCTTCATTACTAACATGATTACAGGTGGTAACCGGTTCGGCATGACTCAGCACGATGACATCGACGTTGGATAGACTCAGCTAGTCTAGAGTCTGCTTATTGGTGCACCTCCGCCCACTCAACGGTCTTTGTACCCCCCTCTGAACCGATACACACTCTTTGGACCGCCTGACATATCCCACGGCACATACTCGATGCAAAACCGGAACGGCGTGGCGATTTCAGCACGTAATGAGCAGAGAGTGGCTTAGACGAGTGAGCCATACTGTAACTCATGTGTAATTGCACTGCATAGATGTTATGCGATTTTGTATGCAGATTTTGTAATTTATGTGAGTATTGTTGGAGTTGCAATATAAATTTTGATAAATAAAATTAACGACATTTCCAAATGCACAGTGTCATTTGTGAATTATAGGCCGCGTGCGGTTTGCTTACATGCATTACAAACTACAACGCGCACACAGAACAAACCGGAAAACACCTAAGATACACACGCGGCTTTTTCTCCATCAAGAAAAAGGAGGATGAAAACTAGTTTTGGCATCGTGATAGCCCCTTCCCCTTGTCTCGGGCCTACCCACGGTGGCGGCAAGTATCGAAGTCATCCATGTCCTGCGATTCCATGATGAAAGTAGACCGTACGATCAAGTACATAGCTAGCATGCAAATTATACATAACTCACGTCTTCGATGGGGAGTGCGCCCGGGCGACTGGAAATGCTATGACGGCAGCCGATCTCAGTAGCAGGAGCCATCCTCTTGTCTCGGGACTACCCACATCAGTGGCGTGTGTCGAAGTCCTCCATGTTCTGCGATACAGGCTTCACAATTGTATGATTTCAAAAGAATGAAAGGACAATTATGTAATCAGGATGTAAACTCACCTCTTCGATACGGAGTGCGTCTGGGCGACGGGAGAAGCTACGACGGCCGCATGCCTCATGAATTGGATCAAACATCTAGATTAAATTAAATCCGTAGGTTGCCCAATCTTTCACGGTGGTATTTCCCAAACAAATATGTGGAGCACAAATTACAAGATGCAATTTGCACTAGGATAGATAATGTCCACAGCCGTACGCACCACAACGCATGACTTAGGACAAGGGGACCTCAAGATCCAGCAAGAAAATACCTACACCACAGTAGGAACACTCACGTCAAGATGAAATCCTATATTGGAATTCACAAGAACACACATAGAACAGGAATGAACCCTAACAGTCGAAGGCCAACATGCACACGTGTTTTAATTCATAACTCAACTCTCCCCCCTTATACAATGGCGTAGGACCTTTATATAGCCAGCCAACACGTGACCTTAGGCCTACACGCATGCACACATTAATCTATTCGACCTAGACTCAAACTACTAATGTAACTTGCTAAATAAAATAGCACACGCATGTGGTAGGACTTGGACTTGTATGGAAAGCAACAATTAAATTAAATTCATACCCTTTTACATCTTGGGTTGGATTCCTTCTCTCTTAGAACCAATTTGACTCACTGAATTTTGGTGCACCAACTTGATACGACTTGATGATAGGCAGGCCCAACCAAGTTCAAGCAAAGTCGGATATTCATGTGGATTTGGCATGGAATGATCGGGCCCTGGACTTCTTGTACACATCATGGAAATTATGTAGAAGTATGCCTCCTCTCCAGATTGGAAAAAGATCATGCTATTATTTTCTGGTGGTCGTGCCCTCCCAAAGAAATAGGAAGTCTCTCTGATTCCCTTCCTTCCTGGACTGAGACTAAAACTGATGTGGATCGAGTTACTTTCCTTGTGGAAAAATTCCATGTATAGGTATTGCTTATCAGCCACAGTATGCATCCATTCTTTACCTGTTCCTCCTGATTCCCACACCATGCACTGCTACACCCGCCCTGGTGCATGCCTGCACACAACAGATGCCTCATGCACCCCCTGTTGTATGCACTTGGTAACCCCTACATGAGTACCTACATGAGTACTAACTTCCTGGTCTCCATGTGTTGCACTTGCACTTGGATCATGCATTGCATGCACGTGTACCTTATCGTCTTTCTTCTAAAAAAAATTCTAAAATTAATTCATGCGTAACAATTTGTACACAAGAATTAAGTTCAGTAGTAGGGTTAGTAGTCGTGGACGCATCACCTCAGTAGTAGGAGCCTTCCCCTTGTCCGTCACGCGATGTGACCTGTCGTACCCAGCTTCCTGTTCAAGGGTCCTCCACCGCCAACCGCCTGTCTTGTGCTCCTCTGGTGTCTTCTTAATAGGTTCTGGCACGTAAGGTTTCCATCGTTGTAAGGTCTCGGCTTGCATCATATAGTTCAACATGTATTTCTGCTCGATGAACGCCCTATCGTACATCTCCGAGCCGTTGATCCATTGGAAGAAGTTGCGGCGCACCTCGGACTGCCATTGCACGCAGACGAAGTTAAAAACTTGTGGAATTCAACGTAGGGAGTGCAAAATCTACGTGGGTGCAAGATTCTCTTAGGAGGTGTTGACTGCACGTGTAGTACGCCCTTGTGACGGTGGCAGAGTTTGTCAACTGAATGATCTTCGTCGGCAATTCGCACACGTATTATGGGTGTGGAAACTCCGGTGGTACTAGCGCATCCTTCATCGAATAATCTGGTTAGGGTTTAGCACTCTTCGCCAGTCACTGGCGCTTCTACAATATCTTCGCATAAAAGTTCGCCGACGAGTCCGACATATTCTATGTCGACCTAATGTTTCGCTCTTGCGCACAAAACAAGCGCGAGTCAGTACGAAACAAATATAATATCGAGATACATTCACGTTAAGAAAGAATGACGTTAAGATATGCACAAATATGAGCAGACTACCGATTTGCATGACATGACGGTCCCCGTACAAGCGGACGATACAATAAATTACGACACTGAATGACAACTAGATGAGCTCGATCTGTTGGGGCAATCCTTCATGGAGTGTCCAAGAGTATTGTGTATCCTGCACTTCATCATGCGGCTCAAGCCCCTACGCTGACTGTCATCCATGTCGTTCCGGAAGCGCCGCGTCTGCCGTCATCCCTTCCCAGTTGACTTCAAGCCTTGTTCGGTCCCCATTGCACCCTGTCTGCCCACAGATCCCTGTAGTTCATGTCCAAGCCATAGGAGTGAAACTCTGCACTCTATGTACTGAAAAGGTACTGTATGTCGTAGTACTCGGAGATATACGGTATAGACATATGCCTTATTTGCGCACACGCCTTGTATACATGCGAGCATAGCTTGTGCATGAGCTTTGACTTGTTGCAGGTGCATGTAGCCACATCACCTAGGGTGGATGGATGTTTTCCCCCCTGGCATGACTGTTGACATATTTTTGCCGCAGCCTGATCTTGTACATATATCTATGCATGTTCTCGGACCACTACTTCCCTTCTTCCAGTTGTCGCCTTGCAACAGTGGCTCTATTGACAAAGTAATCGACCATGCAAGTCCATGTCTTCTCAATGATCGCGGTGATAGGGAGGCATCGCACACCATTGAGCATGCTGTTGTACACCTCGGATATGTTAGTCATCATAATTCCATACCTTGTACCGTCGGTGTCATAAAGTAGGGACCATTTCTCCAACTCAAGGGCATGGAGATTAATCCACTGTGTGAAACTTACAGTGCTCCTAGATTGGCTGCTCGCGGTATGCGGCCCCTCCTATGCCTCCAGAGGGGACTCCCTTGTATGCCTCGTGGTGCGTTCTTCGAGATTTCTCTAGATGGACTCAAACCTCCACCTTTGGTTCTGCAGGCACAATGCCTTGAACGTCTTCATAAGTTCCTGACTGTGAAACCGCGTGAAGAAGTTCGATGCTAGATGCCTCATGCACCACCAGGTTTCCACGTTGTTCCACTAGTGAGGTGGTTTCGTCCCATTCTGCATGGTGCTCAGAGCCGACAACAACCCAGCATTGCGGTCTGTGATAAGACATACGCTGGGCCGGTCTCTCACAACCGTCCGCTTCACATTCGCCAGGAACCACAGCCAAATGGATGTGTTCTCATTCTCTACAATGGTAAAAGCAACCGGGAGAAGTTAGGCATTCGCGTTAGCCGCCATTGCGGTGAGAATTGTGCCCTTGTACCTCCCCGCGAGGAAAGTGTCATCCATCGTGAGCACGGGACGACAGAACCTAAAGACCTCGATGGACTGGGTGAAAGCCCAAAACACCCGGTCCAGTATGAAGTAGTTGGGGCCTCCATCAACATCTTCACTTTCAAGCTTTGTTTATGTACGTGCCGGGGTTTGTCTCGGCAATTTGGTGAAGCATTCTCGGTACAAGGTTGTACGCCTCTTCGTATGTCCCGTACATAGACTCGATAACCTTCTTTGGGCAAATCGGACCTTCTTGTCAGTATTTGGATAACCAACGGTTATCGACTTCCAATAGCAGCACCTTGGGGGAGACGGCCACGTCCTCTGTAACTAGGTGGCTGATAAGGCTTGCCACATATGCGAAAGTCACATTCTAATGCTGCCACAGCGGCTCGCTAAGCTCGCAAGTATAGTCGGTCACCACCTTGACCGTGAAGATCGAGCTGAAGAACTTTGCTTTGTGAGCTCTAACCTTGCCAGGGTAGTCATCCACTACGTAGTTCACTGCGTAATGTCCTGGGTTATACTGGTGCACCCGATACTCGTGGCAGTCAATGCGGGCTGACCACCACAGTCCCACCCCCTCATTTCGCACAAAATTATGCGCAACTCCTCTCTCATGGAATTCCTCCAAAGCAGCACATTCCGTGCTACCATCTTTAAGCTTTGCCTACGGGTGCCCACTTCCTGAGGCACCATCATCATCAAGGTTTTCGGTGGCTGGCGTACGAAATTCACGTACACCATCAGCCTCTCGTATATCGCTGCCTCGGGTTGGGAAGCAATATGAATGTACTGGCCCCATACAACGCTTCTGTTCACCTTGACTAGCTCCCACACCCCCTGCGTGTAAGTGATCGCCTCGATGGCAAGTTTCTTCGTCATTGCCTCCGTGTCGAACTCCCTCCAGATGCAGTTCCTAAGCTCGTGAATATTCATCACTTCGAGCCCCTCCGCTCGGACCACCTTGTACTGGCATCTCAACAAGTCCAACTCATCGGGTCTAGCTCGTACGAGACCGTCACTATAAAACACTACCAAGTCTTGCATGTTTCAAATTACCTAAAGCCATAACAACCCGATTTACGGTACGCAACATAACAAACAGATTATATAATTAACACTATTTAATTAACTTTACATGACTATTTACATGTGATTATTTCTTCAATTACCACTAATTAAATAGGACTATTTACATGATATTTGTTTCTTCAATTACCACTAGTTTCACATGACATAGATAATTACGACATATTACATACAAGTAAGCAACTAAATGCGAGTAAGTCAATACGAATAATTAATTAATAAGCAACAAATTGATTGCTTACCAATAAATTACTCACGAGTAATTCATTACATGTAAGTAATTCCCAATGAATTAATTTTGATTAATTAGTTACCACTAATTAACTACGCGTCACTAATTATTCGTAATTGCTTACATTTATTTTTATTACCACTGATAAACAACGGGTTATTATTTACCAACAAATTAACTACGGTTATGTAAATTCGACAACTTATTTTGCACTAATGTCATTGGCACTAAAAAACTACACTCAATTTAATTACGTAATATTAATTACGACTAATTAATTGATAGTTTATTTTGACTAATTGATTACGAGTAATTAAATATCAGTATTTAATTACGTCTGCTTACTTACCACTAATTTAATTAGCACTTACAAACTACGGGTCAATTGCCACTAACTAACTGCAACTAAAAATTACAGCTGGTTAACTACTATTGAAATAATTACAACTAAAGCATATGGAGTAATTTTACCTTTTCTTGATGTCAACGTCACAGTACTTGTACCATCGTAACCACTGCTCTAAACACTAATCACTTCACAACGTAATCTCAGTAAAGTTTTTGTTCAATTCTCTTTGTTCTCAGCGACGAGCGCAAGAACGAGAATGAATTCCAGGCGGTGAGAACGAGAATGAGAGGGAGAGGGAGCACGGCGCCGGTTTTTATAAGTGGAGCGCTTCCAGCAGATGGGGCGATGAGATTAGTGATGCATCTTGACGTGGCGACAACATAATGAGATGAGGCGGGAAAGCGCAGCAAATAGGAGGTGACGAGGATATAATAATCCTCATTTTATCTTTTATCTATAATTCTTATTATAGGTAAATATGGCGTCATATGGTCACTGAATATACCCCTTAATGTTATAAGGAAGAGCCTCTTGGGTGGTCGTAAGTTCTTCTCGACCACCCCCATAATCGTAAGTTATGCTCTCGACTACCCCAATAGTCGTAAGTCTTGCTTTCGACTACCTCATAATCGTAAGTTCTTCACGACTAGGTCAGCTCGACCACCTTATGATCAATTAAACCTCTGGACAAGTGGGCCCAATTGATTAAGGGATTCAAATAGTCATCATCTGTTGTTACTCTGCGAAGTAATGGTACGTAATACTCCATTATCTTTGGTATATAGCTGTTGAGCGGCGTGGAGGAGTTAATACACCGGTGATTATTACCAGCGTCGTCCGTTCACGGGATGTGATGGCGCCGCTTCACAGAATGCTAACCGCTCCTTCACGTACTATAAAAAGGCGACAATCGAGAGAAAGGAAGGCGGGCAATCGGGCCATCGGGAATACAAGCACTATCTGTAATAGTCTTAGTTTTCCCGATTGTTGAGAATATACTCAATACCATACACACACAGGAGTAGGGTTCTTATTCTCTCCGGAGAAGGCTGAACACATATAAAAATCCCGTGTCAATCTCTGCGTGATTCCATTCTAGGGAGACCCCGAATCAAACAATCTTTTCGTAAGTTCGGTTCTAAAACACCGCCGGTTAGGCGCCAACCGTGGGGATCTTCGGTAATCTCTTGTCAACATTCTCTCTATTTTCCAAATCTCATGCACTCATGGCGAGGAGAATGGAGCGAGGAGAAGCTGGTTCGACTTGGCAGATTATCTTGAGCGTCGACACGGATGCGGTTTCGATTATGAGAAGTGATGACTCATCCGATGGTCTATGCCGCCTCCGGTGATCTTCCCATAGATCCGGAGACAATGCTTGCGTGATGGAGTTGAGGAGGATCCTTATCCCCACAGCGATGCGTCAGAGAGAGGAATCTACCCTCTCAAGGACAAGAGTCAATCGACGAGGACCACACCGGTGGACTCACAACACAGCGAGTTTTTCCTCGAAGTGTCCGAGTCCCCCGAGGCGGTCCGACTTGGTAAAAGGCAAGCTCTGGAAGCTACTGATGCAGGACTCCACTGACATATGGTGATCATCTCTCTCCGGATGACATCGAGAGACAGCGGGATCAAGCATGCTTTTCACGCAAATTCGACCATCTCTCCATGAGTCATACACCTTGACGGAGAGCAGTTATAACCGGACTTCCCCTACGGAGGATTACTCCAAGTCGCCAGATGGTGTCTCTCGACAAATCCTCAAGCGGGGAGACCTCGAGTGCAAGTGAGAATCATCAGCGGAGGTCTTCGTCCTTCCTCGGATCAAGGTCACTCTCCTAGAGACCGAGTGGAGACTCTCCCGGAAGATCACACACTACACCCCTCGTGGCAATGGCAAGGACACCACCAGCTGGCGGACACGACCAACACCTTCATGAGCGAAGGAAATCCTCGACATTCTCGCACTTCATTGAGGAAGTCTCAAGAGTCCGACATGGAAGCTCTTGAGGTTGCCGACGAAGAAAAAATTGAAGCCGAAGAATTTGCAGGCGCATTCAATATCAATCGAGAGGAGGCTCGAGAGCTCCAAAGACATCAATGACTTGCTCGAGAATCAACTCAAGAGCTAGCCCGAGCGTAAGCTTACGACCTCTTCGTTGAAGAGATTGCACAAAGGCTTGAATCGATGGCAAGGATGGAAGCACCTGCCAACATCATTCAGAAGTCGTAGCCATACGACTTCTTGACTACGGTCGATCGAACATATCACCTTGAAGGAATCGGCGCTTATGATGAAATCGCGTCGATCTCCTACTCGAGAAATGTCTTCAAATGGTGATGATCAGCAAACTCCTCGAGAGGTGTTCGCTCACCATTCGACATGAGAATCTGCGGCGGAGATGAACTACGAGGAGTATTCCCTCGTGGGCCGAGATCTCTGGTAGGTCCGGTCAACCTATTCTTGGGTATAAATCGAGTACGACCACGATGATATAAACCCTTCTTTCTTGCAAAGGAGGTGTCAAGAAGTCATTCTTGGATGTCGGGCATTCTCTTTGATCTCAGAAAGTCGTATTCATTAGCCACCTCGATTTCGACCGGTGAACATGGAGAAGTTTGATGGTTCCCAAAATCCCATCGAATTCCTCCAGATCTATACCACAGCTGTCCGAGCAGCAGGAGGAGGAGAGCATGTGATGGCAAATTACCTTCCAACTGTCCTCGAAGGATCTGCTCGATCGTGGTTATTGAACCTGTCGGTGTTTTAGAACCGAACTTACGTAAAGATTGTTTGATTCAGGGGGTCTCCTAGAATAGAATCATGCAGAGAGATTGACACGGAATTTTTATACTGAGTTGGGCCTTCTAGGAGAGAATAACAACCCTACTCTGTGTGTGTATGGTATTGAGTGTATCTTGAACAATCGGGGAAAACTAAGACTATTACAGATAGTGCTTGTATTCACGATGGCTCGATCCTCGATCCTCGATCCTCTTTCCCTTTCTCTAGTTGCCGCCTTTTATAATGCGTGAAGGTGGCGATTACTCCAGAAAGCGGCGCCTCATCACCTCTGAATTCAGGCGCATGTTGGTAGTAATTACGGTGTATTAATTCCTCCACGTCGCTCAACACTATATACCGAGATAATGGGGTATTACGTGCCATTATTACGTAGAATAATAGCGTATGATATTGTTTGAATCCCTTAATCAATAAGACCCACTTGTCTGCGAGTTCATTTGATTATAAGGTGGTGAGTGGTGACCTAGTCGTAGAGGAATCTCGACTATGAGGTAGTCGTAGCAAGACTTACGACTATGGGATAGTCGTAGCATAACTTACGACTATGGGGGTGGTGGTAGAAGAACTTACGACCATCCATTTGGTTCTTCCTTCATAACATTAAGGGTACACTCGGGGTTCACATGGCGTCATATTTACCTATAATAAAAATTATAGATAAAAGGTAAAATGAGGATTATTATATCCTCGTCATCTAGCCCCTGACTTCAAGTGAAAGCAACTTACTTGGTAAAGGGTTCTAGATGGTCTTACGATCATGAGAGGATCGTAGAAAATAATCGAAGGAAAAACTCTTGATTGTATACTACTTTGACCGAAATGTGCTTGGTCAAGAAAATTGCTTACGACTATCAAGTGGTCGTAAAAGCATTTCTCGATCACAAGGTGGTCGTAGTATAGTGATCGGAAGAAGGAACTTTCCGATTATCATTTCCTTTGGTTGAAAAGATCTAACCAAGGAAGTAATTTACGCTTGAGATGTAGCATAAACCTGAATTTCTCGAGCGGACACCTTGGGAATCTCAAGCGGCCCTGATTAGCTTTGTCTGTTGAAGCGGTTCGAGGCGGTGGCGACCCTTGGAATATCACGCCTCGGCTCAAAGTGCTGTTATATATACTCACGGAGGTAAAACCTAAGATCTTACTTTTCCCCCAAATTGCTCCTTTGTTCTTCAAGCTCTTGCCTTCTCACGTGGAAGTCGTTCTTGCCTTCTCATTGCCACTCAATTGTGCCCTCTTTTTAGACCCAAAATTTCTGTTTAGAGAGATGGCGGAAAGTTTCGATTGGGAAGAGTCGGAGATGGATGCGGCGAATTCAAGCCCTAGTTGTCATGGGAAGATTCAGAGAAGACTCTTGTGAAATGGCTTAGGCATTTGGGCGATTAGCGTCGAGGAGAATGGGCAAATTCCGTCTTCGGGCTTATTGTGAGTGTGGCCATTGCTGCTCACCCTTTCTCACCGTTGTGCTCGAGCATTTTGGGGTGGAGTTAGTGAACCTTGGTCCTAACTCTATCACCATCTTGGCGTTTAAATATATTTGTGCGAGGCGTGCACAGGAATTCGGCGGACCTTGAGCTTTTCCAATATTTCTATGGAATGTCTCGGCAAGCGGGATTCTTTGAGATTGTGGTCTAAAACTCCATGACGGGAAGTCGAGGGGTATATTGAGTTTCACCGGTCTTCGTGGCGGGATGGAGAAAGAGGTGGTTTCTTTGGAAAGTCACCTCGGAAAATGACCTCTCTTTAAGTGGAAAAGGCTCTGAAAAGAAATCTTCATGGGATTCGACTCTGAAGATATCGGTAGGATTGCCCTTATGTTCAAGCTATCAAGGACTTGAAGAAGGAAGGGTGGCCGGATGGCATGTGGTGAAAATTTCATCACCGCCGAATTAGTCCTTTGAAAGCGAGCATCCCTATGTGGAGATACTCGGGGCTATGAGACAACCGAGGGACTACTAGCGAGGGTAAGTGAATTTTGACTTAGCTCTCGGTTTGGTCTTCTGCAAAGTTGTTTAAAAGATGCCTTTATCTGTTTGAGCAGATCTTTCACCGTGAGAGATTGGCGTTAGAGTCAAACTTCGTTTGTGAAAGTCTCGCCACTTAGTGTGGCGGTTCCTAAAATCCTTGCGGTCGTATCCATGAGAGGAAAGGATGGTTAGCCTAAAGGTGTCGGTAGTTGATTTTATCTTTAAGACTTTATAGTCGTAGAAAGAACTTCGACTAGAGAAATGTTGTAGAAAAAACTTACAACTTAGTGCGTGGCCGTAGGAAATCTTCACTGTCGAGGAAAGGTCGTAGAAAAACTTACGACTTGATACTGGTCGTAGAAAATCTTAACGACCGGTTAGTAATTCTTCTCTTTCTGTTTTGCTTTACAGAAAGTAGGCATGGAAAATCGTCGGGATGATGAAGAAGCTGTACTGATAACCATCGGTGCAGGGTTGACAAAGGACAAAGGCTCAGCTCCTTCGTCCAAGAGACGTCGACTTTTAAGGGGTGACGACAAAGGAGGGGCGAGCTCGAGTTCTAGTCCTTCGACCAGATCCTCTGCAAAGCTTGTGGCAGACATAGCCGCAACTGAAGCCGAGGCTAAAATAGCTGAAGTGGAGGAGGTCGAAGTAGCTGAACCTCTAAAGCGCAAACCTCGCAAGGCCAAGGTACCCTTCTATTATGACAAAAAATCTTTCATAGTTTCTGCCACTCCTGGTTTTATTAAGCACTTGGAAAAGAGAAGGCTGGAAGGATTTTATGTCTTTTGTGAAGGATAATACCGCTCGATGAGAGCCTATGGTGATGGCAATCTTGCTCTTGGAGTGGTCGAGGCGATCTCGGCCATCGAAAGTCGAGGAGACGAGAGATGGTCCTGTTCAAAATCCACGACCGGGCGTGGTGGTGGCTAAGCCATTCTTCAACTCGAACCCGACCCGAAGTGGTCGTAGAGAAGAAGAAATCTTCCGTTGGGAAAGTGACTCCCAAATTCTGTTTAGGTCCAAGGTGCGGAGGTATGTGAAATATACTAAAGTGTAAACAGAATTTACCTTTTTCCTTTTCACAACTTTGAATTGCTTTCCTTTTCTTTGTTTTTAGCCCGACTCCTTGACCGAGAATGCTTAGTTGAGAAGCCTATTGCTACCTCTCCATTCTTTGGAGACAACAAAGGAAGTGGTCGAGGATCATCCTCGGCCCGGTGGTAGAGGAAGTCGTGGCGCTGAAGTGGTTCACGACAACCAATGAGGTACTGTTGTACCCGATGAGTAGCGGCTACAACCTCTGAAGTAGCAGCGGTGACCACGAAGATGGTCGTGGAGACTCGGCGGAAATGCGACCCTTTGAGATGGTCGTGAAAGCTCGACAACATTGCGACTCTTGAGGCCGTCGCTCGACCCGAGATGGTCGTGGATAGAAACAGAGCATTGCGAAGCCTCTGGTCAAGATGGTGGCGATTACATCACCGTCTTGGGAAAAGAGATCGTTGAGGCGTTCCTCCCGTACCCAAAGAAAGCGGAAATTCTGAGAATCGAAGAAGAAGAGTATTTCAACCTGCGGCGACTTCTTTGGGCTGCTTCCATCGTAGGGTCTTACGCTTTCAGATCTCGCGACCGAGTCCCCATCCCGCGATATTCCCAATAGAGGATACCTTTGATAATGAGCGTCTTGAGAAGGTTTGGTGGGACCAAGTCACGAGGTAGACACAAGTGAAGATCCGGAACTGGTTTACTCGATGTTTGCTCGATCAACCATGAATGTAAGTACTTAATCGTACTTATATATACTGGTATAATCTTCTCTTGTTTCTCCTTTGTCTTTTCATCTTGCGAAAGCCATAGAGCAAATTCTTTGTTGTCGGTGAATATCATCGACAACTTCTAGAAAACTCTGACGAGGAAAAGAGGAACTCTGCAAGCGAGTAGAGAGAGGTGGTAAGTCACTGCTATTCATAGTCACCTTGGATTTGACTACTTATATAGTGCTTACGGGTTTGTCATGGAAAAACTCACGACTAGGTAATGGTCGTAAAAGACTTATGACCGATGGCTTTGTCGTAGAAGAACTTCGACTAGGTCAATGGTTGTAGAAGAACTTACAATCGATTGACCCATGCTCATATCCTTGTTATCCTTTGCGGGTTAAGCGGTGGCGCTTAAGACCTTAGCCGACTCGCTCGATTATGAAAAAGAGGAGTCGAAAAAGTTTAGGAAGAGGTATTAGACCTCGGAAAAAGCTTAAAAAGCTAACTCTGCAACCATGAAGTCGCAGGAAAAATTAAGCGATGAAGTCTTGAACTTAAGACTGCTTATATCTTTGATCTTTACCTAACTCTTGCTTCTTTTAGAGAAAAAAGAAGGCGAGGCGAAAAAGCTCGAGAATGAAGTTAGAGAAAACTTGATTATTCACGAGCTTACTCGTATGTCCAAAAATAAAGATCAAAACCTTGAGGCGTTGAGAACTTCGAATATCAAGTAAGTAATTCTTTACTGCAGTCCTTCTGAGTTATTTCCCTTTTCTCACTTCCACTTCCTTTCTAGCAATGGGCGTTAAATTGAGAGAACTTGAGGCTGAAATCGCGGATAAAGCCGTGATTTATAACGAGCACCGTCCTTATTGCAAAGAAGAATGTAGAGGATATTGTATCATGGGAGAAAAAGTATCTTTGAGACCGTTGCTTCCCATAATGAAGAGGTCAAGAAGTTGGATTCTCAACTAGTGGGTAAGAAATTCTTTTACCGTGATTATTTTTGTTTTCTTTTTCCTCTAGGAGTTTATTTTTGTTTGACCAATCTTATTTCTTGAGCAAGTGGTGAAAACAAAAGCTCATGAGCTTCGACTTGTACCAGCGGAGATGGAAGCAATGAAGATTAAACTTCAAGGAAACATCACGCTCTGAACAATGTGCTTGGTGAGCTACATAGTGAGGAAAGACTC
Source organism: Phyllostachys edulis (assembly GCA_036346405.1). NCBI lineage: Eukaryota > Viridiplantae > Streptophyta > Magnoliopsida > Poales > Poaceae > Phyllostachys > Phyllostachys edulis. The sequence continues at coordinate 17,682,112 of CM070554.1, read as the reverse complement.
CTCAAGATGATACAATAGTTTGCTCACACAAGTACCATTGGGGATCAAGTCGGGATTTTGCAAGATCTGGTGACCACTCTGAAGGCCAACCAAAATTTGAATCGATAAAGGAGGCGGTCGAAGCTGCGATAAGTTATGCATTAGCAAAACTTAAAGCTCATGACCCCAACCTTAATGTGCAACCACTGAAGCCGACTTCAAGCGCTTTGAAGCGAAGGAAGGCGTCGATGGAGGAGATGCAATCAGGTTAGTAGGAAAGTTTGAGAGGAGATCTGGTTGGGCTCTCCTCTTGAGTAGTCTGTAATGAACTTGTGAAAAACAGTCTTTTGTTGATGTAATCCATCTTGTTCCTGCAAATCATCTTGTCGAGTAGTTAGTAACTCAAAAGATAATTAAGCGAATTTAAAGACTAAGAAATGAAGTCAAATGTGATGACTTTATCCTAGCCCCACTATTTGAGTTGTGAAAACTAAGTAAATAGTTTTATCTACCAAATCATCTTGTCGAGTAGTTAGTAACTCAAAGATAATAATTAAATAAAGACTAAATTGAAATCAAATTATCCTATCCTAACTATTTGCTTAGTTTGTGAAAACTAAGTAAATAGTTTTGTCTCTACAAATCATCTTGTCGAGTAGTTAGTAACTCAAAAGATAATTACGAAATAAAGACTAAATTGAAATCAAATTATTCTAGACTATTAGCCTAGTTTCTGAAAACTAAGTAAATAGTTTTCTCTCAAATCATCTTGTCGAGTAGTTAGTAACTCAAAGATAATTACGAAATAAAGACTAAAATTGAAATCAAATTATCCTAGCAGACTATTTGAGTTTGTGAAAACTAAGTAAATAGTCTGTAGTTTAGTTTACAAAGCAGAGAGGTTTGTTTAACTTGTAGTTTTGGGTCTCAATTGTCATGCCTTTGGTCGAAAGGGTGGTAGCGAGTTGACACTAGGAAGTTCCTTCTAGTGGGGCGGGACCACGTCTTGAGAGAGGAGAGGCCCGACTAGGTAATGTTAACATCTCAGACTAGTTTAATCAAATCGAGAACGCAACTTGAGTTAAGCAAGCGTCTAGAGGACTTTAAAATATTTACTCGTCCTTCTCCGGTTGGACTCGATAAGTCATCTGGTAGCAAGAGTAGGAAGCGAACAAAGCTAGGAAGCTCCTTCGATTAGGCGGGACCACGTCACGAGAGAGGAGGCTTCGACTAGATGTGTCTCTTCCTCCGACCGGTTGAGATGAAAGCGAGTACACCCAAGGCGGTTAAGCAAATCGAGAAAGTGCGCTCTTCTTAGAGTATTTTCAAATTAGCGAAGAAATAAACTAAGGTGAAAAGAGTTGGCCTTCAAAAATATTTCGACTAAATAAAACCCGAGTTCTTTGTGTTGGCCATAAGCGAGTAGCAGTCGACACTAGGAAACTCCTTCTAGTGGGCGGGACCACATGCAGAGAGGAGAGGCTTCGACTAGGTGATGTTATCGCCTCCGACGGTGTAAAAGCGGGTGTTTAAAACATAGTCGAAAAATAATGAAAGCACTACTCAAAAGTAAGACAATAGAGATTCTTTATTGTCCAAATGGTGGTTACACATAGAACTTGCGAATCGGTCGATGTTCCAGAATTGAAGAACACCGCCGTCTTCCATTGCCAATCGTCTGAGCCACAGACGAGTAACCCGACCAGTGTAAGGACCTTCCCACTTGGGAGAAAGTTTGTTCGATTAGACTTGGATTGGCAAAGCCTCAATACCAAGTCACCTCTGACAAAGTGCGAGGTTGAACCTTCGATCGTAGTATCTTCGCGAGGGCTTGTTGGTAGATTGCCGAGCGAATTAGGGCTGGTTTCTCCTTTCTTCAAGTAGATTAATATCATCTGCTCGAATTTGTTCTGGTTGGAGTCAGTGAATGTTTAGACTCGTGTTGACCGTATCTTTAGTTAGGAGGAAGCATAGCTTCAACCACCGAAGACTAAAAAGAAGGTGTTTCTCCTGTGTCTGGTTGGTAGTTGTCGAACGCCCATATCTGAAGGTAATTCTTGTACCCAAGCCCCGGCGTTTGATGAGTGAGTCGAAGACTCGAGTTTAATTCCTCTCATTATTTGGCCGTTTGCGTTCATTGCCCCATTACTCTGGGGATGGGCCACGAAGCATAACATAACTTGGTACCCAACTCGTCATAAAATTCATGAAATTTTGCGCTCAAAATGCTTACCATTATCGTAATTATTAGACTTGGTACTCCAAATCGAGTAATTCGCATCTCATCATAAACCGTTTTCTTTGCTTCCATTGTTATCGATCACAGGTTCGGCTTCAATCCATTTTGTGAGCGTATCAATAGCCACAAAAGGAACTCGAAACCTCTGGAGCTTTAGGAAGCGGTCCCGAGGATATCAAGACCCAGGTTGCAAAAGGCCAAGATAAAGGTATTGTTTGTAATGCACGAGTTTGGTTGGTGTATTTACTGCTATAAGCGGCTTGGACACACTTTTAACCAACTCTTTAGCATCGTATAGGTACATTGGCGATAAAAACCTTGTCGAAAAGCCTTGCCGAATAGCGTTACTGTAGGAAGCATGATTTCCACAAATGCCACCATGTATGTCGTGAAGGAGTGTTAATCCTTACGCTCTGCGGAATGCATCGCATGAGCACCCCTTGAAATACCTCGTTTATAGAGAACTCCTTCGACCAAAGTATACATTTTGGCTTTTAGGGATAAGCGATGCGCCTCGAGATCGTCTTGGTCTGAAACCCTTACGAAGATAATCATAGATGGGCGCCATCCATGTATCCTCGTATTCTAGAGAATTTGTCTCAATAGGAGGTGTCTCGGCTCTTCGACCGAGAGAAGGCTTACAGAGTTGTTCAAGAAGACTCCTTTTGGTACTTGAGATCTGGAAGAAGCTATTGAGCAAGCTGATGCGAGAAATTATCCTTCGAGGATGAATTGTGCCTCGAAACCTAAAAATGCTTTTCTAGCTTACGTACTTCGATAAATCACGAGACATTGTCGGGTTAAACCTTTGGTACTCTTCTACCGACTTGATTCACGACTAGTTGAGAGTCTCCTCTCACGAGTAGTCGGCGAATCGAGCGCTTTCATTGCTCGTATACCGACTAACAAACCTTCAGTGATACCTTACATTATTAGTGGCACGAAAGTTTAATTGTATGGCATACTTTAAGGTCTCTCCGTTGGAATACGGAGACCACCCGACCCAGAGCCACTTAAAGTGGCGACCGTCAAAGTACATAGATCCATTGGTCGTGGGAATCGTCTTGGGGATCTGAGCAGGTTGAGATTTGTCCATTCGGCGACAAAGTCTGCCAAGATCTGGGATTTAACGGCCGTTCGGGACACGAAATGGATGTCGAACTCCCCAAGTTCGTGACCATTTGCCATCGTCCATTGTTTCCCTAATACGGAGGATCGCTCCCAAGGGAAACTCGGGCAAGATGACTAGTTTGTGCTTTGAAAATAATGCCGCGATTTCCTCGAAGACATGAGGAGGGCATCTGAAGCTTTTGGACTGAGGGTAGCGCTCCTTAGGTCGTGTAAAACTTCACTTACGTAGTAAAGCGGTCGTTGTACATTTTCACGTTCTACAACGATCTTACTTGTTGTGCTGTGGCGTGGCGCCTAGGTAAACCAAGCGTTTCTTACGGCCTCGGAGACCGAATAGAACACTCAGAAGGTACCTCTTGACATCCTCAAAAGCGGCGTTTGCCTCATTCGACCCTCAAAACTTTCGTGTCTCCTTAGAAGTTTAAAGAAAGGTAGTCCCTTTTCTCCCGTCGTGCGATGAAGCGACTTAGAGCCGCCATGCACCGGTGAGTTTCTGGACTTCTTTCCGTGTAGTTGGAGGGCGCATTTGTAAAATGGCTTTTATCTTTTCGGGATTCGCTTCAATTCCTCGTATAGATACTAGGAATCCAAGCAATTTCCCTGAAGAGATTCCAAACACACACTTCTCGAGATTAAGTTTTAGCGATGTTTTACGAGATTGTCGAATGTTTCTTGTAGGTCGATAATATGATTAAGTTTCTTGATGCTTTTGACAACTAAGTCATCAACATAGGCTTCTAGATTTCGGCCTAATTGAGATGAAAAAGTTGCTGCATCAAGCGTTGAAAAGAAAGCGCGGCATTTTTTAGACCAAATGGCATTTTGACATAGCAAAATATACCAAATGGTGTAATAAATGCGGTCTTTTCTTCATCGTCTAGACACATATTAATCTGGTGATATCCGAATATGCATCTAAAAACTTAACATTTCACAACTGCGATGAGAGTCAACCAAGCGATCGTCTGAGGTAAAGGAAAATCGTCTTTTGGACAAGCTTTATTAAGATCGATAAAGTTCTCGCTTTATCGCCATTTGCCGTTTGACTTTCTAACCATTCTGAGGTTAGCCAACCATTACGGATGGTTGACCTCTCTTATAAAGCCCGCTTTAAGTAGCTTATCAATTCGATTTAATAGCATCTCGTCGATCGGGGCAAATCTCCGCAATTTTTGTTTCTGGGTACTTTGTCGCCGTAAGGCTAGCTTTGCTCGATCACCTCCTGAGGGACTCGGGCATGTCGGATGCTTGCCACGCGAATACATCTGCGTTAGCTCGGAGGAAGGTGATGAGGCGTCTTCCTATTTGGGGTCGGAAGTATCCCGTCTGAGCGATCTTGAGGGCTCCCTGCGTCGAGAGGAACCTCTTTGACTTTGTCGTTCGGCTTTGGTGCGACTTTGAAGCCCGACTTGCTAGTCGAAGGTGACTTTCTTCTCGAGTTGGTATTTGTCCTACCATCTCAAGGGATCGGCGATCGCGGTATCGCCATCTTCTTGTCACAATGGATTGTAATTACTCCTTTGGGACTGGCATCTTAATACATTGATATCCATAATGAGTAGCCATTAGGAATTTTGCCAAAGTTGGTCGTCCGAGTATGGCGTTATATCTTAAATGTCGAAATCGACCACATCAAAGGAGATTTTCTCGTCACGAAATTACTTGGTGAACCAAATGTTAAAGGAAGAAACTTGACCAATTGGTTTGGCGAAGATCGGTACAATCCATGGAAAGAGTATCGTCTGGGTCTTACTTTGGTCTGGGTACTTGCATGTCATCCGGGGCACTCGTAAATAAAATATTTAACGAGCTTCCACCATCAACAAAACTTCGATTGACCCGACAATTGTTGATGGTGGGTTCGACCTGATTAGGTATCGACACGGTCGGTCGAAGGATCGGGCGATCACTCTTCTCGAAAGAAATGGTGACTTGACCACTTGGTAATTTATTGACGAGAGGAGGATCTATGGAGTTTACCTCGCGTTCAGCTGACCTTGGTTGTCGCTTTGATTCATATCCGATGATCCCGTAGATGTGTTCAATGGTGTGTTGCGGATCTGGGCAGCATCTCCTCTTAAATCATCGAAGATTTATGACCACTTGTTTGACCTACCTTTCGAGGGTGGGAAGTGGTCCTTCTTCGCTGTAGTAGTCTTCAAGCTTTCGTTGGAAGACCCGGCGATTCTTGAAGGTCATGCCCTTCCTTTTTATGGAAAGGACACCACCTAGGCTTATCATTTTTCCGATCGTATGCGCTTACCTTTGCCTCTCGGAGTGTGGCTGGATGTGCGTGGCTCTTTATCATTCCGTACCAATACCTCCTTGGAACCGTGGGTTTTGACCCTTCATCTTATTCTTGGACTTTTTGCTTTCTTATCCTTCTTCTTACCAACCGCTGGCTCTCGAGATGGATTGTCTTCACGATCAATTGTGTTGTTCCACTCGACCGCCTCGAGGCGATAGCATATCGATCGGCCATTTGAAGAGTTGGCGGCAGTAGGAGGATTTAAAGCAATATCCTCTGTTATCCTTCTACTACGGACTCCTGGCAGAAAGCCACGATGGCGGATGAATCGAAACTTCGGAATTGAGTTACTGAACTGGTCAAGCGCTTGATGAACTGGCGCAATGTCTCGTTGTCGTTCTGTCTCATCGGTGCAAGTCGTCCTCCTTTCGGCGATTGTATGTGCCTTGGAAATTTGCGATGAAGATCGCGAGAGATGTTGCCAGAATAGATCGACTCGAGTGGTTGGTTTAGTAACCACGATCGGCGGATCCTTCGAGCCGCTTGGAAGGTAATTTGCCATCACATGCTCTCCTCCTCCTGTTTGCTCGAGCAATTTGTTGTGTAAATTTGAAGGAATTCGATGGGATTTTGGGAACCATCAAACTTCTCCATATTCCTTTGGTCGAAGCAGGTGGCAATGAGCGGCTCGGAGAATCGGCGAGAATGCGGAGACATCGATAATGACTTCTTGGCGCCTCCTGCGAGAAAAGAAGGGTTGATATCATCGGTGGTCGTACTCGGCGATACCCGATGTGAGTTGACCCGACTGTAATAGGTCTCGGTCCTCTGAGGAATACTCCTCGTAGTTTATCTCGCTTATTCTGATTTCCATGTCGGAGTGGTGAGCGATCACCTTTCAGGAGCTTGTTGATCATCGGTCATTTGGAAGACATTTCTTGAGTAGGAGATCGACCGACTTCTTTATTCTATACCGATTTCTCTGGCGGTGATATGTTGGATTGGTGGTAGCAGAAGAAGTCGTATGGGTGCGACTACTTGAATGATGTCGACGAGGAGCTTCCGGCTTTTTCATTGTACTCCGAAGCCTTTGTGCGATCTCTTCAATGAAGAGGTCGTAGCCTGGCGTTCGGGCTAGCTCTTGAGTTGGATTCTCGAGCAAATCATTGATGTCTTTGGAGCTCTCGAGCTTCCTCGATTGATATTGAATCGCCCGTGCAAATTCTTACGAGCTTCAATCTTCTTCCTTGAATTGCCTCAAGATTTTCCATGTTAGACTCTTGAGATTGCCTCAATGAAGCCGCGAGAATGTCGAGGATTTCCTGGCGTTCATGAAGGCGTTAGTCGTGTGTCACTTGATGGTGGTGTCTGGCCATTGCCACGGTAGCGATGTGTGACCTTCGGAAGGGTCTCCATCTCGGTCTCTAGAAGAGTGATCTTGATCGAGGAAGGGCGAAGACCTCCGTTGATGATTCTCACTTGCGCTCGAGGCCTCTCCGCTTGAGTCGTCGAGAGACACCATCTGGCGACTTGGAGTAATCCTCCAAGTAGGGAAGTCAGAGGTTATAACCGTCTCCGTCGGTGGGTGTGACTGGGAGAGATGGTGAATTTGGGAAAAGCATGCTTGATCCCGCTCTCTGGCGTTATCAGAGAGAGAGAATCACCGGATCTTGGTGAAGTCCTGGTGTGGCTTCTAGAGCTTGCCTCACCAAGTCGGACCGCCTTAGGGAACTTGGACGCCGAGGAAAAACTCTCGTCGTGTCGTGAGTCCACCTGGGTGTGGTCTTGGTCAGATTGACCCTTGCCCCTTGAGAGGGTAGATTCCTCTCTTGGACGTACTGTTGTGGGGGATAAGGATCCCTCCTCAACTCCACCGGCGACATTGTCTCCTGGATCTGTGGGAAGATCCCCGGAGGCAGCAATGCCATAGGAGTCATCACTCGGTTCGTAACCGAATCCGGCATCCATGTCGACGTCTGCGTAGTCTGCCAAGTCAAACCAGTTCTCCTCGTTCCGTTCTCCTGCCATGAGTGCATGAGATTTGGAAAACAGAGAGAATGTTTGACAAGAAATTACCGGAAGATCCCCACGGACGGCGCCAACTGTCGGTGTTTTAGAACCGAACTTACGTAAAGATTGTTTGATTCGGGGTCTCCTAGAATAGAATCATGCGAGAGATTGACACGGAATTTTTATACTGGTTCGGGCCTTCTCAGGAGAGAATAACAACCCTACTCGTGTGTGTATGGTATTGAGTGTATCTTGAACAATCGGGAAAAACTAAGACTATTACAGATAGTGCTTGTATTCTGATGGCTCGATCCTCTTTCCCTTTCTCTAGTTGCGCCTTTTATAGTGCGTGAAGGAGCGGCGATTACTCGAGTAGCGGCGCCTCATCACCTCTATGTGGCGCATGTTGGTAGTAATTACGGTGTATTAATTCCTCCACGTCGCTCAATGACTATATACGAGAGATAATGGGGTATTACGTGCCATTATTACGTAGAATAACGGCGATATGATATTGTTTGAATCCCTTAATCAATAAGACCCACTTATGCAGGTTCATTTGATTATAAGGTGGTAAGTGGCTGACCTAGTCGTAGAGGAATCTACGACTATGAGATAGTCGTAGCAAGACTTACGACTATGGGATAGTCGTAGCATAACTACGACTATGGGGGTGGTCGTAGAAGAACTTCGACCATCCATTTGGTTCTTCCTTCATAACATTAAAGTACACTCGGGGTTCACATGGCGTCATATTTACCTATAATAAAAATTATAGATAAAAGGTAAAATGAGGATTATTATATC